>JAUAME010000009.1:46477763-47096557 GCA_030820535.1 Quercus parvula | reverse complement strand
AGAAAAATTCCAGGATCAATCAATTCTATAAGCTGAAAAAAAAAGAGAGTAATGTGTACATTTGAAAGCAATAAATAACAATTTATAAATTGTTAAAAAATAATATTAAAATGACAATTATTTACATAATTTTTCTCACGACTCATCACATAATAAATTGTGAATAATCGATAAAAATAAGTGATAGATGTGAGTTTACACCACCACAATTTAGTAGTCGCCATATAAGGCGGCATAAAATAAAATAACTCATACAAAAAAGGTAGGTGGATGATATTTGTCAATGCATGTATTGAAAGTTCAAGCAGACTAGGACAGTGACCTGTATTTGGACGATAATTGACAATTCTCCATAAACGACACCACTCAAGCACTATAAAATTCGTTATCTGTGGCCTTGCTTAGTACGCATTCATTCAACCACAATCGACACTCACTAGAGTCACTACAAACGCTTCGCTGAGCAAAAATCATGGCAGCTACTGATCATATTGCCGCTACTCCCACCTATGACCTTGCGAAAGAGTTCAAGGAATTTGACGAATCCAAGATGGGTGTCAAGGGCCTCTCTGAATCTGGCATTACCTCAATACCCAATATGTTCATTCACCCACCTGAGGTTCTCTCCACTCTCAAAAAACCCACCTCTCACACCAAAAAAGCCATACCTTTAATCGACCTTTCCAACTTCAACGTCCCCACCAAACGACACCAACTTGTGGAGCAAATCAGAGAAGCCACTTCCTCATGGGGCTTCTTCCAAGTCATCAACCATGGGGTACCTTTGTCAGTCCTAAACGAAATCATGGACGCAATCAAAGCCTTCCATGACCAACCCCACGAGGTCAAGGCCAAACTCTATAACCGTGACAACGAAGCGCAAGGGGTTATGTACCAGAGCAACTATGACTTGTACCGAGCCAAAGTTGCAACCTGGCATGACTCGATCTCGATTTGGACGGCCCCAGAGGAAAAGCGTGGAAAGGAGGAGGATATTCCAGAGATTTGTAAGAAAGAGATGGCTGCATGGGAATCGCATTCATCAAAGGTAGCTGAGATTGTATTTGAGTTACTGTCAGAAGGGTTGGGTGTGGAGGCTGAGAGGTTTAAGAAGTTGGGGTTTTTTGATGCTAGGATGCTTGTTGGACACTACTATCCGTATTGTCCACAGCCAGATCTGACGGTGGGGCTAAAACCTCACACAGATTCAGGGTTCACAGTGTTGTTGCAGAACCAAGTGGGAGGGTTGCAAGTGAAGCATTGTGATGAGTGGGTGGATGTAGAGCCTATCCCTGGATCATTGACCATCAACATTGGCGACACCATTCAGGTATAAATATTTTCTTTTTCCTTATAAACTACTTTGGATTAGAGTATAAACTAGTTTTTAACCATTTTTTATCCTAGGTTCTGTGGATATCTAAAGTTGAAACAATCATGTGTTTATAATAAGAAAATTTTCTTCAAATCCCTTAATTTAAAATCCTCAAATTCAAACGTCAAAATTTTGTTCATTGGATACAATAAAAACACTTGCATCCAGGGGCGGAGCTAGGAATTTTTATTTGAGAGGGCCAAGTTGCAGCACTAATATATTTATCAAAACAACCTCTCATATACACATATACACATGCTTTTTTATTATATACACATTTTTTTATTTGATAAGTTATATATATATATATATATACACACACCAAAAAAAAAAAAAAAAAAAGCTTAGTATTTTCAATCAAAATTATGTTTGATGGCAATTTTTCATAAAATAAAATTCATTTTTACCATTTTTATAGTGAAATTCTTAAAAAAATGTCATTTTCGATACAAATTATCTAATTTTATACTAAAGTAAGTAAAAAATCTTTCAATTGAACTAATAAAATTTTCAAAAACATGAATGATTCAAAATTTGGAGGAATAAGTTAGGCTCTAAACATATTTAAAACTATCTTACTCTAACCCATTATGTAGCTACAAAAGAGACATTTCATGTGTAGTTTTAGTGACATTATTTTTTTAATGAGTCAATTACTTGTTAATTGCCACGTAACTAATTGAAAATTATATAGATTCAAACATATTTTATGTCAAACTTTATCAAATATTTAACAGATATAAGAGCACATTTTACAATAAAAAATAGAATTGTGAAAAATAATGTTATGTCTCTATAACTATTAGATCAATTATTTTTTCTAAGAGCATCATTGAACTAAATCAAATATTTGGGGGGGCCAACTCTTATTTTTATAGACTAAATTTTAAAAACATTAAAATAATTATATATATTTAAAAAAATTTCAAAATTTTGGGGGGCCATTGCCCCCCACCACCCTTACACATAGTTCCGCCCCTGCTTGCATCACTTGGTTTTTGTTTTGGGTTGTTCTCTGCATACATGTTAAAAAGTTTTGTCATGGGGCTCACTAATTTTTTATTTAATTATTTTCTAACAGGTAATTTCAAATGACAATTACGTAAGCGTGGAACATCGTGTTTTGGCTAAAGCATCTAAAGAGCCACGTATCTCAGCTGTGACATTTTTCAATATGAACACTAATGCGGGTTTTGAACCATTACCAGAATTATTGTCATCCGATAAACCAGCTATTTACCGCAAATCCACGGTGGCGGAATACCTTGAAAGTTATTATAGTAAGGGATTGAATTGCAAGTACTTCCTTGAAAAAGTCAAGATTGTGAATTGAGAATACTAAAAAAAAGCAGTGACAATAAAGTCAATATGATGCATGTTGCTTATTTCCTTTCCTATGTGAGTGGAATGGAGTGACCCATTCCTTGCCTAAGAATGTACTTTGCTTAAGGCATAATAAATGAGTCAAACTATATGTACTTTGCTTCAAGCTAAATTGCTTCCTCAGTCCAAATAGAATTCATGCTAATAGCCATTTAGGCTATATTTTGTTTCATAAATTTTTTTTCTTGAACCAATTTTCAATATGAGGGTAACTCTTCCAAATAAGAAAGTTATAAAATTAACGTTTGCTATCCAATTATAGCTAGAAGCACCCAAAATATAATGGGTTCTACTCTGGTTTTCACCATTTGGACCTCTAGGAGGACCGCGAGGCATTCCATATTGGTGATGACTAGGTCCGGCAGACATGGGAGGCTTTGCATTATTGATGCGAATCATTAAGGCGGAAGAGCATAAAAGAGTGTGTTTAACCCATTAATAAAAAACAAAGAATGGTGGCCATGGGCTGGGTATGGTAATGTTTAGTTCACGGTACAATTAGAGCTTGAATAACGAGTTTTTATTGGGTTTTTAGATTTGGGTAATCTTTGAATTGTAGATGGATAGTAAGATTGTCATCCTAATTTTGACGGCTCTCACTAGTCACTATTATATAAGAGTAATTAACTAATTATTAGATACTTTTTTAGTATGGTAATCTGTTTTCCCTTTCATATTTATAGTAAACTCTACTAATTCAACTCTCAAGCAACCAAGGCAGAGTTTAAATCTAAACACTATATCAATACATAAACTCACACCGTAAAGGATCCATCAATATAATCTTCACTATATAAAAAATTCAAGCATGTAGATTCTTCCAAAAAAACAAAAAAAAAATCCATGTAAATGGAGTAAAGATCATCTTGGTTTCTTCCCCATAACAAAGCCAAATCTCACTAAACAAGAAATCAAGTCACAAGTTTCTGTCAAATGTTACTGAAATTGTGACCTGATTTCTTTCTCTTATCTTGAGATATTCTTTCGGGTATTAGGTAGAAATTAGAATATAGCTTAGAAGAAACTTTGGGATCAGAAGATACAAGATAGGCTAAAGAATATTCTCTGGAAATTTGTTTGGAAAATATTTCCAACCAAAAGCCTACTCAAGATTTCCAATTAAAAACCTAATCTGCATATTATGCTATGCAACCCGTGAGTCCTTAGAGAACCAAATACTTGAGTGCCCCGTTTGCTTGGTCCCTAGCTATCCCTGTGGCCCTTGAGACTTGAGGAGTAACAGATAACGTCCATGGAGAATTGGGTGAAGATGGTTATCAATCCAGATTCTAGAAGAGAGCCCTGGTGTACCTGATCAATAGGAAAGTAGGAACTTTGCAATCAGTATGCTACAATAAACTGGAACCTAATAATTTGGATGCCAATTTCGATGCAGCTCTGGCTGGCCAACAAAGCATGTGCTGCTATCATATGTCGCAATCACATTGCTAATATTATCTCAATCCGAACTGAAGGCGCTGAAGCTAAGCTAAGCTAGCTCTGTTGGCTACCAAAGAGCTGTGTCTTTTGGGCTCACAATATGTAATGATTCATTGAGTCTATTCAAAGTTCTACTTGTAAACCCAACTGGGCCATTGACTACGTAATTACAGACATTTGATCTCTTTTGCGCACTAGGAATTGCTGGCATGCCCAGCGTGTACCTATACTATGTAATTCCTTAGCCCACACTATTGCTAGAAATATGGGCTTTGTTTTGTAAACGCGGAGCCATTCCCATCTCAGAAATTCTGGACCTTATGGTCTCCAAAGGATTAGCAGATGGAATCGAGTCCCTAGCCTGTTTTGTGTAATAAAACCCATGAGTATTCAGCCCAAAAAAACAAGTAGAATAAGATAGTAACAGCAAGGGGATGAGAGGTATATGTTCTGCGATAGCGGAAGCTCTACTATAATTGTTGTTATTTGGGGTTAGTGGAATCTCATTCATACGAACAAGCAAATAAAATATCAACACCAACTTTCCGTGTCTACATCAACGGGTAACACTAACCAAAATTTATTATGAATGATATGAATTACAACAACACTTAATCAAACCTCACAACATTCTTAACTCACACAAAATGAAACCTCTTACAAACACAAATTAATTTATAATTCTTACACACACAAATTCACAATCCCAAAACCCCAATACACCCAATTATTCTCTCATGCTCACAAACAAACAAGCAAATTCTCAACACATAAGTATCTTTCAACCCAAAAAATCTACCAAATAATTATTTGAAGAAACTAACTCCATATTCTTCTAACAGCCTTCTCCTCAGTCCTCCTTACATATGAGAAGACTATTAAGGATTTGTTTAGATACCGTTTATTTGCTGAAAATTAAAAATTTATTGCTGAAAATATTGTAATAAAATAATTTTTAAGGTATGAATAATATTGTGGGACCCAAAAATGCATGGATATGCGCATTTTGCTTAGTTTTGTGGTCCCATAAACAATACCATGGGATCCAAAAAAAGGTTAAACACATCTGAAAATTTCACTCAGTGCTATCCAAACTCACACGAAGTAAAAGTTATCAAATCTTTTGCAATAATGTCTATTTATAAGATGTCAAAGAAAATTAATTAAAAATTTGAGGCAAATTTTAACATCTCTATTATGAACCAATAACAATGGACAACAATGATGAATAATGTTATGTATCTAGAATTATGGACAGAATGTTTTGTAATTAGCGCAAAATCACTCGTACTTAATTAGATCTCACTTTTACTAGCGTCCACCAGGACCGCTACTACCGACACGTTTATTATATATCAATACAGGATGTCAACAATGATGTTAATGTTCTACCAAAAAATTAATGGCTTTAATGTTGTGTGAACAAGGATGGATTGAGACTCAACGCTGGCAAAGTCTAGCAAGATGCATTGACAAGTTATCCAAGCAGAACAGACAACAGAGGTCCTTTTGGACTTTGGGTTGCCCACAAAAAAAAAAAAAAAGCTGAAAAATGCTAGAATCACAATTTTTGTTACAATTTGCTCACATGGTAAGTTATGATTAGTAGAGTAAAATTGTACTCCACTAATCACAACTTGCCACTTGAACAAGTTGATAAGACAAAAACGAATTGACCCCTTGTGATAAATTAATTGATTAATTAGCCAAATTTATTAATTAATCAAATTAACATGTAAACGCATGGTAACATAAACAAATCACCAATAAATTAAGTATGCAGCGGAAAATAAATTGATACAATGATTTGTTTACGAATGAGGAAAACCAACACGGCAAAAACCCCACCGGGTGATTTTAAGGTCATCGCTCCCGAGAATCCACTATTATTAAAACAAGCGGTTACAAGTAAACGAATCTCAGTACCTTATACCAACTTACAGTTGAACCCTTGCCCCAATACCCAATTGGACTTGTTCTGTAATGACAATCTCTCCTTGTAATACATGGCTCCCAGCATATGACTAACCAATTACGCGGATTCCAGTACGCGACTTCAATCACCAACTAGAGAAGGTTGTTGGTTGCAAAGTTCTTCAGTTCATCACACGATGAAGATCGATAAGCTCCTTAGTTACAAAACCCTACGGTGCACAAACACAACAGCTTCTTCACAAAAAAGATGAATTATGGCAAATTCTGTTTCCGGTCACAATTTGTTTAAACAAACTTTGCTCAACACTTGTGCAACTTGTTCCACCTTGAACGGCCCTTAAAATAATCATTTTATATGTTTAGGGTTGTGAGAAAAGAAAGCCCAAACATACAATCACGGATTGAATGAAAAATTGAACTTCATAAACCTCGACAAATAGGCTTCATAAACCTCGACAAATACCTATTTGTCGAGTTGCTGTCAAGCCGCGGGCTGGAACAACTCTACAGGTCTCAATAGATGCTAGTTGTCAAGCTTTAATGACAAGCACTTTTCAGACTTGAATCTTGGACAAACTTGCATGGCTTTAACATTTGAACTTGAAACAATGTTTTTTGAAGTATTAAACACATTCTAGATCTACCCAAATACAAGTAAAGTGTGTTTTGTCAAAAGATTAGCCAATTACATAAAATAGTGACATATGTTCCTAACAATTGAATCACATATGTCCTAACAAAAGTTGTAATAAAAATGATGGTCCTAGCATTACTCTAAAAAAAAGTAACCCTCCTTTTTTAAATTAAAAATAAATAAAAATAAATAAATAAAAAACTAGTATATATACAAGTACTAATTTAGTAATTTTGTTTTATAAAATTTACACTTTGCCCCCTTAATAATATTAGTATTTCTTTTAAGAGTAATACTACAACCACAAACTTTTCTACAACATATTTGTAAATTATTAAGGTAACAAATTCTTATTAATTCGTATCTGTGTCCACCACTTACATTATTATTTTACTTTATATTAGTAATTATTTTAAGAGTAATACTACAACCACAAACTTTTCTACAACATATTTATAAATTATTAAGGTAACAAGTTCTTATTGATTCGTATCTCCACCACTTACATTACTAATTTACTTTCTAATATCACTCATTACTTCATCAATTTGTAAAAAAGTTAGTATTTCTATCATCTTCTTCCTTTTAAAGGCCATTAAAAAAAAATGTATAGATCTAAAATCTAAAACAAAATATACTAGTCCAAAAATATTAACTCAACAACAAATATTACCAATAGCAAAACAAAAAAAATAAAAACAATGAAGTCCAATCAACCAATTTTACTCAAAACAAATAACTTAGCCCTTTAAAAAAATTTAAACAGTAGCAACAAAGCTAGAGGCCAAAGCCACCGCACACAACCAGCAATAGATCCGCCCCCTAATTCCAAGTCCTAACCGGCTACATTCAAATGCTTTTTAAATTTTTGTATCTGTTATTGGATAAGATACAAATTAAAATTTTTTTTAAAAAATGTGGTGTTTATTTCACACCACTTATTGCAAACAAATATATAGTCATGATTTCAGTGCAAAAAGAGTATGTATACACTTGTGTGCAATAATTGATGTGTACTAGTATTCACCCTTAAAAGATCATATTATATATATATATATATATATATATATATATATATATATATATATATATAAAATAAAAAAATAAAAATAAAAACCATGTTAATGAGGTTTAATCCATTAAAAGATAATGTAGTGGGATGACTTTCAATTCAGCACCAGATTTCAACCTATATCCAGACTATAATAATTCTACATGGGTCGCAGAGCACATCTGTATTGAAAATTTTTAAGTACTTTCAGAGTAATGATAAATTGTATTTCTTCCTCTCATATTCATGATAGACTCCACCATAAGTTTAATTAGTGGATTTCATTATAAATATGAGAAGAGAGAACAGAGATGGAGCCAGGACATAGAGTTAGGAGGGCAAAAGTATAAACAAATATATATATATATATATATATATATGAAACTCCAAATGAGCATTCATTTAGTATTAGTAAACCATCAACAAAGACAAATGCACAAAATTATTATTTTTTAATATATTACAATGTAATTATTTATGAAATTGGAACTCACTATTTTTTTTTAAATCTTTGATTATGAATCTGTACTAATTATCACGTCGATGTCCCTTTTAATGAATAATATCATTACATACAATAGACAAGCACTACCCTTACAAGCATTCAACAACTAACCAATAAATTTCAAAGTTGCAAATAATCTCTTTAATTATTTACCCCAAAAAAACAGCCAAAAACACTATCAAATGCACAAAAGTGACAGAACAGCACATGACCATGGGTGATGTGTTTCAATGTTAGTCACAAGACTCACCACTATTATTTATTAAAAAAATAATAATAAATAATAAATAAATAAATAAAACTTTTAGCTTTTTCTTCATTTAGCTTTTCCTTTTTCTTCATTTAGCATATGGCAAGCTATCACCGATTTTCAATGAGGTAGTTATTGTTTTTTACATACTATTGACAATCTGTCATGTGAACGTCAACTTTTTATTTTATTTTTATTTTTATGTATGTAACTGCACCCGGATTTCCACACGACGCCAAGCAAGTAAGTGCACTCCATAAAAATCTTTGTGTCGGTAGCCTTGCTCAAACACATTCATTCAACCACAACCATACCCAGACTTCATTGAGCATATCATGGCAGCTGCTGCTGATCATGCTACTCCCACTTATGACCGTATGAAAGAGGTTAAGGAATTCGACGAATCCAAGATTGGTGTCAAGGGCCTCGCTGAATCTGGCATCACCTCAATACCCCGTATGTTCATTCACTCACCTGAGGCTCTCTTAGACCTCAAAAACTCCAACTCTCAAACTTGCACCAAAAAAACCATCCCTTTAATCGATCTTTCCCACTTCAACTCCCCCACTAAACGACACCAACTTGTGGAACAAATGAGAGATGCCACTTCCACATGGGGCTTCTTCCAAGTTATCAATCATGGGATTCCCAAATCAGTCCTAGACGAAACCATAAACGCAATCAAAGTTTTCCATGACCAGCCCCATGAGGTCAAGTCCGAACTCTATAACCGTGAAAAGGAGAGGCAAGGGGTTATGTACTCGAGCAACAATGACTTGTACCGAGCCAAAGCTGCTAGCTGGCATGACTCTCTCACGATTTGGATGGCCCCAGAGACAAGGCGTGCAAAGGAGGAGGATATTCCTGAGGTTTGTAGGAAAGAGATAGTTGCATGGGAATCGCATTCAACGAAGGTGGCTGAGGCTTTGTTGGAGTTACTGTCTGAAGGGTTGGGTGTGGAGGCTGAGAGGTTTAAGGATTTGGGGTTTTTGGAGGGCAAGTTGGTTGTGGGACACTGCTATCCCTACTGTCCACAGCCGGACCTAACGGTGGGAATCACATCTCACACAGATTCAGGGCTGACTGTGTTGTTGCAGAACCAGGTGGGAGGGTTGCAAGTCAAGCATGGCGACGAGTGGGTTGATGTGGAGCCCATCCCTGGAGCATTGACCGTCAACATTGGCGACTTCATACAGGTACCATACACATGTTTTCTTAAAGAAAAAACACCAAAAACAAAATTCAAAACAATTCACCTGTTTGGTTTGAGGTCACTCAAACTCAGTTGTTATAATTCAAAACTCTATTCCATATCTCATACTCTATTCTTTATTTTTTATTTTTTTATCTTAACTCATTTCCATTTGGCTAAAAAATTTGGCTTCAGTTTTCAGCTTAAAAACTCATCCTTTAACTCAAAATGATGGAGCCCACACATCTGGCTAGGGTCCGTTTGGATACAGTTGAAAACTGAAAACTGAAAAATACTATAGCAAATAATTTTTAAATATGTAAATAGTACCGTGTGACCTATTTTTAATGAAAAAGTTGCTGAAAAGTGAAATTTGTGGGTCTATAAACAGTACACAATGTGCACTGATTAGCTAAAAAAATAGAAAAGTAAAACTTTACGGCTACTGTTCATTAAACCGTGCATGAATAGTAGCCACAGTCTCACAAACGCGTGCAAAAAAAAAAAAAAAAAGGCCAAACGCCCGATCCAAACTCAGCCTTAGTTCAAAACGGTCTTTCCTTACCCGCAAACAATCTCTCTCCAAATTGAGAGTTGAGACAACTCATGTGACATATGTATAATTTAAAATAAAATAAAAAATTTTTTTACATATTTTGATAAGGACAAAATTACCAAGACTAAAATTTGGCTACAACTCCACCAAATTAAAATGACTACAATAAAAATATATTAAGTAGAGTTGCAACCAAACTTTATTTAAATGATAAATGAATAATGTGAGAAAAATTATTTCAAAAAAAGTTTCACTATCGATTTTATATTAGTAAATTGATGTTTAAGTGAATGGCGTTTTGGTTTAATGGCTCTCATCCTTATTTGGTGGCTAATAATTGCCAATCCACCAACTAACAGATTATTGTTATTATTATTGTAAAACTAATGAAGAGCATAAAAAACCAAGGTCACCTTGAAGTTTCTTGTCTCTCTCTCTCTGTGTATATATATATAAACTTGGGTTTATACCAAAATGGGGTACTAGACTATGTTTTATAAATGACTTAATAATAATAGTACTAATAATAATAATAATAATCTCGTGTCACTTAACTATCATAAGTTGTAATAATCATTTATAAGAAATAATGCTCCTATAATTTATGCTTGTGCTTATTGTATTTAAAGAGAGATTTTGATTTTAAATTTTAGTCTAAATTATTCGAATAATGTATGAAATGATAATTGTTTTTTCTACTGATGAAATTGATTGATGGATTTGAAATAAGTGTAAGATATTATTTCAAATCCATGAAATCGCAAATATTTGAATTTATGCCAAATATCTAAAGTTTCAATAATCTTTTTTTGTTCAATTTATAATAAGGAATCGTTATTTCTCAGCCAAAAAAAAAAAAATTGTTCATATGTTTCCTTAATTTAAAATCCTCAAATTCAAATATCCTTTAGAAGGTTGTGTATGTTATGTAATAAAAACACTTGCATCACTTGGTTTTTGTTGTATCATGTTTTTATCACACACGTTAAAAGGGTTTCATGATTCTCACTAATTTTGTAATTTTTTTATTTAATTATCTTTTAACAGATAATCTCTAATGATAATTACGTAAGTGTGGAGCATCATGTTTTGGCTAAGGCATCTAAAGAGCCTCGTATATCAGTCGTGGCATTTTTTAATGTGGGAACTCAAGCTGATTCTGATTACTTTGGACCACTGCCAGAATTATTATCACCTGATAAACCAGCTCTTTACCGCAAATTCACAGTGCCAGAATTCAATGAAAGTTTTTTCAGCAAAGGATTGGATAGCAAGTCTTTCATACAGAAAGTTAGACTGTGAAATAAGAATTCTTAGAGGACTGGTAAAGTCCATATGATATATGTTGCATATTTATGGACCTGTGTGAATGGAATGGAGCCACCCATTCCTTGCTCAGGAATGTACTTTGCTTGAGGCATAATAAATGAGGTAAACTCAAGTGCCCTGCTTAAAGCTAAATTGCTTTCTATATAATTTATGCTAAATAATCTTTTAGCATATAATTTGTTTCACAATTTTTTGTTTTTTTATCTTTTTTCTCAAACCAAATTTTCAACCTGAGCCGATCCTCTTCAAAATAAGAAAACTACAAGGATCCACAATAACTATCCAATTAACTAGAAGCACCCAAAAATATAATGGGTTCCAAAATGGACCATTTACCCCACTTCTTTCTTTTCCCCTATTTTCTGCTTTAGGATCTCTAGACATGGGCTTTTAACTGAAAACTGCAACTCACTTTATGAAGAAAATTATTCATAGTTAGAGGATAAAGAAATTTAAGAAATCATCGATTAGAAGTGGAACAGCCAAATGTCAGTTTCATTTTGTCTAAGAAAAGTACCCATTGGGATATTGTCATATAAATTTAATTTTTTCAACATTTTCACCTGCATTACAACTTCATCACACTAATGGAACAAAGGCATACGAAAAGCTCACCAAAAAATGAATATACAGCATTAAGGTCAAGAAATAATTAATAGATCTACAACACACTTCGAGGTTTAATATCCGTCTACACCAAAAATCGATTAGTGTCTTGGTCTGATTATAAAGAACTATCATCAAAGAGCGGACGCTATAGGTTAAAACTCTCTAAAAAAAAATTCTTCTCCCCTCTTTCCGTGTATGTGTTAAATACTTAGTATTTTCAAAAGAAAAAATAGTGAGTTAATCCCACGTTGGGAAATGAGTGTGAATTAAAGAGATTTAAATTCTGTATTGTGTATTTAAGAGTTAAACTCTTTTGGATATACACCACTATTAATTTCTTTAAAACTTTCTCCCATCATCCGTGTGTGTTAAATATTTAATATTCTCAAAATAAATAAATAATCTACAACACACTCCAAAGCCGATGAGTTCTTCTAGCCTTGAATAATTTGGATAGCCAACTCCCAGCATTAGCATATGGTGGTCTCCGGCATTGCAGTGGATTGGCCCACCACTAGTGTAGCCTCCAACTTGGGCCTCACGATTTTGGTTATACTCGGCCCCACTCCGGTTTCCACTAGGAGGGTTCCTATTTGGACCTCCACAAATTGCTATTTCTTCATTTTGTCGCTGGTGCTGCCTTTTTTTTTTTTTTTTTTGCCTTTGTATGGAACTCTTGTGATGATTCATACTTGGTCAGGCTACATGATCTAAAAATAAAGCATGGTTCAACATATTATAAGACTAGCAAGAGAGCTCTCACATATGTTTGATAAGCAGAAAACAAATAGATTATGGAAAACAATTTTTAAAGGAGTTCAAGCACAAAGGGAAATGTCTATGAAAGCACAAGCAGAGATGACCAAATATTTTCCTTTTTTCTTTTGTGTTGTTTGCATCCCATTGGTTAGGTCTCAACTCATGTCCCATACCAAGTTCCTTTTTTTTCCCTTCTCTTTTCTTTTCTAAGGCCATCTTAAGAAAATCTTGATTATTGTAGTGCTCGGTTATGTAGGTAAGATATGTCTTTTACTTAGTCAAAAGAACAAATTTTGCAATGATGGTAACCTTAGCCACACAATGTGTGTGTGTGTATATATATATATATATATAAGCTTGATTGTTTTGTGATGGGTGTAAAATTACTCTCATTTAGGTCTTACTTTCACCTAAATCCATCACCTATGAGACTTTTATTAAGTACCAATAACAATAAATCATGTCAACAATGATGAAAAATGTTGTGTACTTAAAATTATGGACACATGTTTCTAATTAGCGCAAAATTACTCTTACTTAGAGCATCCACATCAATGGATGCAAACTTTCCATCTATTTTGCACACAAAAAAAAAAAACTACTTTTTCTATTTTACACATCCATTTTTACAAAACACCCACATCATCTATCTATTCTACACATTTATTCAATAAAATATTCATTATTTTATAATTTTTTATTATTTTCTCACTCACTACCTCTTTCTCTCTCATAGACCCAAGCACCATCATCATCACTATCCGGATCGGGCGAACAGACCCAACCATCATCATCATTATCACTCAATCACTCCACACCTAGCCACCATCATCACCCACCCAACCAGCATCATTAAGGAAAACCAACCCATTCAAGCTGAAAGCCACTCAATCTGAAACCCATTCAATCCAAAACCTATTCAATCAAAAACCCACTCAATCCAAAACTCATTCAACCTGAAACTCATTCAATTCGAAAGCCAAATCATCACCCACCCAACCGGAAACCCACTGATCAAACAACGAGAAATCAGTGGCAATCAACGATCGAAGAGGCTTCGTGGTGGTGGCAATCGACGATTTGATCAGGCTTTATGCTGGTCTAATGAGTTGATCGATGGTAGTGGTTTGATGAGTTGATCAAATGAGAAAAACTGAGAGTAAGGTGAGAGTGAGAGTAACCAAAGACAAGGAGAGAGAAAAAATTACTAAAATATTGAATGCAAGTGCTACAATAATCGTGCATATATGCACGATTATTGTAACATTTGTGCATTTATGCACAATTTTACACACACTGATGTGAGTGTTTTTTTTATCAAAATATGTAAAATTAAAGGTTTTTTGCATTTTGCGAGATTTAGCATCCACTGATGTGGATGCTTTTAGATCAGTGGATGCTCTTAGATCCCATTTTAATCTTAATCCACCTAGAGATAGAGCCAGAAATTCAGCTTTGGAAAGGCCAAAGTATGGACTTTAAAATATATATATATATATATAACTTCAAGAATTTTTTTTTTTTTTTTAAAAGGACTAAGATTTTAAAACCAAAATAATACATGAAAAATAAAAACTAACATGATTTTAGTGTCTACAATATATATATATATATATATATATATATATATATATATATATATATATATATATATATATATATATATATCTATTCGTAAATCTATTCATGACCGAAAGTTCTCATTCAATAGTTATGATTTAAACATCATTGTCACATCGATGTCCCTTTTAATGAATAAGATCATTACATATATAATAGACAAGCACTACGCTCACAAACATTCAACAACTAATCAATAAATTTCAAAGTTGAAAATAACCTCTTTAATTATTTACAAAAAAAAACAACAGCTAAAAACAATATCAAATGCACAAAAGTGACAGAACAGCACATGGCCATGGTGATGTGTTACAATGTTAGTCACAAGACTTACCGCTATTATTTTAAAAAAATTTAAAAATAAAAAAATAAAAATAAAAAGCCTTCTAGATTTTTCTTCATTTAGCATATGGTGGGCCTCGGCCTTGCCAATGGATTGCCATTTCTTCATTTTGTCGCTGATGCTGCCTTTTTTTTTTTTTTTTTTTTCCTTTCCATTTTGTGAAACATTTATGGTCTATTTAGATTGAGGGAGAGTAAAGTAAAGTAGAGTAAATTTAGTGTGTGTTTAGACATCATTTATTTTGCTAAAAATTGAAAACTTATTACTGAAAATACTATAACAAAATATTTTTTATTGCTTCAAATTACTGTTCATCCGTTTTTAACACTTGGCTGGTGCATGAACAATGCCATGGACTAGCCAATAAAAACGCAAGGAAACAAACGCAAATGCAACCGCTGGAAACAAATGCACCCTCAGCACAAAATTAACTTATTTTTAGCTAACTTTACTCTACTTTCTCTTCTTCTCCCCTCCATCCAAACAGGCTATAATAATTGGTCAGGCTATATGATTCAAAGCTAAAAGCATGGTTCAACATATTATAAGACTAACAACTAACAAGAGAGCTCTCACTTATGTTTGAAAAAATAAATAGTTTATGGAAATTTTTAAAGGAGTTCAAGCACAAAGGGAAATGTCTATGAAAGAACAAGCAGAGATGACCAAAAATTATTTTCCTTAGGTGACACAACACAAATGTTGTGTATATAAAATTAAAGGATGTTTAGGTCTAGTCAAATACATTGAATCTTCTTTTGCTGAATGCCCAGTACATTGAATCATGCAAGTTGTTTTTCAACTTCTTGTATCTCGGATATAAAAAGTTTAAAAAATAAACAATACAATATATATATATATATTTATATATATTTATATATAAACAACATGTTACATGGGGAGATGAGGTTTAACCTGTGGTAGGTGAAGACTAGTTAATATATGGCAAGTTACCAGTGATTTTAATATTAGCACACTGCACACATCTAATATTATTTTATTATTTATAACTAATAATTTATCACATTAATTAATGTCAATATATATTATAGGAAAATTATTGTGTATTCTTCGAGTACCATAAATGCATACTTCTTTCTCTCACATAAATGGTAAATCCTATTAATTAAATTTATAGTGAGGGAAAATTATTATATACTCCCAGAATACCATAAGTACGTACTCCTTCCTCTCACATGAATGATGGATCCCATCATAAATTTAATTAATGGGACCTACCATTTATGTGAGAAGAGGGAGCACGCATTTATGGTACTTCAGGAGTACACAATAATTTTCTCGTGGTGAGACCCACCATTCATGTAAAAGAAAAAACCACAAAAGACTGCACATTTATGATACTCCAAAAATACCTAATAATTTTCCTATATTACATACAACACCAAGCAATTATTAACTGCAATTATATATGAATCAAGCACGTTCTTTTCCGGCCTTTTTCTTTTAAAGGCCAAATCTTCTGTCCCATACTTCCTACTCTACTATATATCCCACAAATAAAAACATACCATGTATTCATCTAATTTATTAAATATTAAATTTATACCTTTTATTATTTTAATTTTTTAAAATAAATAAATAAATAACTCGTCATATTTAGCCATCATATTTACGTAAAAGGAGTGGTAATGCTGTGGCCGACAAATTGGCAAAGCTAACCAAGTACTCCCACAGTAAGGTTTGGTATGATGTCATACCCTATGATGTGAAACAACTTGTACTGGTGGACAAAAGTTTCTGTCGAGTTCGAATAAAGTGTTGGCTTGTTTCTCAAAATTAAAAAAAAAATATATATATATATATAGATATATATATATAAAAAAAAACATATTTATGGCAAGCTATCACCGATTTTCAATGAGGCAATTATTGTTTTTTACATACTATTCACAATAGACTTGGCTTCTTGTACACGTGTTGTGTATTCAATGCATACAGTGACCACTAGCCTAACCATTGGACAGAAACCCCACTCATTGGCAATCGTGTCCACGTCAACTTTTTATTTATTATTATTTTTTATGTATTCCAAACCGCAGGGACAATAATAGTATTTTATTTTTATATACGACGCCAAGCAACAAAAATCTGTGTGTCCGTAGCCTTGCTCAAGCATATTCATTCAACCACAACCACAACCACATCCATACGCAGACTTCATTGGGCATATCATGGCAGCTGCTGCTGATCATGCTACTCCCACCTATGACCGTATGAAAGAGGTTAAGGAATTCGACGAATCCAAGATTGGTGTCAAGGGCCTCGCTGAATCTGGCATCGCCTCAATACCCCGTATGTTCATTCACTCACCTGAGGCTCTCTTAGACCTCAAAAAACCCAACTCTCAAACTTGCACCAAAAAATCCATCCCTTTAATCGATCTTTCCCACTTCAACTCCCCCACTGAACGACACCAACTTGTGGAACAAGTCAGAGATGCCACTTCCACATGGGGCTTCTTCCAAGTCATCAATCATGGGATACCCAAACCAGTCCTAGATGAAACCATAAACGCAATCAAAGCTTTCCACGACCAACCCCATGAGGTCAAGTCTAAACTCTATAACCGTGACAACGACAAGCATGGGGTTATGTACTCGAGCAACTACGACTTGTACAGAGCCAAAGCTGCCAGCTGGCATGACTCTCTCACTGTTTGGATGGCCCCAGAGGCAACGCGTGCAAAGGAGGAGGATATTCCAGAGGTTTGTAGGAAGGAGATAGGTGCATGGGAATCGCATTCAACAAAGGTGGCTGAATCTTTGTTGGAGTTACTGTCTGAAGGGTTGGGTGTGGAGGCTGAGAGGTTTAAGGATTTGGGGTTTTTGGAGGGTAAGTTGGCTGTGGGACACTGCTATCCGTATTGTCCACAGCCGGATCTGACGGTGGGGTTCACATCACACACAGATTCAGGGCTGACTGTGTTGTTGCAGAACCAGGTGGGAGGGTTGCAAGTCAAGCATGGCGATGAGTGGGTGGATGTGGAGCCCATCCCTGGAGCATTGACTGTCAACATTGGCGACCTCTTTCAGGTATAAACTATCTTCTTCTTTTTTTTTTTTTCAAAACAATAAGTTCCTCCAAACAATATTGACCATCCTTAAAAAAAACCTCTAGAAGAAATTTGGTCGGCTTATTCTTCAGTCCTTCATCTTCATCTTCTTGCTCAGTTCCTGTACTTTGTATTCTTCAGATTTTTTTTTTTTTTTTTTTTCCTCTCTATCTCTCTTGCTATTGTCGGGCCCACTCTTAAGTAATGGCAATGGTCGGATTCGGGTTGCATTTATTTATACCCGAACCCGATGTGAGGGTCTGTATTCATTTCTCGAACCCAACCCATTTAATAAATGGATTTTTTTTAGACTCCAAACCCGTCCCGTCAGGCCCCACAAGCCTTGCAAGCCCCGCCCACTTTAGGGCCCAATCCTAAATCGTAAGGGCCCAAACCATGGCCCAATTTTTTTAAAAAAAATTTCAATAATTAATTTAATAAATCTCAGATTTCTACGTTAATTTAATTTACAATAATTATTTTAGATTTTTACAATAATTTTAGATTTCAAATTTCACATAAATCTATAATAATTTACTTTTAGATTTCTCATTTTTCCTTGCAAAATTACAAACCCAAATACAGAAATCACAAGAAATAATTCATAAAAATCACAAACTCATACATAAATCCTATATACATAACCCAAATACATTTTAAAAAAAAAAAAAAAATCTTCCTTTACAACAAGATTTGCCACAAGTTCAAATATATACAAAATAAATCCCCCAAATCCAAACCCAAGACCATTACATCAAGTTCAAAAATCTACAAAATAAATCCCACAAATGAATATACAAAATAATACCCCTTTTAGGCACCAAGTAATGAACCCAAAACAAAACAAAAAAAATGAGAGATCTTGGCTGTGGCAGATCTTGGTGGAGGAGGCAGATCTTGGCTGAGCTACACTTGGAGAAGACAGATCGGAGCTCAGAGAAGACAAAGAAAGAGAGAAACAAACCTGTGATGATCTTGAGATTGACGGTGATAGAGCTTGAGACTAACGGTGATAGAGTTTGAGGCCGGCGGTGAGATCGTGTGATGGCGACGGTGACAGAGGTCAGAGCTTAAGGTTGAGTCCGTGAGTGAGAGTGAGTGAGAGAGGGAGAAGAGGGTTAGTCGTGAGTGAGAGAGGGAGAGGAGAATGAGGCTGTGAGGGAAATGGATGGGGAGTGGGACGGCTGAGTGTGGAATATGAGAGGAAGTAGGGTTTTTGGTAATTTAATATTTAAACGAGTCGGGTCCGGGTTCGGGTTCGGGCCAAGTATGACAAAAATCCGGACCCGCTTCGGGTTTTTTTTAAAATACCCATACTCGATCTTATTATTTATCGGGCCAGGTAAAATCTGACCCATTAGGGTCGGGCCGGACCGGGTATCTGCGGGTTGGACTTTTATTGCCATCCCTACCTCCCCCACGTGAATGAAGTTATTATAGAGTTTGAAATTTCAATAAAGATGGTAGAGTACTACTAGCTAGTAGACTAGAGAATAAAGCGACGTAATAAGTTATTTAGGGGCTGTTTGGATGAAAAAAAAAATGTTCACTCATCACTCTATAACTCATCACTTATCACTTAAAATACCCCAACTTCCTAAGGTGTCATGTTTGTCACTTGTTTTCAACTTTTGATAACTCAAAAATTTTACTTTTTGTGGGACCCATAGATTGACTTGGTGCTGCTTTTACTTCTTCTTCTTCTTTTTCCTTCAACCCCCAATTCCCAAACTCACTGAACCCAAAGCTTAAAGTTTCAAGGTTTTGAACTTTTTGTGTGCTTGGGGCTTCTCTAGTCACTGTCATAAGGGGTGGCCAACGAAGCAAGATACAACCTTTATTATCAAATTGAAGCTATTCTCCATCAATATCTAGGTTCTTCCTATAGTTGAAGCTTACATAGCCAAACACTGGTGAGTCAAAATTATGTTTGGTATTCTCTGTAAAAGACTACAAATTTTAGTAGTACCTAGTAGGTGTATTGCTATGCCGAGCTTAATTTCCCATCTAGGTTTTCCTCAAATTCCCTTATTTGTTGTCAATTATTTCTTATCAGGTCTCATAGATGATAAAAAACCGAACCCAAGGCTTTTTTTTTTTTTTCCTTCAACCCCCGATACCCAAACTCACCGAACCCAAATTGCTCTCAGGCACTGTTCATCGTCTTCCTCTTCATCCATTCACCGAACCCAGATTGCTCTCATCGCCTCCTTCCTCCTTAGTCTTCGGTACTATGCTTCACCCTCCTTTATTTTATTATTGTGGCTCTATACATCTCTCTAGTTTGAGTTAGTTTGAGTTAGGAATTTTGTGGGTGTATCGGTGATGAGTTGTGCAAATGCTGATGGGTTTCTTTTGTATGGGTTTGGTGCTTGTAATTTCCTCTTTGATTCATTGACAGTGAAGGTCACACTGTACTAATGATCTAAACTAATGGAGACCAACTGCCAAAGTTTAGATGGAGAAGCCGGCCAAAACCCGTTTCTCTCTTCAGCTGGAGTGGCAGACCGAGATGAGAGAGAGCAACTACCGGTGGGTATGGAGAAGCTGGCTTAGGAAGAGAAGAGAAAGAAATTAATGGAAGGGTGTTGAAGAAACTAAAAAGAAGCGAAAGGGGTTTGGTCTGGTATGAAGAGAGCCGTTGGGGGAGTAAAGGCTGGCATTAGTTGAGTGAAATTACTAAAATGCCACCATAACTCTATTTCCATTACTTGAAAACACCTATAACTTGTTTCCAGTTTCTATAACTCATCACTCAATTTAGTGAGAATTAAGTGATGAAAACAAAAACTCAAAACAAATCCAAACAAGTGTTTGCTCCGTGGGACCCACTAGTTTTGAGTGATGGGTGGTGAAAACTCAATGATGAGTGATAAAAACACCCAATTCCAAATAGCCCGTATTCTTTCTACGGGACTTTGGGCCTCATGTAAAAAGCTTGAAAACCTAAATTTTAAATTATATGTTATATTATTTACTGAATTATTGTGATATTTGCGTCAATGTGTAAATTTTTTTTGTCTATTTTAGTATAAGAACGTATTATTTTTATTTTATATAATCATTTTTTAAAACATCTTATATCAAATTATTTATTTTATACATTTTTTTAAATATTAATTTTTTATTATTCTCCCAATTCATATATCTTTTTTTTTCTAATTTTTTATTATTTCTTTATCAATTTACATAGCGATAGTAACAATGTAGTTTTTTTTTTTTACACAATTTTGGCTAATCTGATGTAGGTGAATTATGGGGTTAAATGTTCAAAAATAAATTTTTATACTATTTTGCATTAACCTATGTGAGTCCTCTTAGTATGTTTACTATTGATTTCTTGTCTAATAGTCTCTTGAGTGGGGCATGTGTGGGAGTAGGGCAGTAATTATTAAAGAAAAAAATTAGACTATTAAAGTCATTGGGGGTGAGGTAGCATATTTACAGCTTTTACAAATTGAATTGTTGATAGAGTAACACTAGTTACACAAAAAAATTAAAGTATTAAGAAAAATTCATAATGATATGCATACAATACAAAAATAATGCTAACAACAAAAATTAAAGTTGAGTTGAATTTTCATCTTAATTGAGTAATTCTACAAACACAATATTGGGTGAATGATTGCTTGGTTATGTATATTGAAGATATTTAACTTATAGCATTGGTAATGAAACTATTAGGTAACGAATTCAAAATATGAAAACTCGAAGAGTGAAATTATAAAATTTTATATATTTGTATGCATATTTTGTAAGTCGATATATTCAAGTTTTTTTTTTATATTAAATTTTGTAGAATTTAAGTTTCTTAGTGAAATTATTCTATTGAGTTACACGGCTCTTCAAAAACATAAAATAATAATAATAATAATAAATAATTACAAAAACTTTTTAATGTTTTTTTATTTAATTTCTCACAAATAATGAGGTAACACATGTATATTTTAAAAAAAAATTAACATTATTATTATATTAATTAAATGTTTTGAGAAATTAAAATTGTTTCTAACAAACTGTCACTGTCAATTATATGTTAGTAAATTGATGTTCAAAAGCTTTGTAAGCCAATGATTGGGAATCCATCACCTAACAAATATATATATATATATATATATATATATATATATATATATATATACACACATGAATAAACCTTACAAATAATTATAATAATAATAATAAAACTAGTGAAGAGCATAAACCGAATTTAACTTAAAATTCCTATATATTTAAACTTGGTGTATGCCATAATGAGTTACTAGACTATGTTTTATAAATGTCATAATATTATTAATAATAATATATCACTTTTTTTTAGGAAACAATGATACTTTATTAGAACATACAAACATGAAAGTAATATATCGGGTTTTTTAAACAGATTTATAATATATTACATAATCAGAGTACCACTACAAATGACCTAAACTTTATAATAGTAATCTGAGATTATAATATATCACATTAGTTGGTGTAACAGTCATAACAATCAATATTGTTTTTTAAAGGTCTTAATAATAATAATAATAATAATTATTATTATTATTATTATTATTATTATCATCATTTCACTTCACTTCATTTGTATAAGTATGGTAATTAAGTTGTAACACTAATAAGAAAACGATGCACCTACAATTTATGCTTGTGCTTATTGTAATGTTTGAATGTTTGATTTGTAGATATATTTAAAGAGAAAGATTTTGATTTTAAATTTTAGTTTAAATAACTTGAATAAAATATGGAAAGGATTTTTTTTCCTATTGATAAAATTTATTGATGAATTTTTTTTATATAGAATACTAAGTATGTTTTAACACACACACACGGGGAGAGGGGGGAAAGTTTTAAAGAAACTGACAATATGGCCTATTTATTGATGAATTTGAAATAACAAAAGTGTAAGATGCCATTTAAAATGGAGTCAAATAAAATTTATTGTATTATTTGTTTTTATTTATGCAAAATATCTCAAGTTCTTCCAGTGATGTTCAATTTATAATGAGAAATTGTTCTTCAACTCCCTTAATTTAAAATCCTCAACTTCAAACGTCATTTGTAAGGTTTTGTGTATGTTATGCATTAAAAACACTTGCATCACCTGATTTTTGCCATTTCATGCTGTCAACATGGATGTTAAAAATATTTGTCATCTTTCTCTTTAATTTTGTAATTTTTTGTTTATATTTTCTAACAGATAATCTCTAACGATAATTACATAAGCGTGGAGCATCGTGTTTTGGCTAAGGCATCTAAAGAGCCTCGTATCTCAGTCCTAACATCTTTCAACGTGGGCACTATAGCTGATTCTGATTACTTTGGACCACTGCCAGAATTATTATCACAAGATAAACCAGCTCTTTACCGCAAATTCACGGTGCCGGAATTTCATGAAAATTTTTACAGCAAGGGATTTGATAGCAAATCTTTCGTACAGAAAGTTAGACTGTGAAATGAGAATACTAAGAGGACTAATAAAGTCTATATGATACATGTTGCGTATTTATGTACCTATGTGAATTGAATGGAGTGACCTATTCCCTACTATCAAATGCACTTTGCTTGAGGCATAATAAATGAGGGAAACTCAAGTACTTTGCTTAAAGCTAAACTATTTTCTCATGTTGAAATAATTCATGCAAAATAAGCTTTTAGTAAAAATACTATTTTGGTCCTTATATTTTGGCCCCAGTTAATTTGGTTCCTATTATTTTCAAATTGCAATTGATTTAGTCTCTACCGTTAACTTACTAATGGTAAAAGAGTTTGAGTTACAAAACTAGCAGTGTATTGTCACTATAATTTTATATTAAACTAATGTTTAAGTCAATGGCGTTTTGGCTTAATGGCTGTCAATATGTCATCCTTTGGTGGCTAACAATTGTGAATCAATCACATAACATAATAATAATAATAATAATAAGGCTAAAATGCAAAATTGACCCTCTAAGTTTCACATTTTATCATTTCAGTCTTCTAAGTTTCAAGTTTTGTTAATTCAATTCTCCATTAGTCTTCTGTTAAGTGCTAACATTTACCAACTAATTTTGTTTTTTTAATTTCTTAATTTTAAAAAACTGAAAAATGTTAATAAAAAAAAAAGAGTCCTCACTTGAAACATAGAGATATATAGTTATATACTATCATTGAAAGAACGATAAAGAGATATATACTATCACTTTTATTCTTTTAAATTAAATAAGTGATTTTTTTTTGGTCTTCTTGCCAAAATAAAAGTGTCCGTGCTCACCTCTATGCCGCTTCACTTGTTTTGATTTTTGAGTTTGCACATCAAATTCCACTCTATCAAGTTCTGACAAAACCCAACTTGGTGCATCAATAAGCAAGAGTGAATGCTAACCAGCCTTATGTTTGAAATCAGGACTCTTTGTATTCGCCTGTAAAGAAAACAAGAAAGTCATATATTTCACCAAAAAATCAATCGGATAACACAAACACAATCACATGGAGGGGTCCACACCGATCCACTACACTTACTATCACGGTTATCCCACCATTGTTTTAGATCATCAAGAAGCTCTCTCCAAGAATTAATTTTACAGTCCTCACTTCTCTTTCCCTCTCAGTCTCTCCCTCTCCTGATCTCTCTCTCTCTCTGTCTCTCCCCCTAGTGATAGATATCTATCACTCTCTCTCTCTTCCCCCCCCCCCCCCCCTCTTTCTTTCTACCCCAAATTTTCAATTAATCGGGTTAGGGTATCGGTGGGCATGGGGATAGTTTTTGACTTTTATTGGGTAGGGAAATGACGTTGTTCCTAAGCCTTAGTTTCTTTTTCTTTTCTTTTTTCTTTTTTTTGTAATTAACGTTTTTCATTTTTTTTTTAAATTAAGAAATTAAAATAATAAATAACGAAAAAAAAAAAAAAAAAAAACACTCCAAAACGGCATTGTTTTGGTTAGTAAACAGTAGCACTTAATAGAAGACTAACAAATGACTAAATTGACAAAACTTAAAACTTAGAAGACTGAAATGACAAAACTGAAACTTAGAGAACTGAAATGACAAAATGTGAAACTTAAAGGCTTAGTTTTGCATTTTAGCTTAATAATAATAACAATAATAATAATAATAATATTATTATTATTATTATATTATTATTATTATTATTATAAAACTAATGAATGAAGAACATAAAACCGAAGTCACCTTGAAGTTCGTTTTTTTTAAGCAAATGCGTGGGAGGGAAGGTTGGCAATCTCTACACGTCCAATGTAACATGGAGGGAGATAAACACTAACATCTTTTGAAGTTTCCTCTATATAACGTGGGTGTATATAAAATTGAGAATTGGACTTGGACTTGGATTTGAAAACTTCCTATACCTCCAAAATTGAGAATTTTTATTTGGAAATGTGCTCACAACAGATTACCAACAAGGGCCACAATTTTCAGACATACAAACCCAGACGCCTAATCATGTCTTCGTTATGGTAACAAAGAAACACCCCCACATGCTCTAAGAGACTGCACTTTCACTAGAGCCTTTTGGTTAACTTTAGGTCAAAACAATCTTCCTCAAAAACTTTTTCCTATCCCCAATTCAGGCATGGAGCAGAACAAACTTAAGAAAAACTGTCCTATCCATCACATCCCTTGGAGAATTTTCTTTGCTTTCAATATCTGGGGTTTGTGGCTTAATCCAACAGTATGATAGCTGAACTATGGGCAATTAGACATGATCTTAAGATATTATGGGATAGGGGATACTGTAATGTTTAGCTCCAATCAGATTCAAAATGGGTTATAGAATGGATAACTTCACAAGTTAAAAAATTTCCTTATAAATTTACTAATTTGGTTATGGATTGCAAGTCATTACTCATTACTGGCCCGAGATTGGGAAGTGCATTCTAGTCACATATGGAGAGAGGCTAATGGTTGTGTTGATTTTTTGTCCAACTTTTCTGTTTCAATGCTTCTTCTGGGACTCCATCTCCATGGATTTCAAGGCTAACAGATTTGCTTCTTTTGAAGAAATGAGTGTGGAAAATTCCTGTACTTCATATTTGACAAGAACCTTCTAGCTCTTTTTGTTTTTGTTTTGTTTTGTTGGCTGTTGTGGAACTAGATAGGGGTCTGTTTCTTTGTTGGTCTGTTCATATTGTTTTGTGTAGTGTCCCTATAGAGCCTCTGTGGCTCTCCTTTTAGTTCCTGTTTGTACAGACTCTTTTGTTTTGGTAATTAATTATGAATCTCCTTTTATGCCCAAAAATAAAATAAAATCAGCGAGAAATACATAACTGTAATGGTGATAGACGGCATTTTGAGAATTTTGAAAATTTTCTAAACCGTGTATGTTCCAAAAAAAAAAAAAAGTTAGTTTATTAATTGAAAAATAAAATAATTCTATCCCACAACAAAAACCGGATATATACACACACACAAAAAGGCAATATATGTTGGTTGTGAAATTCAGATTGGACTAGGTGGTATGACCCGACCCAAATGTCAGTTTTAAATGCAGTAACAATCATTGGCCACACACCTTTTTGTCAGTCAATTGTGGGAAATTACTATATATAAGGACAATTTATGAATTAAATTTATTAAAAGTTAAATGACATATAACCATTCGACCTCGATTTCAGTCAAACTTCAAAAACCATTGAACCTCTGTCTCTTTTCTGGTTCTTTAAATAGTCTAGATTTCAAAATCATGGTTTCAATCACATTCAAGTTATTCAACAACAACAATTAGAAAATAAAAATAGTTGTTAGTTTTAAAAAAACAAAAAAAACAAAAAAAAAAAAAAGGTGTGTGGCCCAAACTTTCATAACTTAAAAAAAAAAAAAAAGGCGTGCGGTCCAAAAGGTGTGTGGAAAAAAAATTATCCCAACCGTCAAGCTTTTGTGTCTAACCAAAGAATTAATAGAACGGTACAAGAAGAGTTATTATGAACAATTAAGTTGCGTCTATTTAAAAAGTTGCTACAATTTGGTACACCTATATGACAATTAAACAAGAGCAATCATAACTTTTAAGCCCAATTTTTATTATAAAGTATAATTTGTTTCACAGCTATTTTATTTCTCAAACCAATTTTTCAATCTGAGTGGTATCTCTTCCAAATAAGAAAAGAACAATGATTAACAATTACCATCAAATTAACTGGAAGCACCCAAAAATATATTGGGTTCCAAAATGGACCATTCACTCCACTTTTTGCCATCTTGTGTGTTAGGATTTCTGAATAGACTCCTGGCTGAAAACTGCAACTCACTTAATAATAAATAATAATAATAAAAAGATATAATACCATTTTAGACTCTAAACTTTACTAAAAGTTTGATTTTCACCCGAAACTTTAAAAGTTATTTTTTCATCCCTAAACTTTGTAAAGAGTTTTTTGAATAATATAGAGACAAAAATAAAGATGAAAAAAGAACTTTTTTAATAGATTAGGGATGAAAAATAAACTTTTAGTAAATTTTAAGGACATAAATAAAACATTTTCAATAGTTTAAGAAAAGAATATGAACTTTTCAATAATTTAAGAATGAAAAAAGAACTTAAAGTTTAGAGAAGAAAAACAAGCTTTTAATAAAGTTTAGGAACCAAAATAATATTTTACCCAAAAAAAAAAAATTTTATTCATGATTCATAGTTAGGTGACACAAAGATTTGGAAAAATGCGGAACAGCCAAATGACAGTTTCATATTGATTCATTGAATAAGAAAAACCCCATTGGGAAATTGTCATAATTTCAACTTTTTTCACCTGCATTACAACTTCACCACACTAATGGAACAGAGGCATAGGAAAAGCTCACTAAAAAATGAATATACAGCGTTAGGGTCAAGAAATAATTACTATAAAACACCACTCCAAAGCTTACGAGTTCTTCTGCCTTGCATAATTGCAATCGCATTATGAGAGGAGGCCAAAATTAACCACCCACCCCCCACCCCCTCTTTTTGTGTCCCTCTTCTGGATCATATCTATTCCGTCAAAATATCCTCTCCATTCCAAGCACCGGTTCTCAACTGTTATTGCTGCCAACCACCATACTGTTGATTACGGTTACCACCCATAGGGTTTGGACCTCTACCACCAGCTGAACCTCCAAATTGACTACTTTGGGAATAATTTGGAGGGCCAACTCCATAACCACTAGCAGCTCCTCTTTGACCAGGAGCTGGCATTCCACTCCCCGCATATGGAGGTCCCCGGCCTTGCGGTGGATATGGCCCACCACTGTAGCCTCCGACTTGAGCCCCACGATTTTGGTTATACCCCCCACTCTGGTTTCCACTAGGAGGGTACCTATTTGGACCTCCAGGAGGACCGCGTGGCCTTCCATATTGGTGATGACTAGGTCCAGCAGACACTGGAGGCTGTGGATTATTGATGGGATGATTAGGCCCATGCCAATGAGACGGATGAGCTTGCCCGCCGGTATGTTGAATGGGAGGTAGGCGGGTATGCTGCTGAGGGTGCTGCAATTTCTGTCTCTTTGCAGTTTCTTCATTTTGTCGCTGCTGCTGCCTTTTTTTCTTTGTCTGGAACTCATGTGATGATTCATACTTGGGCAGGCTACATGATCCAAAGACAAGCATATTTCAACATAGTATAAGACATACTCGCATACAAGGGATCTCACATGTTTGATAAGCAGACAACCAAAAAAAATTATGGAAATTTTTAAAGGAGTTCAAGCACAAAGGGAAATGTCCATGAAAGCGCAGGAGAGATATCCAAAAAATGTTTCCTACAGGTGGCACAACACAAATGTATTTGTTCCCCGTGGTACTCTTTATGCGAATGATATGTATATATTAACCTCAGAAATCCTTGTAGGCAATAAGAGGCATGCACAAAATAGAGATGGGAATCATACCTCTTGGGATCGCAAGGTAAAGGATCATTCCAGAAATACTCTGCAACTAGTGCATCCTGAGCAGTTATTCTCTGTATAAGCAAGAGATCAGTACATAGAAAGAAGGCAAAGTAACAATGACAAAGGTAACAGTGAGGTGATGAAGAAAATTGTCTAGGATGTTAGAAAGAAGGTATCTTTTTTGGGAGAACAGGATAATCCCAATACTAGAGACGGGTATTAGCACTCAGAATCTTCCTCTAGAGTTTATACTACATAATTTTCCATTTATTTAGCTTTTTGTAGTTTGCTTCTCGGTTAGCGAGTGACAGGGGTTGTTACCCAGTATATTTTGCACTTCATGTTGTTCTTTTAGCATCACCTCTCCAGCCCAGAAAGATTTAACAAAATTAAAATTTTAAAAATAAATAACAATAACAACAAGGGTCATTTGATTTTGCTTTTGTATGAAAAAAAATTAAATCCTCTAAATTTGCTATACTATCTACTCATTGCAAGTTTGCAACTGCTATGGAAAAGGCTGGCAGCATGTTTAACCCATTAATCAAATACAAAGAACCATCTGGTAGATCTAGTTCTTGGGAGCCAGCCCTATAAAAGTTATAGAAAAGTCTCTTTTTTTTTATAAGAAATTCATTAAAGCTTCAAAGCTATAGAAAATTGAAAATTCATAGCATATAAAAACAATTCAAATTAATTTAATTAAATGAAGAATTGCAAAAGAATATTTTAAGCAAATGGCAACAGAATACTTGGCAAAGGACTGAATACTATATGAAAATATTCAAAATCCACTGAGTAACCATAATAAAATAAGGATATATTATAGTAATGAAAGGAACAAATCTAGAGTTTCATTGATACCTTTTCTGGATTAAGAGTCAACATGCTGTCCAGTAAATCTAGAGCATGGCGGTCAAAACTGTAAACCATATAAATTATAAATATCAGATTTAGAAAATAAGTACTCCGGTATCTTGTAACTGCGATTTGTTTTAAGAAAAAAACACAAGTCTTTGTTTACTTACTGTCTGAAAACCTCTCTGATGCGTCTCTTCATTGGTCTTGATGGCTTGAAATTATTATACCAAGGCATCTTTGAAACACCAGGCCAGTTGAGCTCATCAGGGGACCCACAAAGCTCAAATATCTTGTTCAATTGCTCAGGCTACAACAATTGTGTAGAGATTATTTCAGATCAAAATTATCATCATTCAGAATAACTGGATAGAGAAGTGCGATGCTATGTATCATCATTTAATCTCATCTAAGGTCAATGGATTTCCTGCAGGTTTCTCTCACTAACTTTCTATGTTTTAATAATCTCACATCTACAAACCAACAAGCTCATGCTTAGTTGTAGTAAAGTCCTTGTCAACTGAAGGTTGAGTATTTACTATTTAGCTTCTCAAGGCTTAGCAGAGTATAGAGGAATAAGGAGCCAAGGATAAATACATGTAATGTCTCTTTCTTCACAACTCAACTAAATCTTAATCCCAACTAACTGGAATTAGCCACATGAATCCTTTTCCAAGATAATTGGATATAGCTACATGGATCGTCCCAACTATTTTTTCCTTTTGGGTTTTCAAAATCATGTTTATAAGACGTTACTAAGTTTATGCTGGCTGTCAACATACCACAAGTCCTCTTTTGTCTACTCGTGTACAGCTCTAGCTGTGTAAAACAAATTATGACACTAAACACCATAAAGGCATGGTTACTCTAACCCTCCTTGATTCATATTATACACACACACATGTATCCCATTGGGAACAACTCAAACCTGACAGTAGGCAAAAATCATAAAACCATCTTCTAAACAATGGTTAGTTAGCTAATTTAAAGAAAAAATAAGATCCAAATAACAATTTGATGGACTCGTGTGATTATATCAACTAACTAGAACTAGTGTTCATTTGCATATGTCGGCAAGTCTTTCATAGTGAAGAGCCCAACCATTTAACCCAAGCGGAAGAGAAGCATCTTCAGAACCGTAATGTAATTACTAGACATCTTTCATGCAATTAAGAAACAATAATCCAGTACTTCTCACAGCATATACTAATCAATTGACTGTCAAGAGTGTGATCATTGACTATCATAATATCAACTTCATGTTCACCAAAGAATAAAAATAAAGTGATTTTCAAATATGTCTTTTTAACAAACATTCTGGTTTTAACCTTGATACATAATTTTGGTTTAAAACTACATTCTGTCAAAAGCATATTTGTCAAGAAAACGGGAAAACAAAACTAAATTCCAATAATAAAAAATTTATGAAAAGGCAGGTTGTAACAATCCAAAATTGAATTCCAAAGCAGCCATATTCACCATTTTACACCGCCAACAACACTGTATGTAAACTATGAACTAGAGAGAGCCTGCTTATGCACATCATTCTGCTTCTGCATGCTAATTATCAGACAAAAATTCAGGAACATATCTAACCTCATTTTTCCCAGGTAAGATTGGTTTTCCATTCAAAAGCTCAGCAAAGATACAACCAACGGACCACATGTCAACAGCTGGGCCATATTTTGTGGCTCCTAGCAGCAACTCTGGTGGCCTGCCCAAACCATAACAATCTGAACCAACTAAATCGAAATTGGGGATATTCTTGAAAACATTGAACGCCGAGGACAGGGTGAATTACACTCAAAGATTTAAGTATAATCTGTATATTCAGTGTAATGTAACAACTTACCTATACCACAAAGTAATAACACGATTTGTAAGATTCCCAGTGTGGTCAGTAGAAAATGATCGTGCAAGCCCAAAGTCTGCTAGCTTCAAATTTCCCTCATTATCTATCAAAAGATTAGAACCTGCAAGAAAGGTATTACTCAAGCATAGCCCCAATCACAAAACATTAACAACAACGTTTTATAAAAATATATCATTTTAAATAAGGAAAAAATAATGATAACCTTTGATGTCCCGATGAAGCACTTGATTAACATGACAGTAATGGAGGCCAGTTAGTAGTTGCTTCATATAACACTGGAAAAATAATAATAATAATAATAATCAGCAATCACTACACATTAGATGTTTAACTACAAAACATCTACTTTTGATTTTTAAAAATATAATACTTTGATCTGGGGAACTGTAAATCTCAGCCCAGGACGATCAGCAAGGCCAGTCAAGTCGTGGTCCATGTACTCAAAAACCATGTATATGCCACCCTTAAACTTATTACCATCTGCAGTTCCCAAAAACATGCAACTCATGTTAGAAATTACCATCTATTGCAGAATTTAGGTATCAGGGACATTTATAAACAACATGGTCAAACACAGGGTTGAGGGGCAAGCAAGAATAACTCATGAAGCCAACTAATCTTGAAAGCATACAACAACTCTCTCACCTTGATTCCCTTGCTCGTCTGTCTCAGGACCTTAGAGACAATAACAATAACAAAAAATAGAAGGTATTAGCAAAATATATTCAGTACTGTTGTTAAGAATCTATAGAAGATACAGTATCCAAAGCAGGCAAAACTAAAAAGTACCTGGAGAGGTCACAATCTCTTTCAGCTTAATAACATTTTCATGATGAAGCTTCTTCAGAATTTTAATCTCTCGAATGGCTGTTATAGGAAACTGCATAACAGACCAGACAAATTATTCAAAAGAAATGTGAATTTGTGTGCATATGTATACACACCTATGTATTGTTAGGTAACAACATCTTCATCAACCTTTCTGGACTGTAATCTGTATAAATAAAAACACATTGTACATGTAAAGAAAAATTACCCCTTCTTTTTCATTGTCCATGCGTATTTTTTTTAAAGCAACAATTTCCCCAGTTCTGATTTCTCTGGCCATATAAACTTGACTGCAAAAACACCACAGGGAAAAGAAATTCAGACATCAGAAAAACCAAAGAACTGAGTTCAATTATAATCCAAAAAAATCCAGATGGGTAAGTTTAAGAAAAAATCATTCTCTAGAGCATAGAGACAATACAGAAACTTAAAAAGACATGGAAATTATGTACTATCCTTGCATGAAACTTAGTCCCTGCTGCATTCCACAGTTAATGAGATAAAAGCTTCATTTTCATTAACAAATATCAAAACTCATAGTGCCACATCACAGTTATTAACTTAATAACAAATCACAAATATCTACAAATAAATATTGAGACCATACTACATTGTTTATAACTCTTTTCCTGTCTTCTTTAACTTCCCAACACCAAAGAGAATCTCAAATTTTGCAGTAACTCAATTGGTCATTGCCACAATGGCCATAGCTTTGCTTCGAATATGTGCCACCATCTACACCATTTCATGTATACTCGAACTTTTCCCTCCCTAAAACCCTTGATTCCATGAAACATGGAAACAAGCACATACAAAAACATTCTCTGCCTATATGGTAATTTTTTTCATATAAGTAACCTATATGGTAATTGTTATCATCATTAGACCTAATAGAGAACAAAAGCCCTGGATGAAAAAAATTAATCATTGCCCATAACTCAAACCTCACTAAATCACTACAAAATTAACAATTTATAAACAAATGGATGAAAAAAACAGAACAACAAAACAAGCAAAAGGGAAGCTAGTTGGGCCCAAATAAGAGGAAAATAATGCATATAGTAAAGGAGTGGCTCTTCAAGCATTTTTCTTTTCCTTTCGCGTCTTCTCCTAATAATTTAAACAACAACAACAACAACAAACCTTAGTCCCATCTTTTAGGGGCTCGGCTATGGATTCTCAACAGATTAGTTTCAGAACCAGCCACGTGTATTCTTTCCCGCCATTCTATTCTATTTCTATCTGAACTCATAGTCTCTGCTACTTCCTTTTTCACTACTACTAATAAATTAAAGAAAGAAAAAAAAAAGTGATTAAAAAAAAACAAAAACAACTTCTAGTTCATAAGAAAGCCAAACCCACAATTCTTCTCTCAACAAGGATTGCTTATCCATGTTTAGTTGTTGATACACACAGCATCACGATTCAAAACAGAGATACGACATCACAATCCGACAGAACCAAATACCCCAAAAAAAAAAAAATTTTCTAGACAAAAAGTTTCATCTTTAGTATTTATACCCACTAGTCCCACCAGTTGAAAAATCCAAAATTTACTCAAAAAAATTGAAAAACGAGAAAACCCCACAACAAAAAATTTAAATTCAAACTAAAAAAACAAACAATTCAAAAGAAAGAGAAATACCCATATGTGCCTTCGCCGATCTGCTCCAATTTTTCGAAGCAGTCGACGCTTCTGGAGCCCCATGATGGGTACTCCTCCACGTTCAGCTGGCCTGGTCCGGCCACCGCCATCTCTTTCTCTCACTCACTCTCTTGCTCCTGCTCTTGTTCTCGCTCTGCCTTCGATGCTTTTGATTTTTCCTTTCCTTCTCTTGGTAGAGGTAATAGTAGAAAAGAAAAGGACAAGAAGAAAATTACGAGCGGCTCAGACCTGGGTTTGTATCTACTATTGTTGGGACGCTTTGGAATTTGGTTAGTTTGGTCTTTTCATCTATATATACATTGCAGAGATCGGTTTCGTCCAGGACTGTTGTTTACTGCACATGCTCTTTTTTTCTTTTTTTCTTTTTTCCTCTATAAACCCTTTTCTTCTTTTCAAATAATCAATTGTTTGGTTATATTAATCCCAAAAAAAAAAAAATTTGGTTATAAGTAATAACAGTAGGGATAAAACCCTTTTTGGATTTTGACCTTTTTAAAAATAAAATTTGTCCTTGTGTTATTTATTATTTTATATTATACCAAGATACCAACGTTTTTTTTTTTCTCAAAAGCTATATATACCAATTTTTAACTGTAGGTGAAAGTCACAAATCCTTTTTTTAACATTAAGATTTATTAATTGAGTGTACTAGAATTCATAATCATTTTGTGTTTATGCATTAGGTATTAAGTCTTTGTACTTTTTTATTATGGAAGCTTGTCTTGAGTATTTGTAAGATTGTTATGCTTTTCTTAGGCATTCCTTGATGTAAATTTGTATATAGTTGCTGCATTTTTTGTTAGGTGAAGAGAAAACTCTATAGCAAGTTCAATCATAACATGGTTGATCTATGATAATGCCTTGCTTTTGTATAGACTTATTACTTTCTTTGAATAAAATTCTGCTGTTTATTCTCCAAAAAAAAAAAAAAGTCTCAACACTTTTTTTAAAATATTAAAAAGGAAGTGTAAAGACATCCAGACGTGGAAGATCCTGTCTAGATGTGATCATGACAAAACCTTACCTTCTAAAAATCTTTAGTACTTGAGAAACCTAGATGGTGATGGGAAAAGAGATATGTGAGACCACCGGTTCATGTGTGTATAGTTTTATTTTTTTAATTAAATTTTATAGAGTTTCAACCTATAGCTTTCGTTTCTAATGATTATGCTCCTTATCATCAGACCAAGACTTCAATTGGGTTTTGGTATAGGCGGTGATTGAACCCCAGATCTCTTATTCAACCATTAGAGACTTTACCAGTTGATTTAATTGAAACCCACCATGTGTGTATAATTATCATCTAACATCAACCGTAGTAAGGATTTAGTACCATCAATCAATAGGCATCTTGAAAACCGACTTTCAGTTATTGCAGGGTGATTGTAGATTGGGTAGAGCTTAACTTCAATATCCTATACACACAAACAAAGTAACAAAAGAGTTGAGCAACATTGGTGTGTTGCTTGCCCTAAGATCTTTTGACAATGAAATTAGAGTCATCCTCCTTTACTCAAGTATGCAAAGATTAGACTTTTTTCTCATACCATGAGTGATTGATAGGATCCTTTATTTATTGGGATTTTAGGGAGTTGATTATGCTGATATTTAACCCTTGACTATAAGGAATTACCTTAATTCTCCCTTTGTGAGGAGGCAACATGATTGTATGGTCACCTCTGGGAGATCAACTATTTCCTTTGACTTTCAAATAAGGATGTCAGTGCTTAAAATTGAAGCCTTGACTTTGGATATCATTGTTACCCTTGGTAAGTTAGGGGGTGTTTGTTATACCCACTCAAACAAATATTTTCAGTTTTTAAACAACATTACACATTTTTTCACTCATAAGTATTTCCACACATGTTTTCAAACAACAAAACACATGTTTTTAAATGTATGTACCAAACATCCTCTTATCTATCAAGTGAACAATTTTATGCACCATCAATTATGCTCGTATTCCTTTACTTGTGCTCAATGGGTTTTTTCCATCTCATGAACTTGCAACACAAGTTCATTATTCACGCGATGGCTAATGAACCCTATTGTAACACATGTCCCACATTAAAGATCGTGGGCAGGGTGGTTTAGTTGTTGGAATGTAGACTGTTTGCTCTTTTCCCTCTTTAATTTTTAGGGAATTTTCAAAGGCCAAAGCTATGTTCTCAGTAGAAGCTCTCTCTTTATCAAGTGAGTTCTTTACTTCGCAAAATTGGATTTCAATTTCTCGTTATTCATTTGTGTTTCTTTATGAGTGAGGGTCATAGTGGCCTTCAGGTAGTTGACTTTATCTTCATCTTCTTCTCATTTTCATTTCATAGTTGAAGGTGTAACCATTTTACTTACAAATTCCTCAGTGCATCAATTTTTATCCCAATTAAGGATGAGTGGAGAATCTGTGAATGCTCCCACTAGGTCTTAAGGGGCAAGGCATGATGGTCCATTCCAAGCTTTGTCCTATATATGCTAGTACCTTGAGGGAGACAGACATTGCTAGGATACGATCTAGGTATCACATACCACTATAATTATTAAGCTTCCTTCCCCTAACGAATTTGCATGTTCCTCATTCAGTGATAGGGAATGTTTTCATGAATTGGGCATTTCAAGTTGGGGTATGCTTTCCTTTGCATCCCTTCATAAGAGATTTTTTAGGCTTCTTAGACCTTGCCCTTGCACAGCTTACCCCCAATGCTAGAAGGATGGTCATGGCTGCTTGGTATTCTCAACAGTCATTCATTCGTTGGAGTTCGTAGGCGAAAATGGGTAAACAGCCATAAAATCCGAAGTATTTAGTTAGTAGGGCCAGTTTATAAACTATATCCCTTTTTAACAAATCGAGTCTTTGAGGCTCGATTTAGAGGCCGTAAATCGAGCCTCTAAGGCTCCGTTTCAACGTTCTCATGTGGCAAAGTTCCACGCGGCGTCTACGTGGAACTCGAGTCTCAAAAACTCGAGTTCCACGTAAATGCCACGTGGACGCCACGAAGGCTTTAAACTCGAGTCTGTGAAACTCGGTTTACTAAAAGTGAAACCGAGTCTCAGAGACTCGATTTTTAAAGGCTTACACATCTGGCAGTGGTCATGTCTGTTTGGTCATGTCTGTGAGATAGGTCATGTCCCCATGTTTTGTCTATTTTGGGAGGTATCAGTGAATATTAGATTACCAATAAAGAAGTCTCTGAGACCCATGACTCTTGTTGACTGTTTTGGGACGTATTCAAAGAAAAGTAGCAGTAAAAAACTCTCACACCTTCAGCTCAGCAAGTGAACAGAACCTCAACAACTCTCACACCTTCAGCAACTTGAATTTGTCATGTCATTTCCTAAAAAAATATTTGTTTGTATTAGGCAAATATATTTGTTCCCTGAAAAGATATTTGTTTGTATTAAAATATGTATACTTGTTTCCTTATAAAAAATATGTATATATATTTATATTTATATTTATATATTTATACAACTATATATTTAAATATTTATAGAAATATATTTATAGAAATATTTAATTATTTAATTATATAGTTGTATAAATATATAAAGATAAATATATTTATATAAATATTTAAAGATTTAATTATATAGTTGTATAAATATATAAATATAAATATAAATTTCAACTATATATCTAAATATTTATATAAATATATAAATATTTAATTATATAGTTGTATAAATATATAAATTTGAGTTTGTATAATTATATAAATATTAATTGTATAATTATATAAATATTTGAGTTTGTATTAATTATATAGTTGTATAAATATTTAATTATATAGTTGTATAAATATATCAAATTTGAGTTTGTATATTACATCTGGTATATTTGATTGTATATTAATGCCTTGATTTTGTAATTATATGATATGTCTAATTTGATTGATCATGATCATATTCACATTAGTGTTTTATTATTATTTTTTGTTTGTCTGATGAACCCTGCTCTATGTTATTTCATTAATAGTAGTGTAATAGGGTATGCCATTAATTTAAAATTACTTGAATGATGTTGTTACATAATTGCACTCATTCATTTGCACATTCTCATGGCTTTTGTTGTTTGGTTTGATATTTTTATTTATATTTTTGTTAGAGCTGAGTTTAAATTTTGTAATGGGGGTGAGTTTTGTCTTTAGTTTTTTTATTTGTTTGAGTACGAAATTATAATGATTGAGTGTGTTTGTATGTGATGTGGGGTGAGTATATGCAATTGTTACACTTATAGAAGTTGTGATTTTTGTACTTTGAGTAGATAGAAAATGTTTTGCAATTGATATTAAATGAAAGAGATCAAATATGTCACTAACATAAATTTACTTGGCTCTCTAACAGGTTCACAATCTTTCAAGAATATTGATATAAATGTATATTTCGGTGGACCCCTTGACAATCCTGAAGAGATTGACGGATTCCCATTTAGAGGGGAGGGTATCGAATGCTACTACATGATATTACATCGTAAGTTGAAAACGTTGAATGATTTGAAGAGGAAAATAATTGATGAATTGAAATTGAACCCTGTTTGGTATGACATCAAGATTATTTATCGTTACCCACAAGAAGTCCTTCATGAACGGATAAATTACAGGTATATGATGATCAACGAAGATAAACATGTCAATATGATGTTTAATAGGATCCAGAAAATGCCTCAAGTAAATGCTGCTTAGTTGTATGTAAGTTTGGAGGCGGCTGTAGACAACACTACTGAGGTGGTGCAACAAACAACTACGGCTTTACAATTTATAGCCCTAGATGATGGATACACTACAATGGGAGGATATACAATGGGAGGTTATACGCTCCCATCTCAAGATTACGTTGCGAATACTGGTGAAACCCTCTATTCCCAAGAGAGACATTTAGAGGAGGAAGATGAAGATGAAGATGAAGATCATGCTATGAATGATGGTGAAAATCTTGATGATGTGGATCAGTATGAAGAGAGGATTGAGCAAGGCGACTTTGAGAATGATGTGGATGAGCATGAAGTCGTTCCCAATTTTGAAGAGGAAAATATGGAGTACCATGATGAAAGTGATGCAGACGATGATATTGGTGTCCAGCATGATACAAATACAACCACTGGCTATAGTACTCCTGCGGAGCCATTCTACGCAAATACTTGGGAAGATATGGTTGATCCTTCACGTTTTCAGATACCATTTCTTTGTACTTGGGAAGATGGGATGCAATTTTGTAAAGGGTTGACTTTTACAAATAAAAAGACGGTGAAGAATGCATTGATAAAATACGCAGCAAAGGATAATAGACATTTCATAACCCAAAGGTCGACCAAAACTCAATTGTGCGCCGCATGCATTGACGACAACTGCAAGTGGTACGTTGTGTCAGGCCCCAAACCCGATACCCGGATTTGTGACCATGACTGGCATGCTAATATCAAGTCTAAACCTAATATTAACAAGGACCAACTTAACTTTTAACAAAACTTTTACAAAATCTTTCCTCTTTCTTTTCATTCTTGTTTCTTTACTTAAATGATATAACTTTCCACTTGATATTCAGAGCATCTACATTGTACCTCAAAGGATGATACAATCCACTGATTATTAAAATTCTAAATTTCACATAATACATCTCTTAATACTTTAAGGTACACACTTTCATTATATCCTAAAACACGCCATACTACAAATCTAAACATCAAGTTGCTAATTTAAGATCTATACATATAAAACTAAAACCAGCTTCTTCCAACTCGACTAAGGCTCTCTCTGCTCCAAAATAAAACTTGCTAACTGAAATAGTGGAAAAGGTGAGCTACACAGCTCAGTAAAGGTAAGATATATGAGAATTTAATAAGGATGCATGTAAATCAGATCATTTCATTCTATGAATGTTCGAATAGGAGAACAACTTTTCATGCATAGTATTTTATACTATTCATAATAATACTTATACACTTTTCATAGGAAAATAATTGTTCTTATTTTTCTTATCAGAATAATATTACCAAAACCTTTCGGATTTAACTTCTTTCATTTCTTACAAAGTCACCAAATATAATATAGATTGTTTAATATCAATATATATGCATTCTCATTACAAAATAATCATTTTAACTTAAATAAGATAATTCGGTAATTTTGTATTAAACTAGAAACATCTTAAAAAGAATAACAAAAACTTTTCTTCATAAACTTATTCTCGTAAAATATTATAACTTTCATTGTAATAAAAACTTAACGTTTCATAAGAACAGATATCTGATAACTTTTAAATATAAACTTGTACTTTCGTCAGAAGCTTCACTTTTACAGAACACTAAAACATTTTCATCAGATTCTTTATCTTTAAAGCATAACAACTTCAGAAACTCTTATCTTTAAAGAACAACTTTTCTTTTCATCATAAACTTCTTTTTATGAGAGCTTTTAACTTTTCATAATGCATTTAAACAAAATATTCTCTCATGACTTATAACATCACATAGCTGTTCTTAAACAATTTATTAGTTAGTCCATATCTGATAAATCTGTACAGAGAAGGCCTCATCACATTTAGATAACCTTGTGTGCATGATATTGTCCCCTTTGAGAGGCCTGATGGCACATCTCCTCCAGGTTTTGTTCCTCCCCGCCGTCCGTACACATTGGGGAGAAGGCCTTATTCAGATTAGAGTTACGGGCAATCCCATTTCCTCTACTTTAAATGGCCTAGAGTTACGGGCAGCCCCATTTCCTCTACTTTAAATGGCCAAACATATAACATTTTTCCATGGAAAGCCAGTAATTAACCCCTACTAGCCGAGTTCCGACCACCAGAAGACATAACCCGAAAACATTTCATTCTTTACATCATATTGAAATTTCTTATTTTGCATAACATTTCATAATAATAGCATTTTCATTCTTTTCTTTAAACGTCATGTTCGTGAAATTTTAGTAATGGCATCAATAGGCTTAAATAATATACATAAGGTTTCGAAAACTCACGAACATATCTTTGTCAGAATAATGATTATATGCCATATCTCTAATCAAAAGGCTTTTAATACATAATATACTTTAAAGTAACCTCATGACTTACCAAATGCCCATATAACTTATCCCTTACCTGAAAGCAGAGGAACCGAGAGCCTACGTCGAAGGAGCTTAGAGTTGAGGACTGGCAACACCTAAACCAAAATCAAAGTTTATTACTATCCATTACTCCTTATCATAAACTTACACATTCATCTCCAAAACCTATGTCTTAGAATCAAGAAAATCATATTCCCATCACATAAAGTTCCCCAAAACACATAATACAATCATCAAATGCATTATGCACCCAAATCATAGAGAAACCAATTCATAAAATTCATATATGATCCTAACATACCAAAGAATAATCATATTAAATTATAACTCAAAACATACAACCTAACTTGAGAATTAAATCCACAAAGTCAGGTGTAGCATATGTGGTTCACTGCACATTTCAGCAGTATACGCCCAATTTGTAAAATACAAACGGGCTGTCCACACTTGTCCAATTGTCATGAAATTTTACAGAACTACTCCCCTGTATGTCCAGTATACACCATAAAAATTTCGGAGTCAAAGCATCAACCCATTATTTATTAAAAATCACGCAAGACAGCATACTCAAATCTGTTCTGACAGAAATTCATGCAACATAGAAATTAAACCATTAATTTTCTACTCATCCAAATGCTGTGAAACCACTTCCATAACAACCGTATGTGTCTTAGAATTCATAAAAACTACTCCTAGCCTCTTAATTCACAGAATATGATTTAATACATAATTTTCTTGTTGTAAACATCAAATCTGTCACAGAGGCAGCTTCAGTACATATTCTTACAAAATCACCAACAAATAGTAATAAGCCTTACTTTCATTTGGGTATTTTTATACCTATAATAAACATATTAAAATATGTTATTAAACATTCAATAAACCATAATATCATCAAACGTTCAAATCACTAAAACAGAATCATAAATCAGCCTATAAAATCAGGATAGAAGTTAAAGAAGTAGAAATAAACAAATGAAGTTTTGATTACTTACCCCCAACAATTTGAAACTGAAATTTTAGAGTTAACCCTTATATTTCTTCTTTAGAGAGGGATATTTTGCTTTGGTGAAAGAGGGAAGGCTGTCGTGTAAGAGCAAAGAGAGAAGAAAGCAAAAAAACAAAGAAAAAGGAGTAGGAAAAGAGGGCTGGACTTTCTGGTCTGATGCAGCTAGGAAAATAGGATAAGGAGAAGACTTTTGGGGCAGCAAAATCAGATAAGGAGAGTGGACAATTGGGGTGGGATACGTGGAAGACTAGGGAAGAAAAATCACACTCCCTTTTTCCCCACTTTTCCACTTTCTTGCATTCACACTCAAACTTTTCTACTTTTCTTTGCATTCACACTTAAACCTTTCTACAAAGGATACTATCACTTTGCATATATATATATATATATATATATACTTACCTTCATAAAGTTATATCCATAACATTAAAATAACATATATGTTTTATAACATCACAAAATCAAAGTTTTATGCACTTAAAAGTAAGTAAGATAATAACATGCATATAAATCCTTACCTTTATACACTCAATTAAACATCAACAACTATATATCTAATAACTTAAATCACTTAATATAATTTTGTACATACTTAATATATATACATAATACAATTAGCCATTCAATTATTTATAATCTTTACAATTCTTATTCAATGACATTATAAAATAATATGTTTATTAAATACTCTTATTTTAATTATAAAAAGAAAGTGGCTTAAAATAGTAATTAACCACTTAAACACATAGTTTAATTATAAAGTTGGGTTGGGGTGTTACACGTTGGGGCATACATGAAGCCTAAATTCAATGGTCTGTGGATGGTCACGTCTTATGTGGGTCCACACACTTGTATATCCTTTGGCATGCGAAGAGACGGTAAAATGATGGATTCTAATTTTGTTGCATCAGAAATTGTGGGAAGATTGCGACAAAAGCACATTGCTCCTATTGATGAGCTCTGGGAGATCATACGTAGTAAGTATGATCATGAGCTTTCTTACTATAAAGTATGGCACGCAAAACAAAAGGCAATTGCTAAGATATTTGGGGATTAGTAGGAGTCTTACCAAAAGTTGCGAAAGTTGTTGCTGGCATACTTGGATCAGGACTCAGGTACCCAGTACAGCTATCACACCATACCTAGGCCAAATGAAGGTACTGCGTTACTGCGCTATGTATATTGGGCATTCGCTCCATGCATTGCTGCATTCCAATATTGCAGGCCAGTGATTAGCATTGATGGGACTCATCTGTATGGTAAATACAAAGGGGTATTGATGATTGCAATGGCAACTGATGCTAACCAAAAGGTTTTGCCTCTTGCCTTTACTGTTGTGGACAAGGAGTCAGGGGCTAGTTGGAGGTGGTTTTTAGAGTGTCTTAGGACTTCGATAGAGCATGTCACGCCAAATCGTGGCATTTGTATTATTTCTGATCGACATAAAGGTATCAAATGTGCCATTCGAGGGTGGCCTAGAAATGCAACTGATGGAACAGAACAGGTATTTCACCGATATTGCCTTCGACATGTTGTTAGCAACTTCAACACACACTTTGAGAACCCGACTCTAAAGGCATTGGCCTTGAAAGCTGGATATGCGACTAATGAAGCTAAATTTGAGTCCATAATGCAAACCATTAAGGAGGCCAAAGAGCACTATAAAAACCATGAAACTTCAATGTCAAAGAAGTGTACCCCATGTGTCCCTATGTTCAAAAGACTCTATCTTTATGGTTTTTACCTTAAGGGTACCCTTACAGTGGTGACATCTGAAGCAAGCCTTGTGGTAGACCTTGCTATCAGCAGTAAGCTGATCAACCAAGTACACGGTTTTCTCACACAATTATTTTAAACAATCTTCCCCAACATTTTTTTCATAGTAATTATTCATCAAAATGGGGGGTGTACTCGGGTAGCAGTACAATCAACCTTTCAAATTACAATGATGATTGTATGGTAGCACCATGGTCACATATTCTTTTTTGTAAAATACAAGTACAATAAAATCAAACAGAGTAACACATGAAACCCATAACTTTGGAACAAAAATCACAAACCCAAACGAACAAATCACATAATCACAAAATCATACCTGACAGGTGGAGACGGTGAGTGAGAGAGCTGTCAGAGTGAGAGAGGAGTGAGGGTGGCGAGGCGTTGTGACGGAGGCGTGACAGAGAGTGGAAGGGGAGGCGTGAGAGGAGAGAGTGGACGGGAGGCGTGAGAGGGAAGACTGAGTGACAGAGACTGGACAGGGGAGGCGTGAGAGGGAGACTAAGTGACAGAGAGTGGACTGTGCGAGACCAAACGTTGAGTTTCAATTTTTGAAAAAATTCCTATTAGAAACCGAGTCTCTGAGACTCGGTTTCCAGGTGGATGTATATCGAGCCTTATAAACTCGATTTCCACGTGGAAAAAATTGCCAACTCAGATTGCATCACAAAATAAAAACCGAGCCTTAAAGGCTCGATTTAGGGGCCCAAAATCGAGCCTTTGAGGCTCGATTTATTAATAAACTATACAGTTTGAAAACTTGTCTACTAACTAAATAGTTAGTATTTTATGGCTGTTTACCCATTTTGGCCGAGTTCGTATGTTACTCTTCAACTGTCACCGCATTGAATTATACTTATGAGGTCATTCATCTGTCAGGCAGACGATTGTTCTAAATTAACACCTGCATTAAATGTCATTTATTGGACCATCAATTTGTATGATGGACAACTGTTATAATCACACTCATCAAAGATTCGTAAGCACTTTTTGAGGATTTTGTAATTCCTTAACCACAAGCTTTGTATATCCCTTTGTGCATTTACATTTCTTTTCCTTCCCTGTGAGATATATCCTAAACTCAAGTCTCTCGTACCTTCATTTTGAGCCAATTGTTTCCATTTGTTTAGAGGGTTTGCATTTCAGGCATGGTGAGGAATTTACTTTACTATATGTGTTAATGTGAGATTTTATTATATTTGCATTGCCCATAGTCACATGACTATAATCAATTAATTATACTCACGTGTTTATATATTCTTTTGGATTTCAACTACTGCCGTGGGTTCAAAGGTCACGTGTTTTACACGTGATTAACTTTTCGAGAAAGATGACTTTTTTTTTTTTTTTTGACCACGTCACTCAATTGAGTCAAAAGAGTCAACAGAGTAAACATTGTATCAAATCTCTCAAAATGGCATGGTAATGTAAAATCGAAAAGTTTGGGGCATTATGATTTGGGTGAAAAATAATGGTACAATGGAGTAATTTACCCTTTTTTTAATGTCAATACCACTTTTGACAATAGTGATTAGTGAGTCATCCTTTACCATGACCACTGCTGTATCCTATTCTACTTTGAAAAATTTTATAGTTGGAAAAAGTTAACAAATGCCTTTAAGCATATTAGTTTAACAATTAGAAATATTTTATGAGAAAGGAAAAAAATATTGATTTTATTTTTTTATTTTTTATATTTGAGAAATATTATGTTTACAATAATTTTACAACAAATCCTAAGTGACAAATTGTTACAGTCTAGTACGTGTAAATAAAAATATAATTTAAGTTATAGATTTAAATTAGAACAAATAACAATTTATTATCTAGATTTTACTGTAAAAATGTTGTAAAAATATTGTGAATATAACAATTTTCTTTACACTTCTTTTTGACAACTTTTTCCATTCTTGATAAAATTTGTTCTAAAATAGTTTAAAACCCTTTAAATTTTTGTAAATAGCATTTATTAACAAATAGGCATCCATAACTGTTTAATAATGTTATTCTAGTAACGTTATTTTTATTTTTTGAAAATTCTTATTGATAAAAAAGTATATAAAAAATATAAATACATATAATATTATTTAAAAACTAAAAACCATTATTTAAATTTAAATACCAAACACCCCTAATTAAAACTGCTTACATGGAAAATAGGGTACTGGTACGGTAGCGTATGCCCACAAGGGCCACAAGAATTAAGGGCATTAAACGCGTAAAAGTAGATTTTTTTTTTCGCATTACCTGGCAATATCCAGCCCGGGTTTCACGTCAAGCAGACCGGAAAAAGACATTGTCACATTGACTTCACTTTCTTTTTTATTTTGTTTTTTTCTTTTCATCTACTGAACTGAACTATATACAATTTTCACACGTACGAAATATGGAACTTGTGTTTGTTTATGTTGTTTTTTTTTACTCTTTTTATTATTTATTATAGTACAGTATGAATTCCACTTCGGCTGCCAACTCCTATTTCCTCCGTAGGTTCCTATCTAAAAATTCTATACTCTCTCAAATCTCTCTCTCTCTCTCTCTCTCTCTCTCTCTCACACACACTTCTCTCTACTAGAATCTTAAACTTGTCAAAATTGTTGACACAATCTTTTGTCAATCAAACACAAACGCGCTTTCTCTTTTCAATTCAACTCTTTATTACCTCTTCAAATCAGACAAACTACTTTTATACATATACCTTATCCCCTTTTCAATTCAAAGAGTTGTGTATCTGTTAGAAATAGTAGTGTTTGTGAAGACTGGTTTTTTTTTGTGTAATGAGTTGTGGCTGAGTGACCAAGAAAGAGTTCATGGCGGAAAGCAGGCGCTACGTTCTTGGTAACCAACTAGGTGGGTTTTTTTTTTTTTTTTTCCAAAGTAGAATTGTGGGGTTTTAAGTGTTTTTGTTTTTGTTTTGATTTTATTTGATGTATACTTTTCATGGGTTTGGCTTGTTATTATGTGATTCACTAGTGAAATGCTTGTACTTTGGTGTTTTGGAGAACGTTAGATTTTAGATTTTGAATTTCGATTGTTAACGATTTATAGGTGGCAGTCATGTGCTGGGTTTGTTAATGAGTTGAGATTTATTGGGGGTTATATCTGTGTAGTGTGAAAGTTTTCACTTTTCTACACTTGAGAACAAGGGAGTGTCACTTATCAATGCTAGAGCAACAACAACCAAGTTTTAGTTCCAAAATTTTTTGGCTCGGCTAATTATCAATGCTAGAGCAATGCTCAATACTGAGCTATCTGAGTTTAGAGATAATCTTGAACTAGTTTAGTCTTGATTGGGTTGTCCACGGTGAAAGACACTAAGTTGGAACTGTGCAGATGCGATCAGAAACTAATCTTGTATACTAAATGATGAGTATTTTTTGTAGTCAATAGGAAAGAAGTTAAATTTTGAGGAGGAGATGAGTTATCTATCTGCTTAAATAATCTATATATGAATATCCATACCCCAACTTAGATTCAAAAAATTGTCAGTCACTTGCTCATTTACAATTCCTGCTGAATAATAGACGTGCATATACTCTGCATACGTGGATTGAAGATTTTTCTTTGGCACTAGCACCATGCTAGGGAAGCAGTTTACACCTGTTATAGTAGTCCTTGAAAGTTTTGACCCTTTCTTACAAGGCCCTAGATTAGTTATTTTGATATAAATGGAAGATGTATTGGCATTGATTTGATGGCTTAAGTAACTATTTATGTAAAAGTATTTATACTTGTTAGTTTGAAGCCGGCCATACTTTGATGTTTCCCAAGGATACAATTAACAATACTGATTTTTGATGGCTATAATTTGGTGGAATGCAGATATTGAGCAAATACTCATAGAAGCACAAAGTCGATGGCTACGTCCAGCAGAAATTTGTGAAATTCTTCGAAACTATAAGAACTTTCGTATTGCTCCAGAACCTGCAAACATGCCACCAAGTATGACCCTTAACTGCATTGCTTTTGTTTGATATCAGGAACGATAGTTAGAAGTTACTTCTACCAGATATAGACAGCTATCTCATTGATATTATTGACTCAGATTTTTGGATGAACCTTTTGATTTTCTTATTTCATACCTCTCGCTGTTATATAGCTGAGATCAAGTTTCACTAATTAGGAAGGAAAAATAAACGGCTGGGATCAAGTTTCTGTTGCAACTGGTTTAATTGATGATAATTCCTCAACATTTGTCAGGCTAATCAGTTCTTTGGGATCGTATTCTCTGATAAAATTTATACTACATGTTTCATCCCTATAGTTATCAGTTTCTCTGGACCATTCTGTTGTAGACTTCATATGAATGAAATCTATTTTCCCATTCTTCTGCAACTTACTGTGTCCAATTTTCTCGTTGATTACAACAATTAAAATTGAGAGTTCTTTTTGCACCAGACATTCTTTTCCCAACTTTTGATTTTTTTTGGGATGTGTAACTGATAGTCTTCCTGAAACCTTAATGGTGAATGCTGGTTTCAGATCCAGTCCTGAAGTATGTTGGCACAGGCTTTACTTCCTAAGCTATGTGGCATCTCATCGCTCAACAAATAAAAGAAAAATTTGTTGGAATTAATTCTACTACATATGGTATTGATTTGTGGTTAATCATTCATCATGATTTTGTTTCTTCTTTCACTTGTTAAGTTCTGAAAGAATTGAAGCATTGTTGATTTGTTGCACATCCAAGTTCTTGTGGCTTGTTCAGAATGCCCTATTGTTGAATTAGAAATACATTTTCTCTTCTTAACAGCAGTGGATTTGTTTGATATTGCACATAATAATTTTGAGAAATTACTTATACTAAATAACTATAGCTATCTTGATAACATTATTGGCTTGGTGTGGAAGAACTTTACATTTTTCTTATTTTTCGGGAAGTCCTCTAGAGGTTTTTTTTCTTGGATAAGTAATTTATTACAAGATTTATATATAAACAATGATAGTCCTCTGGAGAGTTTTACATAAGCTTTAACCTCCTGTTTCTGCGTCTATTTGCGTGATCCTGTGGACTGCAAAAAAAAGGTCCTTTTTTTTGTAGCTGAGATCAGGTTCCTTTTACAACTGCTTTAAGTGATTATTATTCTATATTTGTGAGTCTAATCACTTATCTGAACTAAGGTACCATGCGATGCCATCATGCTAATTTGATGAACTTTCCTGACTGTTCTAGTCCCACCACACCCACCCCCCTTCCACCCCAAAAAAAAGTGTCTTAGCATGATGGGTAGTTTTGTAAACTTTCTTTCATGATCATCTCACATATCTCAGCATTACTCAATCAACAATTAAATCGAAACTAATATTACCCTACCATACTGTCGGTATATAGATTAAATAAGTCTGAGATATGCAAACTGGTTTCCTTCTATCAACTCATATTCTATAGTATCATCTACAGTGTACATTTTATTAACAATTGCCTAATTGCCCATCGCCTATAACAATTAAAATTGGAAATGTATTTACTTTAGACATAATTTTCACAACTTATTTGTTTATTTGACATGTGTAATCCATAGCCTTGAAAAAACCTATCATGATAAATGCTGGTTTTAAACCTAGGTCTGAAGTATGGTGTTGATTTGTGATTTCTCATTCATTCCTTTGGAGTTTGTTTCTCATTTCACTTGTGCAGTTTTGAAAGAATTGCAGCACAATATTTATTTGTTTCACCTCTAAGTTCTTATGGCTTGTTCAGAACATCCTGTTGTTGTTGAAATATCTCTTTTCTTAGTTATTCTTATTGTTGAAATATTCATGTGTGAATTGTGCGATTGGTTAAGTAGTGAAGTACCACATTGGATAATAATGACAAGAGTGAGTAGTTAATATAACATAATTAGGCAAAATTCATTGGCTTAAGCCTTTGGGTTAAAATGACGTCTCTATATGTTATATTAACTTCCCGATTTGAGTCTCCCCAACAAGTGGTATCAAAGCTGATGGTTTGATTGGGCTAGTGTTTGTTAGTGGGTCCCAGCAAGTAGAATGAAAGACTCCCATGTTATCTCCAGCCATGATTGAGTAAAAGGCTCTACTAGTGTTGAGTCAAGGTGATTGTGCATGTTGGTGGCTCCCATTGTTGTGCATGGAAGACTGTCTAGTTCGCTCCACCCAAAATTAAGTAAATGACACTCTATTTCATTAGACTTGATGGTAATGCAAGGCACTTGGATTGTTAAGAAAAAGGCTTCCGTTCAAGGGAGAGACTAACCAACTTGTTACCATAAGTGATTTGCTAGAAGGGAGTAGTAATATTCACGTGTGAGAATCCCACATAATAATGACGAGTGTGAGTGGTTAATATAATATAATTGGGTCCAAACCCATTGACTTACATTTTTTGGGCTAAATGGTGTTACTATATGTTATATTAGTATCTCAATTTGAGTCTCCCCAAGGTGATATCTCCTCATCACTTATAATTTAGTTCCCTCTATTTTCTGGGTTTTTTTAATGAACTTGAGTCTCCTTTGTTGCCTATATGGGTGTTTTAGAGAGCCAGAAGCACATGTTGAACAATGCAAATTATCTCAAATTCCAAATTTTGGAATTCCTCATTGAAAAGTAGGGAATGAAGGAGGTCCAATCATTCCTATATAAGGGATGTAATTTCATATTTCTAAGAAGAGAGTAATAATCACAATGGATCTTTATATGTAGGCATTGCTATTATGGGAAAATATGCTGCGTTGAAACAGATGCATAATGTGGTATTCTTTGGAAGCTAAAAGATGCATAGTAGCTTTTGGGGTTGAAAATGCTTGCCTATGTGAGTTGTGTGTAATTTAAGTTTAATAAGTTTTGAGTTTGTGATGGTATTAAGTTTGTGAATTGGGATTGAGTCTTGACTTTGGTGTAATGGGAGGGTTGGTTTATGTAGGCAAGGGTTTGTATTTAAGTTTATGACGTGGTTTGTGAATGTTAGTCAAGTATCGGTAATCCTCATTGATACTTATCAAAAAACAAAAATAGTAATCCTTATTGATTTTTTTTGATAGGTAATAAAAGTTTTATTGATAGGAAAAGTACAATGTGTTTACGATAGTAAACTCTTTGCACTTGAAACGAATACAATCAAATCATATGGAAGAGCTAACAGAAATAAGGAAATTAGACATGGAAGTACAATGCATAAAACCCTAAATACGAGACCACTCAAACAAAGTTCTAGCTAGCAAAGATTTCAACAGATCTATAGGTCTCTCAATGTCCTCAAATTTTCGGGCATTGCATTCCTTCAATAGTAAACCTTATCGATGATAATAGATTTTGGTTGGCGTGACATGGATGTAGGCATGGAGTCACAAATTATGTTAAATTTTGTTGTCTTGTGTGGATGTTTGATTTAATTGTTTATGTGGATGTTCTTATGCTAATCTCAAGCTTTACTGATGGTATCTTCCACAATTACAACATAGATTATGTTAGCTCATAAAAATCAACATTTTTTTTTTTTGGTTGTAGTTTTAGGTACATTTTAAGGCCTACTGAAAAAATTAAGGCACTTTTTGAACACTTTTTTTCTTAAGTATACTTTAGAACATATATTCACATAACATGTATTTCCAATTTCAGATGGTTCACTTTTTCTTTTTGATCGGAAGGTTCTGAGATACTTCAGAAAAGATGGCCATAATTGGAGGAAGAAAAAGGATGGAAAGACAGTGAAGGAAGCTCATGAGAGGCTCAAGGTAGGCACTGGACATCATGGTTTTGTTTGCTGTTTACTAAATCTTAGGGTTATGGTTCATTCTCATTTAGGGTGTGATATATGTTAAAGGATTCTTTGTATTTCCTGATTAACTGTGTAGAGAAAATTGTACTTCCTTTCAGGCTGGAAGCATTGATGTGTTGCACTGCTACTATGCCCATGGAGAAGACAATGAAAATTTTCAAAGACGCAGTTATTGGTTACTTGAAGAGTGAGTACCTGAAGAGTTATTTTTGTGGTGTTAAGCAAAATTTTTTGTTTGAATTTTAACATTTTGCTCTATCAGTCTATCTTCTGTATGTAAGTATCTGTGTCTCGTAACAACCTAGATGATGTAATAATTAATCTTCTTTGTTCTGCTTTTTGATGAATACTTAAAAGATAATGGAATATTCACTCTATTGATCTTAGATTATTATGGCTTATTTTAGTTTCACACTTTTTGGCTTATGTTTAAACTCTGATATTAGTATTAATCATTGAGAGACTAAAGTTTTATTTTTCAAAATTTATAGAACTGTTTATTGCATTTTATTTTGAGAAATTTTTTCCTAATTTGGGGGCTTCAGATGAGGACTTTTTTTGTTATTCTTTTTCTGGCCTTGCAATGAATTGCTTATTCAGTGAACAAAAAATTGTAAGGTTCGCTGCTGTACTCTCTTTTGGCTTGTTTGGATTGACGCTAATTTCCGGCTGATTCTACTCTACTCCCCGTCTCTCTCCCTCAATCCAAACAAGCCCTTTCTCTCTCATGCCACACGTACACATAAAACACAAGCAGACACACTATACCTGCTTCCATGATAACTATTTTTTTCCCTTTTTTCTTTTTATGTCTAATGCCATTTGGGATGGAATAAGGATGTGTAAGTAGAGAAATTAAGCGAATAATAAGAAAGTCAAAATCAATTGTTTGCTTTAAATCAAATCAGCATTAGACCCTCTGATTGTGCAAGTATACAAACTTAACATCTAGTGGATTGTTTCCATTTTAATTAACTAGGCTCCAAATCACTCATAATAAATCAAAACACTAATAAAGTAAAACTGGAAATTAAGCAAAATTGTAAAATTTCCTAATAAATTAGAGAACCAACTACTACCAAAATCAACCACAGTTTCTGAAAAAACCACAGAACCATATCTACCCATAGACATAACTAGAAGCTGTGCTTTGAGCAGCAAATTGGATTCTTCTTCACATGCAAGGGGAAGTCAAAACATTGGAAGCTGCAAGGGGATGAGATGCAAAAACAACAAGATCTCCACCCTAGAAATCCTCTGTACTCTCTAAAAGTAGGAAACAAGAAAGGCTGTCTTCCTGACACTTGGAGAAAAAAAAAAAAAACACCCAAGAAATCCAACAATCTGTATTGAGTCCAGACACAGTTAACAAATTTTGACTACGACAATTGGCAATTGACAATCGATAATTTTCCATTTTGTTTTCTGTTTTTCCTTTTGGCTTTCTACTCATTTGTTGCAGAATCCAGAGAAGATATTCTAGCATTGCCAAGCCTCTAGCCATGTTACCATTTATTTTCAATCTTTTAAGTTTTCTCTACTTTTCCCCCAACATGGATTTATATTAATGGTCTTCAGCTTAAAGGCATGTGAATGAATTTGCAATATTTCCACTTCTAGTTATCAACCAGTCTTGTGCCACTGGTATTCTTATTGATTCAAAATGCCATAAGGCTTGCTTAAATAATTTTCCACTTCTGTCTCTTATAGTTTCTATATTTGAAATGGCTTTTGGTTTGGGTTTCTCTTCTGTTGCTTACCTAATTCACTACTACTTCAGGGAGCTCTCACACATTGTGCTTGTCCACTATCGGGAAGTAAAGGTAACTCATTTTTTTAACCCTTTATTTTGTATACCCATAAAGTCATAAATGGGTAAACTGTGAATAATATAGTCCTTTATGGCATTATTAACTTCACTATCTCCCTAGTATTTAAATGATTCTTCTAAGAAAGATATAATCTAACCTTTCCCATTACACAGCTTCTTTGATCAATGGTGGTGGTTGTGGTATTTGTGTGGTATGGTGGTATTTTTTAAACTTTCATTATTAGTGACTCTTAGCTTTTCAATAACAAGAGGTTTATAGGTAATACCAAATAATATTTTGAACCTTGTTTGCCAATGAGATCTATCTCTAATGGCACTTCCTCTGTTTATACGATGCTCGTGCAGTTTTAGTCATATTTGCTATTATATGTGTTGTATGCCCATTATTACTTAAGTTCAGCTTTGATGCTCCTTGTAGATTTTTTGGAAACAGATTTTAATCTCCTAATTACTTCTGTTCCATATTAAAATTTTGGGAAATATATACAAAACCCTCCTATTGTTTTCCCTTAAAACACGGAATCCCTTTAAGGTTTTGAGTGTAACATAGTTACATTTTCACATAAAACAACACCGTAGGGGTTTTTGTGTTATACTAAAAATGCCCGGGGTGTTAAGTGTTAAAACTCAAAACTTCAGGGGGTTCCGTGTTTTCTGTAGGGGGTTTTGTGTACTATTCCTTAAATCTTTATTTACATTAAAATATTTGTACATTGAATTTATATTCTTTCAATGTTTTCCAACTTGATCAGGGCAATAGGACAAGTTGTAACCGCATTAAAGAGACTGAAGAAGCTGTTCCCTATTCCCAAGAAACTGAACCCAATTCTGAGATAGATAGCTCTGGGTCCTCTTGTTTTCATCCGAATAATTACCAAATAACTTCACAAAATACAGATACAACAAGCCTCAACAGTAGTGCTCAGGCATCAGAATATGAGGATGCTGAATCAGGTAGGTTTGTTGTCTTTATGCCTAAGTTTTTGTTTTAACTATAAGCTGCTAATGTTACTTCACAAAGAAGATTTTATACTTGTTTGAGGATGATCTATGCCATGATTGTTCATTTTCAGCATGTTCTAAATATTGTTTAATTACATTTCTGCAACTCAATGTGATATGTGCAGCCTGTAATTACCAAACAAGTTCTGGATTGCATTCTCTCTTTGAATTACAACAGCCCATGGTGGAGAAGATTAATGCTGGACTCACCGAACCTTATTTTCCTGGACCAATTTCAGGTAAAGTTGTTTGCTTTATTTTTCAATCTATTTTGCGTCACTAATATATTAAGGAATATTAATATCCCTGATTGTAATCTGACATGGCATATGAATTTCATTGTAATACTCTAAACAATTAACAGATGATTATCAAGGAAAATTTCCAACCATATCGGGGATGGATTTTGCTTCACTCACTCAAGCAGATAAGGCGAAAGACGGCAACAATGCTGCGCAAAAAATCCTTGATTTTCCATTGTGGGAGGATGTCTTGGGAAATGGTACTTCTGGCACTCAAGCTGTGACTTTTGAGCCATCATTTCTGGAAACAAAACCTGATACCACTGGAGTCCTTTCTAAACAAGAAAACCCAATACTGGGGCAGCATTTCACTAGCAACTTAGGTGAGAAGCAGGAGATTGGAAGTCACTCTCAGGCCCAAAAAGAATGGCAGGTACAGAGTTATTTACTATTTATAGTGTGTGCCAAGAGCTAATGCCTGGTCTCCCTCATGGAGAGAACCTAGGTTTGAACCCCACTCCCCCACTTGTTTTAAGCAATATATTATGTATCATTGGTATAATGTATGTTTATTTTTGCTAAAATAGTGTTGAAATGGTTAGCACTTCATCATGGTAGTTTTTGAGGATCGTAGTACGTTTGGAAAATCATTTTATTTTTTGTTACAAGCTGGACAAGGGAGTTTCAATTGAAATATGGTATGATGCGTTTCGCGTTATTGCTTGGAATATTATGATTACAACATATTTATTGATGACATTTTCTAGGTTCTTTCTTTTTAGATACTTCCAACAACAAATTGTTGTCAATGCAAGTAATACTGATTTTGCTGGTACATTTTTGACACAGGACAAACCAAAACAATGCAACAGAAATTAAAGAACAAGGAAAATAAAGATAGAAAACCTAGGAGTCAACCCCAAGGGTTGGCTAGTGTCACCACCAAACTATTGTGCCGATTTCAATTTTATTCATCAAAATAATCCCCCTTCATAGGAGTATTATTCTTTACTTATATAGGTTACTAAACACTAATTTTAACTGACATTGGAAACCCTAATTCTAATTGACTTGGGAAATCCTAATAAAATAAAATACTAATGACCTAATTAACTACTAGGATAGAAAGAAAAAAAAATTGACAGAAAATTACAATTGACTCCAAAATTGAAAAAGACCAAATTAAAAAATATATATATAATGTTTTAGCTATAAAAAATAAATACTACTTTGCACTTCCTGCATCAATTTTTAGGATCTCTCATAGTGAAATTTATCAAAGAATAGATAATGATGCATATTAAAATTCGGCATCGATATCTTATCTATTACAAAATTGAATCATTTGGTTGTTATGCTTCCCAATTTAGTTAAGTTTAAACATGCTGAGGTTGATTACGTGAAAATCTTATAGTCTTGTAGTCTTTGCTATGTGTCTCTTTTGGAATATATGACATTGAGGCATGGGTGTAGCTGCTATTAGTTAATAATCAAGTTGTAGTTGCAGACTGAAAGTTTCTTGCTGGTGACTTAAATTCCTGAATTTGTGTTGTACATGCGGTAGTTGCATTTTTACCATCTAGCAGAGTAAATAATTCTTTATATGTTGGTTTAAGAGTTTATAGGGCCATAAGCTGTTTTCTTGTCAAATCCAACTATCTGTGTTCAGGCTTCTGAAGGCAAATGGCACTTGGATCAGAATGTGCTTGCAGAATCAGTGTATGGTGTCACTTTTAATGAACAAGATGGTAATTGGGTCAAACTACTCAATTCTCGGGAGCCTTTCCTTCCAAAGACTGATAAGCAAGATAATGATCCTATGCAAAGTAACCTTCAAGTACAGCTTTCAGATGCAGATCATGGATATCTGAAATCAAATCCAGAGATCAATATGGCCCAAGAGGGAAAAACCAATTCCTCTTTCACTATAAAGCAAACACTGTTAGATGGCTCTCGAATGGAAGAAAATCTGAAGAAGCTTGACAGTTTCAACCGATGGATGAGCAAGGAACTTGGAGATGTAAATGAGTCACATACGCAGTCCAGTTCTGAGGCCTATTGGGATACTGTTGAAAGTGAAAATAGGGCTGATGAGTCCAATATTTCTCCCCAAGTGCACTTGGATAACTATACTCTTGGTCCCTCTCTCCAGGACCAGCTTTTCAGTATTATTGATTTCTCACCAAATTGGGCATACGAGGGCTCAAAAGTTAAGGTATTCTAGGATTTAATCTTTCTTCTGTAATGCAGTTATATCAACTAAGCTTTCAAATGCGTCACCTGTTTGTCGTCTTATTTATCATTTTTCTTGGTCTGGTTGTTTTTTTTTTTTTTTTCCCAAAACCCATACAGGTCCTGATTACTGGAAGGTTCTTGAAGAGTCAACAAGAAATAGAAAATTTCAAGTGGTCTTGTATGTTTGGGGAAGTGGAAGTTCCAGCTGAGGTTATAGCAGATGGTGTTATACGATGTTATACTCCAGTACATAAGGCTGCAAGGGTTCCTTTTTATGTGACTTGTTCCAATAGGTTAGCGTGTAGTGAAGTGCGAGAATTTGAGTACCGGGTCAGCCTTATTAAAGATGTGGATATTATAGATTATAGTGGCAGCACAAATGATGATCTTCTTATGCGATTTAAAATTTTTTTGTCTCTGACCTCTGCTGGCCCTCCGTCTACTGATTCTGTCATTGGGAGTGACAAATCCCAAGTAAGCAGTAAAATCAGTTCATTGCTAGAAGGGGATAATGATGAATGGGATCAAATGTTAAAGCTTGCTTCTGAGAAGGATTTCTCTCCTGAAAAAGTACAGGACAAGCTTCTTGAAAAGCTACTGAAAGAGAAGTTGCATGTATGGCTCCTGCAGAAAGTAGCAGAAGATGGAAAAGGCCCTTCTGTATTAGATGAGAATGGCCAAGGTGTGCTGCATTTTGCAGCTGCTCTTGGCTATGATTGGGCCCTAGAACCAACAATTATTGCAGGTGTTAGTGTCAATTTCCGTGATGTGAATGGATGGACTGCACTTCATTGGGCGGCGTTTTGTGGCAGGTGAGCACTTAAGATTTCTTTCTTGCTTCTTTGTAGTAGGCTTTGCCTTAGCCTATTCTTTCCTCTGCTTCCGGTGTAGAAGGAACTACATTCTAGGCTGAATCTCATAGGAGAAGGGAAAAACACTTATTTCATGTGTAGATATTGCAGGAAAACTATGTATGTCATGAAAACCTTCTCTATGAGAGGAAAATTAAATTCCACATAAACCAGGTTTAGGTTAATGAATGGCTTACCTGACCAGGATACACCTGAACAGCAAGTGTACCCTTGAATTTCTTGTCAAATTCTAATAATCACTTTTAACTTTTTCCTTTTCTTCTCCTTCCTGTTAACTTCTTGTTTGAACTTTCTTTATCAGAGAGCGGACGGTTGCTTCCCTTGTCTCTCTTGGTGCGGCTCCTGGTGCATTAACTGATCCAAGTCCCCAATATCCCTCAGGCAGAACAGCTGCTGACCTAGCTTCTGCCAATGGACACAAAGGAATTGCTGGTTATCTTGCAGAATCTCATCTGAGTACCCACCTTTCATCTCTTAAGTTGGACACTGGGGAAGGCGATGCTGCAGAGATTTCTGGGGCTAAAGCAGTACAAAAAGTTTCAGAACGAAGTGCAACTCCAGTCAGTGATGGGGATTTACCCTATGGATTATCATTGAAGGATTCACTAGCTGCTGTCTGTAATGCCAGCCAAGCTTTTGCTCGTATTTATCAAGTTTTCAGGGTGGAGTCCTTTAATAAAAAGCAGTTAAAAGAGTATGATGATGATACATTTGGAATGTCAGATGAACAAGCTCTTTCACTTCTTGCTCTTAAGACAAACAAATCAGGACAACATGATCTGCCTGTGCAGGCTGCTGCAATACGGATACAAAATAAGTTCCGCAGCTGGAAGGGTAGAAGAGAATTTTTGATAATCAGGCAGCGAATTGTTAAAATTCAGGTGCATTGCCATTATTGCTTTTGTATGCTTGATTTATTGGCTCTTGTTTTTCTCTTAGTAGTTATTCTTCCTTGTATATATTTTACTATCTTTTTGCCTCAGTTGAGCCCTATTCATGAAGTCTAACTATTAGCTTTCATAATGAAAGGCCCATGTAAGAGGCCACCAGGTCAGGAAGAACTACAAAAAGTTTACCTGGTCAGTAGGAATTGTAGAGAAGATTATTTTGCGTTGGCGACGAAAAGGAAGTGGTTTGCGTGGATTTAAATCTGAAGCGCTTACTGAGGGCCACAGAATGCCAGATAAATCTTCAGAGGATGACTATGATTTCCTGAAAGAAGGTAGAAAGCAAACAGAACAGAGGCTGCAAAAAGCGCTTGCTAGGGTGAAGTCCATGGCTCAGTATCCAGATGCAAGAGATCAATATCGTAGGCTGCTGAACGTTGTGACTGATATTCAGGGATCCAAGGTACTTTATTATTTTGATTTTCTCCTTTCTTTCTCTGAATTTTTTCTTCTCAATCTTTCATGTAACAATATCTTTCCATTGTGTTTCCTTTTGGAACATAATCTGTGTTCCTTTTAACTTTAATAGTTCTGGATGAACTCATTTTATCAGTCCATGGGGACTTTTAGCATAGTGAGTTTTGCAATGCCTCCTGTTCACATTCTTTTGGTTAGATTAGTACTTATTAGTCCAATGATAACCTAGGATGGATGGACTAGGTTGAACTCTAAGCTGGAAAAATGTTATCTAGAATCTCAAAATATTGAAGTACTTGTTATTCAATGCTTGTGTTGACTATATATGCCATTAACCCTGAAAATGTAATATCACTTGTTACCCTATGGTAGTAGGCGTGCAGCATGTTGTCGACTTGGGAGCTCAGCTTCAATGGATCACTAAAATAGGATGGAGTTTGTTGGTATATTGTAATATACTTCTTCTAATTGGTTTTATATTCGAAGTCTTTCTGTACACTTCTGTTGATTTTGCAGGTTGTGGGTGATGGAGTTCCAAGCAGTTCAGAAGAAACGGCTGATTATAATGATGAAATGATTGATTTTGAAGCATTCTTGGAGGATGACACTTACATGCCTTCAGCCTGAACCTCTGGTTCAATCTCTTCTCTTGTAAAATATTGTTATTAGTGGCAGTAGGAGTGGTATTATCAAATTGGGTTTGCTAAAAATTCTTGTATAAATAAAAAAATCCTACTAATTCATTTAACAAAACTTAATCTTATAAAGCAGCTTTGCTATCTTGCCTTATTGCTGCTGCGGCGTCTGCAAGGTTGTGAACTTGTGGTGTGGACACCCTTTGCATCATCAAATCAATTATGTATAATAATAATAATAGCATTCTAATTAATGAACACTTCAGCAATTTGGTTAAAAAATAAAAATAATAAAAATAAACTGCCATATCAATAAATTGTAAAAAAAAAAAAAAAGGTTATGAAGCCATCACTAGATGAGGTAAAAGAAGTTAATCATGAAGGTGGCTGGAACAAGGAGTAAGCAAAGCAGGAAGGGAGCGTATGATTATGAAGCAATCACTAGATCAGGTCAAAGAATTTTTGAGGGATGCAGCAGTACTAAAATGGATGAGAATCAAAGAGCACAGGAAAAATGGCAATACGGGAAGCATCCTCGAAGCCGAATTTGGGGTTTCATCAAATCATCATTTTAACCCGTAGTAAAGAGAAAGAACAACCATGGCAAAGAAGAAAGCAAAGCAAAAGGCAAAAGCCAAGCTATTCTCTTAGAGTGTAGCACTTGGGGCAATATGGGAGTGTGCGTATGGCGTTGGCTTAAAAAGTTAGCTTTTTTAATTATTTAATTTATTTTTACTACTATTTATGGATCTTATTACATTTTTTAGTATTATTTATGAGTTTTATAGTACTATTTCAACTATCTTTTAGTTTTATTTACAATATTTTTAACAAAAAGTTTTCAGTTTTTAATTTTAAGTTACGTTTAGTATGGCTTAAAAAGCTAGTTTATTTTTGCTACTATTTAAGGGTCTCATTATACTTTTTGGTACTATTCATGGGTCTAAGTGTACTAATTCAATTAACTTTTACCTTTATTTATAGTTCGTTCAATAAAAAATTTTCACTTTCAGTTAAATAAGTTGTTCTTAAACAGATATTCAGTTAAGGGTCCGTTTAGATAGAACTTATTTTACTGAAACTGAAAATATTGTAGCAAAATAATTTTTAAATGTGTGAATAGTGCTGTAGGATCCATTTTTAATGAAAAAGTTACTGAAAAGTAAAATTTGTGGGACCTGTGAACAGTATACGGGTACAAACATGTAGTTAAAAAAAAGAAAAAACAAAAAAAATGAAAGAAACGCAAACGTGGATCCAAACGGATACTAAAAAAGCTATTTCCAAACAAATCCGAGCAAAGCCAGGAATTCTGAGAAGCAACTAGGACAAAGCCAATTATGCTTCTAAAAACCCAATGCAGTCTTTTCGATTCCATTAGCAGTTAGGATGGATGGTGAAATTGGTTTCCTGTTGTCGTTGAGCATCTTTTGTTTCCTGGATCGATATCTGCTACTTTCTAGTGCTGTCAACTTTTCATCATGGTATATAAAAAAAATAAAAAAAAAAGAGGATGGATTCACCAGGCCTGCAAAGTCCATGGCATCTTATTTGTAGTTGCCAATTCTCCTTTGTTGATTTTAAAAAATAAAATAATTATTAAAAAAAAAGATATTTGTGAGGTGGCAAATTTCTTGGTACTCGACTTCCTAGTACACCTTGACTCTTGTAGAGTCAAGTATTAGGCCACATTTGCTGAGGTGGCAATGGTATTAAAATATATTGGTAGTTTTGGATGTTGTGACGGTACTTTAGTCAATTTGAACACTAAAAGATATTTGTGTCATTCTATAAGTTTTGAGGTTATTTTTAGTCAATTTTAAGGTCCAGGGGAAATTTTGATATTATTAGGTATTGAGACTATTTTCAATCAATTTATTATTATAATTGTAATGATTCCTAAACATGTTATCAACCAAGTATATGAATGCTAATTTTTTGATAATGATGGAAATATAACTAATAAATCAAATGTCGTAATCTTATTTTACTATAATGTAATTCTATTGATTAAAGATTTCAGTTATTATGTATATAATGATTTTTATAACATTTTTTATAATAAATTAGTTGAAATATTTTTATTTGTTCTAATGTGGATCACCACTGATATTACTTTATCAAACTATCGTTCACGACTCCCTATTTACTTATTAATAAAAATCTATCATTCATAACTTGTCGTTTACGGTAGAGTTGTAAATGAGCCAAGTTTTATCAAGTATTGAATATTCAAGCTCGGTTCAACAATAAATGTAAAATGTTTAAGCTTGGTTTGAGCTTGAACCATTCCTACAAACAATGTTTGAGCTAGAGCTCATTAGAAAGTCTAAAAGCTTGACTTGGCTTGATTCATTAGTAAGCCAAGCTCAAGCTCAATATCAAACTCAAACTTTAAGCTCAATATCAAGCTATTGAAATCAAGTACATTATTAAGCATATTATCAAGCTCATTTGATTCAGACGAGTATTCTCAATATCCACTTAATTAAAAGCTTAGTAAAATATAAGTTAATTTTTCAAACTCATATCAAATTTATTATCAAGCCCATAAACCAACTTAAACTTGACTAATTTTTTCAATAATGCTAGGACCACCAAAAAAAAAAAAAATACCCACAACTTATCTACATGGTAAGTTGTGAACTCATATGGACCCACCACTCACAACTTGCCACATGAGCAAATTCCGACAAAAAATGTGAGTTTTGTTGTGATCTAGTATTTTGCTAGTTTTATTTTATTGAGCTTTATTATTCACAAGTCTATTTATAAAAGATTTTTTTTTTTTAAGACTCGGTTCGTTTATTAAATAAGCTTAAAATTAAGATTAAAACTTGACTTATCAAGGCTAATTCCGAGCTCTTTATGAATGGTTTGGGCCATTTCCACTTTTTCAACGGTCAAATATTTGATTAAGGTCAATTGGTCAGAGCTTGAAAGAAAGATTTTTGCCTACGTAAAAAGTATTACGCGGAAACTTTTTTAATGGGAAAAACAAACAAATAATAATAATAAAATAAACACGGAAGCGGAAAGCTTCTCCGTCACTTCTCAAAAACAAAATTTTTGAAAAAAAAAAAAAAACGCGGAAAGCCTTTTCTAGCAAATTCTTAGCAAATTCTTGACACTTAGCAAATTCTTGTCCTATATATAAGTCTTAGACTCTTAGCAAATTTTTGACACTTAACGTTTCATAGTAAAGATATCCATAAGTATTATTGTTTCCTCGAAAAAAGAAGAAGATATTCTTAACCATCTTTGGCAATAACTTGAAGTTGTTTGTTAATGTTTTACTGTCCGAATAATTCTCTCACGCTGCTCTATTGAAATCCTAAACTATAGTGTCAAATTGTTGACAATATAATTTTCTCTTATCAAAAGCCGCTTTTCAAATCCAAAGAACTATTTTATCTGTCACAAATAGTAGTGTTTTTGATTCTTTGAAGACTGATTTCTGAGTATTGAGTCGCTTGTTGAGTAACCCATAACGAGTTCATGGCGGAGGGCAGGCACTCTGGTCTTGGTAACCCACTAGGTGTGGTTTTTTTCCTCAAGAATCGTTTGCTTCTTTGGTGTTTTGATCTATAAGTAGAATTGTGGGGTTTTAACTGTTTTTGTTTTTGTTTTATTTATCATGGGTTTTGCATGTTTTAATGAGACTCACGCTTGTACTTTGTGGTGTGGGGTATTAGAATTTGTATTGTAGTCTTGTAGATTAGTCTTTGTATTTTGTACATGTGATTTTTTAACTATTTAGGAATGAGTTAGTTAGTTAGTTTGCTTTAAAAAAAAATTAAATATTTTTTTATTTTTTTATATATAAGCAGTTACTATTTATTACTCTATTTTAACATGGTACGAGAGCCAAAGCAAAACTTCTTGTCGTCAATATCGTTTCTTAATCCATATCAGATATTCTTCTCTTTCTGATTATTATAATATCTCTGTTTTTTGACAAACTTTGGAATTAGTGTTGAATTTTGATTGTTAACTATTTGTAGGTGGAAGTTGTGTGCTGGGGTTTTAAATGAGTTGAGATTTATTGGAGTTATATTTATGAAGGTTTCCACTTTCTAGATATGATCATAAGGAGTTGTTTATCAGTGCTTGAGTAATGCTCAAAATTGAGCTATCTGAGTTCACAGATAATCTTGGTCTTGTTTAATGTTTAGCGATGCTTGGAAAATGGAAACAAGATCCTCTTCATTTCAAGTTTCATTTCATGATTAAGATTTTATTTTTTAGATTTGAAAGTGTAAAGAGTGTCACTATTTAGTCAATAGTAGTCATTGACAGTTGACCCTTTTCTCACAAGGCCCTATATTGGCATAAATATGACGGTTAAAGTAATATTTGTGTAAAATTATTTATACTTGTTACTTTGAAGCTGCCCATACTTGTGATGTTTCCGAGGATAGAATTAACTATACAGATTTTTTTATGACTATGATTTGGTGGAATGCAGACACTAATCAAATAGTCACAGAAGCAAAAAAACGATGGCTACGTCCTGTTGAAATTTGTGAAATTCTTCAAAATGATAAGAGCTTTCATATTGCGTCAGAACCTGCGAAAATGCCTCCAAGTATGACTCTTAACTGCATTACTTTGGTTTGCTATTGTTGACTTGGATTTCTGGATGAACTTTTTGTCTTTCTTGTTTCAAACCCTCCCTGTTTTATGGCTGAGATCAAGTTTCACTAATTAGGAAGGAAAGAAAAAAGCTCAGATCCAGTTTCTGTTGTAGCTGGTTTAACTGATGATAATTCCTCAACATTTTTGAGGCTAATCAGTTCTTTGGTATCATATTCTCTGGTATCATCTATAGTATATGTTTCATTACCCTATTGTTATCAATTTTCTGGACCTTTCTGTTGGTAGTGCAGGCTTCTTGTGAATGAATTAATGAAATTTATTTTCTCATCCTTCTGCTACTTACCATGTCCAATTTTTCTCCCATTGAATTTAGAAGTGAGAATTTCTATCACCATACATTATTTTCCCAACTTATGATTTTTTTTGGATATGTGTAGCCCAAAGCCTTCCAGAAACCCATTATGGTGAATGCTGGTTTCAGACCTAGGCCTGAAGTATGGTGTTGATTTGTGATTTATCATTCATTCCTCTGGAGTTTGTTTCTCGTTTTGCTAGTTCAGCTTTATAAAGAATTGCAGCACCCTTTTTTTTTTTTTTCACATCAAAGTTCTTGTGGCTTGCGCAGAACACCCTGTTGTTGAACTTAGGAGCATGTCTCACTTCTTAGTTATCCTTATAATTTAGTTTCCTCTCTTTTCCTTTTTTGTTTGTAATGACCTTGAGTCTCCTTTGTTGACTATAACGGGTGTTTTAGAGGGCCACTCCAGAGGCACATGTTGAATGTTGGAAAAATTGTCTCAATTTTCAAATTTAGGAATTTTTCATTGAAAAATAGGTGATCAAGGAGGTGCAAGCATCCTATATAATGGTGGTAATTCCACATTGCTAAGAAGAGGGTAATGAATTATAATTGGAGATTTATATATAGGTATTGCTATTAAGGCAAAAATATGCTGTGTTGAAACATATGCATAATGTAGTATTGTTTGGAATCTAAACGATGCATGGTAGCTTTTAGGAATGAAAGATGCTTGCCTAAGTGAGTTGTATGTAATTTAGATGTAATAAGATTTGAGCTTGTTAAAGTATCGTGTTTATAAGTTGAGATTGAGCCTTCAGTTGGGTGCAATGGGAGGGTTGGTTTATTTTGGTGAGGGTTTGTGTTGAAGTTTGTGATCGGTTTTTTTTTAAAATGTGGTTTGCAAATGTTCAGGTATTTTGCATCCCCATCCCATGATTGATGGCATGGAGTTGCCAAACTACATTAAATCCTGTTGTCTTGTGTGGATGTTTGATTTAATAGTTTATTTAAGTGTACTTCTGCTAATCTCAAGCTTGAACTTGAACACATTGGTACCAAGCTTCTGCTATACAACATAGATTATATTAGCTTATAAATATTAACATTTCTTGTAGTTGCAGGTACATTTCATGACATCATCTACTCCAAAAATGAGGCACTGTTTGAACTTTTTTTTTCTTAATTTTTCTGAAGTATACTATAGAACATATATTCACGTAACATGTATTTCTTTCAGGTGGTTCATTTTTTCTTTTTAACCGGAAGGAGCTGAGATGCTTCAGAAAAGATGGCTATAATTGGACTAAGAAACGGGATGGAAAGACTGTGATGGAAGCTCATGAGAAGCTCAAGGTAGGCAATAGACATCATGCTCGAGGAAAGACATTTAAATCATGCTTCTGGGTGCTGTTTACTAAATCTTATGCTTATGTTTTTTTCTCATTTAGGGGGTGATATATGTTAAAAGATTCTTAGTGCTTCATAACTAATTGTGTATAGAAAATTTTACTTCCTTTCAGGTGGGAGGCAGTGAGGTGTTGAACTGCTACTATGCTCATGGTGAAGAAAATAAAAAATTTCAAAGACGCAGTTATTGGTTGCTCCAAGAGTAAGTGTCTCGAGAGTTATTTGTGTGTTGCTTACCAAGTTTTTTGTTTCAATTTTAGCTTTTTGCACTATATGATTTGTGTGTGCATCAGTGTGTCATAGAAAACTAGATGATGTAAATGTCGATCTTTGTTCTGTTAATTGAAGATTGAAGATAATGAAACATTCATTCAATTGATCTTAGAATATTATAGCTTATCTTGGCTTCCCACTTTTTGGACTTGTTTAAACTCTGTTGTTAGTATTAAGTATGGGGACTGAAGTCTTATTTTTTTTTTTTAAATTATGTAACTGTTGCATTTTATTTTGAGATTTTTTCCTAATTTTTATTTCATATACAACAATAACAAAACCTTAATCCCAAAATTTTTAGGTTGGCTATGAATCCTCAACAAATTAATCAAGGTAGGTCATGTGTATTATTTTCCTTCATTTTATTCTATCCAAAAGCATACATTTTCGTTGAGAATTGGGTCAAGCGGTGATAAGAGTAAAGACTGGCGGTTTGGTGCAGATATTGGTGGGTTGTCAATTTTGGCAAGGTGCAATATGGCTGGTGGCCAGTGGGTATGGGTTTATAGTTGATGAGGTTGGGGTCGCATTGGGTTGGGTTGGGTTAGGTTGGTTGACTCTCTTGTTGTTGGTATGATGGTGGGTGTTCAATGGCTGTAGGATTTCTTTCTTATTCGTTTTGTTTTGGTTTTTTTTAGGTGCGTTTAATGTTGACGTTAGAAAAAATTAATGAGTAAAATTGTCAACCAATCACTTTTCCCAGTTCTTGTTTGGATTCAACACCAAAAAAGATTAAGCAATATCTTTAAAAGTTTGTATTTTTGCAACACTTTAATAAATTATTAATGGTTCTAATTTGAACTTAATACTAAAATTACTTTGTACCCACTAATAAAAATCGATAACAATCTATCACTAGATTTATTATAAAAGTATTATGAAAATATCGTGTACATAATATTTCCCTATTTTAAATTGACTTGAAAAACTCTAATTAATTATAAAAATAACATTAACTCTACAAAACAAAATACTGATATTATAACTAATTTACCTAAAATAGAAATGTAATTGATCAACACTAATTAAAAATAATAATTGACCAATTCAAATACAATTGACAACTTTCTATGTTAAATTAAAATTAATATTAATTTTGCAATTCCCATTAAGGAGCAGGACACACCAATTATAATAGATGAGAAACATATACCAATGCAAGATATAACATCTCCTAAAATTGAGTACATAAGTGTCAAAAATTAAGAAAAATTGGTGTGGGAGTCACACGTCATTGAAACATACCCCCGATTTTAAAACCCATACCCGTTTTCTGTACGGGTTAACGTTTAACCGTTAACGGTTGGAATCACTACTTCTTAAAACCCGATTTAAAAAAATAATAAAATAAAAACCATCTGATGAAATCGAAGAGGAGGAGGAGGAGAAACGACGTAGTTTTGAACTGCCGTTGTGTTTGGAAACTTCAAAGCTGGATCTTGATCGATCTTAGGAACCCAATAAAAAAGCGTATTTCTCCAATCTTGTTCTTGTTCTTCCCCATTGCTGTTATGTATCGAACCTTGGCCCGTCTAAGTGAAGAGATTCGGATGGACCAGACCCGGGCAGGGAGAACTCGGAATCGGACTCGATTGGTGACTCGTCCGAGTTACGTACGGACTCGGCGGTGGCAGAGTGACAACGGAGGAGTTGAACAGATGTGTATGGCAGAGAGTTAGATAGGAGAGAGAAATTTGTGGTGAGTGGTTATTTATTTGTAATTTATGAAATTTGATTTTATGAAGTAGTGATGGAACGGAGACAGTTATTAGAGGGTGTAAAATAGGAGAAATAAAAAAATAAAATAAAAATTAATCAAGTGAGTTAAGGAAAATATTAAATTCTCCTAAATGTTTTTTTTTTTTTTGAGAAACAAAAAATTATTAAGTTATGTATGAAAATATTATGCTAAAATTTTATGTTTTTAAAATTTGAGGGGAGGGAAGGAGTTTCACCAACTTGTAGGTTTGTGAGTGAAGGAATTAGCAATATTTCCACTTCTAGTTATCAACCACTCTTTTTCAGCTGGCAATCTTATTGACTCTAGCTATAAATGCCATAAGGTTTGCTGAAGTTATTGCAACTTTTGTTTCCTATACTTTCTATTCTTGGAATGGCTTGTGGCTGAGTGTTTCTCTTATGTCTTTTTACCAAACTCACTACTAGTACTACTGCAGGGAGCTCTCTCACGTGGTTCTTGTCCACTATCGGGAAGTAAAGGTAACCCCTTATCCTTTTACCCTTTATTTTTGTTTATCCAATAGGTCAAAAATGGGTAAATTGTAAGAATAACTTAAATTATTTCCTAGTATGTAAAAAGTTCTTCTAAGATAGATATAGTCAAACATTTTCCATTACACAGCTTCTTTGATCCAAATTGGTGGATGTGGTATTTGTGTTATGGTGGTATTTCAAACTTTCACCGCTAGAGACTTGTCTAAAGAGCCTTAGGTTTTTAATGATAAGAGGTTCTTAGGTAATACCAAAAAATATTTCAACTTGGATGCGAATGAGCTCAAACTCAAACAAAACTTCTTGTTAAATATGATTTAGACCCCAATCCTTATTATGCAATAGAAAATTGTCAATTTATTACCAATTATCTCAATTATGTGATCAAAATTCTAGTAATATAAACCAAAAAAAAAAAAAAACAGCAAGTCACCAAATATGTAAGTGCAACAATAAAAGCAATAAAAACATAAGACAACGATATGGTGACAAAGTGGAAAATCGATTGAGAACATCTTTAAAGGAAAAACTACTTCAGGGGTTATGTATCCCAATTAAGGCACTCCATTATATGAGAAGGAGTTTACAATTTAAAACAGAACTTTTGCTGTCTAGACTCTATGAGACTTCAACTTAGTAGACAAACTCATTGTTGTGACTCATTGTAGCTTAAGAACTCTAAAGAGTCTAAACTTATCATACATGGACCCTTTCATGAATGACCTGTCCATGTCAATGAATCAGCACCTCTAGCCTACTTCAAGGCACCTTCTTGAAGGTTTGATCGACAATGAACTCATTGGGATGAAGACTCCGTGGTTTCAAGCTCTTGGATCACAAGTGTGAATATAAACTAGAATGATTCTCTCTTTTGTACTCACTGATGGAGGCTATAATATTCTCACGGTGTGGCACTTAGTTTCTGCCTCCTTAAGCCTCATGGAAATCAAGTATATAAGAATTTATAGAGTTGCCATAAGTAGGGTTCAGAGAAAGTATTCTTTGTCTAACCTAGCAAAATTAGTCTTTCTCACGGTGTGGCACTTGGTTTCTTACGTTTGTCTAACCTAGCAAAATTAGTCTTTTATCTCTTCTTTATGATTCCTCTTAAATGGAGGAATGTACACATTTTTTCCTTTAGAGCCATAAGGCTTTGTTGGAATGGAAGACCCTATCTTCATATGTCCTAGGTTGGTTTTATCAGAGTCAGGCTCTACATCAATCTTGGAATTAGATACTTTTTCCAATTTGGCATTAGATTCAGCAAGTTATTCTTCCAAAAACTTGACCTTAACCCTAAGGGAGAAATTCTCAATTTCTTTTTCTTGACTGCATCTACCAACTTGTTGGTTTCTTCAAGTTTGACATCTAAGTCCTCCTTAATATGTTCAAACTACTTTAATTTTCCCAAGGACTTTTCAACATTTTTTTTTTTATTATAATCAACTTATTGATTCATCAAGTTTTACATTTAAAAATCCTATTTCAAGTTCAATCTTGCTCAATTTCTAACTGATTTCTTAGTCTTTCTTGGATTTGATAATTTTGCTAAAGAGATTGTTACCAGCAATTCTAGGATCTCCTATAGAATTGTTTCAAATTACATCATCACTATCATGAGTATAATGACTCTTGACTTTATCCATGACAAAACAAGGGTCAAGGATCACACAAGGAAATTAATCCTACAGCATTGAACCAAAGCTCTAATACCAATTAAAAAACGTTGTTTAGAACCCTACTATGGCTTACTACCAATTTTAACCAATTAATTCAATTGTTCAGTGGGCAGTTAATTAGTCAATATTCAAGCACAGTAGTCAATATGAATAATAGCATGCACAATAGTAGAGAACAAATACACACGCACAAGGATTTGTTCAGGAAGTGAAAACCTACAAGGTAAAAACACTCCAGGGCCAAGCCCAATTCATCAAATCACTATGAAGGTTGTTGTGATACATACTATACTATATAGACTTCCCATTCAAGTAGAAAGACACCGTACCAGAGCTTCCTGCTCCTGCTAGCAAGTGCAGACTCCTACCTTGTGCTTTCAAATCCACTTGATGAAGTCAATCCACTGACCACAAAATCGATCTCTCAATCACTCCAAGGCTTCTTGAAGATTTGTCTTGATCTAGTTTCAAACAAGGAAGTCCAATACAAGTACAGTGATCTATGTGTTTGGAATACTCAACCTCTCAAAGATGTTCAATGGGAGAGGGTGGAAGAAAAAGAATAGCTCTCTCTAGGTTTTTATTTGTTTTCTATGGCCATCTTTGTTCTTTGGAAATTGGGGTTGATATAGGGTTTAAATACAAGTGAGCGTGCGTTTGGATACAGCATTTTCCCTCAATGTTTACATCTGGCAGTGGATCCCGTGCACTGTTCACGGGACCTACAAACCTCTTTTTTTAATAAAATTTTCATTAAAAATGGGTCCCACAGCAATATTCACGCATTTAAAAATTATTTTGCTACAGTGTTTTTAGTTTTCAGCAATAAATGGTATCCAAACAGACCCTAAGTGTTAGGCTTGCGGTGGGTACAAACAAAGCTTTGAAAGCAAATCTCGGAATTTCTATTATAGGGTTCAGTCAATCGAGAGTCTACCAAGAGTTTTTGTCTAAATCACCAATCTCACACGATCGAGCTTTGACCGGACCAAGATCTTTAGTTTTGCATAGTGAACAGAAGATTCAGCCTTTAGCCCTCATTGCAACCATTCATATTAGAATTTTGAAACCCAAAATTACAAATAAATTTGTCATGGAATTAGCCAGCACTAAAAATCCTAAAAAAAGTTACAATACATGGAGGTAATACTGTTCTTATGCTTATGTCATGCATTCAATTCTTAAGTTCATGTGCGATAGTGATCTTAAATAGGATGCTCATGCAGTTTTTGTCATATTTGTTGTTATTAGTGTCGTATGCTCATTGTTACTTAAGTTCAGCTTTGATGCTCCTTATTGATTGTCTGGAAACAGATTTTAATCTCCTGATTATTTCTGTTACATGTTAAATTTTAATTTACCTCGAACTTTTTATATATTGGGTTTTATTCTCCAACTAATTCAGGGCAATGGGACAAATGTTAGCTGTATTAAAGAGACTGAAGAAGCTTTTCCCTATTTCCAAGAAACTGAAACAAATGTGTCCTCTTGTTTTCATCCAAATAATTCCCAAGTAACTTCACAAATTATAGATACAACAGGCCTCAACAGTGCTCAGGCATTAGAACACATGGATGCTGAATCAGGTAGATTTGTTGTATTTATGCCTGGGTTTATGTTTTAGCCATAAGCTGCTAAAGTTACCTCACAAAGAAGATTTTATACCGCTTTGAGGATGATGTATCCATTGATCATTTATTTTCAGCATGTTCAAAATCTTGTTTTATTATATCTTTGCAACTTAATGTGAAATGTGCAGCCCATAATCACCAAGCAAGTTCTGGATTCCATTCATCCTTCAAATTCCAACAACCCATGGTGGAGAAGATTAATGCTGGACTCTCTGATCCTTTTTTGCCTGCATCAATTTCAAGTAAAGTTGTTTGCTTTTTTTTTTTTCAATCTATTTTGCATCATCAATACATCAGGGATTTTAATATCGCTGATTGTTAAATGACATGGCACACGAACTTCATTGTTATACTCTAACCAATAAGTAGATTATTATCAAGGAGAATTCTCAACCATTTTGGGGGTGGATTTTGGCTCATTTGCTCAAGCAGATAAAGCAAAATACAGCAACAAAATATGGGGCTAATCCTTGATTTTCCATTGTCAGATGATATTTTGGGAAATGGTACTTCTGGCAATCAATCTGTGCCTTTTTGGCCATCATTTCCTGAAACACAACCTGATACCAATGGATTCGATCTTGGACAAGAAAATCTGATGCTGGGGCAGCATTTCACCAGCAACTTTGGTGAGGGATGGGGATATGGTAGTCACCCTCAAAACCAAAACTTGTGGCAGGTACAGAGTTATTTACTATTTATAGTGTGTGCCAAGAGCCCTATGGCGCAATGGTAATGCTTGGTCTCCCCCCAAGAAGAGAACTTGGGTTTGAATTCCACCCCCCCACCCCCCACGTGATGTAAGTAAAAACAAAAGTATGTATCATTGGTATCATGGATGTTTATTTTTTCTTTTTCTTTTTTTGGGTGAAATTGTTGACACTTTATCATGGTTGTTGTCGAGTATCAAAGTATGTTTGGAAAATTAATTTTATTTTTACGTTACAACAAGAAAGTTTCAATCAAGATACGGGGTGATGCATTTAGAGTTATTGCTTGGAATTTTATGATTTTAACATATATTAAGAATTCTATCTTCTAGTCTTAAATTGTGGCGATGACTTACTTAGCCCCCCCCCCCCCCCCCCCCCCCCCACAAAAAAAAAAAAATTGTCGATGTCTCATTAGAGATGGAAAGTTGCATCCTTTCTTAGATTTTGCTGGTGCACTTTTAGGATCTATGCTTATGGGATTTGTGCATAGTTATTTTATTAAAGTATAGATGATGATGCATATTTAGATTTGGCACCTGTACATTATCTATCAAAAAATTGAGTCATTTATTTGTAATACTTACCATGTTAGTTAAGTTTAAGCATGTTGAGGCTGATTAGGTGAAAATCTACGTTATTGATGATAGCAGAACCATGATGAGAGAGACAATATATTGTTTGGAAATCTAAGGTGTTGAGTCCAGCCCATGATAGGAGTGTTTAGAGAATTCCACATTGGTTTTGGAATCCTATATTGGTTAGAAGAATAATAAGGAGGTGACTTGCTCTATTAAAAAGGTAGTCCCACATTGAAAAGAGAATTAGCAAGGAGGTGTGCCATCCCTTATAAAAGAAGTGGTAGAGTAGCTTTATTGTGTGAGATAGTTAGGTGCAAAGCTTTGTCTTGTGAGAGATGTAGAGGCTAGCATTGCCTAGTGAGTTAATGTGAGAGCACCTTTGGGTGTATTGGGATTTTGGGTTAGTTTATTGTTGAGAGTTTTTTGTGAGAGTTTGTGTGATTGTAATTCCTATTATTAATAGTGAATTTTAGTTGGCATTGCCCATGGAGGTAGGCTTGGAATTAGCCTAACCATGTTAATTTCTTGTGTCACGTGTATTTTCTCAAAAAATTCTAAGAATAAGTGCCCATGGTAGTTAATTACGTTGTTAGTAATTTTTTTGTTTTTCTAGGGTCTAGGTATTCTAGTAATTCTATAATTATTGGTTATGGGCCATTGTTGTGAGACTCGGGGTCTTTTTTTTTATTTTTTATTTTTTATAGTAATTAAGTCTTATTAGTTTGTAGAACTTTATGAGTGGTCTTTGGTTCTATTAAATTACCGATTGTCCCAAAAGCTTTTGGGATATGGTAAATTTAATCATTTAACCACATACTTCTAGCACTCTCCCTCACATGTGGGCCAAAACTATCTTTTAATAGGTGAGGCTCAACACATAGGAATTTAAATGGGATGTAGAGTGGAAGAGACAAGGATCGAACTCAAAATCTCATGCTCTGATATCATGTTAAATTACTGATTTTTCCAAAGGTTTAAGCTCTTGAAATATGGTAAATTTAATCATTTAACCACATACTTCTAACAGGTTCAATACAATTAGGTTTGATTTATTTGTTAAAGTAGGGGTTCTAGTTCTATTAGGAAAAGTTAGATTTAGGGTCAATATAAGTTAAATTGATCAATAAAGTATTGCTATTGCACGGTGTGGCCTTATTGTTCTTTTTCTTCATTTCTTTTATCTTTTTCCTTTAATATCAACTGTTCATGATACTGTTCACAGATTATGTGCAAACTTGAATTCTGTTTCTTCTTATCTCTTTGCTACCCTAAATAAATTCTTTTATATTCCTTACAAAAACTATAGTCATTTTGAACTCTAATTCTTCATTCTAAAGGGTCTAAACCAAAAATTCACAATTCCTCCTAACCCTAAGCCAACCACACACATGTAGACAATTTCCCCAATTTATCCTACATCACTTTGAAGTCTTTACTATATTTCTCTTTCACTATATATATATATATATATAACATTGGGACAATGGTGTAGCTGCTATTAGTTAATATTGACGAAGTTAATTGACTGAGTTTCTGGCTGGTGACTTATTAAATTCCAAATTTTTTGTTGTAACATAGTAGTTACCTTTTAATTAACTAGCACAGTACATAGTTCTTTATATGTTGGTTTAAGAGTTCATAGTGCCATAAACTGTTTTCTTGTCCAAATTCAACTATTTGTGTTCAGGTTTTAATCTTCCTTGCAAACAGACTTCTGAAGGCAAATGGCCCTTGGATCAGGATGTGCATGCAGAATCAGAGTATGGTGCCACTTCTTCATTTCATGAACAAGATGTTAATTTGGTTGAACAATTCAATATTCAGCATTCTTGACTTCTACAGACTGATAATCAAGAAATTCATCCTATGCAAAATAACCTTCAAGTACAGCTTTCAGATGCAGATCACGGATGCAAAACAGCCCTAGAGTGAAAAACAGATTACCATCCAACAGAACATAATTTTGTCATTATAAACCAATGGATTATGAGTGATGAAGTTGAATACCAAGTCAACCATATTAAAGATGCGGTTACTTCGGATAATTATAGTGGCAAAGTGAATGAAAATCTTCTTTTTCGATTTGAAAAACTATTGTCTCCGACCTCTGCCTGCCCTCCAAATGCTCATTACATCAGTGTGAGCAAGAAATCCCAACTAAGCAGTAAAATCAGTTCATTGTTAGTAGGGGAAGATGAAGAATGGGATCAAATGTTAAATGTTATTATTTATCCAAAAAAAGAATGGGATCAAATGTTAAAGCCTGCTTCTGAGAAGGTTTTCTCTTCTAAAGAAGTACAGGACAAGCTCTGTAAAAATCTACTGAAAGAGAAGTTGCATAAATGGCTCCTGCGGAAAACAGTAGAAGATGGAAAAGGCCCTTCTGTATTAGATGAGGTTGGCCAAGGTGTGCTACATTTAGCAGCTGCTCTTGGCTATGATTGGGCCCTAGAACCAACCATTATTGCAGGTGTCAGTATCAATTTCCGTGATGTGAATGGATGGACTGCACTTCATTGGGCAGCATTTTCTGGCAGGTGAGCACTTACAATTTCTTGCTAGCTTCTTTGTAGTAAACTTTGCCTTGGATACTTCTGTTTCCTATTCTTTGATCTGCCTTCTGGTTTAGAGGACACCACATTCAGGCTGAATCTCATATGAGAAGAAAAGGGAAAAACACCCATTTCGTATAATGAATATATTTCTGGAAAACTATGTACGCCATGAAAGCCTTCTCTGTACATGAGAGGGAAATTGAAATCCATGTAAACTCAATTTAGATTTAAAAATGGCTTAATTGACAAGGATAAACCTGAAAAGAAAGTGATATCCCTTTTCCTTCTCTTTACCTTCCTGTTAACTTCTTTTTTGAACATGCTTTATCAGAGAGCGCACAGTTGCTTCCCTTGTCTCTCTTGGTGTGGCTCCTGGTGCATTAAGGGAAAAACACTTATTTCATGTGTAGTTATTGCAGGAAAACTATGTATGTCATGAAAACCTTCTCTATGAGAGGAAAATTAAATTCCATATAAACCTGGATTAGGTTAATGAATGGCTTACCTGACCAGGATACACCTGAACAGCAAGTGTTCCCTTGAACTTCTTGTCAAATTCTAATAATCACTCTTAACTTTTTCCTTTTCTTCTCCTTTCTGTTAACTTCTTGTTTGAACTTTCTTTATCAGAGAGCAGACAGTAGCTTCCCTTGTCTCTCTTGGTGCGGCTCCTGATGCATTAACTGATCCAAGTCCCAAATATCCTTCAGGCAGAACAGCTGCCGACCTAGCTTATGCCAATGGACACAAAGGAATTGCTGGTTATCTTGCAGAATCTCATCTGAGTACCCACCTTTCATCTCTTAAGTTGGACACCAGGGAAGGTGATGCTGCAGAGATCTCTGGGGCTAAAGCAGTACAAAAAGTTTCAGAACGAAGTGCAACTCCAGTCAGTGATGGGGATTTACCATATGGATTATCATTGAAGGATTCACTAGCTGCTGTCCGTAATGCCAGCCAAGCTTTTGCTTGTATTTATCAAGTTTTCAGGGTGGAGTCCCTTAATAAAAAGCAGTTAAAAGAGTATGGTGATGATACGTTTGGAATGTCAGATGAACAAGCTGTTTCACTTCTTGCTCTTAAGACAAACAAATCAGGACAACATGATCTGCCTGTGCATGCAGCTGCAATACGGATCCAAAATAAGTTCCGCAGCTGGAAGGGTAGAAGAGAATTTTTGATAATCAGGCAGCGAATTGTTAAAATTCAGGTGCATTGCCATTATTGCTTTTGTATGCTTGATTTATTGGCTCCTGTTTTACTCTTAGCAGTTATTCTTCCTTGTATTTATTTTACTATCTTTTTCCCTCAGTTATGCCCTGTACATGAAATCTAACTATTAGCTTTCATAATGAAAGGCCCATGTAAGAGGCCACCAGGTCAGGAAGAACTATAAAAAGTTTACCTGGTCGGTAGGAATTGTAGAGAAGATTATTTTGCGTTGGAGACGAAAAGGAAGTGGTTTGCGTGGATTTAAATCTGAAGCACTTACCGAGGGCCACAGAATGCAAGATAAATCTTCAGAGGATGACTATGATTTCCTGAAAGAAGGTAGAAAGCAAACTGAGCAGAGGCTGCAAAAAGCGCTTGCTAGGGTGAAGTCCATGGTTCAGTATCCAGATGCAAGAGATCAATATCGTAGGCTACCGAACGTTGTGACTGATATTCAGGGATCCAAGGTACTTTATTATTTTGATTTTCTCCTTTCTTTCTCTGAATTTTTTCTTCTCAATCTTTCGTGTAACAATATCTTTCCATTGTGTTTCCTTTTGGAACATAATCTGTGTTCCTTTTAACTTTAATAGTTCTGGATCAACTCATTTTATCAGTCCATGGGGACTTATAGCATAGTGAGTTTTGCAATGCCTCCTGTTCACATTCTTTTGGTTAGATTAGTACTTATTAGTCCAATGAGAACCTAGGATGGATGGACTAGGTTGAACTCTAAGCTGGAAAAATATTATCTAGAATCTCAAAATATTGAGGTACTTGTTATTCAATGCTTGTGTTGACTATATATGCCATTTACCCTGAAAATGTAATATCACTTGTTACCCTATAGTAGTAGGTGTGCAGCATGTTGTCGACTTGGGAGCTCAGCTTCAATGGATCACTAAAATAGGATGGAGTTTGTTGGTATATTGTAATATACTTCTTCTAATTGGTTTTATATTCGAAGTCTTTCTGTACACTCCTGTTGATTTTGCAGGTTGTGGGTGATGGAGCTCCAAGCAGTTCAGAAGAAACGGCTGATTATAATGATGAAATGATTGATTTTGAAGCATTCTTGGAGGATGACACTTACATGCCTTCAGCCTGAACCTCTGGTTCATTCTTCTCTTGTAAAATATTATTATTAGTGGCAGTAGGAGTGGTATTATCAAATTGGGTTTGCTAAAAATTCTTGTATAAATAAAAAAATCCTACTAATTCATTTAACAAAACTTAATCTTATAAAGCAGCTTTGCTATCTTGCCTTATTGCTGCCGCCGCATCTGCAAGGTTGTGAACTTGTGGTGTGAACACCCTTTGCATCATCAAATCAATTATGTATAATAATAATAATAGCATTCTAATTAATGAACACTTTAGCAATTTGGTTAAAAAATAAAAATAATAAAAATAAACTGCCATATCAATAAATTGTAAAATAAAGGTTATGAAGCCATCACTAGATCAGGTAAAAGAAGTTAATCATGAAGGTGGCTGGAACAAGGAGTAAGCAAAGCAGGAAGGGAGGGTATGCTTATGAAGCAATCACTAGATCAGGTCAAAGAATTTTTGAGGGATGCAGCAGTACTAAAATGCATGAGAATCAAAGAGCGCAGGAAAAATGACAATACGGGAAAGCAGTCCTAGAAGCCGAATTTGGTATTTCTTCAAATCATCATTTTAACTAGTAGTAAAGAGAAAGAACAATCATGGCAGAGAAGAAAGCAAAGCAAATGGCTTAAGCCAAGCTATTCTCTTAGAGTGTAGCACTTGGGGCAACATGGAGTTTGGTATGACATTGGCTTAAAAAGTCAGTTTTTTTTTTATTATTTAATTTATTTTTGTTACTATTTATGAGTCTCATTATACTATTTCAGCTACTTTTTAACTTTATTTATAGTATTTTTAGAAAAAAAATTCTCAGTTTTAAGTTGTGTTTGGCATGGCTTAAAAAACCAGTTTATTTTACTATTTAGCTTATTTATGCTACTATTCATGGGTCTCAGTGAAGTATTTTAACTAACTTTTATTTTTATCTACAATACTCTTAGTAAAAAAATTTCAGTTTCAGCTAAATAAGCTGTTTTCAAATGCACATCCAGTTAAATAAGCTATTTTCAAACAGATCTGAAGTCAAAGGATTGAGACTCTGCGTTAAAGCAGCCCCACGAATTCTGAGAAGCAACCAGGACAAAGCTAATTATGCTTCTAAAAACCCAATGCAGTCTTTCGATAACATTAGCAGTTAGGATGGATGGTGAAATTGGTTTCCTGTTTTTGTTGAGCATCTTTTGTTTCCTGGATCGATATCTGCTACTTTCTAGTGTTGTGAACCTTTTATCATGGTATCGGAAAAAGATTTGGATTTACCAGGCCTCCTTAGTCCACGGCATCTTATTGGTAGTTTATGTTGCCAATTTTCCTTTGTTTATTCTAAAAAATAAAATAATTGAAAAAATAAAAGATATTTGTGAGGTGGCAAATTTCTTGTAACTCGACTTCCTAGTATACCTTGACTCTTGTAGAGTCAAGTATTCACATTAGCTGAGGTGGCAATGGTATTAGAATATATTGATAGTTTTAGATGTTGTGAGGATACTTTAGTCAATTTGAACACTCAAAGATATTTGTGTCATTTTATAAGTTTTGGGATTATTTTTAGTCAATTTCGAGGTCTAGGGGAAATTTTGATATTTTTAGGTATTGAGACTATTTTCAATCAATTATTATTATAATTGTAATTATTCCTAAATATGTTATCATCCAAGTGTGTGAATGCTACATTTTTTATTTTTGGATAATAATGGAAATCTAACTAATGAATCAAATGACGTAATCTTGTATTACTATAATGTAATTTTATGGATTAAAGATTCAAGTTATTATGCATATAATGAATTTTATAAATTTTTTTACAACATTTAAGTTGAAATATTTTTATTGGTTCTTATGTGGATCATCACTAATATTACTTTATCAAACTATCATTCCCAACTCTTTATTTATTTATTTATATTAAAAACCTATCATTCATGACTTGACACTTGACGGTAGGGTTGTAAACATGTCAAGTTTTGTCAAGTATTGAAGGTTCAAGCTCACTTCGACAACAAATATAAAATGTTCAAACTTGACTTGAGTTTAAAGCATTCCTACAAACAATGTTTGAGCTAGAACTCATCATAAAGTCCAAAATCTTGAACTAGACTTGACTTGGTTTGATTCATTAGTCAAGTTAAACTTGAGCTCAATATCAAATTCAAACTTAAGCTCAATATCAAGCTATTGATATCAAAATCCAATATAAGTACATTACTAAGTTCATGTTATGACAAAATGGGCTTCTGCCCTTTTCAGGCAAATTAATTAGCTTTATACCCTCTTTCCCAAACTAAATAGATAAAACAATTGCCTATAACTCGATTTTATTGAAGTCGAGTTAAAAAATGTCACTATAGGTCTTAAAAACGTCACTATAGGCTCATTAAAACGCCATTATAGGGCTTCAGAAAATTTTTTTTTCTAACTCAATTTATTATAAATCGAGTTTTAAAAGAGGAGCATTTCCCTATTTAATTTGAGAAAAATAGTATAAAGCTAATTAATTTGCCCGAAAAGGGCAAAAGCCCATTTTGTCCATTCATGTTAAGCATATTATCAAGTTTATTTGATTCGGACGAGCATTTTCAATATCTACTAAATTAAAGGCTTTATAAAATATGAGTTAATTTTTCGAACTTATCAAATTTATTACCGAGCCTATAAACCAACCTTAGTTTTTTTTTTTTAATTGAGCTCTATTGATCAAGAGTCTATTCATGAACTTTCTTTTTTTTTTCTTTTTTTTTTTTTGTGCTTAGGCTCGTTTCATTTACTAAATAAGTCTAAAATGAAGGTAAATAAACAACCAAACATGAAATTTTTTTTTTTTTTTTTATTTATCAAAAGTCCAAGCCTTCCACTTTTCCAACCGTCAAATATTTTTATTTTTCGATAAGAACTACCGCTAAATATTTGACTCAGGACAGTTGGTCATAGCTTAAAAGAAAGATTTTTGCCGACGTAAAAAGCATTACGCGGAAAAACAAATACTCCAAACAATAATAAAATAAACGCGGAGCTTCTCCGTCACTTCCCAACCAAAAAAAAGAAAATATATATATATTTGAAAGAAAAAAAAAAAACGCGGAAGAAAGCTTTTTCTACTTATATATATATATATAATTCTTGACGTTTCATCATAAAGATGTTCTTAACCATATTTGGCAATAACTGGAAGTTGTTTGTTAATGATTTACTGTCCGAATAATTCTCTCACACTTCTCTATTGAAATCCTAAACTATAGTGTCAAATTTTGGACAATCACTCACCCTTCACATACTTTTTCTGTAATCAAAAGCCGCTTTTCAAATCTCAAACCTATTTCAAATCCAAGAACTATTTTATCTGTCACAGATAGTACTGTTTTTTAAAGATTGATTTCTGAGTATTGAGTCTGGTGGTGAGTGACCCATAACGAGTTCATGGCGAAGGGCAGGCACTCTGGTCTTGGTAACCCACTAATAAGTGAGGGTTTTTTTATTTTATTTTATTTTTTATTTTTTATTATCAAGAATTGTTTGCTTCTTTGGTGTTTTGTAGAATTGTGGGGTTTTAAACTGTTTTTTTGTTTTTGTTTTTGTTTTGATTTTATTTTGTTTTATTTATCATGGGTTTTGCATGTTTTAATGAGACTCACTACGGAAATGCTTGTACTTTGTGGTGTGAGGTATTAGAATTTGTATTGTAGTCTTGTATATTAGTCTTTGTATTTTGTTTTCTACATGTGATTTGTACTTTCCACATATGATTTTTGTAACTTTTCAGGAATGAGTTAATTTAATTTTTTTGTTTTTTTTTTTTTGTTTTTTATTTTATATAAACAGTTACTATTTATTACTTCCTATATTTTGACACGTATGAGAGCAAAAGCAAAACTTCTTGTCACCAGTATCGTTTCTTAATCCATATCAGATATTCTTCTCCTTCTGATTATTATGCTATCTCTGTATTTTGAAAAACTTTGGAATTAGTGTTGAATTTTGATTGTTAACTATTTATAGGTGGAAGTCGTGTGCTGGGGTTTTAAATGAGTTGAGATTTATTGGGGTTATATTTGTGAAGGTTTCACACTTTCTAGATATGATCATAAGGACTAAGGAGTGTTATTTATCAATGCTTGATTAATGCTCAAAATCGAGCTATCTGAGTTCACAGATAATCTTGTTCTTGTATAATGTTTAGTGATGCTTGGAAAATGGGAACAAGATCCTCTCCATTTCACAATTAAGATTTTATTTTCTAGATTTGACAGTGTAAAGAGTGTCACGCCATTTAGTCTGTAGTAGTCCTTGATAGTTGACCCTTTCTTACAAGGCCCTATATTAGTTGTTTTGATAAAAAATGGAAGGTGCATCGGTATAAATTTGACAGTTTAAGTAATATTTGTGTAAAATTATTTCTACTTGTTACTTTGAAGCTGCCCATACTTGTGATGTTTCCCAAGGATAGAATTAACTATATAGATTTTTTTATGACTATGATTCGGTGGAATGCAGATGCTAACCAAATAGTCACAGAAGCACAAAAACGATGGCTACGTACAGCTGAAATTTGTGGAATTCTTCAAAATGATAAGAACTTTCCCCTTGCTGCAGAACCTGCGAATAAGCCTCCAAGTATGACTCTTAACTGCGTTGTTTGGTTTGCTATTATTGACCTGGATTTCTGGACGAACTTTTTGTTTTTCTATATCAAACCCCTCCTTGTTTTATATCTGAGACAAGGTTTCACTAATTAGGAAGGAATGAAAGAAAAAAAAATCTGAGATCCAGTTTCTGTTGCAACTGGTTTAATTGATGATAATTCCTCAACATCTGTGAGGTTAATCAGTTCTTTGGTATCATATTCTCTGGTATGGCTCTTATAGTATATGTTTCATTACCCTTTTGTTATCAGTTTTCTAGACCTTTCTGTCGCAGGCTTCTTGTGAATGAAATCTATTTTCTTATTCTTCTGCTACTTACCATGTCCAATTTTTCTCCCATTGAATTTAAGAATTAAAAGTGATAATTTCTATCACCAGACATTATTTTCTCAACTTATGATTTTTTTGGATATGTGTAGACCCATTATGGTGAATGCTGGTTTCAAACCTAGGCCTGATGTGATTTATCATTCATTCCTCTGGAGTTTGTTTCTTGTTTCGCTAGTTCAGCTTTATAAAGAATTGAAGCACCTTTTTTTTCACATCAAAGTTCTTGTGGCTTGCGCAGAACTCCCTGTTGTTGAACTTAGAAGCATGTCTCACTTCTTAGTTATCCTTATAATTTAGTTTCCTCTCTTTTCCTTTTTGTTTGTAATGACCTTGAGTCTCCTCTGTTGACTATAACGGGTGTTCAAGAGGACCAGAGGCACATGTAGAATGTTGGAAAAATTGTCTCAATTTTCAAATTTAGAATTTTTCATTGAAAAATAGGTGATGAAGGAGGTGCAAGCATCCTATATAATGGTGGTAATTCCACATTGCTAAGAAGAGGGTAATGAATTACAATTGGAGCTTTATATATAGGTATTGCTATTAAGGCAAAAATATGCCGTGTTGAAACATATGCATAATGTAGTATTGTTTGGAATCTAAACGATGTATGGTAGCTTTTAGGGATGAAAGATGCTTGCCTAAGTGAGTTATGTGTAATTTAGATGTAATAAGATTTGAGCTCGTTAAAGTATCAAGTCTATAAGTTGAGATTGAGTCTTCAGTTGGGTGCAATGGGAGGGTTGGTTTATGTTGGTGAGGGTTTGTATTGAAGTTTGTGATTTGTTTTTTTCTAATGTGGTTTGCAAATGTTCAGGTATTTTGCATCCCCATCCCATGATTGATGGCATGGAGTTGCCTAACTACATTAAATCTTGTTGGCTTGTGTGGATGTTTGATTTAATAGTTTATTAAGTGTACTTCTGCTAATCTCAAGCTTGAACTTGAACACATTGGTACCAAAGCTTCTGCTATACAACATAGATTATATTAGCTTATAAATATTAACATTTCTTGTAGTTGTAAGTACATTTCATATTTTCATGACATCATCTACTCCAAAAATGAGGCACTGTTTGAACATTTTTTTTCTTAATTTTTCTTAAGTATACTTTAGAACATATATTCACGTACGTAACATGTATTTCCAATTTCAGGTGGTTCATTTTTTCTTTATAACCGGAAGAAGCTGAGATGCTTCAGAAAAGATGGCTATAATTGGAAGAAGAAACGGGATGGAAAGACTGTGATGGAAGCTCATGAGAAGCTCAAGGTAGGCAATAGACATCATGCTTGAGGAAAGACATTTAAATCACGCTGCTGTGGGCTGTTTACTAAATCATATGCTCATGTTTTTTTCTCATTTAGGGGGTGATATATGTTAAAAGATTATTTGTGCTTCATAATTAATTGTGTAGAGAAAATTTTACTTCCTTCCAGGTGGGAGGCATTGAGGTGTTGAACTGCTACTATGCCCACGGTGAAGAAAATAAAAATTTACAAAGACGCAGTTATTGGTTGCTCCAAGGGTAAGTGTCTTGAGAGTTCTTTGTGTGTTGCTTACCAAGTTTTTTGTTTCAATTTTAGCTTTTTGCACTATATGATCTGTGTGTGCATCAGTGTGTGTCACAGGGTCAAATTTTTTACTCAAATTTTCTGCTTGTGATGGCCTTAGTTCTTGACTTAGGGTCTGTTTGGATAGAACTTATTTTGCTGAAACTAAAAACTGAAAATACTGTAGTAAAATAAATTTTAAATGTGTGAATAGTGCCGTGAAATTCATTTTTAATGAAAAAGTTGCTGAAAAGTAAAATTTGTGGGACCCGTGAACAGTGCATGGGTGCACTATTCACTGTTGAAAAGTCAAAACATGCGGCTGGAAAAAAAAAAAAAAAAGAAAGGAAAGAAACGCAAACACAGATCCAAACAGATACATAGTCTCAACCAATACCACACATGCATACTGCAATAATACTTAGAACAGATTATATAGGGACGTATACACACACACAACACACACAATATTTACAGGGAACCTACCCCCAACCTTTATTACTTAATCTCAAGTACAAAGGAAACATTTTACAAGCTTAGAGAATTACAAAGAATTTTCCTAATACCAAAATACACTTTGCTGTTGATACCCCCAACAACCTTAGGGAATACACAAAATTAATTGCTATGGTAGTTACTGTCTAGTAACTACCAGAGTCTTGGACAACCTGCCACTTGTGTTCTGACTTAGGACACCTTCAACTGATGTTGTCTTGGCCTGCTCTCCACGATTTTAGCCCCTACATAGTAGGTTTGATCATCAAGAAAGCCAAGAACTGCCACTGCACATGCTGCACATGCACAATCCATGTCTCAGCCAATCATGGGGCTTCTGCCCCCCATCCAACAACCCACACAACATGTTCTCACATGTTTTAGGAGGCTTGACTTATGCTCAAGGCCTCCCCCATCAATAATACAGCCCACACAGCATGCTCACATGCAGCACCCAAAGTAATTGTCATCAGCCTACTAGCACTTGTCCATGCCTTCATCCAGCCCCCACTAGCCCAATGCTTTGCACACGACATTTGATCATCACAGCAGCCCAGCCCTACCTTGCACTCAAGCCACCAATGTCATGCACCATCACATAGGGTCAACACCACCTGTTGTTGCCCAACATCAAAATCCATCTCTGCCCACCCTGGCCTTCTTTTTCCATGGGCTTGAGGCATCATGTGGACTGCTCCCTCATCCTGCTCATCGATCCAACTCGAGTAAGGAGACTAGGCAGATCCCTTTCAAAGAGCCCTTAGGAGCATTACTAGTTTGGCATAAGGAGCCATGAGTGTGTTGAGAAAATATGAAGTCAAGTGACTGACCCAATGTTGCCTAAACACTCTCATTCCTTATGCCATCATCAACAACAAGTAAAGCTCCTATCAGTGTGTCATAGAAAACTAGATGATGTAAATGTTAGTCTTCTTTGTTCAATTAATCGAAGATTAAAGATAATGAAACATTCATTCAATTGATCTTAGAATATTATAGCTTATCTTGGGTTCCCACTTTTTGGACTTGTTTAAACTCTGTTATTAGTATCACGTATGGGGATTGAAGTCTTTTTTTTTTTTTTTTTTTTTTTTTTTTAATTATGTAACTAATTGTTGCATTTTATTTTGAGATTTTTTCCTAATTTTTATTTTGTATACAACAATAACAAAACCTTAATCCCAAAATTTTTAGATTGGCTATGAATCCTTAACAAATTAATCAAGGTAGGTCATATATATTATTTTCCTTCATTTTATTCTATTCGAAAGCATACATTTTCGTTGAGAATTGGATCAAGTGGTGATAAGAGTAAAGACTAGCAGTTTGGTGCAGCCATTGGTGGGTTGTCAGTTTGGGCAAGGTGCAATATGGCTGGTGGGCGGTGGTTATGGGTTTATAGTTGATGATGTTGGGATCGCATTGGGTTGGTTGACTCTCTTGTTGTTGGTGTGATCGTGGGTGTTCAATGGTTGTAGGTTCTCTTTCTTTTTCGTTTTGTTTTGGTTTTTTTTTTTTTTTTAGGTACGTTTGATGTTGGGGGTCACTTGACATGATTTTAAAAATTGGACCAATCAAAGAAATAAAAAAGGGAGTGATTTTTGGTTCTCTAATTCGACCGGGATGAATTGATGGTCGAATCGTTGACGTCATAAATAATTAATTTTTTTAGTAAATTACAGTTTTGGTTGCCCAAAGGATGCAAAAAATTAAGAACGGATTTTGCTCTAATATCAAAAATTTGACGTTAGCAAAAATCAATGATTCAACAATTAAATAATAATGGGTAAAATTGTCAACTAATCACTTCCCCGGTTCTTGTTTGGATTCAACACCAAAAAAGAGTGAGCAGTATCTCTAAAAGTTTGCACTTTTACAACACTTTCACAATAAATTGTTAATGGTTCTAATTAAAACTCAATACTAAAATTACTTTGTACCCACCAATAATAATCGATAACAACCTGTCACTTAAGATTTATTACGAAAATGTTATGAAAATCTTAGGTACATAACATTTCTCTATTTTTAATTTACTTAAAAACTCTAATTAATTATAAAAACAACATTAACTCTAGGAAATAAAATACTGATGTTATAACTAATTTACCTAAAATAGAAATATAATTGATCAACACTAATTAAAAATAAATTGTTAATGTTATATTAAAATTAATATTGATGGGGAAAGACAAGTATAACTCGTCCTTGAGTGGTCGTCCATAGAATGTAAGATACCACGACAATTGGGCCTGCTCCTACTCGCCCATTGTATTATTCATGGGTGCCTCAAGGAAAGCTCGTCTAGACTAAGGAAGGTCGTCCAGATATGGACGACCCTCCAATACTTAGGAATATTTCTAAGTACAAGGTTTATCTACAAGAGCTTACGAATCAGACCACGTGTAACCATTTTAATACATGAGTGAGATCCTGATTCATCGCTATAACTTCCTGCCAGACACTTAACTTCCAATGACAATTATAGAAGATAAGAGTAAATATTATAACTTCTATAGCGGTTGTAAGAGTTAAGTGTAAACCCTCTGACCTCCACAAATATAAGGGAAGTTACAAAACAAGTAACCATTTCAAGAGTACACTATATAAACACTCATTCACGACAAATAAATGTAAGTGGTGACAATTTCCAATAAAGTTAGAACCCTAGAAATTCAAAGAGAAACTAACTTAAACATCGAATGGTCCTTGGCTAGTGACCCCTGGTCTTCTTTGATTGTTTGTTTTCATTTTCAGGCCTTCCAAATTATTGAAGCTCGAAGCATTCGGCCTATTGATTTTCTGTGCATCATCAAATATTACACCGAGTTCACCAAAAGTCATGGTTTGAGTGGATGTGGAAATACTGATATTATAACTAATTTACCTAAAATAGAACACTAATTAAAAATAAATTGTTAATGTTAAATTAAAATTAATATTAATTTTGCAATTCCCCCCATCACACCGAGTTCATCAAATGTCATGATTTGAGTGGCCGTTAGATCCCCATTAAGGAGTGCTACACAAAAATAATGAGAGAGAAGAAGCATATAGCCGATGCTGGAAAAATTTGTATGGAACCCACGTGTCATTGAAACATATTGAAACACACGTCTCACGAGATAGACCTAAAACAGGAAGCTTGTGATTCCCATTACCCTTGCCCGTTTTCTGTACGGGTTAACGTTTAACCGTTAACGGTTGAAATCACTACTTCTTAAAACCCGATTTTAAAAAAATAAAATAAAAACCATCGGATGAAATCGAATAGGAGGAGGAGAAACGACGTAGTTTTGAACTGCAGTAGCGTTTGGAAACTTCAAAGCTGTTGCGTATTTCTGAGAGTTGAGAGGAGTCCCAATCTTGTTCTTGTTCTTCCCCATTACTGTAATGTATCGAACCTTGGCACGTCTAAGTGAAGAGGTTAGGATGGACCAGACCCGGGCAGGGAGAAGTCGGAATCGGACTCGATTGGTGACTCGTCCGAGTTACGTACGGACTCGGCGGCGGCAGAGTGACAACGGAGGAGTTGAACAGATGTGTATGGCAGAGAGTTAGATAGGAGAGAGAAATTTGTGGTGAGTGGTTATTTATTTGTAATTTATGAAATTTGATTTTATGAAGTAGTGATGGTATGGGGGCAGTTATTAGAGGGTGTAAAATGGGAGAAATTAAAATAAAAAAAATAAAAGATAATAAAAATCAGATGAGGTCGCATTTGCATAAATAACAACGATCATTTCAGCGGTCGTCCGGTGAACCACGTTCAGATTGAATGTATTCTCATGAGTCATGAGTTTGTTTTTAGAAAAGAAAATGGAGTTTTTATTTTTTTTAAATTTACTCTTTTTTTATTTATTTATTTTTTATAACATATGTTTTAAATGCTCCTAAAATTATTAAATTATGTATGGAAAAAAAATTGAAATTATTAAAAGAAAAAAAGTAGGTATGTGAGTTAAGGAAAATATTAAATTCTCCTAAATGTTTTTTTTTTTTTTTTTTTTTTTGAGAAACAAAAAATTATTAAGTTATGTATGAAAATATTATGCTAAAATTTTATGTTTTTTTAAAATTAGAGGGGAGGGGAGGAGTTTCAAAAGTCTCCGTTCTCTACTTTTCATCAACTTGTAGGTTTGTGAGTGAAGGAATTAGCAATATTTCCACTTCTGGTTATCAACCAGTCTTTTTCAGCTGGTAATCTTATTGACTCTAGCTATAAATGCCATAAGTTTGCCGAAGTTAATTGCAACTTTTGTTTCCTATACTTTCTATTCTTGGAATGGCTTGTGTCTGAGTGTTTCTCTTATATTTTTAATTTTTTTTACCAAACTCACTACTAGTACTACTGCAGGGAGCTCTCTCACGTGGTTCTTGTCCACTATCGGGAAGTAAAGGTAACCCCTTATCCTTTTACCCTTTATTTTTGTTTATCCAATAGGCCAAAAATGGGTAAATTGTAAGACTGACTTAAATTATTTATGTTAAATTATTTCCTAGTATGTAAATGGTTCTTCTAAGATAGATATAGTCTAACAGTTTCCATTACACTGCTTCTTTGATCCAAGTTGGTGGCTATGGTATTTGTGTTATGGTGGTATTTCAAACTTTAATGGCTAGAGACTCGTCTAAAGAGCCTCAGGTTTTTAATGATAAGAGGTTCTTAGGTAATACCAAACAATATTTCGACTTGGATGCAAATGAGCTCAAACTCAAACAGAACTTTGTTAAATCTGATTTAGACCCCCAATTCTTATTATGCAATAGAAAATTTTCAATTTATTACCTATTATCTCAATTATGTGATCACAATTCTAGTAATATAAACCAAAAAAAAAAAAAAACAGCAAGTCATTTGTAAGTGCAACAATAAAAGCAATAAAAACGGAAGACAACGATATGGTGACGAAGTGGAAAATCAATTGACAACTTCTTTAAAGGAAAAACTACTTCAGGGGTTATGTATCCCAATCAAGGCACTCCATTATATGAGAAGGAGTTTACAATTTAAAACAGAACTTTTGCTGTCTAGACTCTATGAGACTTCAACTTAGTACACAATGATTTGTTCAGGAAGTGAAAACCTAAAAGGTAAAAACACTCCAGGGCCAAGCCCAATTCATTAAATCACTATGAAGGTTGTTGCGATACATACTATACTATATAGACTTCCCATACAAGTAGATAGACACCATACCAGAGCTTCCCGCTCCTGCTAGCAAGTGCAGACTCCTACCTTGTGCTTTCAAATCCACTTGATGAAGTCAATCCACTGACCACAAAATCAATCTCTCAATCACTCCAAGGCTTCTTGAAGATTTGTCTTGATCTAGTTTCAAACAAGGAAGTCCAATACAAGTATGGTGATCTATGTGTTTGGAATACTCAACCTCTCTAAGATGTTCAATGGGAGAGGGTGGAAGAAAAAGAATAGCTCTCTCTAGGTTTTTATTTGTTTTCTATGGCCATCTTTGTTCTCTGGAAATTGGGGTTGATATAGGGTTTAAATACAAGTAGGTTTTAGGCTTGCAGTGGGTGCAAACACAGCTCTGGAAGCAAATCTCGGAATTTCTATTATAGGGTTCGGTCAATCGAGAGTCTACCAAGAGTTTTTCTCTGAATCACCAATCTCACACAATCGAGCTTTGACCGGACCAAGATCTTTAGTTGTGCATAGTGAACACAAAGATTCAGCCTTTAGCCCTCATTGCAACTGTTCATATTAGAATTATGAAACCCAAAATTACAAATAAATTTGTCATGGAATTAGCCAGCGCTAAAAATCCTAAAAAAAGTTACAATACATGGAGGTAATACTGTTCTTGATGCTTATGTCATGCATTCAATTCTTAAGTTCATGTGCGGTAGTGATCTTAAATAGGATGCTCATGCAGTTTTTGTCATATTTGTTGTTATTGGTGTTGTATGCTCATTGTTACTTAAGTTCAGCTTTGATGCTCCTTATTGATTGTTTGGAAACAGATTTTAATCTCCTGATTATTTCTGTTACATATTAAATTTTCATTTACCTCAAACTTTTTATATATTGGGTTTTATTCTTTCTGTCTTTTCCAACAAATTCAGGGCAATAGGAAAAATGTTAGCTGGATTGAAGAGACTGAAGAAGCTTTTCCCTATTTCCAAGAAACTGAAACAAATGTGTCCTCTTGTTTTCATTCAAATAATTCCCAAGTAACTTCACAAACTATAGATACAACAGACCTCAACAGTGCTCAGGCATTAGAATACGTGGATGCTGAATCAGGTAGATTTGTTGTATTTATGCCTGGGTTTATGTTTTAGCCATAAGCTGCATAAGTTACCTCACAAAGAAGATTTTACACAGCTTTGAGGATGATGTATCTATTGATCATTTATTTTCAGCATGTTCAAAATCTTGTTTTATTATATCTTTGCAACTTAATGTGAAATGTGCAGCTCATAATCACCAAGCAAGTTCTGGATTCCATTCATCCTTCAAATTCCAACAACCCATGGTGGAGAAGATTAATGCTGGACTCTCTGATCCTTTTCTGCCTGCATCAATTTCAAGTAAAGTTGTTTGCTTTTTTTTTTTTTCAATCTATTTTGCGTCATCAATACATCAGGGATTTTAATATTGCTGATTGTTAAATGACATGGCACACGAACTTCATCATTATACTCTAACCAATAAGCAGAATTCTCAACCATTTCGGGGGTGGATTTTGGCTCACTTGCTCAAGCAGAGAAAGCAAAATACAGCAACAATATGGGGCTAATCCTTGATTTTCCATTGTCAGATGATGTCTTGGGAAATGGTACTTCTGGCAATCTGTCTGTGCCTTTTTGGCCATCATTTCCTGAAACGCAACCTGATACCAATGGATTCCTTCTTGAACAAGAAAATCTGATACTGGGGCAGCATTTCACCAGCAACTTTGGTGAGAGATGGAAATTGGGTAGTCACCCTCAAAACCAAAACGAGTGGCAGGTACAGAGTTATTTACTATTTATAGTATGTGCCAAGAACCCTATGGCTCAATGGTAATGCTTGGTCTCCCCTCAAGAAGAGAACTTGGGTTTGAATTCCCCCCTCCCCCCCCCCCCCCCCACACGTGTTGTAAGTTATAAAAAAAAAAAAAAAGTATGTATAATTGGTTTCATGTATGTTTATTTTTGCTTTTTTTTTTTTGGGTGAAATTGTTGACACTTTATCATGGTTGTTGTCAAGTATCAAAGTATGTTTGGAAAATTAATTTTATTTTTATGTTACAAGCTGAACAAGGAAGTTTCAATCAAGATATGGGGTGATGCATTTAGAGTTATTGCTTGGAATTTTATGATTTTAACATATATTAAGAATTCTATCTTCTAGTCTTAAATTGTGGCGATGACTTACTTACCCCCCCCCCCCCCCCCCCCACAAACCAAAAAAAAAAATTTGTTGATGCCTCATTAGAGATGGAAAGTTGCGTCCTTTCTTAGATTTTGCTGGTGCACTTTTAGGATCTATGCTTATGGGATTTGTGCATAGTTATTTTATCAAGGTATAGATGATGATGCATATTTAGATTTGGCAGCTGTACATTATCTATCACAAAATTGAGTCATTTATTTGTAATACTTATGTTAGTTAAGTTTAAGCATGTTGAGGTTGATTAGGTGAAAATCTATGTTATTGATGATAGCAGAACCGTGATGAGGGAAACAATATATTGTTTGGAAATCTAAGGTGTTGAGTCCAGCCCATGATAGGAGTTTTTAGAGAATTCCTTATTGGTTTTGAAATCCCACTTTGGTTAGAGGAATAATAAGGAGGTGGCTTGCTCTATTAAAACAGTAGTACCACATTTTAAAAGAGAATTAGCAAGGAGGTGTGCCCCTCCCTTATAAAAGAAGTGGTAAGAGTAGCTTTATTCTGTGAGATAGTTAGGCGCAAAGGTTTGTCTTGTGAGAGAGGTAGAGGTTAGCTTTGCCTAGTGAGTTAGTGTCATAGCACCTTACCTTTGGATGTATTGTGATTTTGGGTTAGTTTATTGTTGAGAGTTTTTTGTGAGAGTTTGTGTGATTGTAATTCCTATTATTAATAGTGAATTTTGGTTGGCATTGCCCATGGAGGTAGGCTCGGTTGGCATCCCATGGAGTTTGTGGGTCTTGTGCTAGCTTTTTTGTTGTTTTGCATGTATTTTCACAACATGAGGTTAAGTTAAATTTCAAGAAGTGCCCATGGTATTTAATTAGGTTGTTAGTGATTTATTAGGTTTTCCTAGGGTCTAGGTATTCTAGTAATTCTATAATTATTAGGTACGGGCCATTGCTGTGGGCCTTGAGTTTTTTTAATTAATAAGTAAGTCTTTTTTAATTTATAGATCTTTATGACTGGTCTTTGGTTCAATTCAATCAGGGTTTGATTTATTTGTAAAAGCAGGGGTTCTAGTTCTACTAGGAAAAGTTAGATTTAGGGTCAATATAAGTAAAATTGATCAATAAAGTATTGCACGGTGTTGGCCTAATTGTTATTTTTCTTCTTTTCTTATATCTCTTTCCTTTCTGTTTAATATTCTGTCGATACTAATACCACTCATGGGTACCATTCACACAACAGTATATATGCACTGTTCATGATACTGTTCACAGATTATGTGCAGACTTGAATTCTGTTTCTTCTTATCTCTTTGCAACCCTAAATCAATTCTTTTATATTCCTTACAAAAACCATAGTCATTCTTGAACTCTAATTCTTCATTCTAAAGGTTCTAAACCAAAAATTCACAATTCCTCCCAAGTAGACAATTTCCCCAATTTATCCTACATCACTTTGAAGTCTTTACTATATTTCTCTCTCACTATATATATATATATATATATATGTAAAACATTGGGACAATGGTGTAACTGCTATTAGTTAATATTGATGTAGTTAATTGACTGAGTTTCTGGCTGGTGGCTTAAATTCCTAATTTTTTTGTTGTAACATTGTAATTACCTTTTAATTAACTAGCAGAGTACATAATTCTTTATATGTTGGTTTAAGAGTTCATAGGGCCATAAACTGTTTTCTTGTCCAAATTCAACTATTTGTGTTGAGGTTTTAATTTTCCATGTAAACAGACTTCTGAAGGCAAATGGCCCTTAAATCAGAATGTGCATGCAGAATCAGAGTATGGTGCCACTTCTTTGTTTCATGAACAAGATGTTAATTTGGATGAACAATTCAATTTTCAGGAGTCTTGCCTTCTACAGACTGATAATCAAAAAATTCATCCTATGCAAAATAACCTTCAAGTACAGCTTTCAGATGCAGATCATGGGTGCAAAACAGCCCTAGAGGGAAAAATAGATTTTGCCTTTATAAACCAATGGATTATGAGTGATGAAGTTGAATACCAAGTCAACCATATTAAAGATGCGGATACTTCAGATATTTATAATGGCAAAGCAAATGAAATTCTTCTTTTTCGATTTGAAAAACTATTGTCTCTGACCTCTGCCTGCCCTCCAAATGCTGATTTCATCAGTGTGAGCAAGAAATCCCAACTAAGCAGTAAAATCAGTTCATTGTTAGTAGGGGAAGATGAAGAATGGGATCAAATGTTAAATGTTATTATTTATCCAAAAAAAGAATGGGATCAAATGTTAAAGCTTGTTTCTGAGAAGGATTTCTCGTCTAAAGAAGTACAGGACAAGCTCCTTACAAATCTACTGAAAGAGAAGTTGCATGAATGGCTCCTGCAGAAAACAGCAGAAGATGGAAAAGGCCCTTCTGTATTAGATGAGGGTGGCCAAGGTGTGCTACATTTAGCAGCTGCTCTTGGCTATGATTGGGCCCTAAAGCCAACTATTATTGCAGGTGTCAGTGTCAATTTCCGTGATGTGAATGGATGGACTGCACTTCATTGGGCAGCATTTTCTGGCAGGTGAGCACTTACAATTTCTTGCTTGCTTCTTTGTAGTAAACTTTGCCTTGGATACTTCTGTTTCCTATTCTTTGATCTGCCTTCCGGTTTAGAGGACACCACATTCAGGCTGAATCTCATATGAGAAGAAAAGGGAAAAACACCTATTTCATATAATGAATATATTGCAGGAAATCTATGTACGGCATGAAAGCCTTCTCTGTACATGAAAGGGAAATTGAAATCCATATAAATTCAATTTAGGTTTAAAAATGGCTTAATTGACAAGGATACTCCTGAAAAGAAAGTGCTATCCCTTTTCCTTCTCTTTACCTTCCTGTTAACTTCTTGTTTGAACATGCTTTATCAGAGAGCGCACAGTTGCTTCCCTTGTCTCTCTTGGTGCGGCTCCTGGTGCATTAATTGATCCATGTTCCAAATATCCTTTAGGCAGAACAGCTGCTGACCTAGCTTCTGCCAATGGACACCAAGGAATTGCTGGTTATCTTGCAGAATCTCATCTGAGCAGCCACCTTTCATCTCTTATGCTGGACACTGGAGAAGGCAATGCTGCAGAGATTTCTGGAGCAAAAGCAGTAGAAACAGTTTCAGAACAAAGTGCAACTCCAGTCAGTGATGGGGATTTACCTTATTCATCAAAGGGTTCACTAGCTGCTGTCTGTAATGCCAGCCAATCTTTTGCTCGTATTCATGAAGATTTCAGGGTGAAGTCCTTTAAAAAAAAACAGTTAAAAGAGTATGGTGATGATAAATTTGGAATGTCAGATGAACGAGTTCTTTCACTTCTTGCTCTTCGGACAAACAAATCAGGACAACATTATCTACCCGTGCATGCTGTTGCTGCAATCCGGATACAAAATAAGTTCCGCTGCTGGAAGGGTAGAAGAGAATTTTTGATAATCAAGCAGCGAATGGTTGAAATTCAGGTGCATTGTTATAATTTCTTTTTTGGCTCCTATTTTACTCTTAGCATTTATTCTTGTATTTGTTTTACTAGCTTTTTTTTTCCTCTGTTGAGCCAAGTTCATGAATACTAATTATTTTTATATTGAAAGGCACAAGCAAGACAACACCAGGTCAGGAAGAACTATAGAAAAATTATCTGGTCGGTAGGAATTGTAGAAAAGGTAATTTTGCGTTGGAAACGAAAAGGTGGTGGCTTTCGTGGGTTTAAAGCAGAAGCACTTGCTGAGGACCGCAAAATGCAAGATAAATCTTCAGAGGATGACTATGACTTCCTGAAAGAAGGCCGAAAGCAAACAGAAGAGAGGCTGCGAAAAGCACATGCTACAGTGAAGTCCATGGCTCAGTCTGCAGAGGCAAGAGATCAATATCATAGGCTGCTGAATGTTTGGACTAATATTCAGGGATCCATGGTACGTTATTACTATTTTGATATTCTCCTCTCTCTCTCCATTTTTTCTTCTCAATTTTTCATGTAATAATAATATTCCATTGTGTTTCCTTTAGGAACATAATCTGTTTTCCTTTTAACTGAAATAGCTCTGAATCAAATCATTTTAGCATAGTGAGCTTCGCAATGGTTCCTGTTAACATTTTTTTGGTTAGATTAGTTTTTAAGCGAATGACACAACCGAGGATGGATGGACTAGGTTGAACTCTAAGCGGGATAAAATAACCTAGGAGTCTCAAAATATTGTAAGTACTTGTAAATCAATGCTTGTGTTGACTATACGCCACAAATCCTGGGAATGTAATATCACTTGTTACCCAATAGCAGTAGGTATGCAGCATGCTGTCCACTTGGGATTTCATCTTCAATGGATCACTAAAATAGAATGGAGTTTGTTGGTATATAGTAATATTCTTCATTTGATTGGTTTTATAGTCGAAGTCTTTCTATCTCACTGCTGTTGATTTTACAGGTTGTGGGTGATGGGGTTCCAAGCAGTTCAGATGAAATGGCTGATTATAATGACCTGATTGATATTGAAGCATTCTTGGATGAAGACACTAACATGCCTTCAGCCTGAACCTCTGGTTCATTCTCTTCTCTTGTAAAATATTTGTTAGTAGTGGCAGAGGGAATGGTATTTATCAATTGGGTTTGCTAAAATTCTTGTATAAATATTTGTTCATTCTCGTCTCTTGTAAATTCTTGCAAAAATTCTTGTATAACAAAAAGGAATATAGAGGAAAGAAAAAATGTATAATATTAATAGCATTCTAATAGCAATTTTTGGTTTAATAAAAACAAAACCTTTAGAAGGTAGTGCCACTGCCAATGGTGGTGGATTAATGTGAAAATCAGTAACTTGCCGCATAAAAAGGGGTAACATTACTTTAGAGAGAGAGAGAGAGAGAGAGAGAAGGGAAAAGAGAAAAGAAGAAAAATTGATTCAAGGTCGTTTGGATGCGTCCTCTCAGTTGGGTGAGTTCTCCCCCCTCCTATCTAGTCCGAATCTTGTCAAGGATGGATTGACAAGCCTCCATGGTAGTCCATAGCACCTTATTGGTAGCTATGTTTCCTTTTTTCCTCGGTCGGTTTAACAAAACAAAACAAAAAAATTCGAACATTTGGCCTCCATTTAGTCACCGAGTTTAAATTTTAAACCTCTATCCTTTTGAGACCATGCGTCATATCTATTAAATAATTTTCCAATAAATCTAAAAAATTGCAACTGAATTGCATTCTCTTTTATTAAACTAACAATGTTTTTTGGTTCTGATCTACAGAAATGCTGAAGACTTCACACTGTAAATTCGACATCTCATTAACGTTTCTGTAAGGAATTTCCTGCCGCCATTTAATAATTAGCGACCAATTCTGAAACTCAAAAATGATTCATCTTATTGCAGTGCCTTGTTAAGAGTGTCAAAACATTATAAAATTGATTAGAAATAATCAAGGCTTATAGCAAAACCAGTTTAAAAGAGGCTCTTTTCGGTTCGCTTTTACGCTAAATTAAGCACTGGATCAACCAAACCATTATAACACTTCACAAGCAGGAAAAAAAAAAGCCACCAAAACGAACACAACCCTGAAGGCTAAAAGCCTTAGGGATGTTTGTAATGGAGGGAGATGGGCTCTCCTCTCATCTCCCTCTATCCAAACATAGGGTTAAGGAGAAAACCTGCAACAATTACAACATTCATACCCAAGTAGTTTTAAAATAAAGGCGAAAATATTATTTTTGTCTCTACATTTTCACCCCATTTTCACTTTAGTCCATACTTTTTATTTTTACCGTTTTTAGTCCCCAAAATCAAAAACCGTTCCATTTTGGTCTTTACTGTCATCTCACTAACGGAAAATAGCTTACATGGAAAACAGAATACACAGCTCAGCATTTTAAATATTAAAAAAAGCCACATCACTATTTTTCTTTTTCTTTAATTATTTTAAAATAAAATAAAATTTTAGTTATCATTTAATTATTTAAATAATAATTGTTCTTCCCCCAAGAACATAGTTGCCCAAAAAATAAGAAATTCAAGATTTTCTTCTCTTTTCTTGCATTTTCTTAGCATCCAAACAAGCAAAAACATATACAAAATCATTATTAAACTCAAATATTATAACACAATCAACTAACAAAACCCAAAACTCTTAATAAAAATAAATAAATAAAATAAAACAAACAAAACCCAAAACACGATCAGGTCAAAAACACAATACCACAAATACCAAAACTCAAAGCCAATCCTCATCAATAAAATACACCAAACCATGGTGACCATCAAACCACGATGACCATCTGGGTTTAGAGAGAGAGAAGATGAGATCTCGGTCAAGGTGGGTTCTAGCCATGGATCTTCAACCATGGGGTTTCGGCCATGGGTCTTCAGTCATGGATTTAGAGAAGATGAACACAAAATTTAAAACCTAAAAAATTTGAATTCAAACCTAGATCGGTCGAAACACAAAACTCAAAACCATAACCCAGATTGGCTGAAACACAAAACTCAAACCCCCCCCCCCCCCCAACCACCACCAAAGCACCAAATACAAAAATCAAACCCAGATTTTCAACCCCTAAACACAAAACTTAAAACCCAAATTTTCTTATTTTCTAAAAAACCAAACACAAACCTCAGATCCAAACCTTTTTTTCTTTTAAGAAACATCTAGGTTGGTATTTTTGTTGTTCTCTCTTTCTTTTGTCTTTGTTGTTTGCTCTTGGTCAGAGAGAAAGAGAGAGAGAGAGAGAGAGAGGGGATGAGGAACTTGGATATGGGTACAGATCTATTTGACCCGAGAATGGGGATGGAATCAGAGTTCACCAGAGGTGGTGTATCGGCTTTTACAAATGCTGATTTTGCGTTCGCTTTCAACGATAGTAACTTCTTAGACCGACAGCTCCAGATCGAGATTAAAGGCGACCCACTCGAGAACCGGCCCGATAACGAAGGTTGTACGAGTATCTGTAACAGTATCGCCGATTGAGCTCGCCATTGGAAGCAGAGGCATGAGGATATCAAGAAAGATACTGTTATGGATCTCACTTAGTGTGGTGAGGAGCAAATTTTGAACGGTAACTAGCCTGATATGGACGATTATGTGGGTTGTGAAAATCCTGATGAGGAAGCAGTTGCAATGATTGAAGAATCACCTTCAGGTGATGAAGCTGTTCAAGATGCACCTAGTTCTTGATTCATGTGGTTTTTTATATTTAATTATGTTTTTAATCTTTTTTATTTAGTTAAAATTGATAAATTAGTTTTTAAAATTTAGATGCAGACGTGATATTTTTTAATGCCAAATAACATTTATTATTATTATTTTAATGACCACATCAGCTTTTAGTATGCCAACAGTACACTCCATTTGCCACGTAGGCTTTTTCCCGTTAGTGAGATGATGGTAATGACTAGTGAGATGATGGTAGGGACCAAAATGAAACGATTTTTGATTTTGGGAACTAAAAGCAATAAAAATAAAAAGTAGAGACCAAAGTGAAAATGGAATGAAAATGTAGGCACAAAAATAGTATTTCTGCCTAAAATAAAATAGGACAGATAAGATAACCCCAACTATTACCGAAGGAATTTTTCTTTTTTTTGGCAAAAGATATCTTTTATAGTTTATAATACAAGTATGCAGATCCATATAGGTGGACCACATATACATATAAAAATGATGTTACAAATATCCATTACAAGAGAGAGAGAGAGAGAGAGAGAGAGAGAGAACTTGCAAGGAACTAAAGTGGGTAGAAGATAACCAAAATTCAAGGGCACAATATAAGCTTTACTGTGATGACATTTCTTTTTTTGTAAAAGTAATTATTGTGATGACCAAATATTACTACTAATATCTGCCTCCAACAACCTAAAAACTCAAAAAAAAAAAAAAAAAAAAGCATACAACGTTACAGAACCGTCGTGAGCAGATCCGATTGCATTGCATTTCTGATGTCAATTAAACATTCTTAGTCATGAAGAATACAAACTTTCTCTGTGAAACCCTCTCACACCATATACACTGCTCTTTTTCTTCTTATTGTGAAAAACCAAAGGACGGTGTGCTTCCCCACCATCCACTGTACATGGCAACCACCTAAGTATACATTTTTCACAACCCATAATATCTCATTGATATTTGACATCTCCTTCCCATAGGTTGAAAAAGGGAAAAAAATAATAAACATAAAATAAAAACAGAAGAAAAATGAGTCCAAATAATTAAATTATCTAACCTTGGTAAATTCAAAAGTCCCTCTTCTCAGCTCTTGTTACTGGTGCTGCCCAGGCACTCATAGAACAAAATGTACCCATGGTCTGTATTACTCGAATATTCCTGCGCTGACCCAAAGAACGTCTGCACAGCGGACTCATCAATCATCTCCACATTTTCATCATCGAAAAACAACCAATGGTTATGGCTTTTCACAAGGCTTACATAGTGTCCATGGTTGGGCCCACTTCCAACATGAACAACTACTGCAAACAGGGAATACTCAGAATCTGCATCTTCCATTGTGTTGCTCAGCTTCAGCTCAAGTGGGAAGACAACCCGGTATGACAGCTTCTTGTACCGACCCAGCTGCTCAATGTATTTGAACCGCTTCAGATGGATGACTAAAATGTGAGGTGGTTTCTTTATCTTCATCCTCTTCTGTGCCTCTTGCAAACTGCATGATAACGAGATCCATTTTCACTAATCAGCCGAAAAGGTATTATAAAATATAACAAATATTTTATATAATATTTATTATAGAATAATTTCTAGAAGACCCTTTATGGCATAAAATGTTTGAGTGTTGCTTTAATACAAAATAATTAACCCAAGAGAAACTAGTAGTTGGCTGCACTCATTGCATTTGAATGCACAAGACAATATTAAATCATCAGAGGATAGAACCATAACCATATGGTGTCCATCACCTTCCTAAATGTGAAAATCATCACCTACTTTTAGGAATCAAGTCAATAATTGTTTTCACATATCAAAGCAAGAGATCTTTGTGGCAATAGAGGACAAGAGAATTGTAAAAGAATAATGTAAATTCATTACTTTTAACCTATGGTGCCCATATATCTTAAACCCTTATCTCTGATTGGAAGTTGCCATCAACAGATTATGGTGTCAATAAATTGATAACCTTTACATGACTGCTATACCAGGCAAAGAAACAACAAATATTTTAGCTAAATAAGCAATCAATAAAATCTATTAGCACGCACATACCATAGACAAATTAACAGAACTTTCATATGATTGCTATTCCATTTTGTAGTGCTTTGGTCAGCTAAGACCTAAGGGCAAGCACTGAGTGTCAAGCTGAGAAAAATGGCAGCTTAAGTATACAACAGTTTGATAAAATGCCCAATCCAAATCACTATGAGAAACATGTAATCAAAGCACATACCATATGGTATTCATATCATACAACTAATAACAAGGTGAAGAGAAAAGAGAAAAGGAAGGAGGGGACAGAATAATGAAAGCTGCCTACCTACAGCATTTGTCACAGAAAAATTTGTCCTCGGCATTCAATGTTTCTGTTGAGCTGAAGTTTTTCAAACAACTTGTAATTGAACTATTCTGTTCAATATCGAGGCTCAAGTCAAAAAAAGTTTCATCCCTTGCTGTCACTGTCTCGCATCGCAGGCACCTTGTTTCATTGGTGAGTATTCCCTGACTCAAATAGCCATAGAAAGTTATGAGAATCTAACAAGAGTCAGCAAAGAGAAAAGTATTTACACCATCACTGCTAAACAATAAATAAAGGAGAACAAATATGCTGCACAGACACTAGGATGTCCTCCATTTCTCTCTCCTTTTTTTTTTCCTTTGTTAGTGGGGGCAGGGTGCTCATTGGTGACAAGAATAAAACAGGAAAAGAGAATACAGATATAAAAAATTGGACCAACTGTGAAATCACCATGAATCAGCAGCATATCAATCATATAACTGATCATCAAATAAACTATCAGAAGTAATTGACATGAAGAGAAATGCATGCAATATAGGAAGAACACAAAAACTGGTTTTTTTTGGAGTAATTTTGCCATTCATCTTCCCTGGCAATTTACCAAAAGCAAATAACTTTATTGAAATAACATATGATATGGCAGAGCAAAGTCACCTGAAAATTTTTGTGCACCCAGGTAACTAAAGGCTCCTTTAGAGCACCATTAGCCTGTGCATTCTTTGGCCCATTTGCAATTTTATCAGAAGGTGATGAAGTTTCTGGATCACTTTTCACAGCTTGGGCCTCTTTCTCCAGTATGTCAACAAGTTCATTCAGCAAAAAATTCAAAAACTCATGGGCATCCTACAAAAAGAAAATATATATGTGATGTACATAATATAGTAAAGAAAATCTGTTCTTAATCTTATGAATTTTGTATTATACAAGAGAACATTGAAGAAATTCAACCAATATAATTTGAACCATTAAAGAGAAAGATTTAGCAAAGATGCAAAAATGATACAGATGTTGATATTAAAACATGGAACATCAACTTTCTACAAGATTATGTATTTTGTCCCATTTAGTAAACATCATCTCATACCTTACAACGTGTTATCAGATGTCTATGCATGATTACATTCTCAATCTTTCATTTAAGATATATGTATATTTTTTTAAAAAGGGTAAGGAAGCCCCAGCCTTCATTACAATATAGTATAAGCCAAGATGCAACATGCCTCTGCACACTGGACAAAGCGCAAAATAAGGATAATCAATCCCAGTCTACAATACTATACATCTAACATCACTAGAGTACCAGGATTCTCAATTTGATATCTGAATCTCCACAACACAATTAATTTTTTTTATTGGTAACACGATTCAACTATTATTAGATTGCCACCAATGCAAAAAAAAAATCCAAAAACTGGCATTCTAATCATAAAACCTAGTCATTCTGATAAAGAGATTGATCAAAACCAAGTATACATTATAATCCCCAAGTATAGAAAAAATTCAGCTTCTCTAAACTGCTTGAAATATTCCATAAGTTGGCATCTCTAAATACACTCCACACTAAAAAATTGCAGTATGCATGTGTGTGTGCAAATTAGCAAACAGAGGTGTATACACATGCATTTCTTGTCATCCTTCCACTCCCTTACAAAAAAAACCCTTGTTGAACAAACACTGCAATTAAATTACTAGTAATCACTTTTCTGAACATCTAGCCGACAATTTTCTTGATTAATTTGTTAAGGATTCATAGTCAACCCCAAAGTTTGGGACTAATGCTTTGGTTAGTTGCAGAAAAAATTCAATTTCCTGTATTTTTCAGAAATTAGAATCTTTATATTTTAAGAAGAAATTTCTATATATGTTCCTTTCCCAATTCAAAGATCATTTTCCTTCATGTTTCTATTAGATACATACCTGGTGCATATAGCTACGGAAAAGCTCATTTTGTTTCTTCAATCTCTGTACAAAGCGCTTTGGAGCAATCACGCCTGTTTTCTTCTTCTGAGAACTTATCTACACAAAGGCAACAATGAACTGTTGGCCCCACTATCATGACTGAAAAAATTAACAGGTAAACTGCATATATTTGTCATGGCATTAATATAGACAATCCCATTTCAGGGGAAAGAGGAAAAAAGATTCTAGTTAAAACTTTTAAATGACACAGAGGGAGCATGGATACTTAAAACTGCAGTGAATATTTAACAATACAAAACAAAAATCTTCTAAAAAATTTTTATCAGATGCACGAAAACCTAAAAGTGATGTCCCAGAATAAGTCCCTGGAACATTTTACGTTAATTCTAAAAACACAAAATATATAGACATCTATAAGACAGATGAGGCTAGATGTATCAACAAAGGAAGCAAGATTCAACAGTAAAACCTGCCAATCAAAAATAAGTAAATGCCAAAATAGTGCCTGAAATAGCAGAAATAACTTAGGGAAACTGTATTCCAACAAATGCACAGGAAGAAAAACTTGCAAGAATAATATCTAAAATAATAAAGACCACTAAAACATGATTTCCCACTATTGCTAGGTAAGATTTTACTATCTAGTCTGAACCATGCTCTTCGACAAAAATCAATCATATCACATCGCAAAGAAACAAGCTAGTTTACCAACTTTTTCAAACTATACATATTATTTCTTAAGACATCCTACATACATACGTGTGTCTTGGTTTTTTATTTATTTATTTAAGAGGGGGGAGGGGCATCCTTTTTCAATTTATTGAAATCTTGTACATAAACCTCCCTCTCTCTCTCTCTCTCTCTCTCTCTCTCTCTCTCTCTCTCTCTCACACACACACACACACACACACACACACACACACACACACAAAATACATACTGATATTCACCTGTGAAAATAGGTCTGCCAAACATGTTAACAGATTTTCTTCCACATCACCAATGCTTTTGTTACTTGCATAATAATCCAGCAGTTGCTCGCGAAATGGGACACAAAAGTAAAGTGCCTGCACGCAAGAAATGACAATCAAATATAATAAAATTCTTTGTCATCCATCCTTAGCAACGGTATTTGCGATATGTTATCAAAATATCAAATCAAAACACTAAGTGTGCCACTAAATATGACCAACAAGAGCGTGCACAGACACGTCTATCATTGAAGATCCTACATAGGAACTTTTTTTTATAACGAAATTTTATTGATCAAAAAGGAAACACCCGTGTACGCCAATGGTATACTTGGAGAGCAGAACAATCAATCTTTTAAATTACAAAGCTCAAGCACATAGGAACCAAAGATACAATATAGACTTGTATTTGAATGAGTCTCATGTCTTTCATCAACACTGCCTCAAGCAACCAAACACAATGTACACGAGTGCCTAAAGCACATTTCAAGTAATCACACCCGCCATAAAAATAACCATTGAACCATACATACCCACAAATAGTAGTTGAAAGATATAAAAAGAAGACATTTCTTTAAATATCTTGACATAACTCCAAAGCATAATTCCTCTCACTCCTCTAATTCTAAATACAAATTGCCAGAGAAACCAAGCAAAGCACACAATCAAACCCCGACGATATTTCCAAATAGTTCTAACACCACCATCCAACACACCAAGAACTTGAAAAGAGTAACTAATCATTTCAACTACACAAATTTGCACGAAAAAGAACTAATTCACACAAATGAGTAAACAAACAACTCAAATTCCTGAAAATGAAAACCCTAAACTAAAATCGACTTTTCAAATAAGGCAACCCAACAAGAAAAATTCAAGCTCGCGATGAAATACAAATTCCATTAGAAATTGAAACCCTAACCATAAAATCAAAACGGAAAAAAAAAATTATAAAAAGAAGCAAAGAGATTCGGATTGAACCTGCAAAACGCTGTTGCAATAGCAAGTGTTGCCGAAATTTTCGAGACCGAAGTAGCGCTCGCCTTCAGGGAACTGGTCTCCGAGAGCTTTCTCGAGCTTCGAGCCCGCAGCACCCATGAGAGCGCGTTGCAAAAACCGAGCGATGACTTTTTCTTTGTTGTTTTCTTCGAAATTTTTTTTTTTATATATATCTCTCTCAGAACTCTCAGATCTTTCAACTCGGCTGTGTTTCAACTCAGCGATTCGCTCTCCATCGACGACTCGTAGAGATGAGCTTTGTGTTTGTGTTTTTTTAATTTTATGTGTTGGAATCGTTAGGGTTTGTTTGGAAAGTTAGTTCGGATGGTTTTTTTTTCTCTCTTTGTGAGTTGAAAGAGGAAATGAGGGTTTCGTTCGAGACTGTTAGAGAGAGAGAGAGTGGACGAAGAGATTGAAGAAATAAAAAAATAATAATAATAATAAATGGATAAAATATAAAAACAAGGTTTGACACTTCCCATTATTTGCTGCTGGCGCCACAGATCACGTGGGTTGCCAAGCTGTACAGAAGTCAATATGAGTTGTTATTAATTTTTGGGCCTAGATATTTTGGGCTGGGCTTCATTGTGTTTTTTTAGCCCAGCCCATGGTTTTTTAAGAGTTTTTTTTTTTTTTTTTGTAAAATAAAAATTAATTTAGTAAAATTTTGGATTATGACCCAAAGAGTTTAGTAAGTATAGAACTCCATTATTTTCACAGTTTTTTACATATGATATGTTGTGATTGGTGTAAAGTAAAAATGATGTCGATAGATAGGCTTATATAAAAATAATGTTATTCTAATAGTAACATGTAATGAAAAATTGTGAAAAATATTGTATTTTTAATATTAATTAATTGAAAAAATAAATTCTTTTGTTTTTTATGAATTATAGTAACATGGAAATTTATTATTTGTATTAAATTTCTATTTGACTTTGGCGGTTGTTTAGGTGTACATTTATAATATGACAAAACATTAAATGGAGGTAACTTGTTGGTAATAATATTTGACCATGTAATTTGAAAAGTAGTATTAAAGACAAAATCAATAATTCAACGTAATCAATTAAAAGCAATCAAGACAATGATGTAATATAAAACTGTTCGAATATATTGCTATACTTAATTTTAACAACCTAGGTATAAAAATAAATTAGGATATACATATAAGATTTTATATGATGATTGCATTGTTTTATTTAGAGTAATATTACAATCACAAACTATTTTACAATATTTTTACAAAATGTTGATGTGACCACTAACCAACCTCTTATTGGTTTTCATTTAGGCCCATTATTAATATCACTTTTTCATTTACCAATAATTACTCAACACATCAGCAATTTGTAAAAAAATTTGTAAAATAATTTATATCTCTAACATTATTCTTTTATTTATAAATAGAGAAGCAAAGTCAGAATTTCAGTTCAAAGAGCAAAATTGGAAGCAAAAAATTAATCTTGAAATGTCAAAGATAAATATAAGCGGATAATGAAAATTTAAACTCTTGATATCTTCCCTGTACATACCATAAGCCCATAATATATTATTATTATTATTTGACCCAATGGTGGTTGCCAATACATTGCCGCTAATGAAACTACACTGAGACGACATGAATAAAACTTCAATTTCATGAATAATTACTGTGGGGGAGTAAAACCTGGGCCCATGAGGTGGGCTCAGGTACAACGTTTCATCAACAATACGTCCGAGGAGAAAAAATTATAGGGAACCCTTGTAACTAACAGTAGAACGCGTAAGTGTCCAGGGAGATTGATCCGAGAGGGATACCCTCCTCGGGTCTGGCATATGTCGGTGAGAGGGGCCTCGGCTTCCCCTTAGTCCACCTTCCAGGAAGTTCCAGAGGTGAAGATAGATTACCAATGCACATGGAAGGGATAAGGATACAGAAATATCTTGAGAAAAAGTTGCTGCCACCGCATTAAATGCATTACAGCAGCTTTCCTGGCCGCATTTATGTGGAGAAGACCCCTGAACAGTGTTCTAAATCATCTTTACCCCCAGGAAATCAAAAAGCTGTGAGAGAAGAAGTGGAAACTCAAGTACCAGGCTAGATGGCAGACAAGTGGACGATAGGATCGAACAATGAAGGACTATATAATGGAGTAAGTCCTCCAGAAGAAGAAGACACGAGAAAAATAGAAGAAACCTCAAGAAATAACTACTGTAGCATTTGGAAAAATACAACCCAAAGAAAAGCATTTTATCTAAGAGCATACCCCTCGGACCTAACTCGAATCCATTAATTAGTCCAAAACTTACTCCTCGGACATGAGATCTTAACTTGTTTATGTGTTTTAGTCTCCTCGGCCAAGTACCTAATCTTCAGTAACTGTTGTAAGGATCGCTATTAGCCCAATTCTTTGACCCACTCTCTTACAAATTTATTGTATTGGGCTTATTGGGCCCATCTCCTGTTTCCATCTAGGTGTGGGCTACAATTTGTGACCCTACAATTACCATTTGCATGGTGGTGACCAGACAGAAATACACTTGCATTGAAGTGTTTCAAAACATCAATGATTAAAATTGAGTCAATTGTGACACTGTAGTTCATGATTAAATTGCAACTAGTTGCCTATAAACCAGTGCTTGTTCAATCCAGCCCTTTTGTGAACTCCTGTTTTGTTTTTCCTTCTCCCTTTACTGGTATATAAAAATAAAAAATTGCAACTAGTTCAAGGACCAACATTATATTTTGATATAACCACTATGTTGAGGTCCATATCAATTCATATTTTTTTTTAAAAAAATGATGAATGATTTATGGAGATGGTTAAGCATTCGTATCAGCTCACACAAATTTCTGTCTATTTTAGTATAAAAATTTACTATTTTTTATTTTACACACTCACTTTATTATTTTTTATCAACTCTCTCTCTCTCTCTCTCTCTCTCTCTCTCTCTCTATATATATATATATATATATATATGAGTGAAGAATTATAAAATAGATTTGCATGTGAATAGTAATCTTGTATATTTACACCAAAACTGTAGCAACAATGTACTAATGTAGGTAGTTTTTGGATTTTAATATGTAAATGTAACACTTTTGTCTATCATACACAATTGATTTGATTGCTCTAAAACAATTTTAGAGGTTTTGTATTTGTGAAAGAAAAGTTTTCTAATGAATATTTTAAATGGCAGCAATATCAACATGATGATTATAGATAGAGTACTAGGAAGTAATTTAATTTTGGAGCTTGGTGTCCACTTTTAAAAGTTATCAAAATATACAATATACTATCTCATGTTTAAAAAAAAAAAAAAAAAAATCCAATATACGGTTGAAAAGTGAAACTAAAGAAAATATATGGTAGCCAATAGCCTAACAGGTTTGTAGCTCAATTGGTAATTTTTTGTATTTTTAATATAGATATTTATGATTCAAATTCCCACTTTCTCATTACAACTATCATATACAAAAGAGCCTAAAAAAAAAAAAAAATCATATACAACCAAAAAAAAAGAGTATACAACAATGGTTAAAATAGTAAAAACATTCCTTCCTTTGATTTTAATTTAGGTTTCATGGTTATCCTATCATTTAATACGACTACAGATTATCTTTTATTAAAAGTGTGGTGACTTTTATTGAGTATATGTGATTTTTTTTTTTTTTTAACTTTATAGTTCATTAATATTAGATTCTTAGTATTTTGCACTCATTAACTTACTTGACACAAAAATTAAAAAACTTAAGTGGACACATGGCACAAACTTAAGTGGATAATTATGATGTGATCCTCATATAAATATAGACATATAATGCAAAATTGGATTATAATTTCAAATTATAGTTGAACTTTCTTTAAACTTTGCCTATACACACACACACACACACACATACTTGATTGTATTGAAGAAAAAATTGAAAAACCTACTTTTTCTAAAACTGAAAAACCTTTGATTGACTTTCTTGGTCAAAGGCAAAACTTGAGCCTTAAGACCACCCAGATTAAAACTATTGAAAAAGTTGAATAAATGTTTTTTGATTTACAAAAGATAAAAACTGAGCAGAATACTACTTCTACTAGTATTGCCAATGTTATTTTCAGGAAAAGAGAAGAGGTTTTTTTTTTTTTTTTTTTTCCGAAGATTCAAATTCTGACTCTTCATCCTCTGCTCCTGATTCTGAAAAATCTAAGACCTTTAATAAACCTGTTTTTGAATTACCTAAAGTTAAAAGATTTGTTAGGAAACCCAACCCCATGTCTTTTACAAAAAAATTGGTATTCAAAACCTACCCCTCCTAATATGCAATTTGAAGAAAGATTTTTAATCTATTACTGCTGATAAACTTTATGAATGAAATATTGATGGTTTACTTGAACAAGAAATTATTAATAAAATAAGTCATACGTCTATGGTTGCTAATTCTTATATTAGGAGAATCAAGAAGAGGATTATTCTGTAATCGATCAAAGAGAGGTTTACATTGTTTTTTCAAGTCCTTATAAGACTTAGCAATGTAGTTCAAATACCCAAGGAATCTTTGTAACTGCGTTTTATCAATAATGAGATCGGGAAATTTATTAGCAAACTAAATGGTTCTGTCGATGGGACGAATTTGTCCTTCAGAAATGTCATAGCCAAGGAAAAGAACCTTTGTTTGAAATAGTTTGATTTTCTTTGCTAAGTTTGCACTCCCCCCCCCCCCCCCCACCCCTCCCCACCCCCCTTTATGCTTATATATATATATATATATATACACACACACACACTCACATACAAACACACACACACACATTCTCATCAAACATTTTTCTGAAGTTAATAAAAGTCTATTTTCCCCGATTGAAATTCCTCATCACAAGAAGCAGGCAATTGATAAAGATAATAATTCTTCTCCTCTTCCATCCACTGATGTTGGTATCCAACCCCCATTCCCTTTATGAAAATCCCTAGTCTAAATTGTTGTGGGCTTGAGATCCCAAATGCAGTTCAAGAACTCCATCGTTTGGCATGAGAAGAAAGTCTCTAATCACACGTTCTTATGTGTGAGGTGTATTAGGCTTCGTTTGGAAGTCAATAAGAGAATGAAATAAAATGATCATAAGGGAATGGAATGGAATGTAATGTATTTAAGCAAGAGAAATGAATGGAATGGAATTATGTAATCTTGATTGAATGTTTTAAAATAAAGGAATGGAAATGAATGGAATATAAGTAATGTTGTTTGAGAGTAACATAGAGAGAATGGAATAGATTCATTTTATGACAATATTACTATTAGACCACTATTTTAAAATAAAGGGTTGAATATCTAGAGATATTTTGGGAGTTTTAATAAAAAATTCATTAAATCTAATTCCATTCCCTCCTATTCCTCCCAATTCTGGAGGAAATGAAAATTTGAGGTTTTAAGGAACTAGAGAGGAATGAGTGTTCCCTCTACCCATTCCATTCCCTCCCACTTAAACTCTCAAACAACGATTCATTAAAACTCCCAAACAAGGGAATTGAAGAATATTTTAAACTTATTATTTTCATTCATTTCCATTTCATTATGTTCCCTCCTCCCAAATGAGAGCTTAAGGAAACTAAATCATGCAACCATTTTATTCTAGGATTGTTTCTTTGATCAAGCCGTTTGGCTTCCGGCTCCATATTGGAATTCATTTTGTTTGTCCTTTCAAATTGGTTTCATGGATCTCATAGATGATGCTCTTCATTAGCTATGGATATATTCACTGGAAGTAGCTTGAATTTCTTGAGGATATTATGCTTAAATGTGAGAATTTTGCTAATATACCATTTGTTAGCACACCCTTACAATGTAATCATGTTGTTCTAACTCTTTCTAGTGTTGCAAAAGAGAATGAAGAGGTTATTTTTAGTTAGAAGAATGCACCACTCTTTGTTTTCCGATTTTATAATGTGATTTTGAATAAATAATGTCTAGTATCGTTTATGCTAAAACAAAAATAATAAAAAATGTATACATCCAAATTCTTAAATTCCAAGGCATTTAGGTGGCATTTTGCACATGTGTAAGGGACTATTTGTTATTGACTTAATATCACTGTCAAGATTTTTGTAGCTAAACTAGTTGACATTTCTTTGTGTTTATACCTCACTCTTCATTTTTCCATTTTATAACGTGATTTTGAATAGATAATGTTTAGTATCGTTTCTACTAAAAAACTGTATACATTCAAATTCTTAAATTCCAAGGCCTCTAAGTGGCATTTTGCACATGTGTAAGAGACTATTTGTTATTGACTTAGTATCATTGTCAAGATTTTTTTAGCTCAACTAATTGATATATATATATATATATTTTTTTTTTGTGTGTTTATAAAGGAAGCATCCAAGGTTCATTTTCCTTCCCCCAACTATTGAATTATAAAAAATAGGATAAAATACTATTTTGGTTCCTAAATTTTATAAAAAATTTGTTTTTTATCCCTAAATTTTAAGAAGTTCATTTTTCGTCTCTAAACTATTGAAGAGTTGATCTTTCATTTCTAAACTATTGAAAATTTTTTATTTTTTTTCCTTAAACTTTAAAAAAGATTTTTTTAAATTTTTTTTTATCCCTAAAGAAGTTCTTTTTTCATCCATATTTTTGTCCCTAAACTATTGAAAAAACTATTTACAAAGTTTAAGGATGAAAAAAATAACTTTTTAAAATTTAGGGATGAAAAACAAATTTTTGATAAAGTTTAAAGACCAAAATAATATTTTATGCTAATATATATATATATATATATTTATATATATAACCTACTGTGTTGCATCAGATATTTAACACCAGTTTTTCTCCAAATTGGTTAGAAATCTTCTCAAGCCCATTACCACATTATGCAAGGAGTAAGGGCTCATAAAATAATCCATATATATATTTATTTATTTAAACAAATCATATATTTCATTAAATAGGCATAAATTTCAAATATTATCAGCGTGTAAAGATAGTTTGTTTTAATGGAAAACATTGTGTAAAGATAGTTTTTCGTATTTTCCATTGTTTGGTAGTATTAGAAAAAATGAGTCAAAGAAAAACTATGTTTGGTCAACATAAAAAGTATGACTTATTTTTAGAGATTATTTTCCACTAATTTTTTTTTGAAAAACAATTCTATGTCACAGCAAACTAAATAAGAGAAATTAAAATATTATTTTTCAACTCATTTAAAGTTACTACCAAACATAGGAAAATTAGATAGTTTTATAGAAAACATTTTTTAAGAAAATGACTCATTTTTTAGAAAATATTATTGTCGAAACAAATATAACATTTATAATTCAATAATTGGAGAAGATAATTGAAGATGTGTGAATTAATTTTAAATGTGTCAGTTGAAAAAACTATAATGTGTCAAAGAATTAATCTACAATTCTCTTCACATCTTACAATTATTTTTTCTTTTTTCTTTCTTTTGAGAAAAAGGAAAAGGATTATTATTTTTTTTTCCCAAAAAAGAAAAACAAACACAATGAAAGGAGAGCGCCTTATCTACTAAACTTGAGTTGTGAAATCCGAACTCCGAAGTAGTACTACTGGCCAAGAAAGAAGCAAGCAGAAGATGTTGAGTCTCTCAATTGCCTCTCCTTCAACCATCATCTTCTCTCCAAAACCCCACATTCCAATCCCCAAATCCTCATTCAATGGCGTTAAGATCCAAAAGCACATTCGCGTGCCACCCCAGAGGGTCTCCTTCTCTCCATCGTCGTCAGTAGTGATGATGTCGAAGCGGTTGGATGAAATGAAAGAAATAAGGACCAAAACCACTGAAGAAATCAACGAGGAGGTAGTGGACCTCAAGGGCGAGCTCCTCATGCTTCGCCTCCAGAAGTCAGCACGGAACGAGTTCAAGTCCAGCGAGTTCGGTCGCATGCGCAAAAGGGTACTCTTCATTTCCTTTTCTTTTCGTTTTTGCTTCTTCAAACTTTGGACTACCTGTTTCTGTTTGTTTTACATTCATTATTGAAACATAGAAATGGGAATTGTAAGTTTTTCATGGAAATTTCAGATTTTTTACTTTTTTTAGACTAAGGAGCTTATATAACACTAGTAGAAGTAGTAAAATTTGGATAAGATAGAATGGCAGAGAAGAATACACGTGAATGACTTGATTAGTCTGTTGAGTATTTATAGTCGACCCCATGATTTTGGGACAAAAGTTTTGTTGTTGTTGTTGTTGTTGTTTAGACTATGAGCTTCATACTGTGGTTTGAAGATTCTATTTTAGAAGAAACGTGGAATTTAGTTGGGCTATGTAAGGGGTTTCGTGTGAAGCTGTGAAAACTCGCTTTTGCTGGCTGCCTACATTTTGTTATATTTGGTTGCAGCGCATTGTAAAGGGTTCATTGTTAGAAGAAGGGCTAATTCTTTTCATAGTTTTGGGAAATTCTGTGTTGAATTGAGTCCTATGTAGCCTTTCGTGGCTAGGTTTTTTTGTGGCTAGTGTTTGCTTCTCAGATTCGATAAGAAGTATGGATGAGGTAGAATTTTGTTGTGATTTAATTCATTAAAGATTGATACATTTGGGGAATGTTGGTATTGATATCTAATAGCATTGTAATGTGATATTATTTCACTGTGCTTTATTGAGGTCAGGAAACTTTGATAATTCTAAATTGCTCATATGTAGGTTGTGGTGAATAGGATTATAGGAAGTAGCACCTAGAGTAAGCTGGAATGAGAAAGCTTAAGTGTATTGTTATGCTAAAAAGATGACAATAGGTTGAAATGGACTGTTTGTCAGTTTGAGTTAGGACAGTTGTCAATCTATTGTGTCAGGTATGAGGGTTAGGATTTTGGTTCGTATAATAAATAATAAAACCAAGTTTATTTCTGTAACTTTGACTATGCATCTCTTCTACATTGTGAAAGAAGAGGAGTTGCTATATGTACTAAATCTGGAGCAATGATGGAGTAAAGTGAAAAATTCTGATAACTCCTCATGATATAGTAATTGACAACAATTTAAAGAATCTATGTAAAAAAAAAAAAAAACTAATTTAAACTTGTTTTTTCATAAGCTCAAGCGGATAACTCTGTGCCAAAGATTGTGTTTAGGTTCTTTGGAATTTAAAGAAGGGTAGGCAGGAAGAAAAAGGGGAGATTTGGCCTGGCAAGTGAAGCCACTATGCTTAAAGTGGAGCATTTGGAATGAGCCCAAAAATAGGGCCTTCAAGGGTGTGGCTTTGTTGTTGTATTCGTTCAAATAAAATTTAATAAAGCCATAACAAGTTTGTCCATTTATAATGGCTTCATAAATCAAAGGCATATTGTTGATATTTCTAGTTGCAATGAACATATCATGTCTAGGTTTAAAAATTTGCTCATCGGAAATATTTGGAATACACATCATATTCAATTATTCTTTTAGCTTCAGTTTTCTGTTTGAAACTGTCTCTAGTCTGCTGCATTACTGGGATTGGTAAATTTTGGCTGATCTACTAATATGGTCGTGAGGTCCTTATCTGATAATGCAAGCGCTTGTGGTTTTTTTTTGGGTTTTTGTTGATGCAATGTGAAGCATATGGCAAGGGTTCAATTTCTAATAGTTAACATATATACACACTTATATGTTGGAAATTTTGTTGGTAGGTGAGATTAGTTAGTGACGTGGTACTAAAATTTATTATTGGGAAAATGTTAGTGAATCATCTAGTTGTATGGACTATAGAGATGTTTCAGACTGTCTATGTTTCAGAGGTGGGTGAATGTATAGCTACCTATTGTTTATGTTTTATGTACCTTGAAAACCTCCATGCTAATCTCTGCGTCATTTTTATTTGTAAATATAAGAAGTTAATTTGTTTGCTCCTTTCAGAATATACAATTCAGTATTATTTTCCTCATTTCTCCTTTTTCTAGAAGACAATTTAGTGACATCAGATGCTTTGTTATCTATATTTCAAGATGCAAATGAGCTACGGCTTGTTGATTTAATAAGCTTTCCTTATATAATATATGCTGATTTTATGATACTCTGTGAAACTGCAATGTTGTATTCTGGACTTGACTCTACATATTTATTACCCTTAAGATCTATACTGTTCTAATATGGAGGCTGATATCAATAATAGATTGCTCGTATGCTTACTGTTAAACGGGAAAGAGAGCTCGAGGAGGGAATCAACAAGAGGTTGTCAAGAAAGTTGGACCGACAATGGAAGAAAAGCATTGTTGTCAGACCACCTCCTTCTTTGAAGAAGTTGCAAGAAGAAGAAGCAGCTGCAGAAGCTGAGAAATCTGCATGAGCCAATCTCAATATCTTCATAATGAATACGATGTTCTTTCATGGTTTAGAGTGCTGCTCTATTTCAGGCCTTTTCTTTTTTGTTTTTTGTGTATAATGTCTTCTTGCTAGTAGTGTAATATGATTCCCCCCATTCCCCTCCAATTGTTGTTTTCTTGCTCAGGTTTTCTTTGAAGTCCAAACTCATTAGAATGTTGGATGAAAATCTTGAGTATATGCTCATCTCGTTGCTAATTAAAATCTGTTTTTGAATTAGCTCTGTTTGGTTGTATAGGAGCAGATTGGCAGTTTTGCTAATGAGTCTAATGAGAACAGATGGAAAGGATAAAAGAGTTTTATTCTCTGCTTGTTGGGAAGCATGATATTTTTTCTTGATAGTCTGAAAATGTCACTGACCTGCATATGAAACCCCAGCCTTTATAATCACCACCTTGTTTCCTTACTTTCCCTTTCTTCTTTAAAGAGATCCTTATCCTGTTCCCATGAAGATCCTAACCCCCATCTTTGGTGGAAGTAGTAAGGCTTCCTTTGTTTGGAGGTGAAATTGGGAGAGTGGAAGAAAAAGAAGAGAAAACAGGTGAGAGAGGTGTTTGGCTGGAAAGGGGAGGGGGAGGAAATTTTGGTGGGCCCGGGTGTTTTCTTTCCTAGCCCACCAAAATCCCATCTCTCCAATTTGGAGAGAAAACTTGGGGGATTTTGCTTCAACTCAATCAATTATATTTTTGTCCCTCTTTTTGTAATGTTGAACATGGAAATCTCAGGTAACTTTGGTATTTGACTTTGAGCCATTTTGTATCCAATTCAAACGCAATGAATTGAAAACATAAATAGACACAACTAGGCCACATTCATGTCCACAAAGTCCTTTAGGATGGAGAGGTTATCAACTATGTCAATTACTTTAGAGAAAGAGTGACTGAGCTTATGATGATTTGTGAGCCATAATAGATAATTTCAATAAGGAACTCGGTAGGGGAGGATTTGGCACAGTTTTTGAAACGATTCTAGTTTATGGCACAAAGGTTGCAGTGAAGCGTCTTGATGGTTTTAGTCAAATTAAAAAAAAAAAAAAAAAACATTTTTAGCTGAAGGTAAGACAATTGACAACACTCATCAGTCATCATTTAAACTTGGTAAGATTGATTGGATTTTGTACTGAGAAATTTCATAGGCTTATTGTTTATGAATACATGTCCAATGGGTCTTCCAAAAAAATCCTGAGATGCTGCTTGATTGGCAACATAGAAAGAAGATCATCATGGACGTAGCAAGGGGACTAACTTATTACATAAGGATTGCAGACAAAAGATAGTTCACTTGGATATTAAACCCCATAATATCTTCTTAGATGAGAACTTTAATGCAAAAGTTTTTAATTTTGGATTGTCTAAACTAGTTGAATGTGGCCAGCGCTAAGTTGTGACAACCATGAGAGGAACTCCTAGCTATATGGTTCCAAAATGGTTAAGTTTAATAATTATTGAAAAAGTAGATGTTTAGTAGAAATATAGCATATTTTGATCGGTGGAAAATAGGTTGAACAGATAACATTGGACAGATGATATTGATTGTCGTTGCAGTAGCTGCAGTCAAGTTAAGTAGTCAAACAGGATCATTAACATTTTTATTTTTTTGCCCGAAAGAATTGTTTAGCTATGCTAGTCACTCCATCACTCTTTCTTTGTCCAGTGTCCATTTTGCCTTTCTTTCCTTCTACCACCATATACATGTTCCAGATAATGGGCTGGGCTTGCTATAGTCTTTTCCTTTACCTTGCTTTTTTTTTTCTAACTCCTTTTCCCATCTTAGTGACTGCCCTGCCAGCTTATGGTTATCTGCCTGTAGACTCTCCTATTTCATGGACCAACATAGAGCCTACGGGTGATTTTGTAAACTCTCCTACTTTATGGACTGACAGAGAACCAACTGGCAATTTTAACAAACCCTATGCGGGAATCATACTTGCCAGTAGATACTTCTCCTATACAGACTATGGATCTGCTTGTGGTTGTGGTTTCTTCTGTAATCAAACGTGCAACAGCTCTCTCTTTGCCCTTTTCCGAATTTATTTTTTAAGCAGCAACTATTCGATATTAACAGACGGTTCAAATGTAGTATGGTCTGCTAATCCAAACAATCCAGTTAGATATAATGCGACTTTGAATGAAATCTGTGGCTGGCCTACACTTAACTGACACGTGCAACCTCATGCTTTTGGATGAAAATAATACTACAATTTGGCAGTCTTTTGATTATCCAACAGACACGCTGGTTCTTGTGCAAAAGTGGGTGGCAGCAACTTTTTTTATTTTGGTAGAAACAGGGCAGCAACTCACTAGTCAAGGAGGATTTTTTTCCAAACGCGGTGTGGAAAAGCTGGGCTTCTGTAGGTCCACCAGTCAACGCTGCGCGTCTACTAAAGTTGATTTTGTGACTCAACAGGTAAACGGTGCGCGTGAAGAAAAAGCAATGCGGAGTGAATTGCGGACTAACTGTGTTTATTAAAAGCAATTAAACCATGTTTTTAAAATGGATGGTCTAAACAATATTTTACACTAATTGAGTTTTCAATTGGTATCAAATAGTGTAAAATACTATAACTTGTTTAGCGTCCCAATTTTAAAAACATGGTTTAATTGATTTTATTCTAAGTGCAAAATAAGAGTAAATGATACGCAATAATAGGAACTACTCTCTAAGCCATAACCACAAGCAAGCAACAACAAATATAAAGCTTAAAGAGTAAAAGAAGAGATATGCAAATACGAGATAATACTGAGACGTATTATCAAAGAAGAAATCTAAGAACTCAAAGAAAAAACTCTCCGCGACCCTCCAAGTCAAAATAATCCACTAGTGAATAAGTTGAAGTACAAGGATACCAAAAAAACCCTTCAAGCCTAATCTACCCAAAATACTTAAATCCTCCAAACTCCAACTACCAACGGATTTCTCGAAGTCTTGTCTTCACTAGCTTCCCAGATCCTGCAATATCACTCAATTGCATCCACCAATTATCACCGGCTTATTTTGGCAAATCCCCAATGCTTTCCAAGCTCCAAATCACTTTTTACATTCTGAATAGGTGTGGGTTGTGCTTGAATACAAATCTCCTCTTAAGGTATAATAATGGGAGAGGGGAGGAGAAAAGATTACAAAAGAATTCTCACTTAAGGATGAGTAGTTCTCTCTAAAATGGTGAGTGTTGTAGAAACCTCTCTAGGGTTTTATTCTCAATAGCTTCCTTATAGTTTTGTGGGTAATGAGGGTATATATAGTATGGGTGAAAGGTATGAGAGTCACATTTAAAATCCCAGTTATCAGTGCATTTCGCGGGTCATCTCACAAGTTGGCCAAGTTGCGAGATAAGTCGCAAAACTCACTGACTCTTCAACTTCCTGCATGTGCTCCTCATGTGACCTTCAACTATCTTGATTAGATTTTTACCAACTTAATACTAATTTTTTTTTTTTTTTTTTTTTTTTTATACAAGATAGAATTCTACTCTAGCCTAATATAAGTGTATATGTGTGTGAAACTCTCTCCTGGAGACTTGAACCTTGACTCTTGCCCCCCACACCCTACAAACACTTATACTTGTGGAGTGACCATCACACCAAGGGTGTGCAGTGGTCAACTTAATACTAAACTAATTACAATAAAATCCCACAAAATATAAGAAAATAAATTAATGCAATTATAACACTTTTTGTCATGGAATAAAGCGTAAATAAATGTTACGTGAAAAACCATAACTTGACAATCTTCCCTTTGGTTATCCAGTGACAAAAACACCTTATAACAGATTCTAAACTTAAATGTGAGTTTAGGAACAATGGAAAAACTTACTCACACTTAAATCTAAAACTTGTGACAAACTTGGAATAAAATATCTATATTCTGAAATACTTGCACACAACATATTAGACCCTCAAGGTAAAGCAAGTAATAAAAGACAAGTATAAAGTAACAAGTAAAATACGATCAAGTAAACACGATGTGAAACATATGAGCAACTTGATCAAACACATGACAGTCATATGGAAATGACTACAATGATCACATAGCAAAGCAAATGATTATCCGAACATGCAAGCAAAAAAGCACAATAATATAAGTATGAAAGCATGTTCAACACATAAACATGATGCGATGAGAGAAACAAAGAATAGATACTAAAAGTAACTCAAAGCACCATAAAGAAAAACAAAAAAACAAACATAATGTAAAACAAACAGAACAAGGTTTTCTCATAAAATATGTCTTCTCTCCCTTAGCATATGCATCTCCCCTATGAAATTTCCCCTCTACGAATGTGCACAAGTTCAATAGACTCTCTAGTATACTCTCCAGTATAATATATATATATATATATATATATATATATATATATATATATATATATATATATATATAAACCACAAAATCATTAAAAGTTTAATAAATAAATAAATACAAATACAAAATCATTAAGAGAACAAACAAGGAAATCTCTCCCCGTCTAAGAAAAAATAATTACAGCAGGGCTGAAAATAGACACCGCAACTCCTTGTCTAATAAATTGCTTACTTTCTCAGCTCTAGTACATAAGATTGTATCAAAATCGAATTCAAAAAAAAAAAAAAAAAAAAAAAAAAAAAAGAAGAAGAAGAAGAAGAAGGAAAACCCAATTGTAATAATATTGGATGCAGTTTGATGCAGCAATTCGGATTAATCAGAAAATTTTTTTTTTTAAGGAATTAATCACAAAAATGTTGTGCATGTATCATGCGTGTGCGTGTGACATAGAGAACCTCTAAACACGGCACAGACTTGTAAGTCAACCAGTCAACTAGGGGAGGATCGATGAAGTTACATTAGTCGTTGCGTCAAGTCGTTGCAGAAGATGATCATTAATTTTTAATTTTTTTTATATGCCAGAAGGAATTATTACTAGCTATGCTAGTCATTCCATCCCTCTTTCCTTGTCCGTTTTGCCTTTATTTCTTCTACCACCATATACATGTTCCAGATAATGGGTGTAAGCTGGGCTTGCTATAGTCTTTTTCTTTGCTTTGCTTTTTTTCAAACTCCTTTTCCCATCTTGGTGACTGCCCAGCTTGAGCCAGCTTATGGTTATCTGCCTTTAAACTCTCCTATTTCATGGACCAACGGAGAGTATGACCAATACTCTCCTAACGTATGGACCAAAGGATATCCTACTGACGATTTTAACAATACCCATGCGAGAATCATACTTGCCAGTAGTTACTTCTCCTTTATAGAAGATGGATCTTATTGTGGTTGTGGCTTCTTCTGTAATCAAACGTGCAACAGCTCTCTCTTTGCCCTTTTCACTTTTCGTTCTAATGTTGGATTGACATTATTTGGTGCAGAAGTACCATGGTCTGCCAACCCAAACAATCCGGTTAGAAAAAATGCAACTTTGAAGCTCACTTCAAAAAGAGGTATAGTATTACAAGATGCTGATGGAACTAAAAGAGGTATAGTATTACAAGATGCTGATGGAACTATAGCTTGGTCCACAAACATCGGCAACAAATCTGTGGCTGGCCTACTCTTAACTGACACGTGCAACCTCAAGCTCTTGGATGAAAATAATGCTACAATTTGGCAGTCTTTTGATCACCCAACAGACACGCTGGTTCTTGGGCAAAAGTTGGTGCCAGGGCAGCAGCTCACTAGCAAAGGAGGATTGTTTTCGCTCTCTCTCACCAGTGAAGAAGGGATGGTTGCTTATATCAATTCTAACCCTCCACTACCCTACTTTTCTTTTTCTCTACCACCAGGTATTATTGACAACAGCTCTTATGTTCAACTTCTTAACGAAAGCTGAACTTTCTTCAGTAATCAATTATTACATAAGGAATTAGATATATTTAAAACACCATCCTCAGTAAAGTACATGAGATTTGAGTCCGATGGACACTTGAGAGCGTATGATGAGGAGTGGAGTCAAGTGTATGATGTTCTTACACAATATATTGAAGGTGAAAACTGTGGTTACCCTACATTTTGCGGCAATTATAGTTTTTGCTCAAACGGTGATCAGTGTATTTGTCCTCCACCAATAAATGGTAAAAGCTATTTTCGGCATATTGATGACGGGCAGCCTCACCTTGGATGCTCCCTTGTTACTCCCCTGTCTTGTAAAGCTTCCAAAAATCACATTCTTTTAGAGCTCAAGAACATCACATACTTCCCCTTTTCAGACGAAGTCGCATATATAGATCTAGAACACCAACATATGACTTTAGAGAATTGTACACATGCATGCTTAAGAAATTGTTCGTGCAAAGCTGCTATTTATGATTCAAGCTCCATTTTGGGAAATTGCTATTTACAATCCCAAATTTTTTCATTGAAGTCCAATTTTGAAACAGAGTCCAAGTTTAAATTATACATCAAGGTGCAGAATATTCCTCCTTCACAACTCCAGAATATTCCTCCTTCACAACTCAGGCTTGATATACCATTGGGATCCAGCCTCGCATTTGCCCAGTTTCTTTTTATTGGAATCTTTGTTTTTCTATTTTGTAAGGAGGAAGTTGTTGATGAAGGTGAGGATTATTGTTTAGATCAAGTAACAAGAATACTCACAAGATATTCTTACGTTGATTTGCAAGCCATAACAAAAAATTTCAATAACAAGCTCGGCGAGGGAGGATTTGGCACTGTTTTTTAGGGACTCTAATCAACAACACTAAAGTTGCAGTGAAGCGTCTTGATGGTTTCAGTCAAATCAAGAAATCATTTTTAGCTGAGGTTATGACAATTGGCAACATTCATCATTTCAACTTGGTGAGATTAATTGGATTTTGTGTTGAGAAATCTTATAGACTTCTTGTTTATGAGTACATGTCTAATGGGTCTTTAGATAAATGGGTATTTCACAAAAATCCTGAGATGTTGCTTGATTGGCAACAAAGAAAGAAAATCATCATTGACATAACAAGGGGGCTAACTTATTTACATGATGATTGTAGTCAAAAGATAGTTCACATGGATATAAAACCTCATAACATCCTCTTAGACGATAATTTTAATGCAAAAGTTGCTGATTTTGGGTTGTCTAAACTAGTTGATCGTGACCAAAGCCAAGTTGTGACAACCATGAGAGGGACACCTGGTTATATGGCTCCAGAATGGTTAAGTTCAGTAATTACTGAAAAAGTAGATGTTTATAGCTTCGGAGTAGTGCTCTTGGAGATATTGTGTGGAAGGAGAAATGTGGATCGCTCTCAACCAGAGGAAGCAATGCATTTACTTGATATGTTCAAGAAAAATATTGAGGAAAATCGATTGTTGGATTTGGTTGATAAGTGCAGTGAAGATATGCAACTACATGGAGCTGAAGTTGTGAATATGATGAGGGTAGCAGCATGGTGTTTGCAAAATGATTTTACGAAGAGGCCTTCCATGTCCATGGTGGTTAAAGTCTTGGAGGGTGCTATGAATATTGAATTTGACCTAGATTGTTTCATCTTGAATCTACCTTTACCAAACAGGAGAGCTGGAGTTGATGATCAAGAAGTGCATGTTGTTGTTGCTACTCCATTATCGCCTTCAGTTCTATCTGGACCACGGTGACTTTAGCTGTACCATCTCCATTGCTTCACCAACGAGGTAATTTCCATACTTATGATAAATTCTCTCATCAAGTAACGAATATTAATTGTTCAAATTTAATGGGAGCCTTCAACACCTGTCATTCATGTGTTCATATTGGCAATATCACGGATTCTCTGTTAACATTTATTTGGCAATGTTGTAGTGATGTATATGTGTGTGTACTCTGCTGGTGACGCTAGAATTTAAGTTTGAGTGGTAGATTATTTGTTGTATTGTTGTGTTTGGATCCTAATGATCAGTGTGTAAAATATATATAGTATTGTTTATGTAAGTTTGAACCGAAGTTTCAGAGCTGGGATTTTTCTGTTCATATATATTTAGTTCAAACTCGCATGATTTAAGTCACGTGAGAATGGTTGGAACTGTGCGGTCACTGATCAAGTTTGCATATTGAAGTTCCTATTACCTGGAGAAAGGATCAGATCATGCAAGTTATACATATACATATACATATATATATATATATATATATATATATATACACTACTATTTAAGGGGTTTCCTCAGTTTATGTTTGATTTTTTTGGTACTAAAATACCCCTATAGACTACTTTTTTTTTTTTTTTTGAGAAATAATTACAATATGTTGCTAACCCCACAACTCGAACCATTTTCCCTCTAAACCTCCAAGCACTTTATGCATGGGGAGGTGCGCTAATTCAGCTACAAGGTCTTTGGCCCCCTATAGACTACGTTTAAGTAGGGGCAAAACTTAAGGATAACTTAGTAAAAATATATCTCTAACTCTCACCTAAAACATTTCCTACAAAATAGGATCATTCTCCCACTAACTCACTTTTTCAAAACAACTATACGTTTGTTGTTATTTCTTTTTTCCTTTAAAAAAAATCATCCTCACATTATCTTCAAATCAATTTTTTTTAAAATAAAACATCCTCAAGTTTATCCCCAAAAAAATCTAAATAGATATATATTACAATTTATTTGAACTGTTTTAAACTTCTTTTTAAAAATTAAAAACAAAAAACCTAATGAAAAAAAAACCACATTTCTATCAAAAAAGTTATCTATTCTTCCTCAGATTGAAGACATTCGGTTTAGCTCTACATCCTCTTCTTTCTTCTTCTACTTTTAGATTTGGTTTCTAAACAATTTAAGTAGACTTTGTCAGAGGCTCCTTCTTATACTTTTAGATTTGGTTTCTAAACAATTTAAACAAATATGGTTAGAGGCTCCAACAACTTTGCAGATTCTATCTTTTGTAAGTTCCCTTTTCTTTTCCTTTTTTTCTTTTCTTTATCATTGACTTTGTTTGAATTCTTATCTGCCATGGTTGTCAAGTATTCAGAGTTTGAGAAGTACTTACCCATGGGTGAATGTGATTTTTTTACAGGAATTTGAGGTTGTTTTGATGCTTGTGTGTGTATATATATATTGTTTGAAAAGCCTCCTTATACAGATGTTGCTTAAAAATCTTATTTAGACCCCTCCAACCTATGCGACAGAATAATGAATTAACTGGGCTTGTTTGTATTGAAAAGGAGTGAGGGGGAATGGAGAGAAGTTAGGTAAAGTTGGCCGATAATTAGGCTAAAAATGGACAGATTTTTAATGGAGTCCAAAAGTTAACAATATGATATATTGCACAAATACAATAGGTATCACCAAAATCCACAATAAATAACAACAAAAAGGATATAAGAATTTGGTAATGAAGTAATGTTTGACACAACATGTGAACACAACACATTTTTTTGCTAGTTATTGTTTAGTGTAAATAAATTAGTGTCAAAGCAAGTTGACACAATTTAACACAATTAGTAAATGGGTCAATCGCAGGTTGACTTGCAATCAACCCGAAATGACTGGTTCGTTTGAATAAATATTATTTTAACTAACATATATAAATTAGAATTCTAAAAAGATTTGGGTAATTTAAAGAATTTTAATGGTTATATTGATAAATCTTTTATTGATGCTCTAAAATCCTAATCCTTTTTCCCAAAACAACGAAAACAACTCTATTTTTTGCTTTATTTTCCAAGACCTATTTAACTTGTTTGACTCAATGTATGCCCTCTTTAAAGCATTAGCATTGAAGAATGCTAATGCCATATCTAAGGGCTTTTTGACATTTCATGGGTCAAAAATGTCTACATCAAAGAATTGTAAACCTCACTAGTGCAAATTTTTTTGCAATAGTGCTACAGTACAATTCTAACTTTAGAATTGTACTATAGCACAATTCTATTAAAAAAAAAAATATTTTATTCCATCCTTTTTTCCCCCCGAAATATCTCTCTCCACTGTCTGGTGCTTCAGTTCCCTTCTCTCTCTTCGTTCTCTGTATCTCCATCTGCTATCTCCATCTGCTCTCTGCTCTCTCTCCACTGTCTGGTATTTCAGTTCTCAACAAGTTTGAGTATATTGATATTTGGCATGTTCTTTCTAAAAAAACAATTGCAGGTTCTTTCAAAAAAAAAAAAAAAAATTGGCAGGTTGTTTGGAATAGTTGTTGAATTTGAAAAAACAAAAGATTGTTGGAAAGAAATGATAAAGGCCAAGGAAAGGCTACTGGAATCAATATCACTGTTGGAAAAAAAATAGTGTTGCATAGCCCAGGAAAAATGTGACCGTTGGAGAATGTAAGTCTGGAAAAAAAAAAAAAAGTTCGAAAGCCCAGGAAAATTTTACCGTTGGAATCCTGAAAAAAAGTGATGATGGGAAAGAAATAATAAAGAAAGATTAAAAAATAATATTTTAATGAAAGAGTAAAATAATAAAGTTTTAGGATGTAGGGTGTATTGTAAAATGGTATGGTATAAGTAATAAAGTTGCTTTTTGATATGGTAAAAAAAAAAAGGATGTCATTCTTTGATGCTGATGCTCTTACAATGCTAGATAATGCCGAGCATAGTAGTACGCAATGATGTTGCAAATGAAGAATTAATCAAGCCCAATGGGTGTTTGTCGATTATGTGTAGCGGTAGACATCCTGATGTGCAGACTGATATTATGGGGCTTTTGGAGGGCTGGCCCTAATGAGCTTCCAATGGAGCCTTGATCGAGGATCATATCTTGGAAGTGTAGAGGCTTAGGTAATTCCTTTACAGTTAGTTCCAGCTCAAAAAAAAATGTCATAGAAGCAAAACCATCCATCTTATTTCTTATGGAAACCAAGCAATAAGTAAGGGAAGGGAAATACTAGGTTCACAAGTGGAAGCTTGAGGAATTTGTGGAAGTAGCACGGGAGGTCTATGCCTAGGGCCTTTTGTTGTGTTGGTTAGGTATACCATTTTAAGAATACAATCATCTACCCCACTTTAGGTGTTAGAACTAGACCACTGTGTTAAAATAACTTTGTAGCTATTTTACCACCTCAAACTCCAATTTAGTGCCCAGCATTAATGATGCCAAAGACAATGTTTTTTTCCTTCTTGCTACAGTGAATTGCCAAGACTAACAATTCACTGCAACAAGACGGCGTAAAAAAGTTTATTTTATCACTTAGTTGGGTTTCGTGACAAAGAGGAAGTGAGAAAAAAATTAATAAAAAAATGAATAGTATTTGGCTGAGGAAAAAAATAAGAGAATTGATGCAAAGTGTGTTGTGAAATTGTGTATTAAGATGAAGTAACTTTTCACGGTGTTAAATGCTAAAATTTTTAGCTTCACCAATATGAATGCTCTTAGAAGCAACAAAAAATGTAATCCATGTAGCAGGTGAAAATGGGTTTTTTTTTGGGAAAAATAATATAATTTTATTAATAATTATTAAAAACAGAGCTAATTTGTTTATTTTTTTGGGGAGAATATCATCTTCATGATTTTAAGCATTAAAATCATGTTTTGAAAATATGATTTCACCTAAAATTCTGTTGATGTGGCAGGAGCTGATAGGGCAAATGTCCATCTAGAAATTGTGTTTCTAAAAGACCTCAGTTAATAGTGCAAAATTTTCTTCATGCCCACTTATTAGATTTCACCAAAGCTCATCCAAATTCAGCGTAAAAATCAAAATTTCAAAATTTATACTGAAACACAATTTTACAACTAAGGCTGTTTTTGGTTCGTGTAAAAGCATTTCCGGAAAATATTCCATTTTCCGGAAATGCTATTTTTCGGAAAGGAAAATGTTTTCATGTGTTTGGTTGCATTTCAAAAAATTTTCCGAAAAATATTTTCTGGTGTTTAGAAAAGAAGAAGGAAAAGACAAACCCAGAAAAACACGGACAAAACCCAGAAAAAAAATCATCAATGATCGACGCTCGACTGGGTTCGACGGCCCGGTGCTTCGCGAGCTCCAGTCCAACGACCGCGCCGTCGATCGCAATCGATGGCATGATCTCGCGAAGCGTCGATCGCGATCTCAGATCGCGGTCGTCGGATTGGAGCTCGCGAGATCGGCGCAGACTGGAGCTTGGGGTTCGCCGGCGATCGTCAGACTGGACTGGAGCTCGGTCTTCTTCCTCTCGCGCGCTCGCTCTCTCTCTCTCTCTTTTTCCAGAAATACTTTGAAGTGAAAATGACAGTGTAAAATGATTTCCGTAGTCAAAGCCATTTTCTTTCGGTCAATGGAAATCAATTTCCGGAAAATTCTATTTTCCGAACCAGCCAAACACCCCCATTTCCAGAAAAGCATTTCCGGAAGTGATTTTCACCCAAAACAAACACAAAACACGATTTCAATGTAAAAACACAGTTTACCTTGCATGGATTATAGAATTTAAAATTTTACATTAAATCTTGTTTTGGAAACATGAGAGTTACCCTATTAGCAGTAAAATTGTAAAAAAAATTGTGTTTTGAAAACATGATTTTAAGGTAAGGATATTCTCCAAAATAGTTTTTCCAAAACCTGTTTTTAATAATAATTAATAAAATGATATTATTTTCCAAAAAAACCCATGTACAAATTTATGGGCAGCCATGTCTCCATAAAAGGCAAGAGGGTTTGGTCAAGCTAAAGGCGGTGATAAATTCTCCCTAAACAGTCCATACTTCAGACTATCCGGTGGCAATGGTTCAATTCCATGAAGGCATGAAGCTAAAGGCGCAAATTTCAACTAGGACAGATAATAGACAAGGCAATGATCTTGTACTTGGAACGCATTGATAAAGCTTTTGTTAATGAGGAATGGTTAACTGACTCTTGGAATATCAATATATCTTGTTCTGCTGCACATATCCTTTGAAAGGATTCCTTTCCTCCAAACTAAAAAGTGCCCCAAAATAATTTTCTGGAAGGAGTAAAATTGTGTTTGGTAACCTCCACTACAAAATCAAGGAAAATAGCCACTAATGAATTGGTTGATGTTCAAAACAAGGCTTTTAACCCTGAATTCAATCAACAAGCAGAAGCTCTAAGAATTATTGGACATGGAAGAATCTTTTGGGCTCAAAATGCAAGGTGGAGAATAGTATGCGTCAGCCCATGGCAAAGGGAAATAAAAAATTGAAGCCTAGTCCATAGGAGATTTTGCAAAAATTTGTGTAAGCTTGAAAATTGAAGCCTAGTACATTTTATTTTTTATTTTTTATTTTATATATATATATATATATATATCTTGTTTTGTTTCCAACATTAAACTCAATCCGTGTAAGTAGTGATATTTCTTGAAGCATAGTAATATATATATATATAAAACCGAAGCTTTTCAAGCTCTCACATTTTTCCACATTAGCATTATTTAAAAAATAAAATTATTAAAAAATAAAATAAAACCCTAAACACCATAACTATTTCTCCCCAAAACAAACCCGGTAAAATTTACCAATTCAACCCCTAAACAAAACCCAATACAAAATCCTATTTCTCAGTCTCTGTCTCTCCTTCAAACGCAAACTCAACAGAGTAACAAAGCTCTCACATTTTTCCACATTAGCATTATTTAAAAAATAAAACTATTAAAAAATAAAATAAAACCCTAAACACCGTAACTATTTCTCCCCAAAACAAACCCGGTAAAATTTACCAGTTCAACCCCTAAACAAAACCCAATACAAAATCCTATTTCTCAGTCTCTGTCTCTCCTTCAAACACAAACTCAGCAGAGTAACAACCCTTAAACAAAACCCAATACAAAAACCTTTTTCTCAGTCTCTGTCTCCTTCAAACGCAAACTCAGCCCAACAAGCTAGATGCAGATCTTTTTCTCTTCCCCTGCGACGGTAAAGGAATTCAACTAAGCCATAAACGCTTCGCTTCACAACCAACGGCTACAGGTATAATCTTTTATATTAATTTTGGGTGTTTAATAGGATTTAGGTTCGGCTATTTTGTTTGGTTTTGATTTAAGAAATTGGTTTAGATTTTGTTTTGATTTAGAATTGGTTTTTATCGATACTTGAAACCTTAATATAGGTTCTCCCTCAATTTTGGTTTCTTTCAATACCTTTGATTTCTGTGATTCTAGGTTCATGATTTGAGATTTAAGTAGAGATTTTTGGATGACAATGGTGAAAGACGATTTCTGCGTATGGGCAAAGTTCATTCTTCACTTGATTCAGTTATAGTCTAATCCAGTCATGGGTAACTTCTTCTGCTTCGTCTTCTTTTTTTATTATAACTAAATATTGATTAATTATCCTACTTATCTCTCAAATTTTGAATGGTGGTTGTGCTTTGTGATAATGCCATCAACAGGATTTTGCTAGAAAACCCTTTAGAGTCATTCATTATGTGTTGATTTATGCAAAAGGGCTATGCTGATTTTTTTATTGCCTGCAATGTACAAGTTACAGGGCAATGCAATGGTGTAGTGTAACAATGGCTAGGTTTTTATGCTCTTTAATGCAAACTTTATATTTGCTCAAAGCCTTATATCAACATCCTAACCACCATTATATCAATTGAAAACAGGGCAACCGAGTAGGTGAATTTACAGGACAAGTCTGGAACTTTGGTAGAAGAAAGGGTGGTGAAAATGGACAAATATAGCCAAGGCTTTGTGGTTGAGTTTCAATTTCCTTTGATAATTTTGAGAAGCTGCCAAGGCTTTGTGAGTATTTGTTATCTATGTAATTGATTTTTAAAAAAGTTTGTTTAATGATTTATATATGCTTCATAATTGTTCATAAGTCACTGTTAAGAAAATTTTAGCTTCACTACTATGTCATTGATTTAAGGGCATCTTTGTAAGTATGTGTTTCCATGTTCTTACCATGACATATACTTTACATGGTTTTTCATTTCACCGCATCAAGCAATGAGGGATCGCATTCTAGATGTGTGGGGTGAATTAGGACTGACCATTTTTTTAATATTTGTTTTTAAAATTCAGTGGTGTGGACATGGGAGGAAACCTTGGTGCTTTTACTTCAAAATAGTTGTTTTCATGGTAAATTTTAATCAATCTCATGCTCAGGTACATGGATAGGAGAATCATCTAATACAGGTTTCTTTTAAATGTGCCAATAGTAGGAGCTTCTTTACTATTCTATTTTCTACAGGTTATTTACAGCTGCTGACAGCAATCATATCTCCATAGCTATACAGTTCATCAATAAGGCAAGGCCATGGATTACATTGATGGCCATTGGATGGGAATATGGTGCAAACATGTTGACGAAGTACTTGGCAGAAGCTGGAGAGAATACATCGCTTACAACTGCCATGTGCATAGACAATCCATTTGACTTAGAGGAGGCTACAAGGTCCTTTCCTTATCACATGGCCATTGGTCAAAAGTTCACTACTGGACTGATGGTATGCTTTGAATTGTGTTGGCCACCATAAAAGTGTAATAACTTATGCTTAATTTTTTAATTGGGACTAACTTATGTTTAATGTCTACTTAACTTCTAAGAACTATTTCAAGGCAGAGCAAAAGGGTTTAACGTGGAGAAGAGAAAAAAAAAAAAAGAGAAAAAGAAGAAGGAAAACCATAGCTTCTCATCCGTTTCTCTCTCCAGTCTCTATGCTTCGTCTTTAGTGCACCTTCTCCTTTGTCTCCACTCCTAATGATGGTAAGCGATTAAAAGTAAATGAAGAGATTTGTTTTCTCTTTGTTTCACCTTTAGTTCAATCAGTTCAATTGACAACCGATTTCCTATTGGTTTTTTGTGAGCTTTGCAGAATTGGGATTGAAGGGAGCAAAATCAAGATGCCGTGGACGTCCTCTTTTGATTCAAATTCGTAAAAGCTTCCTTACTCTCTTTCTCTCTCCACGTGGCGTGAGGCCAAATATTTGCTTTCTCTGTACTAAATAACAATTTATAGAACTCAATGTTTTATGTTAAATAAATATATGATGTACTCTTCTATATAATGCAGATTTGTTGTATTATGTTCTTTCTCTACTCTTTTTGAGTCATAGCAAAAGAATTTGACATTAGTAACTATATTCTATTTATTTATTATGAAAATAAGATTGCGATCATTATTGCAATTTGTTTATTTGTTTATTCATAGAATATATGTAACTATGAAAATATCTTCATTGCCAATGGAGCTATGGTAGTGGTATTAATCTTTTCGGCATGTATGTATTTTTATGGAGCTGATATACAGGGTTTCTTTTATTGGGCACAAGCATATTGTGTACTAGGTTTGACAATGTTTAATATTTGAATTAGTGAAGATTTTATGTTATGCTTGGGTCTTCTCCACTTAATTGTATTATTTGATTAGTGAGTCTTGAGACATTCTGATTTAGTCTAGCAAATGATAATTGCAATATTGTTTTTTTCTTTTTAAAGAATCTCGTGCATCGCACGGGTTAGTGACTAGTTTTAGTAAAATACAATATCATGAATCATTAAAAGGTTAAAAGGCTAGAAACTTCCATGAGTGTATAGCTTGGAAGGTTAAGAACATTTGCATGTCTAGCTTTGGTAAGGACTTGGAAACATGTTTGCAGGGGACAAATATCTCACCTTCTCCATCTTGATCCCAACTCCCCAACAGAGTTGTCAAAATGTTGAGGGTTCTTTTTACGTTTCTTGTACCTTTGACACGCATCTTGATATTATTAGACAACGTTTAGTCTAGGCTTTTTCTAAGAAGGAAGTTGGGCCTGGTGCTCTGCGGAATGGGCTCCAAGGTACCATTCTACCACTTCTAGTTTGTGCGCAAATGTTGAGTCCAAAGTCTAAGGGAAGACGCTGCAAAGTGGACTTATTCTTTGTTTCCACCATAGAAGGAATGTTTCTCCTGTTTCTGCCACAGAGCTGACTTTTCTTAACTTTCCATTGTGCAGTAAAGTTTTCTGCACTTTTTTGCAACGTGAGTGACTTTACTCCATCTCTACTACAAAAGAAAACTTTTTCCAGCTTTTGCTACAGAACTAGCTTTCCTTAGCTTTCTGTTGTGCAGTAATGTTTTCTGCACTTTTTTGCAATGTGAATGACTACTCTTCCTTTTCTACTTCCTGCACATAAACAAATCTAAAACCCAAAGAAAATACCCATTGAGCAAATGTTAGTTTACATGGGTTAGCATATTCGCAAATACATATACATACATATATGCGTATATATACTTATACGTATTAGCACATATATATGGCAGAATAATAATTAGTTTGTGTTGAAAGAAAAACACGTAATAACAAAGAAATAAGGAAGCTTCAGTAGAAAGATTTAGCTAGCATAAAAACCAACACGATAAATATAATAAAAAGGTGATATAGTAGAATAACTAGTACAGCAAGTAAAGATACCACAGTAGGATAATAGATACATCAAATGTGATAAAAAACGTGCTACAATAGAATGACTAAATGTAGTAGATATAAGTTCTAATGAGTGAAATGAAATGTGTTTGCGATTGAAATCAGGTATTGAATCTTCCCGCTAAACAAGTAAACCAAGAAGGAACCCAAATCCCAACTTGAACAACCTTGTCATAGGCTTTTGCCATTAAAGTTGTGCATTTTGGAGAGAAAGCCTAAATGGCTATTAACTATTACTTTTGGGGGACTTCAAATAGTGGGTTTGCTAAGAGGGAGAGAAAAGATAGTCTATTGATGCATGCCCCTATTTCTGCCATGTTTTCTCTTTTCTTTTTACCACTTTCTTTCTCTCCGTTCTTTCTTTCGTTCTTAGTTTTTCAGTTTACCCCTGGCTTGCCATGGGTTGCTCTCTTCTCTTTACCACTTTCTTCTCTTTCTTTCTTCTCTGTGTTCTTTTTACTCTTAGTTTCTTGCTATTATCTCACCCTGAGTTCCTCCCCCCTTTCATCTATGGCTACCTCCCCTTTTTATAGTGAGTTGATTCAATGGGATTTCTCCCTTTTACCCCTAGGGCTTCACCAACTGTTTTTGGTTTGTTGTGGACATTCTTTCAGGATTGCCCACCAACTCATTGGTTACCTGGCCATTACCATTGCTCAATACGTGTTTGCTGCACCACTACTAATTTCATGACAAAATTTCCTTTTGTTTGTTCTTGTTGTATACCTTTACCTTTAGGTTCAAATGGATAAAGATTAGGTTATTTCACCACCTACCTCTATGGTATGCATCAGATGGTCCTAGCCATCTACTACCTCTTTTGGGGAAGATACCATCTCAGCAGGATATATTCCCAAAAGAAGCCATGATTGGAAACCAAACATAAACCCCTTTGCCCCCCACTACCAAACCACACCCTCTAAATCCCTTGACCATGGGCCCACCTCCCTTGTATTTGTTGGTGTTGATGTCCATTTATGGCAAAAGGGCCCAACAACAAAAGAAGCCCAACAATAGAGAAGGTGCAAAAAGGAAAACGGTAAAGGAATAAGGAAACAAGCCCAGTAGGCTAAAATGGCAGGATTGATGGCCAGTAGGCCCATAAGAATAAAAAAGAGGTAAAGAATAAGTAAATGGACCGAGAGAGCCCAAAAAATGAAGTAGTAAATACATGAGAATAAAAAGTGGTAAAGAAGAAGTAAATGAGGTCGGGGAAGCCTGGGAGATGAATTAGTAAACTTAATTGATTGGCTTAAAGGCTAATAAGCTTGAAGAGTAATAAGAGGTAAAGATGTGGTAATTAGGCTAAAGAAGCCCAAAAAATCTAGCAAAAAGTCCATGGGAGTAAAAGAGGTAAAGAAGAAGTAAACGGGCCAAGGAAACCGGAGGAATGAAGTAGTGAAATGGGCTGGCACAGCAAGAATGTTGGCCAACAAAGCCCAATAGAGGTAAAGATGTAGAAAGTGAGCCAAGGAAGCCCTGAGTAAAAGATTGATGAAGAAGTGCACTAGCACGGCAGGAACATCAGCCCGTAAGCCCATGGGGTAACAAGAAATGAAAGGAGAGGTAAAACTATAATAGGCACGATGAAGTGATACGGCAGAATCAGTAGCCAAAAGGCCCATGGTCATAGAAAAGGAAAACATAGGCTCGACAGGGAGATGAGGGCTTTTGCCCAAGTAATGCCCAGTCCAAGAAGGGGTAAAAGGCAGAGAATATGAGCCCAAAAGCCTGCACATCCTTCACGCCACAAAAGATAAACACCAACCAGTACTTATAGCTGAATCAAATAAACACGAAGATAGCAGAAATGGTGTGAAGGCCAAAAAGAAATAAATTCATATGGAGTGGATCATGCACAAAGGGCTAGGGCACCACCTACTTGTACCCAACCAATACATAGGAGGTGGGCCACAGGTCAAGACTTTTAGAGGGTGCGGTTTGGTGGTGGGGAGAAAAATGGGTCTATTTGGGGGTTCTTGCTCAAGCTTCTTTAGGGAGAGATGTCCTGCTGGGATGGCATCACCCAAAAGAAGTAAGTCTGGGCTGGGACTACCTCATGTATGCCATAGAGATAGGTGATGAGAGAGTTGGATCCTTATCCAAATGAGTGAAATGAAAACGAAGAGAGGTAAAAAAATGAGACAAGCAATTTTGTCTGGGAATAGAGAGTGGTGCAACCAACACACTCTAAGTAGAGGTAGTGGTTGGGCAGTCGGCAAGCCAGTGGGCAGTCCTGGAAGTATAGTTATTAAACTTGGACCAGACGTTGACCTAGTTTATAAGCTGGGTCACCGGGTCACTAGTTCAACCAGTGGGTCATCAGTCGAACCGTATGGTCAAATAACAAGATTTTAAAAATTAAATATATATAAAATTAAGTTTGAGAAATCATAACCTAAATATGTAAATTTAAAAAAGAAAAAAGAAAAAAAAAAGGCATATGTTTCATTATAATTCAAAATCAATGTTTCATAAGCAATAGCATTAGAAATTCTATAAAATTCACAAGGAAAATAAACAAATTTCATATGATTGCAACAAAGTCTTTGCTAAAGAAAATCTTGTTACATGTCTAAAAATTATGTATATTAAATAAATAAAAAGGAAAATCTCAAACTCTAATGTGTATTTCTCTCAGTCTCTCACACACTCACACTGTACATGACAAAAAAAAAATTAAACAAAAGATGCTTAAACTAAAAAGCAATCAAGAAATAAAGTAAAAAAAAAAAAAAAAAACAAAAACAAAAAAAGATAGTTGGTGGCATAGAGTTATATGGTCATACTTACATGCTAATTGTTGGCTGTTGATGCCCACTTTGGCAAGGAGGCCTAATAATAGGAAGAAATCCAACAATATGGGAGGGATAAAGAAGAAGAATTAGTAAATTGAGAAGAAAACCATTAAACCTGAATGGCAGAAATAATGGACCAGAGGCCTGCAAAATAGCAAAAGGGCCTCAAAGAAAGCAAATGGGCCCAAATGAGCCCGAAGAAAGAAGTAGTAAATTCATGGGCATTATGAGAAATGGAAAACAAGCAAGATTGGGCCGAAAGGGCCCAATGAAGGAATTAAGTAAATAGGGGTTAGTGGAAAAGCCTATAAACCCCGAAAGTAAAGGATATGGTAACTTGGACCGGAGAAGCCCAAAAGACTCAGCAAAAACCCATGGGAATGGAGGATTGGAATGGGCCGGGGATGCCCAAGGAAATGAAGCAGTCTGAGGATGCCCTAAAAGAATAAAATGGGCCAAGGGAGCCCAAAAGTGATGAAATGGGCCAAGGAAGCCCAAAACAACATGAGAACAAGCCCAATGATAATGCTGGGCTATTGGAATTGAGCAGAAGGAAAGCATATAGCACGCCCAAAAGAGGCCCAGCAAGCACAAGTCAAATAATAGCATGGCAGGAATGACAGGATGGCATGGTAGAAGTGTCAATTGACCCGCAAAGAGGGTAAGGAATGGATTGAAGAAGGAAAGGCCCAAGATCAAGTAAGACCCAGCCCAAGAAAGAAGTAAGACATAAAGAATGAAAGTTCAGAGACTTATCCACGCCACAAGAGATCAAGAACGAGTAGCAGAATGTGTAGACAAACCCTCAAGTCGTGGCAAATGCATGAATAGCAAACAAGCTATGGACGCACATTGAAGTGGAGCATGCACAAGGCTTAGGCACCACCAACCTGTACCCAACCAATGCAAGAGTGGTGGGCCATGAGTCAGAGGTAAAAAAGGGTATGGTCTAGCGGTGGGGAGAAGGGAAAAACCTATTCTGGGGTTCTTGCTTAAGCTCTTTTGGGAGAAATGTCTTGCTAGGATGACATACCACCCAAAAGAGGGAAAGATGAGTTGGAATCATTAGGTGCATGCCATGAGGGTAGTGAGAGAGAATGCCACCCTTATTCGAATGGGAATGCCACAGTGAGTAAGACAAAATAAGACTCTTTTGTCTGGGAATGGGATATGGCACGGCTAACACAGGTAAGTGGTGATAGCTAGGCAGCCGACAGACCAGTGGGTGGTCTGGAAAGGACACCCATACCAGGAAAAAAGCGGTTAATGGGCAAAATAGTAAAAACTCGTCACAACAAGCAGTATAAAAGGGGCCTCAACTGTGCACAGTAAAGGGGGAGGCAATAGAACAAAACAGAACAAAGTAGAATAGAGGAAAGAAAGAAGTAAGAAAATAAGTGAAAGATGGGAGGGAAAACAGAAAACTTAGAAAGAAGAAAAGGAATTAGAGAGAAAAAACAAAAAGTAAACAAGAGTGTTAGGTTCTAAAAGTTTAGAACAATTGGCAAATCGTGAACACAAACTTGTCTAGATATAGATCTTAGAGTCTATATGCATTATTAGACAATGCTCAAGGTGATTCAAGTCAAGATTCAAGAACATACAAGCTGCAGGAAGAAGATTTCATAATCGGTCTGGTTCGATCAATCAAAAGACAAGCTCGATCGATCGAAAGTTGTATCTACAGAATTTTAATTAAGCCCAAACAGCAGTTCAAGCCCATTAAGAATTAGGGTCTTAGATCTACTTCTCCTACTATATAAAGGAAACCCTAAGCACGTTTTTATGTGTTGTTTAGAGAGATTTGAGTGCCTCTTGGGCCTCTTTTGTATTTAGGGTTTTGTACCCAAAAGCTCTCTTATGTCTTCTACCGGTGTTATTTCTTGAAGAATCTCAAGATCCGGTATTGTAGAAGTTGCTGCATTCTCTAATTATCAAAGGTGCTGATGATCTAAACCTTCAAGGGTGGTCTTGGAGTCACAAATAGGAGAGTTTGTGTTGCTAAACCTTTGAGTGGAATCTCAAAGTCACAAATGTGGGTGTTTGTGTTTTACAAAGGCCAAAGAAAGAAGGAGTACGTGGTCTTGGAGCTTGCATGTGGTCATGTCAGTAAGTTTCTACCGGTGGATAGCAATAGGATGTTAGTAGTCTAAGTCCTGTTGAACAACTTCGATTCTTTCATAGTGGATTCAGGTTTACCTTGAGGATAGTTAGGTTAAATCCTCCCCAGGTTTTTATCGATTTGGTTTCCTGGGTGATCATATCTTTGTGTTATTTATCTTTTCGCTGCTTTGCATGATATGATTATTTGATTGTGATAACCTAAAATTGGAATTTGGACTAAGTAACAACTTAGCTAATTACCTAGGTTGATCCAATTGTGGTTTTAAGGGGGTCTAAAAACTATCAAGTGGTATCAGAGCGGGTAGCTCTTTTGTTTTAGAACTTTTGATCTAAGAGCTGATCCTTGACCCCTGTTGTCATGGATAATTTGAAGTATTTTTCTGATCATGTTTCTGCTCATGCTTCTGTTGATTTTATTGATGCTTGTGAAACTCTTCGTAAGGAATTATTGAAATCTATGAAAATTGCTAAGAAATTTAAGGAAGATTTAAAATTGGCTAATCTTGAAAAAGAGGAATTGGCTGTTAGATTAGATGAATCTAATAAAAAGAATGAATTTTTGAGAAATCAAATTTCCTCTCAAGATGAGAAGATGAAAAGTTTGGAACAAGAATTAGTTGAATCTAAAACTAAAGTTGAAAATTTGACTTGTACCAAGTCTGCTGTTGATAACAGAAGTGTTTCTGTTTCTTTTAAGCCTAAAATTGAGAAAGTTTATATCCCTCATTTTAAGAAGAATAATAAAGAAAAGGCTTATTTTGCTAGGTTAGACAAAGGTAAAAGTTCTGATATAGACGTTGAAGTTTCTAAACTTATGTCTAAACCTATTGTTAGATAGCATAATAAATCTATTTTTGTGCCTACCTGTCACCTTTGTGGTGTTGTTAGTCATATTAGACCAAATTGTTCTTTGTTGAGGAAAAACCAAAATCTGAGACTAGATTTGTTGTTAGGAATACTGATGTTCCTAAATTTGTTCTTGTTTGTCACTTTTGTGGTGTCTCTGGTCACATTCGTCCTAATTGTCATAAATTGAAATTTAAGCATTCTGTATTTCAATCTAGGATATATGATGATATTTCTCCTACCATAAGTCCAAATAAATTGTTTCATATGCTTTTGAAAAATTTAAGCTTGTTGGTTTGTGAAAGGAATTTGCAGGATTTTAGTCTTTCTCAGAAGATTGGTGTAATCCCTCAAATACACTCTGCTTCTTATGGATTTTCACCTACAAAGCCGAAGACCCGTGCTATATGGGTGAGAAAAGACTTGCTAAGGTGAATGTAGTGTACTTGTCCTTGATTTAATTCTTTCAATTATTTGTGGACATGTTTTGTTTCTGTTTTTTGTTGTTTTGTTTTTATATTTTTTTTTAAAAAAAATCCAAAAATATTGAAAAATTTCAAAAAGACAAAAATATTTTATTTTGTGTCTAGTTTATTTTTCCTGAGAATTACATGAATTATGATATCTCTCTCTTGATTTAGAACATGCTTGACATTATGAAGAAACTTGAATAGTATGTGTTATATAAGTGCTAAGCTATTTTTGATTTTGAGTGAGTATGTACTAGTTTGTACATGTATTCAAGGGTTAATTAAGAAATTGATATTTCTTATTTGTGTACCTTCTATAGCTTAGTTAAGCACTGCCATGCATTGCATTTGCATTGTTCATTTAGCATAATATGTGTTTTTTGTTTTTTGTCATAATTTTTTTTACCAAAAAGATTTTTGTGTTTTGTATTTCACATTTTGAATTTATAATCAAGAATTGGCCATATTATCTTTACATAACATGTTTATGTACCTTGTTTAGTTTGGATGAGCTTCTTTTATTGCACTTTACTAGTTTGAGCTTTGTAGTGCATGTTGTGTGAGAGACGTTTATAGTTTTTGATCACTTGTCTTGATCTTGAAGTTACATGGCTTTGACTGTCGGACTTGAACCTTTTGAGAAAGGCATAAATAACCATCTCATCACTATTCACTAGCCAATTATGAACACCTTAGTGCATATCGTAAGATTCTGTGCTTGAGAAAGTGTAGCACATGCACAAAAAGAACATAAGGTGTAGTCTCGTTTTAATTGCTTAAAATTAGTGTGTACATTATTGGACCTAAAGTTAACATTATTGGACCCGAGCTTCGATCAGTCGAGCCTATTGCTCGATCGATCGAGCCAGGCCGAAAGGCACAAAGCCTCTTTACTTTAACTCGATTCCAACTTTACATTGACACACAACTTTGAGCTAGCTTTAAACACTTCTAAACACATTGTTTTGATTATGGTTTACCAACAATACACATTAGAGTTCTAAATACATAAAATCCTAAACTTTAGAACCTAACAAACTCCCCCTTTGGCAATCCGTGACAAAACACAACTTAGAAGCTCAAAGTTTACAAATTAAAAAGCCCTTTACAAAATAATGCTCATAAACCAAATTCAATCTTAACTACTATCCATCAGTTGCAAATGTAGATAGCAGCTCAATTGAATCAATCTGTATATTTCCTGAAATACTAAACAAAATGCATAACCGCATGTGTGGAAATAATACAAGTAAACAAAATAACTTCTTGATTTCAAACAACACACAAATAAAGAGATATATCAATGAATAACTCATAAATATAAATCAATAAGCAATTTGAAACAAGAAACAAATAAAGTACCAATCAAACATAAAACTCCCCCTAACAAGAATATCCCAGCAAAAACAAGGTAAGAGCTAAAAATGCATAAGTACAAAGTGAAGCACCTAGATACAATCTAAAACTCCACAAGCTCTAACCAAAAACAAATAAACTCCCCCTGAAAACAAAAACCCTACAAAGTACTCCAAAGTACCCCAAAGTACTCCCCCTTTTTGTGACGGAATGCTAAAGGGCAAACAAGCCATCCATCATCAAAAGGGAGGTGGTCTAAACCGCGCCAACTCTGCACGCAAGACACGGATCTCATCAAGCACGTCCACCAAAATCTGTCCTTGAGCCGCCTGAACGGTCAAGACATAATCCAACGTGCGACGAATGTCTGAATCATCCGAAGCAGTTAGTGGAGGAACATCAGCATCAGCAGCAGTACCTGAAGTCTCAGTAGCAGCAGTACCTGTAGAAGAGGGAGGAGGGGGAACACCACTAAATGACGCACCTCTATGACGAGAAGGAGCAACTCTCAACTGAGCAGCCCTCTGACGAAGAAAGGTGGCACCTATGGGAGCAATCACCTGAACAGGCTTACCAGACGGAAAACCATCTAGACCTAAGACAAGCAAAATCCTATGTATGAAAATAGGATGAATCAGTGCATGCCCTACGGCAGAACTCCTATGAACCTCGTTCAAAGAATGAAGGAACAAGTGAGGAAAATTGATAGACGCTCCAGAAACAAAAGCGTACAAAAACACACATCGCTATAAAGGGATGGTGTGGAAGTGAGAGATAGGCCACAAGGAATGACATGCAATCCGAAAGAGAAGATAGGCAGTCTCGGTAAGCTCAGCGGATGTGATCCGAGGATCAGAACCCCACTGGATAGATGACCCAGTGATGTAAGACATGACAACGTCTAATGAGGGTGACTCATCATAGGGATAGACAACATCCCGAACAACCGGCACCCTAAGAGCTTCAGCTACTACCCGAGGGGTAATAGTGAACTCTATACCTCGTATCCAACTGCTAACTAGGGTGTTGGAATCATAGATGTGGCAAGAGAGATTCGAATAGAACTCTCTCATCAGGGCAGTCGGAGGTGGATGATCTATTTCTAAGAGAGGCAACCAACCTCTAGACTCAAAATTGGCCCTAATGGCCGGATCAAGCTCATCTAACACAACAGCTCGCTCAGACCAGATCTTACGCCTATAGTTCAAAGTGTCATAGGCTTCTCTACACTTATCATTCTTAAACAGCTCAACTCTAGTGGGAGACTCAGAGGAAGTGGAAGTGGTCCTATGAGCTCTAGTTTTTCTAGGCATGGTGCTAAGATAAGAATCAAAACACAGAGCGAAAGAACAAAAAACAAAACCAAGGGCAGACTGCAAGTTAGCACAAAAACAAAAATATAGAATAAACATCTATATGATGCATGAACAAGTTTAAATGTCATGATGCATGTTCTAATGCAGCGAATTAAGCCCAAAAGGTTCAAATTACAAAATTGGCTTGAACATTAAGAGTTTTAACACAAAAAACCCAAATTTGAAAAACCACTTGATCAATTTGAAAAATATTGACGAATTGATCATTACATATGATATAATAACAAAAATAATGACCAAATACATCAATTTGATAAGCCAATTTCATCAATTTAAGCCAATTTGATAAAATCCCCAATTCGGATCAAATTCAAAACCCTAGAATTTTCAATTTTTCAAAAACCACAAAATCGATCAAATTAAACTATAGAGAACATCATTATAGCATCATAGCACAAAAACCCATTGATCAATTTCACAAGAATAGGTTCGAATCATCAAAAACCCCAATATGATGAAAGTTCCGAAAATACCCATGTTAATGCATGAAAAATGCATGAAAACAGGAAATAAACTTGAAAAAGAAGGGCAAAAGGGACTTACCGGCCTCCAAGAACAAAAACCTTGCAAAAATCTTGAAGGAAAACGACAAAAATTTGAATGGTGGAGCCTAGAGCCAACGCGGGGAGAGAAAGAAGAAAAGAACCATTTGAAAAGAACTTTGAAAAAGTCCAAATCTGTCTTTTTAAAAAAGCTGATTCACGCGTTTCGATCGGTCGAAAATCATCTTCGATCGGTTGAAACAGACAGAGACTCCCTCTCTTAAATTTTAAAAATTTCGATCGGTCGAAAAACAGAATGGACCGATCGAATTAGACAAAGGCTCACCATATTTTTCAGGAAAAACACAATTTTTGAAAAACAACATGATTTAACTCAAAGCATTGAAATTTAAGAACAAAAATGCATGAGTATGAGATGATATGATTTTCAAATCAAGAATATTAAGCCCAAAATTCCAAAAAACAAAATTTCTTGCAATCTCCACAAAATTTTCAAGCAACAAATTAAGTTTGCACATAATTCAAAGTATTTGCAATAACTTGGTTGGTCAGACCATAAACACACACAATAACATGTACAAAGTTTAGCAAAGAGTAACTCGTGTAGTGTGTGCAACTAGCAAAAACTTGAGATACATGTGAGGTGATATGTGAATAGCAATCAATCACAAAGTCTACAAAATTCATCACAAAGGATTTAAAAGAGACTATCACCTAAAGAGTTACATCATATAACTCCCATATTTCCTAGATCATAAGCTTGCAATCATGTAAGTTTCTTGAATTTATGCCTCATAATATACATTCCAATTTTAATTAAGTGATTTGGCATCAAGCCTAATAGTACACACCAATTTTAAGCATTTAGCTATTAAACTGAGGCTTCACCTTATGTTCTTTTTATGCATGTGCTACACTTTCTCGAGCACAAAATCTTATGATATGCACTAAGGTGTTCATGATTGGCTAGTGAACAGTGGTGAGATAGTTATTTATGCCTTTCTCTAAAAGTTCAAGTCCAACATTTAAAAACATGTGACTTCAAGATTAAGACATGGTAATCAAAAACCATAAACATCTTTCCCACACAATATGCACTACAAATCTTCAACTAGTAGAGTGCAATAAATAAGCCCATCAAAGCTAAACAGGGTACAAAAGACATGTTATGTGAAAATAAATTGACCAACCTTGTTCTAAAAAACCAAGAAGAATAGTGCAAAACAAAATGTGTTTCCTTTTTCTTCCTTTTTTTAATTTTTTTTTTATATTAATAAAAAAAAAACAAACACTTAGAATGAAATGCATGAATGTTATGCTATGCAAATCCTAGAAAAAAAAAAAAAAAAAAAAAACAAAAAACCATGGTCACAAAGGGTAGAGCAATGTAGCATAAGGACCATGTCAGAAAGACTCAGTTAGGTCGAGTCTTTTGCATCAAAAAACTTTTAGATGCCCCACGAGCATTGGAGTTCTTATTCACTTGAGAATGATTACCAACTCCAGAATTTGAATAAAGGTTTAAAGCCTTTACCAAATCACCAATAAGTACCATAGGATCAAGTACTTGAGGCACAGGTACTTTTGATTTGTTTGCTCTCTTAGCAGCTTGCAGCAATTTGGACGGATGTGTCCAGTCTTTCCACAAAAGTGACAAACCCATGCAGGCTTATCATGTGTCTTGTCCTTAGATAGGGTAGGCTTCTTAGGCTTAGATTCTTTCAGATCAACCCTAATCTTCCTAGATGATGAACCTTCTATGGGTTTAGCTACCTCACTCACAGAGGGTTTGACAATTTCACTCACTATCTCACTCATCGAAGGTTCAGAAGAAGAAGATGAAGGAACAAATTTAGTGGAATGGGGAGTGGACACAAAGATGCTATCAACATAACCTAATCCAGTTTTGTCAGAAGATGACTTTTGAACACTCATCATTTGATCAAGTTTAGAACTAGCAGTTCTAGCAACAGATAAATCAAGTTCCAAAGATTTAACTTTATCAAGCAAAAGCATATTTTCAGTTTTCACATTGTTCAAAAGATCATTAGCATCAAACAATTTAACAAGCAAAATTTTCTTTTCAAGCTCAAGAGATTCAATTTTCTTCAGGCCAAGTTCAACATTCATAGCATTCTTTGCAGCAACTTTGCAAAGTTTGTTATAGGCCTTTTGAGGATCTGCATCTTCAGAGAGTTCCCCATCAGAAGGGTTTTCTTCAACAGATATGCTCTCATCAACTACAGCAGTAGCAGTGAAAGCAATGAAGTTTCCATCCTCATCACAATCAGACTTATGATCAGAAACTTCACCATCACTAAGGGTTACAGCCATAGCCTTACCCTTAGACTTCAAATAGGTTGGACATTCAGACTTCATGTGTCCATACCCTTGACATCCAAAACACTGAGAGCCCAAGGAATTGTTGGAAGATTGACCTACTCTTTCTCTAGGCTTATCATTGTTATTAACCTTAGTGGGATCATGCTTCCTAAAATTTCTAGGTTCAGCAGTGTTTGTGCCTCTTGCCTTTCTATTGTTATTTCTGAGAAAGTTTCTAAAGTTCTTGGCAAGATAGGCAATCTCTGTAGCAGAGAGCTCATCATCAAATCCACCACCTTCAACATCATCAACTGACTTAAGAGCCATAGATTTGGATTTGGTAGTTTTGGGTAGATCCAACTCATAGGATTGAAGAGATCCTACAAGTTCATCAACAGGGATGGAGTCCACATCCTTGCTTTCAGTAATGGCAGTCACTTTGGGTCTAAAGTCTTCAGTCAAAGATCTAAGAATCTTCCTAACAATTTTAGGTTGATCATAGATTTCACCCAAATTATAAGCAGAATTAACAATATCATTCAGTTTAGCATAGAATTCATCAAAAGATTCATCATCAGACATCCTAATGCTTTCAAATTTGGAAGTTAATTGCTGCAATTTATTAATTTTGACAGCCTTTGTGCCTTCATGCACAGTTTGGAGGATATTCCAAGCAGTATGAGCAACCTCAACATTTGAGATTCTCTTAAATTCTTCCATAGAAACAGCGTTAAAGATTGCATTCATAGCCTTGCTATTAAACGCAGCTGCTTCTTTTTGAGAAGTTTGCCACTCACTAACAGGAGTAGTGGGCTTCTCCCATCCGTATTCAACAGAGTTCCACACCCTCTCATCAATGGATTTCAGGAATGCTTTCATCCTTACTTTCCAATAAGCATAATTATTCCCATCAAAGTGAGGAGGAATAACCAGAGAGTGTCCGTGTTCCATGACAACAGGGATCAAGGATCAGCTCAAAGATCAAAAGATCAAAAACAAAAGAGCTACCCGCTCTGATACCACTTGACAGTTTTTAGACCCCTTAAACAATTGATTAAACCTAGGTAATTAGCCAAGTTGTTACTTAGTCCAATTAAACAAGTCTAGGTTATCACAATAATAAAGATCAAATCATGCAAAGCAGCGGAAAATAAATAACACACGATATGATCACCCAGGAAACCAAACCGGTAAAAACCTGGGGATGATTTGACCTAGCTATCCTCAAGGTAAACCTGAATCCACTATCTTGAAAGAATCGAAGTTCATACAAAAGGACTTACAAGCACCCCCGCTCGACTTCCTAATGCTACCAACCAGTAGAATTTACTGACACGACCACGTGCAAGCTCCGAATCCACGGACTCCTTCTTTCTTGGATTCTCCACCAAATACAAGCACACCTGCTTGTGTTTTCTTTAAGCTTCAATGGCAGCAACTGAATTGATCATCAAGGCGTAGATAAATCTTCTCCTTGAAAACCCTAAGTTTATGTAAAGGAAAGCTCCTTTAGATCTCACAAGAGATTTACACAAACCACAAATATGAGCTCTTCTAAAATGTGGCTAGGGTTTGCCTTTTATACTTAGGACAAATAAGAAACCTTAAAAACGTTTTAAAACAAATAGGGCTGAGTTGGACGAATCTGCAGAAAAGCTTTCTGCCCGAGCTTCGATCAGTCGAGCCTATTGCTCGATCGATTGAGCCAGGCCGAAAGGCACAAAGCCTCTTTACTTTAACTCGATTCCAACTTTACATTGACACACAACTTTGAGCTAGCTTTAAACACTTCTAAACACATTGTTTTGATCATGGTTTGCCAACAATACACATTAGAGTTCTAAATACATAAAATCCTAAACTTTAGAACCTAACATCATACTCATGCATTTTATTTATAATACAATGTGTTTTGAGGAGTTTCTGCATTAAAATGCTCTGTTTTTCAAAAAACTGATTTTTCCAGATTTTTGATCAATCGAACCTGATGCTCAACCGATCGAAACTGAAAAATTTTCAGTTTTTAAGTTTTTTACCAAATTTTTTTTCATGCATCATTTATGTTTAGGATTCACATGCATTGCATTGTTTTCTGTATCCATCTTGCAGTTTTGCAGTCATATCTCTCATTGTTTTCACACATACCATGCAAACACTTTGCTAAATTGGGTACTCAACTTGATTTAAAAATTGATTAATTATTTTTTGAGTCCTTTGTACATTTTAGTATATGCTATTTTTTATGTGTGAACTGCAGAAATTTTTTTTTCTTAAGAGATATGATGGATAATCAATGTGCAAATATTTTCTCTACTCATGTAACTGTTTATAGGTCACATAGTGTCAAGTTTGCATTTATTGAAAGAGAGTGACCGTTTGGATGGAAATTATTCTTGCGTCTACGTTTTGGAGTTACGTTTTTCTCTTTTTTTTTTTTTTGGTTCAGCCGCAATAGTTGACTTTGTCAACTGTGAACAGTGCATTCGTGCACTGTTCACGGTCCCACAAATTACACTTTTCAGCAATTTTTTTATTAAAAATGGGTCCCACAGTACTATTTACACATTTAAAAATTATTTCGCTATAGTGTTTTCAGTTTCAGTAAAAATAAGCTCAATCCAAACACACCCAGAGACTATTTTTCTTCATCTGTATCCTCAACTTAATTTTTAAGTTTGGTTTGTGTGTCTTTATTTTCCCCACCTCCTAAAGTTTTCCCCAAAACTGTTTTTCCCAACACTTGTATTGTGTTTCCTATTTTCATAGAGAGTTTTGTCTCTATTTTTTATAGAGTTGAATTATTTTGTGTTCCCTTGATTCTCTATTTTCTCTTATCCTTTATTGCGTATGTTTACTCTTTATTGAGTTGTCTTTGTCAATATGTGACAAAAAGGGGGAGATTCAGATGAAATGTGAGAATATGTGAAAATCCTGTTTGTTTTGTATAGGAGGAGTTGAAATTGTTTTTGAAAAGGGAAGAATACAAAAACTTTTTGATGTATTTAACTTAGGGGGAGAGTTAGTTTACTTTTATTTTTATATTTGTGTTTCATATTTTTTACATGTCTTTCTTTCCACACATGCGGTGATGTGTTTGTTAAGTGTTTTAGGAAAGACAGGTACATTCTAATCAAGACCTTCTACCTCTTATTAGCAACTTCTTGGTTAGGAAGTCTTAGATTGGAATTTGTGATATAATTGGGCATTTTATTGTATTGGGTTGTTCTTGTATTTGAGTATTTCATTTTGTATGAAAGTTTTGCCACGAATTGCCAAAGGGGGAGATTGTTAGGTTCTAAAAGTTTAGAACAATTGGCAAATTGTGAATACAAACTTGTCTAGATATAGATCTTAGAGTCTATAGGTATTATTAGACAATGCTCAAGGTGATTCAAGTCAAGATTCAAGAACATACAAGCTGCAGGAAGAAGATTTCATAATTGGTCTGGTTTGATCAATCGAAAGACAGGCTCAATCGATCGAAAATCGTATCTGCAGAATTTTAATTAAACCCAAATAGCAGTTCAAGCCCATTAAGAATTAGGGTTTCAAATCTATTTCTCCTACTATATAAAGGAAACCCTAAGTATGTTTTTATGTGTGTTGTTCAAAGAGATTTGAGTGCCTCTTGTGTATTTAGGGTTTTATACCCAAAAACTCTCTTATGTCTTATACCGGTGTTATTCCTTGAAGAATCTCAAGATCCGATATTGTAGAAGTTGCTGCCTTCTCTAGTTATCAAAGGTGCTGATAATCTAAACCTTCAAGGGTGATCTTGGAATCACAAACAGGAGAGTTTGTGTTGCTAAACCTTTGAGTGGGATCACAAAGTCACAAACGTGGGTGTTTGTGTTTTTCAAAGGCTAAAGAAAGAAGGAGTCTGTGGTCTCAGAGCTTGCACGTGGTCATGTCAGTAAATTTCTACTGGTGGGTAGTAATAGGATGTTAGCGGTCTAAGTCCTGTTGAACAACTTCGATTCTTTCATAGTGAATTCAGGTTTACCTTGAGGATAGCTAGGTTAGATCCTCCCCAGGTTTTTACCGGTTTGGTTTTCTAGGTGATCATATCTTTGTGTTATTTATCTTTCCCCTGCTTTACATGATATGATTGTTTGATTGTGATAACCTAGAATTGGAATTTGGACTAAGTAACAACTTGGCTAATTACCTAGGTTAATCTAATTGTGGTTTTAAGGGGTATAAAAACTATCAAAGAGCATGATAGTGGGCATACACCAATAGGCTATTCCCTTCTTTCCCTCCAAAAGCCTACTCTCTAGTGAGGATTAAGGAATTTGAGGATAAGCCATTTAGGCCCATTCTTTTAAAGTGAGTAATTTTTGTGGTAGGATTTCCTTGTGAGATTGCCCACATTGAAGAGTGGTTCCCTTCCTGGACTTAACCCCGTAGAGAAATCAAGCATGGTAGACTAACCATTCTTCCTTTATTTTATTGATTAAGCATTAGGCAATAGAAAACTCTATCTCCCTATCTGGTGGTAACCCTGACAAGTCTTCTGGAAACACATCTGGAAACTCGCTCACTACAGGAATGTTCTCCAGCTTCAATTCACCTTGTTATGTGTCTCTCACAGTGGCTAGATATCCTTTACACCATTTCTTCATCATACATCTAGCTTGTAAAGCTAAAATCACCCGTGGAGTACTATATGCTCCACTTCCCACAAAACATAACTCAATCTCATCAGGTACTTGGAAAATTACCTTCTTCCTATGACAATCAATTATGACATAATGGGCAGCCAACCAATCCATCTAAAAGATTATGTCAAAATCTTGCATCTCCAACAATGTTAGATTTGCTAGTAACTCTCTATCTGCTATTTTGACAACACAAGACTTGTAAACACTATCAATAACTACTACAACCCTAATTGGGGTATCCACATATAATTTAGACTCCATAGGCTCAAATTTAAAATTATATTTCTTTGCAAAATTAGTAGATATGAAGGAGTGAGTGGCACCAGGATCAAACAATGCATAAGCATAAGTTGTGGAAACTGGAATAATACCTGTTACCATAGCATTAGAATTATTAGCATCCTGTTGAGTGAGTGAATAAACCCTTCCTTTGGTCTCGAGCTTTTGTCTTGCTCCTCGACTTTGTCCTGTTATTGGTCTTGGAATGGTCTGAACCTCCTTCTGTTGGGGATAGGGCTGTCCATGGGTCGGGCGGGTCAGGTTTTTGCCCAACTCGCAACCGACCCATACAAGATCAGGTGGGTGGTTTTTCAACCCGCAACCGACCTGTAACAGTAAGGAATTTGTCGGTTCGGGTTGCCAGCGGGTGGTGGTCGGTTTCGAGTGAACCCGATTATCATCGGAATGCTTCAAAACGTGGCGAGATCTCGCCAGATCCAGCGAGATTTTGCCAGATCCATCCAAGATCTGGTGAGATCCCATCGGATTCGATGAGATTTCTGGCAAATCATGATGAGAAATCACTGGTTCGGCCAGATCCAATGTTTATTATGCCAAAAATCGACGGATTTAAGTGAAAAAGTGGCCAGAATCTGGAAAAATGGCCGGATTTTGAATGGACTTCAGTTTGGGTCGGTTTCACAAGTTTTGAAATTAAAAACTGTTGGGTTAGTGAGTTCGGAATCTACGTCCTTCGATTGTCGGAGTCGTCAGATCGGATGGCGGTGGGTCGGACGGGTTGGGCGGGTTGCCGGTTTCCATGGACATCCCTAGTTGGGGACACTCAACAATCCTATGACCTTCTTGTCCACATGAGAAACATGCTCCAGTATTCCAATGGCAATCCTTATCTGCATGAGACCACCACATCGAGAGCACTTTGGCAGTGCCTTGGTATCAGCACGTTGTGTTCCTTGTTTCTTGGTTTGAAAGCTTGAGCTTTGCTCTCTTTGCCTAGGCCTCTTCTTTTGGTTGTTATCTCTATTTGCCTGAGCCTCATTAAGCCCCATCTCCACTAATAAAGTCTTACTCACCACTACCTTAAAGGTAGTCAACTCAAAGGGCACAACTCCTTGTTTGATTCAAAACCTTAATCCATCTTCAAACCTTCGAGCCTTAGTTTCTTCATCCATTACCATTGTCGGAGCAAATTTGGCTAACCTAGAAAATTTTGCTTCATACTAAGCAACTATCATGTTACCTTGTGTCAGCTTGATAAACTCTTTTTCCTTCTGAAAACAGATGCTCTTAGGAAAATATTTCTTATAGAATACAAACTTAAAAAACTCCCAAGTCCAAGGCTCAGTCTCTTGGCCATGTTTGTCTTTTTCTAACTGCCACCAGTCATAAGCATCTCCACGCAACATATATGCTGCATAAGCCACTTTCTCATCCTCAGAGCGTTCAAGAACTCTAAATACTTTCTCCATCTCAATGATCCATTTTTCTGCTTCCATAGGCTCAGTAGTCCCTTCAAAAGCTGGTGGAGACAACCTCTTGAATTCAATCATCCCACCATGATGACCTTGGCGATGCTCCATCATCCTAGCCAAGCTATCTCCAATAGTGCCAGTAGTGACCTGTTGTTAGACCACTCCAACCAAGGTTTGCATCATCTGGATCATTTCAAATGGCTGGCCTTGGTTGTGCCTAAGTTCTCGGTTTCCATCTTACTGATTCCTACCATTGCCAGAGTTGTTGGGAGTTTTCCCAATGTTTTTGTTGCAAGGTGGCATCCTAACCTCTGTTCATTATGCACATGACAAACTGACATGTTATCAAATTTCTAATTTAATTAAAAAAAAAAAAAATCAGAAACTCATCTAGTATATATATCATACAACGTTTCCCCAAATGTCTAATTTCTACCCCTCTCACCATTTAGTTTCATAAATCAATTCCTAAGGATCCAACCTAGAGCTCTAATACCATATTTATTATCAAGCCCTGAACCCAAGTAAGAGCTAGGCACGTGACAATAGCCACACACTTATAAAGTTTACACCCTACAAGTGCGAAAGGCGTCCTTAACAACTAAAGAATTATCCTCAAAGAAAATTTCATCAATAAATTTAAAAATATCCTCAATAATGTAATTTTCAAAAGATCTCCAAATAATAATCTTCCAACATCAAAATAAAAATAAACTAAATCCTTTAAATCTAAAGGTCTACACAAATGGTAATTTTAAACATAAAAGTTCAAATCTTATTCCATCGATTTCCTAAACTTCACTCATGCGCACATCCTAGCGGAAGCTCGAACATATGCTACTCTTCCTGATTAGAATCTGAAAGGGGAAAGAGGGGGGGGGGGGTGAGTTGACAACTCAATAAGTAACCAAAGTCCTAATAAGTTCTATCAAGCAAATAGATTTGTAAAATAACAAGTTGTATATAGATCAAATATTTTAAATCTAACAAATATATCATAGATGGATTAGAAAATAATCAGTTTTCTATATATCAAATCTATAATTTACAATAAGTTCCAAGAACACAAGTAGTTTCAAGGACTTAAAATAGTTCATATATTCAAACATAATTCATATTTTTAACAATCTTTACGACTATGGTCATGCTATATCCCCGTTACTGGGTATCAGATTCAGATGAAACTAGTTCTATGCTAATGTATATCACTTATTAGCTAGGTCTAGAAACATGATAGGCTCGTGATGCCCTAGATAGAACTAGTTTCAGCACCAATGAATAACCCCCATTGGCTGGGTATCAGAGTACCAATGAATAATCCCCATTGGCTAGATATCAGAGTCAAAACATAATCAGATTGTCTAAAAATCATATATATCAAGTCATAGTTCAAACAAAAATATATTTCATTCAAAGACATGTAAAATCATATATTTAGTAATTAAATATATTTGTGATAATTCTTTATTGTTTACTTTAAATCAATGTAGCTAAAACAATTAAAATAAAATTGTAATAATTATAAATAGATTTCAATGGTTAAAATATGCAAAATAAAACCAATTAGGATAAGGTTACTTACCTCAGCTAGCTCACCACAAAAGAACTTCTTCCTAACACTTTCTCTAAAATCCTTAGATGTCACCTAATTTAAAGCACCATTTACACAATAATCAAATAATTTAAGAAAAACTTATAACGGTATCTGGCCAGAAGAGACACTTCCAAAGTATCCAATAATTTTCTCACTATTAACTCTCCTATGGTTTCTCTATGGCTATATTTCACATTCTACAACACAAAAGATCATTTGTATCAACTTTGTTTAAATTTGTTTCACGCAAAAAAAATCCCAAGCACTATGTAATATAAGACTCTCCTCACGAAGGACAAAATTTTAGTTCGTTCAAAGCCTCTCTTGATCTTTGATCCTTTTTTTTTTTTTTTTCCTCACACGATTATTTTTAGGCTAAAAAATTAGAGCATTCCCATCAAGTGTGTCAAATGTCAAATATTTGGCATTTAACATACCAAACTCTAAAAAATCACCTTCATCAAGTGTTTTAAATGCTATAATATTTTGCATTGATGAACAGTGTAATTTCAAATTTGAGATGGCGCTGTTCACAAATTGTAAAACTTATATTATTTTTTTATTCAGGTGGGGCCGCTTTGATGTTTGATGAAGTTGTAAAACTTATAGGAAATATTAAAGAAAGAATATTTAAATGAAGTTGTAAAAAAAAAAAAGAATATTTGATGTTTGGTATACTGTAAAATAAGGTGTTAAAATTGTAAAAATAGTATTTTAAAATTGTAAATGCTAAAATTTTTACGATCGTTGATGAGATTGCTCAACTGAGTACAATCTCTAATAAATAGCATCGGTCTCTTATCTTCATAGACTCTAAAGTCTAGTAGGTTATTAGACTAATGGTCTAATCAGTAGTCCACTTTTTCTTATAATAAATATTCACAAAAGAGTAATATGTGCCCAAAGCAACTCCATGACCAACAAAGCACCAGAATTGAAGATATTACAGAGAAAGACATACAGTGAAAAAGGGATTTCATCACTCAATTCCAACTCTTCTCTATTTACACTTACGTCGTAAAACACATAGAAATTCTTAGATAATTTCGTTACTGGCCAAAAATACCAACATAAAAAAATATTCTAAATCCAAATAAAGCTTAGATTTGACAAGAAAGAGATTCTTAGAGGGTGTTTGGATAAGCTATTTCCATAACTCAATTCTCTGTTTCCATAACTCATAACTCAAAAATTGTGGGACTCATAGCAAAAAGATTGTTTGGCAAACGATAACTCTGTTTCCATAACTTTGTTTTTATCACTCAATTCTCTGATTTTTGAGTTATGGAAACTGAAAACACATTTTGGATGTTTTCAGTTTCCATAACTCATAACTCAATGACATTTTTGTAATTAAACACACATGAGGGATCCACTAATCATAACTTAGCCGCACCTTTTCCTTTTTTTTTTCTTCCTTTCTTCTCCTAGGTTCGGTCTCCCCAGTGTTCTTCCTCTTTATTTTATTTTTTATTTTTTCCTTTCTTCTCCTGGGTTTGGTCTCCCCAGTGTTCTTCCTTTTTTTTTTCCTTTCTTCTCTTGGGTTTGGTCTCCCATATTCTTCCTTTTTTTTTTTTTTTTTCCTTCTCCTGGGTTCAGTCTCCCTAGTGTTCTTCCTTTTTTTTTTTTTTTTTCCTTTCTTCTTTCACTGGGTTCGGGTGATTTGAACTTTTTTTTTTCCTTTCTTCTTTCATTGGTTCGGTGATCTGGGTACTGGAAAAAAAAAAAAAAAAACCTACACTGTGACAGGTATGGGGCCCACAAACAATGTGAAAAATATTGAGTGATGGAAATTGGGCGATGATGCCAAATGGGTGTGAAAAATTGAGTAATGAGTTATGAGCGATGAGTGATGGAAATTGAGTGACGTAAATTGAGTGATGAAATTTTCTTGTCCAAACAGCCTCTTAGGCTCTTATTTTAATTGTACAGTCAAATCTTCTCTACTTGAGTATTTTGGGTAGTTTCATCTCTCAAAATATCTGTCATTAGCTAAGGTTTCAAGTTTCAACCTTATTTTTTAAAAACTCCCTTAGTAATATTAATTATAAAATTGACCTCATAAAGAAATTTACTTAAATACCCCTTCTTTTAAATCATTTTTTTTTCTTCCGGGTATTACAATATTGATAAGTACAATGAAGACTTGTGGATTCCCTAGATTTATTGGGATTTGGGACTTCTTCCTACATGGTTGCTGAGTTCTAAGCTAATCCTGGCTTCTAAGATGGGGTTCAAGAGTCTTGAAATAGAGTTGTATGCTAAATCTGCTGTGGACATAGTCAACTCCAACTCTTCTTCTAATAGATCTTTCTCCTCTCTTTAATTTGATTGTAGGTGGTTGTTGAACGAGCTTGAGCAATACAGTCTCAAGCATGTCTTACATGAAGCCAAACATTGTGCCAATGTGTTAGCTAATTTTGGAAGTAACCAAGAAGAGGACATAAGCTTTTCAGTTTATTCTGTTGTACCTTGTGAAATCGTTTTGTATCTTAATCAGGATGCCACTGCTTAGTTTTTGAATCGAGTGATCTTGGTTGTTAGAGATATATTAGTCCTATTAGCCTAATGTAATAGGTCTAAGCCCAATCCTACTTGTACTAGTAGTTTAAAGTTTAGTTGCCTATATATACTCATATTAGGGTTCATTGTAATACAGATTATTGTATTACACTTTTAAATAATAAAGATGTAGTCCTTAAGGGATTCCTCCGTGGATGTAGGTCGACAAGACTGAACCACGTAACCCTTGTGTTCTCATTGTTCCTATTCTATGTCTCCCATTCCGCATCTACTCTAGCATATACAACATGGTATAACACATTACGTTGCTAATATATTTAACATCGGTTAACAGCTTTGAAATTCGTTCTACCCAAAAAAAAAAAATTGTTTATAATTTTATATATGTATTTAATCTAGTTTAAACTTTCTTGGTTTAAATCACATGAGAATGGTTGCATATTTGAAGATCGTATTACTTGGAGAAAGGATCAGATGAAGAGGTTTCTAATCTACTATCTATAGAATTCCTCATATACAATCTAGTCTCCTGAAGCAGCTAACAAACTTTTTTTAGGCAAAGTTAATTTATGGCAAACAAGCTAATAGTATTTAAAATGAACATGTAAGCAAATATAAAAATTATTGATCCATGTGAAAAAGATAGAAAAGCAAATGTCATATAAAAAAAAAATTCTCCAAATTCAATTCCAAATTTCTAAATATGCAGAGGGCCTATTTGGTTAACTAAAATAAGCACAATTTTTTATTTTCATTTTCAGTTTTTAGTGGATCCCACCACTAAAAAACTGGTTTGATTTTAGCATTTGTATTTATTTTTCATTTTCAGTATTCTAAAAGTTAGAATTGAATACAAAAAATGAATACAACTTTTCAGCGTTTTCTATGAATACGAATATTGTGGCATATTTGTAAATATTGTGAAAACACTAAGTTATTTATTTATATTTTAAATGTGTAATGTGTGTGAGTGAGAAAAGTTACTTTTTATTTAAATAGAAAACAATGACCAAACCTGGGTATAGTGTATTCTATATCCAAATTATGTATTCAAAACAACTTATCAAACATTACTAAAAGTGAAAATAAGTGTTTTTTTTTCTCTATATTCAAATTCAAGATTTGAATATAGAATAAAGAAAATGAAAAATGAATACACCACTTTTTAAAACTAAATAACCCTAAAATTTCATATATATACCTAGCCTCATTTTATGAGCAACCAAAAAAAGGCTATAGAAAGTTTACTATCTAGAAAAAGAAAAATATGAAGGAGAGAGAAAGAGAGGATAAAACCTTGAGAGATTTAAAGAGTTGTAATACGAGGATGACCATCATTTATGACTTGGTTTGTACTTAGTGGCTATGCTCATAGTCGAGGTACCATGCTTGTCCTTTTGTCTTGGTCCCGAGAAAATGAAAGATGGCAATTACGATGCAAAGGCTCAATGTTTAGCATTGAGCTTCAACTAGTAAGCCTCACTCATGGCGACTTTCTCATTGAGTGGATTTGATAAACTAGTGCGGAAAAAAGAACATGATCCTCTTCAATTAACTTAAAATGGAGAATCTATTCACAATTGAGATTTTATTTCTTGAATATAATAGAGTACAAAGTGTTATGTCATTTAAATTTTTAAAGGACGTGACATTGAATTTAGCTTCACCTATCATTTAACTCTAAAATTAATGAATTTTGTCATTTTTGAGTGCTTCACCATCAATATAATGTCATTATCATGCTATGAACTGTCTCAATTCTTTGCTATGTGGACTGTTATTAAGTTACATCAACTTCCTTTGAGGTTTCACGAAATAACTCTCTCAAAATTATAATTGAAATGGTTCTCTTTAGTGGCGGAGTTAAGAATTTATCCTTGGAGGGCCGAGTAAAAAAAATGAGATAATTAATTTTTTTTTCTATCTATATACAATATCTATATTATTAGTAATAGTCTAGTAATTATTCTACAACTACATACTTTTGTTACAATTTTTGTTACAATGTGATGATTTGTGCTATTTAATTTGTTAATCATTATTTGCACATAGAGTCATTATTTTTTTTACATCATTCACAACCCTATATGTTAGGGATGTAGCAAGAGTTGTAGCACAAAACCATGCAAGAGTTGTAGCACAAAACTATGTCCATAAACTTTTTTATAATCTAAAATAAAATTATAAATATAATGTAATTGTCATTGTATAAATAAATATAATAACTTTCTCAAAAAAAAAAAAAAAAATAGAAGGAAAAAAAGGCACGTAATTGGGAATAAATCAGTAAATTTTTTTTTCTTTTGAGAATGGACTAAATCAGTAATCTGATATCAAATCATCTACTTTAGCTTTTGAGATTTTAGAAATAATTTTTAATAACTTGAGTATTATGTCAGAAATGTTAGACATAGATTTATCTCATCATCTGTAAGTGGGTCATTTTGTGAATAATAGTTTTTAGGGGTGCAATTTGGTAAAATCAATTTCCAACCCAACGACACCACTCACCACTACCCAGGGAAAAACGCAAGAAACGCCGTCGTTTAAACAATTGAACTGAGAAATTTAACCCGCTTCTATTTCGTTCCTTCTCTGATCTCTCTTCTCTCTTCTCACACAGACACACGACAATGGAAAACGAAGAAGTGCTCGCAACCTCAAACGAACCCCTAGATCCAAACCTCCACAAGAAGCACATCTCAATGATCGAGCGCCTCTCTAACCGCCACCAAACTCGCCTCGACAACTCACTCGCTCGCCAGTCCGAGTCCGACTCGTCCTCCTCCTCCACCGCCACCGCCACCACCACCGCCTCTTTCCTCTCCCGCTTCTCCGACTCCAAGCGCTCCATCGACTCCCAACTCGCCCAGTCCCGACTCACCGATCCCGCTCAACTCAGATCTCACCTCGACGGCATCTCCGCCTCCATTTCCGACCTCGAAAAGCTCGTCGCTGAGTCCTCCTACTTCTTGCCTTCCTACGAAGTCCGCTCCTCTCTCAAAACCATCTCCGATCTCAAACAAACCCTTGAGAATCTCAACTCCGAGCTCGTTCCGAAGAAGAAATTCTCTTTCAAGAACAAAGCCTCCAAGCAAGACCGAGACCGATCAGTCTCCGATTCAAAACAAACCGCGCCGGAAAATGCCGATTCGTTTTCAGTTTCGCTCGAGAAATTGAGTTTCCAGGTGAGAGATTCGCCCGGTTTGAGAAACAAAAACGGCGAGACTTTGGTGAAGAATTTCAAAGGCTCGGAGGTTGGAGAATTCACGGTTTCGGATCTCGATTCTTGCGAAGTGAGACTGATTGGTTCAGTGAGAGCATTATTTGTTCATAGGCTGAAGAATTGTAGGGTTTATGCTGGGCCTGTAACAGGCTCCATTCTGATCGAGGGAGCTGAGGATTGTGTGTTTGTAATGGCGTCGCATCAAATTCGGATCCACAATGCGAAGGGAACCGATTTTTATTTGAGAGTGAGGAGTAGGCCGATAATTGAGGATAGTACTGGGGTGAGGTTTGCGCCGTATTGTTTGAGCTATGAAGGGATTGAGGAGGACTTGAGGGACGCGAGCCTGGACGAGGAAACGGGGAATTGGGGCAATGTAGATGATTTCAAGTGGTTGCGTGCAGTGCAGTCACCGAATTGGTCAGTTTTGCTGGAGAATGAGAGGGTTGGGATGGTACAAATTTCGAATTCAGGTGATGGAATTGAAGGAAATTAGCTTTGTTTGATCTTCTTTTTATTAGTGATTGTTCAAAAGTGCGTGTTTTAGTTTAGGGGGCCTGTGAAGCTATTCAAATTTCAGGTAATGTTCTCTGTTGTACTTGTTATTTGTGTTGATGCAAAATATATTGTTACCAATTTTTCGGTCCCAGATTAGTTTGATGAGGATTCATTCTTGTTTGTTTATGTAATAATTGCTTTTTAATTGGATTTGATTGTGGCGAGAGAGAAATTTTTTTGCTATTTATTACTTTGCTTGCCCCATTGGCCATTACTAGTTCTTAGATAGATTTTGGTAGTATTAATAGACTTGTGGGAAAAGGAGTAAACATTTTGATTAAGTTTACTTGGGAGCAATTTTGTGTGCAATATGGAGCATGGTTCTTTACTGATGGTGTGTTTAGTCTTGATCCAAGCTGAAGATGTGACATAGTTTATAATGAGAATGCTTTATTGATGGATAATGGGTCCAATAAAGATGCGGGTTGGCTAGTGTTTACTGGTTTTTTGAGGATGATGTGTCTCTTCCCTTAATCTTCACTGCTTCCCCTTTCTTACTGTTGGCTCAAAACTGTCCCTTTTTCACAGTTCTGTCAAGGCTCTCCAAAAGGGCTATTCACTTCAGATTAAGGCCATATATGGTCTAAAGAGTGAAGTTTGAATGTTGAGCTGTTAGTGAAGGAATTTTAGAGTTGCATTTGAGTTCAATTTTCCCTAGACATGGTTCTTTGTTGAAGTCTGTTTGGACTAAGATGGTGCTACTTTTGACTAAGTTACACCCATGCAAATGCAATAAGTTTTTCCTTATGTCACCGTACTACATATATTACATTCTTACTGTTGGAGGTTTTCTATCTACAATAAGAAAGGGATGATAGCATTGATATTTCTTTTTCCGCTCAAGTTAAGGGAATACAAAATGTTTTCTCAGATTTAATGTCTATGGCAGTCCATTGAGATATACCATATTTAAAGCTTATTGGTTCAGATTTAATTGGTGACTGCAGTATTTTTTCTTTCTAAGGAGTGACAAGGTCCTCCTTCCTTAATTGATTATATCATTTATATAATATTTTTTTTGATAAGTAATACGTATTATTAGATATATAGAAATGCACCAAGTTCACAGGGGTATATGTTTTTAGTACATTTTATGTACTAAAGCCATATAAAGATGTTTGCTGCTGAGAAAGCAATATATATAGAATCTCTGCACTAATGTTGTGCAAATGGCTAAGCAGGTCTTCCATTTGCAGCTTCCCATGTTGAGAGGCGAGAGCCAAGGAACTACATAGTGCTTCTGCTATTAGGTTATCTCTTGGTCAACTGTCTGAAAGACTAAGACGTTTGAAGGCATTAGGTTTCTTCTAAGCAAAAACATGATAAGATAGCATGCTGATGCAGCTGATCCGATTTCTTGGATCCTTGTAGTTTGTACCCATTTTCAACTGCACATAGTATATCCATACAGAGCGTCTAACCATGGTGGTTGTATTTGTGGTTAGGATACTCTTATTTCTATCAGAAGGGATTTTTTTTTTTTTTTTTTTGGGGGGGGGGGGGTGGGGGTGGGGGGAATCATAAAAGTTGCCAGCTTGGATAGTGGACTCCCTTAAGGTGAAATTGATGCTTTCTGTACACTACTGTTGGCACTAAATCTCCTTAAATTGAAAATTTTTATAGGTTGAAAAAAATCTGATCCCAAACCCTCTTCCAGAAAGAGAAAAATTAACTAGCTGAATCCCTTGAAAATCAGTTGAAAGTAATTTTTTTTAGAATATATAAAGAATATATATATATATATATATATATATATATATATATATATATATATATATATTTTTTGATAAGTAACATAAAAACTTCATTAAAACTCTGCCCAGTACATAGGGAATGTATGAAAAAGGCAAAAACATCAAGAAACCAAAGTACAATGATCAATCAACACAGGAAGAGAGAAACAAGAAAAAAAAGGTAAAACAAAACACCATTCAAGAAGAGTAAAAAAGAAAAAAGAAAAAAGACTTAAACTTAAGAATGGATTGTTCGCGACCCTCAAAGCTTCTAGAGTTTCGTTCCCGCCAGATACACCACATCAAGCAGTGCGGCACAAACCTCCAAATAACTATATTATGATGCCGCTTGAAATTGCAACACCAACAATCCAACAAATCCACTACCCTTTGCGGCATCACCCAACAAACACCAAACAAGCAAAAGATCATACTCCACATCTCAATAGCTATAGGACAGTGAAGGAGGAGATGATCTACAGATTCCCCACACCTTTTGCACATAAAACACCACTCAAGAACAACAAGATGCCTCTTCCGAAGATTATCTATAGTTAGAATCTTGCCTAAAGCTGCAGTCCAAGAGAAGAATGCTACCCGAGGAGGAACCTTCGATTGCCATACCATTTTCCAAGGGAAAGAAATGACTCTAGAAGGGGATAGAGACTAATAATACCCACCAACCTTGAACCCTCGACTGCTAGCTGGCTTCCAACAAAATTTGTCAGAACCAACACCCCGCACCTTGTTAAGAAGAAAGAGATGTGAAGGTTGGACAGCCATCTTTCTAACGTTGAGTATTATTGAACATCTAAGTCAGCTGAAGTCTTTTGATATATTTCAATTTATGGTTATAATTACTAAATGAATGAAAATATAACTTGAGCAACCATTCTAATTGAATCAGATTTCATATTAGTGCAGTTTCAAATGATTTATGAGGATTTTTTTTATTATTTTTCTATGATTTATACTTATTTTATTTATTTTATTTTTTGAGATGGTTAGAAATATTTTGTTGCTGCTGATCCTGCAGCTTGAACCTCTCCCCCTAAACCACCGCTCACCTTACATGTGAGGAGGTACCATTCACCTACAAGGGCGGTGGTGGATTCATAGTTGATTCCTTAGGAACCTTCTATATGTCATGCACGCTCCCCTTATTTTGTTTGCTGAGTTGCTTGTGGTTATCCAACTCAAGTTATTAGCATGATATTAATTGATTATTTGTTCCTTGATAATGAATTCAATGGAAAACGTTTTTTATTTGACTCCTTTTTAGCTTTGTCAGTTATTCTTTAAGTAAGGTAATTTTTCCTTATAGTTTATAATGTTCTTTAAGTTTGAGTTTTCTACGTGTTCTCTTTCATATAGTGTGAAAAAAAAAGGATTAACATAAGTTTCAAAGGGTCTCTCTCTCTCTCTCTCACACACACACACACACACACACAAGGCTGTTTTAGAAAATATTAAAATCTATTCCAATTTATTGGAATTTTATGATTTTGATTTGGAAATTGATTTTACATAATTATCTGTATTTGGAGTCTACATCTTGATCATTGTTTTGGTTGGTATCCATGCTAAATTGAAGAAGACCAAGGACTCAGCAAAGCTAGAGTCAATCCCTTTAGAGCTGTAAAATGAGTCTCCATAGAATACTTTAAGGCTAGGACATATTCTTCTCTTTATGATGGTTAGGAGGCTTTGACTTTGAAATCATGGGAGTTCATTTGTTTCTTTGGATGCTTTCTAGACGTTGGCAACCATAATTCTAACTGATCTCCTCCATCTGATTTGGATAACTTACCTTTAAAGCTAGAATTTCAAAAGAGTGAATGAACTTATCCAAAATTTTTTTTTCGAAAGAGTGAATGAGTGCAAAATCCATATATATATATATATATATATATAGATATGGTGAATCCAATTCTTTCATTGCAACCTTTATCATCCAAAGCAAGTAAATATTGGGTGTGGGCGTCTTTGCTCCAACTGCGAAAGGGGCATTGATAAGGTTTACATTTGCCACAAACAATAGTAAATACTCCAAGATGGATGGGTAAAACTTAGGTACAATCCTCAAGTGCTATATCTTGGACTCCCCAATTGAATTCAACCATGTAGTTGAAACCTAATTGAGTTAGAAAATCAAATTTATATGTTCATTGGTCAATGCAATTACATGATTGAATATAATTGAGGAATATAAGATACAATACCCGAAGGAATTATAACTTAGTTTTACCCGAAGGTGGAATTTATTGGTTAAGAGGGGGCACCAGAATCTTTAATAACAGTTGGAAGTATCCTTGTGTCCTGAATACATTTAACAGAAGGATCATTGATCATTCGACTTCATATTTTTATGTGAACCATGGCGAAAACTTACTGGTTTTGACTATCAGATTATGAACTCATAATTAGTCAACAGATATCTGCATTTTGGTATCACAGGATTTAAATATTGGGTGGCCTGGCCCTATTTTCACACTAAGAATGGTTGCGTCCACACCCTCTCTTATGTTATGGGTCTTGATGTCTGTTTTGTTAAAAGGATGGTGCCAGAGAAACCGAGTGTGGAAATATCATTTCCCTTGAGTAAGTATTTCATCCATTCGGCTATTCCACTACTTTCTGGTGCTAGCTAGGCTAGAAAACATATTTATTATAATCATTGACTCTGTCTTGACTTATATTGTTGGCTTTGTAGGAGGGAATCTAGCCAGTTTGTATTAACAGTTCTAATTAAAGAACTACATGTTTGAAAATGAAGGAATTTTGCACTTATTTTATGGTTAAATAAATTTATGTGGAATACAAAATCAAAGATCCCAAGGTTTGATCCCTGTCTTTTCAATTTTTAGTGTTTGTTTGCACATGGGTGGGGAAGAAGTGAAGAAAAATAGAAAAGAGAGGAATAAGGGGAAAGAGAGAAAAGAAAATGTTTCTAGAAGAATTTATTTTCTACATGTTTGGTTTGCACAAGAAAAAGAAAGGAAAATAAATGATTTAACCTATCAAAAAGAATTTGACTTTTATTTATTTATTTATTTTTTACAAAGAAAAATTAACTAGCTGAATCTCTTGAAAACCAGTTGAAAGTAATTTTTTAGAATATTAGAATAGCTAAGGTTGACTTTTATAGGAATTTCCAAACCTTCCCCTGTTAAGAAGAAAGAGATTTGAAGTTTGGACAACCATCACTCTAAGGTTTAGTATTAATGAACATCTTAGGTCAGCTGAAGTCTTTTGATATATTTCAATTTATGGTATAGTATTCTAAATGAAAGAAAAATTTAATTTGAGCAACCATTCTTATTGAATCTGGTTTCATATTAGTGCAGTTTCGGACAATTTATGAGGAGCTTTTATTTGTTCTCTATGATTTATACTTCTTTTATTTATTTATTTTTTGAGATGGTTAGAAATATTTTTTTGCTGTTGATCTTGCAGCTTGAACCTCTCCCCCCAAATCTCCACTCACCTTACACGTGGGGAGCTACCAATTACCATTCCACCTACAAGGTTGGTGGTGGATTTATACTCCTAATGGGCCTAATTAACATGAGTTCATTTTTAGTTGATTCCTTAGGAACCTTCTTTATGTCATGCACACTCCCCTTATTTTGTTTGTTGAGTTGCTTGTGGTTTTCCAACTCAAGTTATTAACATGATATTAATTGATTATTTGTTCCTTGATAAAGAATTCAATGGCAAAAGTTTTTTATTTGACTTCTTTTTTCTTTGTCAGTTATTCTTTAAGTATGATAATTTTTCTTTATAGTTTATAATGGTCTTTAAGTTTGAATTTTCTACATGTTCTCATTCACATATTGTGAAAAAAATGGATTAACATAAGTTTTGAAGGGTCTCTCTCTCTCTCTCTCTCTCACACACACACCCACACACACACAAGGCTGTTTTAGAAAATATGAAATTTATTCCAATTTATTGGAATTTTATGATTTTCAATTTGGTAGTTGATTTTACATAATTACCTGTATTTGAAGTCTTCATCTTGATTACATTGTTTTGCTTGGTATCCATGCTAAATTAAAGAAGAAGACCAAGGACTCAGCAAAGCTAGAGTCAATCCCTGTAGAGCTGTCAAATGAGTCTCCATAGAATACACCAATGCTAGGGCAGATTCTTCTCTTTATGATGGTTGGGATGCTTTGAATTTGAAATCATGGAGTTCATTTGTTTCTTTTGATGCTTGCTAGATGTTGGCGTTCCTTGGACAGATAGAATGCAACCATAATTCTAACCAATCTCCTCCATCTGATTTGGAAAACTTACCTTTAAATGCTAGAATTTTGAAAGATTAAATGAGTGCAAAATTATCTTATATATATGTTGAATCCAATTCTTTCATTGCAACCTGTATCATCCAAAGCAAGTAAATATTGGGTGTGGGCTCTAAGTACACCAGTCTCTGCTCCAACTGCGAAAGGGGCTTTGATAAGGTTGCCACTTGCTACACACAATGGTAAATACTGCAAGATGGATGGGTAAAACTTAGGTACAATCCTTAGGTGTTATACCTTGGACTCCCCAATTGAATTCAACCATATAGTTGAAACCTAATTGAGTTAGAAACTTAAATTCAAAAGTTCATTGGTCAATTCAACCACATGATTGAATTTAATTGAGGAATATAAGATACAATATCTGAAGGAATTATAACTAAGTTTTACCTGAAGGAGGATTTTATTGGTTAAGAGGGGGCAGCAGAATCTCTAATAACAGTTGGAGGTATCCTTGTGTCTTGAATACGTCAAACAGAAGGATCACTGATCCTTTGATTTCTTATTTTTTTGTGAACCATGTAGTAAACTTAACGTTTTCGACTATTAGATTATTAACTCATAATCAGTCAACAGATATTTGCATTTTGGTTATCATAGGATTTAAATATTTGGTGGCCTGGCCCTATTTTCACACTAAGAGCATTCACATTAGTGGATGCAAAATCTTGCAAAATGCAAAAAAATATTCATTTTACACATTTTGACCAAAAAAACACCCACATCAGTAGGTGTAAAATTGCGCATAAATGCACAAATGCTACGGTAACCGTCCATATACAATTGTTACAGTAACCATGCATATATGCACGGTTACTGTAGCATTTGTGCATTTAATATTTTATTATTATTTTTTCTCTCTCATTCTATTCACTCCCTCACTCTTTTTGAACACTCTCTCTGAACTCTCTCTTTGTTTTTCAGTCTCTAAGTCAAGCTTCACTGTCAGCTTTGCTGCCAGCTTCGCTGTTCGCACTAATCTGCGTGTTGGGTCATTGCCGTCACTTGCTGCATGTTGGGTCATCACTGTTCCTCACTCTCTCTGACCTTTACTGCCGCTGGTTTTCCTTTGTTTCTAGTGGGTTTTGGGATTTTGATAAATGGGTTTTTGGATCTTTGGATTTGGGTAGGTTGATGATGGTGGCTTGATGATGGTGATGATGGTGATTGGATCTTTGGATTTTTGTTGTGTGGCTTGATGATGGTGATTGGGTAGGTTGATGATGGATCTTTGGATTTGGTTTTTTGGAGGCTGGTTGATGGTGGCTTGGTTGAATGGGTATGGGAATTTCATTGATGGTAGCTTGGTTGAATGGGATGGTGGCTGGGTTGTTGTGTGGCTTGATGATGGTTGTTGGGTGGTTGGATGATGGTGGCTGTGTGGGTTGTGTTGGGTCTGTGAGAGAGGTGACAGTGGAAAAAATGAATATTTTATTGAATAAATGTGTATAATAGAGAAACTGGTGTGGGAGTTTTGTAGAAATAGGTGTGCAAAATAGAAAAAACAAGTATTTTTTTTTGCAAAATGGACATTTTTTTTGCATCAACTGATGCAGATGCTCTAAGAATGGTTGCATCCACATCCTCTCTTATGTTATGGGTCCTGATGTTTGTTGTGTTAAAAGGATAGTGCTAGAGAAACTGAGTTTGGAAATATCATTTCCCTTGAGTAAGTATTTCTTCCACTTGGCTATTCCACTACTTTTTGGTGCTAGCTAGGTTAGAAAAACATATCTATTATAATCATTCGGATGACTCTGTCTTACTCTTGACTATAGTTAGCTTTGTAGGAGGGAATCTAGCCAGTTTGTATTAACAGTTCCAATTAAAGAACTGCATGTTTGAAAATGAAGGAATTTTGCACTTATTTTATGGTTAAATAAATGTATTTGGAATACAAATTCAAAGATCCCAAGGTTTGATCGCTGTCTTTTCAATTTTCACTATGTTTGTTTGCACATGGGTAGGGAAGAAGAGAAGAAAAATAGAAAGGGAGGAATAAGGGGGAAGAGATAAAAGAAAATGTTTCTAGAAGAATTTATTTTCTACATGTTTGGTTTGCACAAGAAAAAGAAAGGAAAATAAATGATTTAACCTATCAAAAAGAATTTGACTTTTTTTTTTTTTTTGCAAAGAAAAATTAACTAGCCGAATCTCTTGAAAACCAGTTGAAAGTAATTTTTTAGAATATAAGAATATCTAAGGTTGACTTTTATAGGAATTTCCAACCCTTCCCTTCTTAAGAAGAAAGAGATGTGAAGTTTGGACAACCATCACCCTAAGGTTTAGTATTAATGAACATCTAAGGTCAGCTGAAGTCTTTTGATATATTTCAATTTATGGTTATAGTATTCTAAATGAATGAAAATTTAATTTGAGCAACCATTCTTATTGAATCTGGTTTCATATTAGTGCAGTTTCGGACGATTTATGAGGAGCTTTTATTTGTTCTCTATGATTTATACTTTTATTTATTTATTTTTTGAGATGAAATATTTTTTTGCTGCTGATCCTGCAGCTTGAACCTCTCCCCCCAGACCTCCACTCACCTTACACGTGGGGAGCTACCAATTGCCATTCCACCTACAGGGTAGGTGGTGGATTCATACTCCTAATGGACTTAATTTACAGTTTATTTTTAGTTTATTCCTTAGGAACCTTCTATATGTCATGCACAGTCACCTTATTTTGTTTGTTGAGTTGCTTGTGGTTTTCCAAGTCAAGTTATTAACATGATATTAATTGATTATTTGTTCCTTGATAACTAATTCAATGGAAAAAGTTTTTTATTTGACTTCTTTTTTGCTTTGTCAGTTATTCTTCAAGTACGGTAATTTTTCTTTATAGTTTATAATGGTCTTTAAGTTTGAATTTTCTACATATTCTCATTCACATATTGTGAAAAAATGGATTAACATAAGTTTCGAAGGGTCTCTCTCTCTCTCAAACACACACACACACACACACACACACAAGGCTGTTTTAGAAAATATGAAATTTATTCCAATATATTGGAATTTTATGATTTTCAATTTGGTAGTTGATTTTACATAATTCCTGCATTTGGAGTCTTCATCTTGATTACATTGTTTTGTTTGGTACCCATGCTAAATCAAAGAAGACCAAGGACTCAGCAAATCTAGTGTCAATCCCTGTAGAGCTGTCAAATGAGTCTCCATAGAATACGCTAATGCTGGGACAGATTCTTCTCTTTATGATGGTTAGGATGCTTTGACTTTGAAATCTTGGGAGTTCATTTGTTTCTTTTGATTCTTGCTAGATGTTGGCATTCCTTGGACAGCTTTAGAATGCAACCATAACTCTAATCAATCTCCTCATCTGATTTGGGAAACTTACCTTTAAATGCTATAATTTTGAAAGAAAGAATGAGTGCAAAATTCTCTTTTATATAATTCTTTCATTGCAACCTGTATCATCCAAAGCAAGTAAATATTGGGTGTGGGCACCAGCCTCTGCTCCAACTGCGGAAGGGGTTTTGATAAGGTTGCCACTTGCCGCACACAATAGTAAATACTGCAAGATGGATGGGTAAAACTTATGTACAATCCTCAGGTGCCATACCTTGGACTCCCCAATTGAATTCAACCCTATAGTTGAAACCTAATTGAGTTGGGAAATTAAATTCATAAGTTCATTAGTTAATGCAACCACATGATTGAATATTGAGAAATCTAAGATACAACACTTGAAGGAATTATAACTAAGTTTTACTCCAAGGCAGACTTTATTGGTTAAGAGGGGGCAGCAGAATCTCTAATAACATATGGGAGTATTTTTGTGTCCTGGATACGTTAAACCGAAGGATCACTGATCCTTCGATTTCATATTTTCATGCATACCTTGTGGAAGACTTTCCAGTTTCAACTATCAGATTATGAATTCATAATCAGTCAACAGATATCTGCCTTTTGGTATCACAAGATTTAAGTATTGGGTGACCTGGTCTATTTCCACACCAAGAATGGTTGCTTCCACACCCTCTCTTATGTTATGGGTCCTGATGTTTGTCGTGTTAAAAAGGATGGTGCTAGAGAAACCGAGTGTGGAAATATCATTTCCCTTGAGTAAGTATATCTTCCACTCAGCTATTACGCTACTTTCTGGTAGCTAGGCTAGAAAAACATATCTATTATAATCATTCGGACAACTCTGTCTTGACTATGTTGTTGGCTTGGTAGGTGAGAATCTAGTTAGTTTGTATTAACAATTCCAATTAAAGAACAACATGTTTGAAAATGAAGGAATTTTGCACTTAATTTATGGTTAAATAAATGTATGTGGAAAACGATATCAAAGATCCTAAAGGTTTGATCCTTGTCTTTACAATTTACACTATGTTTGTTTGCACATGGGTAGGGAAGAAGAGAAGAAAAATAGAAAAGGAGGAAGAAGGGGAAAAAGAGAAAAGAAAATGTTTCTAGAAGAAAATATTTTTCTACATGTTTGGTTTGCACAAGAAAAGGAGAGGAAAATAAATGATTTAACCTTTATGCCCTTATCAAAAATAATTTGGCCCTTAATGAGGAGCATATGAAGAACTTGTGAGTAATTTCAAACAAATGATTCGCATGTTTTAGATGTCAAACTTTCTTTCTTCCCTTTTCCTTATATTTTAGGCAGACAGTGGAAATTCTGTCTCTTCTCTCAATTTTCTCTTCATTCTGCTTCCTAGATGTTTGACTGAGATCTAGATTTGATCAAACTATTAAAATACCTCCTTCAGCATTGTCAAAGTTGGATTTGGCAGGATGAGATCTCTAGGATATATCCAACCAATCAAAAGTCAGAGCATGGAATCCTGTAAAGACTTTCTGCTTTCCAGCCTATCTATAGTTGTCTTTCCAAGAAAATCATAGACACATCAGAGAGAAGATGCCCCTGCACATGGTTGTTACTACCTTTTCATTTCATATGTTGACATTTTTTCTAAAAGCTTGCTCCAAATCAGTCTATTGGTGTTGATTTCAATAATAAAAAATGTTAGTGACTTTGAGTTAGCTTTATTAACGTTTCTTGTCGAATTAGGGACTTGAGGTCGAATTTTCTCTACAAAAGAAATTCATCGGTATCTTCTTGACTTTATACTTTAATAGTAAAAAACTATTATCATACAACATACTTTAATAGTAAAAAACAATTATCATATAACGAATGACAAATAGATTCAAATCCAATTATATCTTTAAAAAAAATCAAAAAGAAAAAAGTTTAGGTTAATATAAAATTGAATTTGTAACTTTAAGTACACATGGGAAGGCGAGCTCATAGCTAACTGTAAGAGAACGCTCTCACAGTAGCCTTACTGTTGTATCCACTAAAGATTGTTTTGTTTTTTCAAATCTCTTTCTTACCGACTCCAACTTCGGGTTTAGCATGCAGCATATTAAAAATGATTGCACAAAATATAATCAAACTTTGACTTGATATTGCATTGCTGCCAATACACTGATACACCCTATAACAGAGATGATGGTGGTGATCTTTTTTACTTTCAGCTCCATGTGACCAGCTTTGCATGCAGCATATATGAACCTTTGGATAGATCTATCACACTATCCATTTAGATATATATATGAACCAACCTGGATGATAGTGATCTCTCATCTCTCTCTGTCTCTCTGTCTCTCTCTCTGAACATTTGCTGCTACATACACAAGTGCTTATCTTCTTACCAGGCCAAAAACACCAAAAAAGTGCTCATAAATTTAGTTTCCATTTTCCCATTCCATCAATATTGCCTCCAGCTCCTCCTCTACCATGCTTTCTTTGGTCAAAATCCTCTTTTAAGGTAGAAGAAGGTGACACTCTACAAGATCACTGCAATTCTTTAAGGTATGTTTATCTTATATATATATCATAAAGCTTAATAATTGCATATGTAATCTGTGATTGTGTTGTATTTTTAATGCAAATGCGACTGGACCGTGGTCCAAAATGTTAGATTTTATCTTCTTATTCTAATTACACGTCTAGAATTGCTATTTCCTCACCGGAAAATAGTGCCACTCTTTTACATTTTCTTCTTGGAAATCATCCCTTTGACAACAATGAAAGGTGATAAGCTAAAACCCTACAGCTACAAGCAATGGTTTCATATTTATGGTTATTTATTTACTTAGATGTGAGTTCATAATTGAAATGGGGGTTAAAGGATTGTGCAAATGGGCTCAAACGACTTATGCTTTAGGAAACATATAAGTTTCGTCTATGCTTAGTTGCACTTTTATTCATTTGGTCTTGTGATTTACATATGTTAGTTAATTATAATATAAATTGAAAAAAAAAAAATTGTTGAGATTCAGCTAACTTAATCGGTGAAGTCTTCTATTATTGAATAAGAGGCCTAAATTTGAATCTCACCTATACAAATAGAAAAACCTATTGACATCTTGGCGTAATGGTGAAAAGCAATCCTAATAGAGCAGATATTTTAAATTTCAAAATTCTATGATTTTTATAAAAGAATTACTTTTTGTGGGTTTTAGTTAACTTAATTAGTAGGGTTTCTTATTGTTAAATAAGAGATTCAGGTTCAAATATTGCCTTTACCAAAAAGAAACTCATTGATTAGATACTATAGATTTCAAATCCAATCTTTTTTTTTTTTGAGGAAAAGAATATAATACTAGTTGGGTGATATATATTTTACAAGTTGTATTTCAAATTCAATCTTTTTTTTTTAGGAAAAGAATATAATGCTGGTTGGGTGATATATATTTTACAAGTTGTGCGAATATAATCCTTAGGTAGTCCAAGAGTTAATTTGTTTGGGGGCAAGTACTTTGTAGATGTGCATAACTTGGGTATCAGTTTTTTGTTTTAATGGAGCTGCAGTTCATTTGAACAACAATTGACTGTATCTTTGGCACACAGCCTACTTCTGTGATATGTGATGCCAAAGGAGCATGATCTACTTAGTCTGTATACCATCTTGTGCTTTTCAATCTACCCTTTTGATTTGACCAAAGTCACTTGTGAAGATTTAGTAGGTTTAACACATTTAGAATCCGTTAAAAAAAAGTGTGACGTTTCAAAACTAGTCATTCAGTTTAGCACAATAAGCGCAAAAACTAGTTGTTAGTCAAAACAACAATTTACTATTTTTTTTGGGATTGCTTTTATAAGTATTACAAATTTTACTACATAAATTTTATAGAGATGAGATCTTCCACCGAATCTTTTAATTCCCTTTATTTTTTATTTAGGTGTAAGACGCGTGACATTTAAAAATAAAGTAAATGACACATTTGCTTTTTATATACTAATCTGTCAATATTTAAATATAAATTTTTTTAAAACTTTACTTTTGTTGACGTAGCACCAATTTTATTTTATTTTTTCATTTTCAGTAAACATTTTCCTTTTCATGAATAACCATTCAACATATTGTTAGTAATGATTGGTTTTGGTTTTGGTTTTTTATTTTTATTTTGTTTATTTATTTTTAATTTAATTTAATTTATTAATTATTTAATTAATGATATTCTCATTTTCACTGAAAAATATAAAAAATAATTCGACATTAATTAAGTTTGGGCTTTCTACTTATCATTAGGCTTGTCTCGCCGTAGCATCAAACATGTATCAATTCAGCCCATAAGCCTCTCAGTTTTTTGAGTACGGGTTAAGTGGGCTGGGTTTAGATTAAGTCTAAACATGACACATTTGATGTCGTTTTAAATTATGATAGGGTCCTGGGCAAACAAAATTATGATAGGGTCAATGGGTGCAATGGATAAAACCTGGACCCAGGATTGTATGATTTGGATCTAATCTATAGGAGTTTGGACATAGGACCTTATTTATTTTTATTTTTTATAGTGAGAGGGAAGGGAAAGATGACCAAAATATATAAACATTAATATATTTTGGCCACCTTACCCTCTCATTTTCTCCGTATTTGTTTCAATTCCAAACATATTTGTGTTCGGGAATATGAAAAAAAATGGGATGTTGGAAAAAGTTGGGAGGATAAAAATTAGAAAAATGAAAAATATTTGTGTTTTTACACTGTATATGCTTGGTTTAGAGAATGAAAAAGTGAAAGAATGGAGATTAAATTACTATTATATTTTTATTATATACAAGTGGAAGAATTGAAAAATAGGGAGATAATTCAATTATTTTCTTCTCAATTCCGCTTTTCTCTCTATGTTCTTCTCAATTTGGACGAATAAAATAGTGGGTCAAAATTCCAACCACAATATATTCTTTTCTCTCCATTTAAACCACTACTAAACAAAGCATAAATTCATTTGGTATTTGCTACAGTATAATTCTAACAATAGAATTGTACTATGAGATGAGGTATTTATTTTTTTAGTGTTTTTTAATTGACTCTCTCTCTCTCCAACTAAAAGTAGTAAAAGAAAACATATTTAATGTAGAGTGTATTGTAAAATGGTATGATAAAGTAATAGAAAAAATAAAATTTACCTAAAGTGGCAAAAGAATAGAATATGTGTTAAAATAATTTTTTTTTTTTTGATATGTCAGAATAACGTTTTTTTACAATACCTGATGCTAATGCTGATACAGTGTGAATGCGACCTATAACACAGGAAAAATAAGGCAAATCTTATGAATTGAGAAGTAAGGTGCGGACAAGGGTAGTTGGTAAAAAAGATTTTGACTTAGTATCATGATCGGATTCTCCATTGTTTTTTGGGTTTATAAAATTAGGGAGAGAGAGAGAGAGAGAGAAACGGTATAAGTATAACGCAGCACCTAGGTACCTAACAGTGGTTCGAATTGAGTTGTTTTTAAATCACTATATATATAAGCATAAAAATAGATGTTGATTCTTGACCCCTATAATGTGGTCCGTTTGGAGCACTATATAATACCTACACTTTATGATCATACCTATTGACAATGGAAAGGACAATGATCGTATTTAATATCTTATTTCTTGGCAAGTTTAGGTGGAAATTCTACTTCGGCCTATAGAAGTATCTAGTATCTATAGCCGTTTAATTATATGATGATACATTTTTTTTAAGTTATATTTTAATATTGTTTGCTTGTTAAGTATAAGGGATTGAATCTCCATATTTTTCCACCAATAAAGGTGGAGGTGTCACTAGGCTAAAAGGTCATCAAATTTTTTTTTTAATATATATATATATATATATTTTTTTTTTTGATTGATAGTTTCAACCTCATATGATATTTGCTTTTAAAGACTGTTTTTTAATTTATATCATCAAACTAAAACATCAATTGGATTTTTGGTGTGCACGTGGATCGAATCTTAGATCTCTTATTTTACGATAAGAGACTTTACCAATTGAAACTTTATAATTCTTGTATATAGTTTATTGTACTTTGTGTTGTTTTCAAATTTTATTGAAATTATATTTTAATAGAAAAATTAATTTTCTATAATTTCCTAAGGTTGCATAATTAATTAAGTGCTCGAGTATATGGCTGAAATATTAAGAATATTTAATATTACCAAGGAATATGAGTGGTCCAATTGTAAAGGTTTAGTTCCATGTAATTTGGTTAGGGTTAATATCTTGAGTTCAAATATTTGAAAACAAAATTGGTTCTTATTAGGATGCCCAAAATTTTATTTTATTTGGAAAATAGATTTGAATTATGGATTATTTCTATTGGACACACCAAAAAATAATATCTAGATGAGCTATAAGGCCTTTGACAAATGCCCAACTACGAATGTTACAAGAATCTCTTTGGGATTGAGGTTAAGCTATGGTTAAATCCACTTCAAGCATTAGTTCCTTATTCAGTAGGTGCTGCTATATTCACCCACTAATAGGGTCTTACATGAATTGGTCACTCCCAGCCTTTATTTTTTGGGCAAGATTTATTATACAAATCTGGCAATTTGATCTTTGCATAATTAACTATTGAAATACATTTTACAATATTTTCTTTAGCAAATTGCTTCCGTTAAAACATATATCATTGTCCATAAAATAGGTCTCAGTTGCACCTGGTCTTTTTGTTACATGCCTTTTGTACCTATGTAACATAATTAAAATGGTATTTTCTGCTTTATTTTAATATCAGTTTCAGCTTAATTCCATGAGTAAATTTTCTTCCTCCATCTTACATATTTGTTGTCTTTCTATAAGCTTTTTTTCCTTCATTTTTCTTTGAAAAATAGGGCATAACTTTACCAGAAAAGTGCCTAAAGGGCTCCTACCCAACAATGTATGGATAAATTTTCTATTTAAATTAGTTTGGAGAGAAACCCTTCAAACTCCCCTTTTATTTTTTTTTATTGAATTTGAATTTTAACAAATCCAACATTAGATTACATTTTTTTTTAATATTTTCCATACTTGCAAAATTTCAAGAAGATAAAAAATTAATAATTATGTCACCAATTAAATGTTTAAATTTCAAGTTTTTGTAATATTAAATTATACATAAAAAATAAGTTAATGGATTGAATAGCAATTAACATCCGATATGAATATCATATGACATACATGTTAATAACATAAAGAACATATAATTGAATGGTTAAAATTTTAAAAATATATAGCCATGTTAATTTTTTAATGGGAATTTGAAGGGTTTCTCTCCAGAATAGTTTGGAGAGAAACTTTGTCCGTAGTTTATTGACATTAAATTTCCATAATTTTATGTTTTACAGATAAAAAGAAAAAGAAATTGTTAAATTACCGATTGTCCCAAAAGTTTAAACTATTAGGAAATGGTGAATTTAATCACTTAACCATAAGTCTAACAGAAACAAATATTTCGGTGTAAGTCACAAGCTAGATTTCATTTCAGCACTAGTTGCATTTAATTTTAATTCAACATACGTGGACTATACTAATTCTAATCTTGTTTACATTCTGATATTGAAAACAGTCCCATGTTATGTAATATAGGTACAGTCAAAACATAGTATTATATTTTGCATAGAAAATTTCTCCAAGTGCATCATGTGGATTGTGGATGATCATTTTAGGTAAGTAACAATCGCATGCATGCAAGATTAATTGAATTCCCACTGTATAGTTGCCAAATATAGCCTAATCAAGTATATATACATAATTGGGACCATTTACATACTGAACTCAGTAAAATTTTAAATAGATAATAGGACAAATGCAAGGGAAACGTTAAACACAAAATAGCATGATGATGATGACTGTTAGTGCTATAATGCAACTTGTATATATGCAACAATTTTATGACATCCGAGCATGAAGAATATATATGGAATTATAGATCTACTAAGATAATAAAAAGAAAAGAAAGTGGTTGCTCGGCATGAGTCCCACGGCTGAATTAAGTAGCTACAATAATTGTGTTGTAACACTAATTTTATATTCCTCTTACTTGTGCTAAAAAATTCTACGTACTTTGTCATCAATGAGATTAAGGTTATGATTAAAAACTGTGGATGGACCTACTGATAATGCCCACTGTCTCTTGGGTTATGACAACTACTATTTTGGGCTCTTTCTGTTTTCTTTAAAAATTGCTGAAAATGATTTGCACATACCCAATCTACTTCTGCTGTTTGGGTAGTACAAGAGGTCACTTTAAATAGCTTTCGTAAAAATGATTTTCCGCGTACCTGGGTCATCTTCCAAACTCAAATAACTTTCTAAAAAAAAAAGAAAAGAGAAGATAATAAGGGTCTTATAATAATTGTGAATAATATTATTGTTGTACTAGAAATAATAAGGGCTAGATAATGATAGCTATACTATATCCTGAAGATCAATAATCAACTCAAACAAGCCATTTCTCAGGCCCTTCTATTGGTTTGGTAAAATGAGGATATGCTCACCATTCATTTTCTCAATAACTCAATAGAGTTGTTAGTGGTCTCATGACCTAGTGATATTGGGATATTTACCTAATCTTATGTGTTGTATTTTTGGTTCGTTTGGCACTTTGAATTATTGTCATCTTTATTTGTGTTATATTCTATCTTATATCCTCAACTAAAGAATAATATACGTAAAATATTCAACAAATTTTTGTGATCAAACCACTATGTGCTTCAATTTGGTATCAGAGCCATCCAACTATCATGGCTTCCAATTCTTTGACTTCATCTCATCCATCTTCTTCCAATATTCACCCAACTAATATTTCCCCACAAATTTCTTTTGTTCATTTTCTGTCAAATTCCCACCATTTTTTTTATTCATCAAGTTTACCAAAAAAATGACCTCGATTGGAAAACTAAACTTATTCCATGTCCACCTTCTACAATCTATGTCGATAACATTATGACTCCAAATCCTGCAGTCATCTCTTGGACTCGTCAAGACCAATTCCTAATGAGTCTTCTAAATTCTTCGCTCTCGTATGAGACTCTACCACTTGTTGTTGGTCTTACTACCTCTCAAGACAATTGGGTCAAACTTGAATCATCGCTTCTCTCTGCTTTCAATACCCAAAATTTTCAAATCCATAGACAACTCCAAAGTCAAAAACAAACCCCACGATTGGAGTTCAGCCTTCTCTTGAACTTTATTATTTGTCATGGTTTTTGTGTCTCGAGTTGATGCATCTTTGTTCACATAAAATTGGATGGTGTTTGAGTATTCATACTCGTGTATGTTGATGACATCCTTGTCACTAGCAATACTCCCCATCCTATTTCCTCCATCATCTCTACCCTGAAATCGAATTTGCTCCTAAGGATTTTGGGCTATTGCATTACTTTCTAGGCACATAGATCACTCATCTCCCGACTAGTCTTCATTTGTCTTAGTGCCACTATTTTCATGACATTATTGAAATCTCTAGTGTGGCCAACTGCAAGCCTGTAAGCAACCCCCTTCTATCCATCAAGAAATATCTCCAAACATAATAAGTTGTTATTCCATAATTTCACACTTTTTTTTGCCAAGTTATGGGTTTATTACAATATCTATCCATAATTCTCCCCCCTCCCCCTCCCCCAAACACCAGATGAACACTAGGGTTGCTATCAAACACATTTATTGTTACTTAAGCACACACTTTATATAGGTCTCTTTATTCCCAAAAATACATCTCTCCAACTTCATGCTTTTTCTAATTCTAATTGGACTAGTTGTGTGGATGACATATACTTTACTAGTGGTTCTGCTATATTTCTTGGTCATAATCACCGTTTTAAAAATCAAACTGGACTGGCTGGTTCAACTGAGAACTAGTTTGGTCTAGTAAAATGCCTCAAAACAGGTATAAAATTGGGTTAAACCAAGAACCATGGTCAAAAATGGTTTTTTGATAGTACCCATTTTTAAAAACCATGGTCATAATTTCATTTCTAGCTTGGTCATCAAAGAAGCGACAAATTGTTGCTCGCTCCTCCATTGAGTCCAAATACAAGGACTTGGTAGATACTGCAGCAAAACTCTCATGGCTTTGTTCTTGGCTCATTAAACTTGGTTTTTCTCTTCCTCATCCTCCAATTCTTTAGTGTGACAAAACATGTGGAAATTTATTTTCCCTTTGTTCCTAACAAGGTTGCCTACAATGCCCTTGAATTTCGCTTCATCTCTAACAAAGATCAATTAGCTGACATCATGACCAAAGCACTCTCTTCACCACGATTTATCTTTTTATGTATCAAGTTGAAGCTCTCCTTATGAGAACCTTTAACTTGAGGGGGCATATTGAAAGATTTACCTAATCTTATTTGTTGTATTTTTATTTTTGTTGGAACTTTTGAATATTGTCATCTTTATATATTTTATATTCTATCTTGTATCCTTAACTATAATATTATACATACAACACTCAACAGATTTGTCTGAATGATCAATTCATCCAAACCACCGTGTGCTTCAATTAGCGACATCTGCTTCTTTTTGCAGGGTTTAGTTTTGGGGTCAAATCCATTTATTTACTCTTAGCAAAAAAAAAAAACCCCAATCTAATCCTTTTCAATTATTAGTATTTTTTTTCATATATTGTCAATTTCTTCTTTCTTTGAAGTTACAATTCTGGTGATATGCATGTAGGTCAGACCAATTTTAAATAGTCAATTCTGATTTGTCCCTTTAAATTATATATAGTTTTTTTTTTTTTTTCCTTTTATTTTACTATACTAATTAGACCAGATATAATGAGATAGTCTTCGGCTTACCAAATTTCCCTAATCCAAGGCACCCTTCCCTTAATAAAGGGAGATAAGAGCCACTATGTCATAATTATTTCGAATTGATGACTCAAAGTTCTCTCTACTCGACTAATCTTGTCTCCTTTTTATGTGTCTGTGTGGCTAATATATAGTCTTCTGCTGCCTACCATTAAAGAACACCTCTCAATCTCATCGATCTTCACCAATTTCTCCCACTCTAATGGAAGAGAATACTTCACCAGTCCATATATATGTCATGTATTGATCGAGCTGGTGTCATGTTTGGTGGTCTACAATGATATAAAGGGGGGCATAAGAGTGACTGAAAATACACTTTGTCGTGAATATTGTAGTTACATAAAATTGATACTATGTCAGTCACTATCTTTCACTGTCCATAGCTGTGAAGGTGAGGTCATTGCCAACGGAAGTTAAGCCAACATGCAACATATAGGACGTAGTAGTTGATAGCTAAAACAATGATTTAGAAGAGTACTTGATTCAATAAAATATTAAGCATATATGCTTAAACATAAATATTCATCAATCACATGATATTAAATTTATGAATGGTTGCTTATATATTTATATCAATGCATAATATATTCCTAATCCCACAATGTTGGACAAAACGGTTGAGAAAACTAGAAGCTATACATGGGCCTATATAAAATTTTGTAAATTATTAAGGAGTCAGTAAGAAGCTTTGAGCAATGTTTAACTAAAAATTTCAATAGACGACTCAAAGTCCTGGTGTCGTTAAAGAAGAAATCATAATCTGAGCCAAATTTACATATAAAATGTAAGCACATTATAATAATTAGGTGAGAGCTAGATAGCCAGTATGGATGTTTGGGTACGTAAAACAGACCAATAGGGTTCAAGAATTGGGCACCTATAAAGTAAACTTACCTTTTGACATGCATGTAGTTATCATTGAAACGGTAAAGATATGATGAAATTAGAATAGATTTTCTAGACCCCACATTATTTTCTATGCTTTTTGTGTTAGGGTTGTTTGGCTATGAATAGTTTTGAATAGGTTAAAGTTGGTGTTCGATCTACGCCCACAAATACGATTCACGTGTACTAGACGTAATTGTAGTATCTTTTAATAACTATTTTTGGTGGCCTCTTTGTTTTCAATATGTATTTGTTTAATCAAGTGCTTAAGGATTAAGGATGCTTAAATTGACTGTCATTGTCACTGATAAAGAAAAAGGAGAAGCACTCTCAGCTTATTTTATCATTGTATGTTAACCAAACGCAAAGAAGAATAACAAAAACATCAATTCTTCAATTATATATGTTTTTCTTCCTTTATTTTAATAGGAGATGACTATATTCTATTTATTCTTAATTTGAGTCGTTTGAAGATGCAGCTAGAAACCCTAGACGTGGCAAGAAGTTCTTAACTTTGTCTTAAAACTTATCTGGGTGTTTATCAAGCTAGTCAACGTACTACTCATGTCAATGCTAGAAACCGAGATGCATTTTATTGAAGGTTCTGAACCTCATTAAAGGTAGTGTATATATGCTTAATTTACTTTGGAATCCATGAGCTTTCTTCTTAGGTATACTATCATCATGTTATAGAACATTGATAGCCAAATTTTCCTCTGGAATTCTCAGAGAATTAAGTAATTAATTAAACGCTTAGAAAGGCATGGAAAATAAACTGTTTTCATTGGTTTTCTGATTTATATCTTTTTCCTTCACTTGTGCTTATTCTATAATGGTTGACAAGAAGAATGAGTAAAACTAAAGGAAATTTCTTTTAATGCTTGAAAAAAACATGTACATTTTAATATATTTCTGATTGTTTACCTCAAAATCTCCGCAAGAACCAAATGAAATATCAAAAAAATTTATAATATATACATGGGCCACGTGCCTAAGTTAATTATAAAGTATTAGAGTAATGTTTTCTTCTGCATGGAAAGGGAAAGACACAAACCATATACGTGTCATGAAAAAGCATAGAAAGTCCGAGTTTCAGATGTATTGGGTAGAAACTTAACCGAGCAAGCAAATCAGTTGTTTAGCTGACACTACAAACCATGATTTTCTAATGAATAACACAAGGTTAAGGTGACATCACACGCGCTCTAAATTCTTTATAAACCTGCTTCCTTTTTGATTTGAGAAAGGTGGTCCACCGGACAAGGAACCTTAGTTGAAGAAGCAACTAATTTCTCTCTGTGTGTGTGTAAAATCTGTCACTAGCTAGATTTCGTGAAGAAGGTGTTAATGAGTTCTTAATAATAATTCTAACTCTTTTCTCTCATACTTTTCTCTAAACCTTAATTTGATAATTGATTTGTTTAGTAGTTATTAACTTGTGGCGACAGCAACATATACAGAGGCTGGCGTTCTCACTTGTCGTCCTTTTTTACTTTGACTCTACGTGGACATTGATGTGATGCTCTAGTATGAGTTTAGGTTTGAAAGAGCTAGCTTATGAAATAAGAAAATGCTCTCTCTGTTGATGAAATTAATGGACCCTAGATTTGAGTTTATATACGAAATGGCCATTGACTAACCCTTGTAATGCATCATACACCTTTATCAGTGTGAATAGCATGTGTTTCAAAGACGGCAAATTAATGTGTATAATGTTTGTGAACAATTCAAAGCTCGAGCAAATGCTTTAAGCCAATGTTTAGGCTCATTAATTAATAGATAAACTAAGTTAAAGCCAGACAAATTAAGCTCAGTATACTAGGCTAGCTTGCGAACTTAACTAGCTATGATACAATGATTTTTGGAATTCTATGATCCTGAGGAAAGCTTTAAATTGGAAGTTTAAATTGCAATACATTAGAATATCTTAAATTGATCTTACCCAAAAATGCATGGTTTTGAAAACGTGAAAGTGATTCCTGCAACTATATTTCTTATATACCATATATTTGGGTATCAAAATATTAATTTCCTAAAACATAATAACATTGCACAATTTTGTATGATATATACTAATCTTATTATTTTTTGTCAGAATATATTTGGATACTATTATAAATGAAGAAATTGTGAATATCATAGACCATATATGCATATCTGAATATTATGGGCTACCGTAATTTTGTAATATCTCATATTATTGTGGTTTTAGAGTACTATACTAAACCTAATTTATTACTCTATATGCCATACATTGGGTTCATTTTAGCACACTTGGAATATGAATTAAATAATTAAATTCATAATTTCTTAACAATTTAAACTTTTAAGGCAATCAATAAGTTATTATAGACAATTTAATATAGTAAAGATATAACTATTTGCGGTTTTATCCTGTGGACATAAGTTGTCAAATCAAGACACGTCAATTCTCTCTCTCTCTCTCTCTCTCTCTCTCTCTCTCTCTCTCTCTCTCTCTCTCTCTCTCTCTCTCTCTCTCTCTCTCTCTCTCTCTCTCTCTCTCTCTCTCATTTCAATTTATTCTTTCTACTTTAACACGGTAGAATCACAATCTACATTCTTTATTAATCTTCATTATCATTTCTACTGTCGATATTAGAGCCCACACCTAGGATCTAAATCCACGAGGACCCACCTATATTCATAGACTCTCCATATTTGCATTCGGGTCCTATTAGAATCATTGTTTCATCGTTGCACTTAGCCATGCCTTCAAGCGTAGTCTTAGAGCAACTGCATCAATATGTGTAAAATTTCTTTTCTATTTTAGCATAAAAACTTACTTTTTATTTTATTTTACACAGTCACTTTTACAAAACACCAACATCAGACTATCTATGATACACAATTTTTTATTATTATTTTTACCTTTATTTTTTCTCACACGTTATCTCTCATTCTAATCTCTCACACGTTCTCTCATCTCTCAGCTCTCTTCTCTTCAAAGTTCAGACCACCACAAAACCTCCCTGGCTGAACCTCCATAGCCAAAACTCAAATAACCACCACAAAGGTGAACCTCCATGGTCGGGCCTCCATTTCCTTCATCTATTGGTGTTGTTGTTTACTGTTGTTGCTTCTGCTTATTCAATGCTGTCATTGCTTTTTTTTTTTCTTGCTACTGCTATAGCTGCTGCTTCTTCTTCTTCGTCTTGACCACTTCTTCTTCTTCTTGGATGATTCACATATATTTGTATATGGTTTTGTAAATGGGTTTGATGAATTTGAGATTTAGATTTAAGAAAACCATATGGGTTTGATGAGTTAAAATCTAGATCTATAGAATTTGTTTGATGATTTGTTTGGAATTGATGATTTGTATAGAGGAGATAGAGATGGAAGAGAGTTAGGTGGAGAAGGGAGAGAGGATTGACGGAGAAGAGAGAAAATATGACTTGAGAAGTGAGAGAAAAAATTATTAAAAATAAAAAAATAAAAAGCTACAGTGACCGTGCATATATGCATGGTTATTATAGCAAATGTGCAAATATGCACACTTTAAAAAACATTGATGTGGAGCATTTTTAAGGTAAAATGTGTAAAATTTGTGTCTTTTTGTATTATAAAAAGGTTTACATCCGCTAATGCAGATGCTCTTAGTTTTGTTCATGTGCTTACTAGTGGTTGCATCCACCACTTCCTACTCTAAAGACACCCTCCTTGTGTCTCACATGTGCTTAGAGCTCTCATGTTCCTGTTTCACCTTGGCGACATGTTTGACCTATTATTTGATTTCCATAGGTCCTCACTCAACACAACATACATGATGGAGATGCGCCTACTTTCACTTTCACACCATGGCTCATTCCTCCATTATGGGGATTCTTTATTTTTAAGCGTTTTTCTTTGTTTTTTCTTCTGCTAAAAAAGCACAGCAAACACTCTTTGAGACCGTAACAGCATGTTTTCTGTGAGATAGAGTCTTTCATATGCATCACGCAGTTCAAGGGCTTCTTCTTTTTGTACGATGAATTATTTTAATCATTTCTTGGCGGCTCCTAGTTCATTCAATGAGCATTAAACACATTCCTTGCATTGAAATTTTTCCATTCTTCCAAAATTTAGAGCATGTTTGGTAGAATGTGACAGTAATTGTATAGGAATAAGAATATATATTACAAAGAATATAAGATGTTGTAATGTAATATTTATTACTATTTATTTGTTTAGTGATAATACAATAATAGAACCCTAAAGACAATGGAATGAAAGCATCTTAAATCAAACTTAAAATATATTTTAAGAAATATCTTACTCATATAATTATATTTCCTAAAAAAAAAAATATTTTTTAACTTTGAAAGAGAGATTAGTTATTTTTTTTATGATTTTTTATTTTCATAATTGTTAGGTGCATATGGAAATATATTAATTTTAGAAATTAATACACATATTAATGAATAACTATTACAACCTTTTTAGAGATGAATAGTTATTTCTCATTTTAAAAAATAACTATTCATAAGAAATGACTATTTCTGCTAATAAAAACATAACTAAATTACTGAATAGCTAAATCATAAGAATAATTATTACATTACAATGCCTATTACAATCTACTAAACGTACCCTTAGTTTTTATCAAACATTTGCCTTGAGTTTGAGGGAAGATGTTAGCATATATTAGGATATCATATATCAGGATATTAGCGTAAATATTGTAGACCATAATTGTCTAAAAATGCTATAGGCTACCATGGTTTTTGTAATACCACGGATTGGGCTTCTAGGATTTCCATACTAAACCTAATATATTCTTATATATACTCTACATTGGATTTATTGTAAAACACAATTTAATATTGTAATGATGCAATTGTTTGGGGCTTTCTACTGTGGATGTTGGCTGTGAGTCTCTCTCTCGTTTAACAGTGATGATCAATAACAAAAAAATCTTCCTCCATCTTGGAAGAAAAAATATGGTGAAACGATCCCTCTCTGTGATGAATCTTTCTATACGGGACAAAGAAGAAAGGATGGAGGCATCACAGCCGACACGTTCTCAGGGTTGTAGAAATTTGTCTTGGGGTGTCAAAGGGGGTAGAAATTTGGGGTGTTTGCTACAACAACTTCCTGTCTAACAATCACCTCCAATGGTCAAATGGGTCACATCTTTTCATGTCCCTATCTTAGAAAGTTTTGTTTTGTGATAAAACCTAAGTTATTTGATTGCCTAGGTGTTAAATTTCGCATCTCACATTGGATTTGGTTCTCTAGGATCATATATATTTTTTAACGTTTTAGCGTGTGATCTTGGTAGACATTGACAGTGTCTGTTAGAGTTTCATAAATAAATTCACAAATATTAGTTGCTGTTTTCTGATACACAGCTTGAAGAAGGTTTTGTTGACTCCAATTTTCTCAAATAGCGAAAAAAGAAACTGAAAGTCCCAGATTGAGCTGGCTGATGAGCAATGCAGTTGGCTAGCACTCAAAATTAATTATGATGCACTACTCAAATTCAACATATTAGAAATCCCAAAGGACAAGAGTAATAATTTTATGTATAGCCTATATATGTTACATCAGGTAATTATGCATAACATTGTCCATCTACTTTTCAACTTTATTAAGAAATAGCCTCCGTCAGAGTCTTTATTACTTTGTTGCTTATGATCACTATTTCCTCCTTACAAATTGGACATGAATAGTGAAACAAGTGACCCACTGGCTCGCAAGGGTGCTTCATTCCCAGCCTCCTCCTCTCTCAAATCTTTCACATTGATTCAGTTATAGAAAATGATCAATAACCTGTTATGATTTTTTTAGTGGCACTAGTATTGAAAAATCTTTTCTATCTCTATACATTTATAAAATATGTCTTGGTGTCAAAATAAGGTATATGGTCTAAAAATGATCCGGGGTTGATTTACAATTGAAATGTCAGAATCTAAAACACTTCAGTAATAATATTAGATCTCTCTTCATGCTTACCTATGTATATCATCACACTATATTTGGAAGTCTATCGGAGATATTTTTAGTAAATGTATGCATTGTACATTTTTTTTTTTTTTTTGGAGAAGTGTATGCATTGTACTTAGGAGTTACATATAAAAAAAATTCCTATTCCTTTGTTTCACAAATCAAAAAAGAAAATTTTAATAATTGTGCAACTTCTTGGCCAACAACTAAAAAAACTCGTCCAGCCCTTCTATGTCCTGTAGCTGATCTAACTGTGATATTTGCCTTTGATATAAAGAGTAAAAACAAAGTAGTGGCAGCTCTAAGATGGTTCAAAAGGATATATTATTATACTTGCAATCATTTTTAGTTTTTTTTTTTTTTTTTTTGGTTTTCATAATTTCTTCGAAGTGCCAAATGAGCCTCTCTCTCCATGTTGAATATTTGCTTCTACATTGTGTGATTTGGCGCAATGCGATTGGTTTGTGGATAACCGTTACTAGAGACAAAGCCAAACTCATTTGAAAGACTAGTGGCGTAGTACCACGTCTAAAAATGCGTAAGCTGGCCAGAATTGTAAGAGGAGAAGAGGACCCATCTATATAAATACGTAAAAAGATTTATGAAAGAAACCATGCAATCAGTGACGAAACCATGGCCTTTGTTGCGTGCATGGAATAGCCTCCGACCAGCAATGACGTGCATGCCACCTGTTCCCTGATGCTGACTTTTACTTTAAGCTAGCCCTAATTTAATTTGTACGTACCCAAAGTAGGATAATAATGGCTCATAATTAATCAGTTAAATTAGGCACTTGAAACCAAACATTTTCCCTGACACTTATTGCATTCTCACGTTTGCTCTTTCCTCTTATAGATTTGACAAATCTTGTTTAGAACTTTAAATGGCATTTCCAAAGCTTATGGTATCTAATTAGGGCTTGCTTCACTCATCAAGTGGTCTATATTATGTACGCACAAAGAAAATGTGCATATTTTGCACTATTTCTATGATGTAAGGTTAAAAGCAAAAAAATCAATTAAATTGACTTGAAGGTGTATGCTGTCTTCAAAGATATGTATTTTGATTTAAGACAAGAACTTAAGAGTTAATTAATGCTTCACTTCAATGAGCGCTTAAATTTCCTACTACTATGCATATTTCCTATGTTGTAGTTGCTTTAGCACATCTAAATACTATTCTGACTTTTACATAACGGGATGGTAAATTTAAGAAGTAATGTCATTTACATGCATTCTATGTACTTGCATATAATTTATTTTTTCTTTTGTTCTTAAATCACAATTGCTTATCCGAGAAGTTATGCCCACACACACACGTACACATGCACGCGCGCGCGCGCACACACATATATATGTTGGGTTCAAGTTATATATGGTGTAACTCTAAGCAATGTTATACTACTTAATATTTTTTAATTGGATGCAAATTTTGATAAATCTATCTTTAGATTACATTATTTTTGTATATTCTCCATGCTTGCAAAATTTAAAGATGATTAAAGATCAATGGCCATGTCATCAATCATTTGTTTAAATTCAATTTTTTATAGTTTAAAATAATGCATAAAAGATGATGTTTTTGGGTCGAATATTAAATTACGGCATCAAAATTGGCATGCATGTTAAGAATATATAGAACATGTAATTCAACGGTGGGATTCTCAAAATATGAATTCTATAACAAATTATTGGGTAGCATAACATTACTTATAGTTACACCAAGTGTAACTTGAATCCAACTCTCTCTCTCTCTCTCTCTCTCTCTCTCTCTCTCTCTCTCTCTCTCTCTCTCTCTCTCTATATATATATATATATATATATATGTTTTTTTTTTCTTTTTTGATAGGATGTCCACACATATTTTTAGTGCATTGATCAACATGTAAAAATAGATTTAGCTAGCCATTTAATAAAAATCAAGATATGAGTCACATAATTAAAAGATTTCCACTCTCTTCTCAAAAAAAGAAAAAAAAAAAGATTGCCACTCCATCAAACTGTTTGGATGCTATATGTTTGTGTCTCCCAAACAAATACAAAATTAGGGTCCACTTATGATTAATTATTTAAGACTAAGTGTGCGTTTGGCTCTAACTTAAAAAGCCAGCTTATATTTGCTACTATTTATGGGTTCCATTGCACTTTTTGGTACTATTTATGAATCTCACTATTCTATTTTAGCTAACTTTTATCTTTATATGCAGTATTTTCAATAAAAAGTTTTTAGTTTCAGCAAAATAAGCAGATTCCAAACAGATCTTAAATTCCAAAATTAAAACAAAGTCAATCCTTGTAAAAGAAATGGTGGAGAGAGAGAAGGATACTTTTGTCATTGCAAGAAGAAAAAAGGGATATGGTTGTTTTGCTAGCAAATGGGGAATTAGCACGTCAACCACCTACTATTCAAATTGGGAATTATTTAGTCAGGGGGACATAAAACACCAAAGAGTGTGTATATATATAGAAAGGTTAGGTTAGATTTAAGGAAGGCAGCCCCATTCTTAAGAAAAAGGTTGGATTTGAGGAAGGCAGCCATTTTTCTTAAGAAGAAAAGAAGAAGTTGGGAACAAACAAACATGGGAAGGCCTCCTTGTTGTGATGAGAATGGCCTCAAGAAAGGCCCTTGGACATCCGAAGAAGATCAAAAGCTTGTCAAATACATCCAAAAACATGGACATGGAAGCTGGAGGGCTCTTCCCAAACTTTCAGGTATATATGGATCCATGACACTCCAATCCCATCTTTATCTCTCTTTCTCTCTTTCTCTCTCTCAAAGTGAGTCTACTTTGTGCTTTTTTACAGGGCTTAACAGATGTGGGAAGAGTTGTAGGTTAAGATGGACAAATTACTTAAGGCCAGATATCAAGAGAGGGAAATTTTCCCAAGATGAAGAACAAACAATTCTGAATCTTCATGCTGTTCTTGGAAACAAGTAATTTCAGCAATATTTATAATTTTATTTATCGAAAAATAATGATATATGCCTTTTTTTCTTCTAATAAATAGGAAGGGGAACTTGAACTCTGATTTTCCACACAAGAAGGATTGAATAATACAACTGAATTACTATACTCTTAACAATAACTTGTTTAATTATTCTAACTTTTTATTTTCTTTTTCTTCTACAAGATGGTCAGCAATTGCAGGCCACCTACCTGGTCGGACTGACAATGAAATCAAGAACTTCTGGAATACCCATTTGAAGAAAAAGCTTATTCAAATGGGATTTGACCCCATGACACACCGGCCTCGAACTGATATCTTCTCGAGCTTGCCTCATCTTATAGCTCTGGCTAATTTGAAAGAGCTTGTGGACCACCACTCATGGGAAGAACAGGCTGTGAGACTACAAGCAGAGGCTATTCAAATGGCAAGGGTTCAATACCTACAATATCTTCTCCAACCCCTAGCTTCTAATGGAACTACCAACAACTTAAACAGTAGTTTCATGGACATGGACAGTACTATTAGTCTTTTGAATTCACTTTCTTCCATGAAGGATAACTTAGCTTTGAGTTCACCTCATCAGTTGGATACTCCAACACAATCTCTTGGAACTTCCACACTTCAATCAGTCCCTGATTCAATCCTTTTCTCTCATTTGCCCCAGTTGGAAAACCCTTGCACCTATCAAACACCATTAAACAAGGACAATATGGTTCAAGCAAATGAGTTTACGGCGTTTAGCCAAGGCGAAAACTCTCCCAATTCTCCATGGCTTGCTTCATCTTCAAGTACTCCATCTCCTTCCGTGGCTCCACCCGCAGAGACTAATTCCATCGATGCTTGCAGTACTTCAAGCTACGGAGGAGCCCCTTTTGCTTGGCCTGACCTACTCCTCGAGGACCCTCTGTTCCATGAGCTTTCTTAGTTTTAGATGTGTGTGAAAGGTTTGTAGTTGCACTTGCACCACCACTTTATACCCTCTGTGTAATAGTAATTCTCCTAAGCGTATTATACTCTTCGTTGTGTGTATAATCTTCATCGTGATACGCCAACTGGTTCTAGTGGTTGAGTAGTATTGTAATCTGTGGATTTGAAATCTTAAGAAGTGCTTGAGTTATGTAAAGGCCGTTTGGTACATGTGTTTAAACATATATTTTTAGTTTTTAAACAATATTATATGTATTTTTATACACTTTTTCACTCATAAATTTTAAAAAAATTAAAAATTGTTATTTAAACCTTGTATTAAACGAACCTGTAATGTTTTTGTTGTTAAGAGAACTAGCTAGGGTACCACTAGCACGAAAAAGAAAAAAACCTTAGCAAGAAAAAAGAGAAAAAAGGTTTCTCATACATTAACAAAAACTAGTCATATGATCAGATTTTTTTTTTTCCCTTTCCTTTTTTAAAGTTAAATATCATTCACGCACCATATGGATTTGAAGTTATGGTATATATAATGTTATGATATGTGGGAAGAAGCAGATATATCATTGAGTTCCATCTTTTCATTCACACAAACTGTGCAACATAACAAAAGAATAATTACAGAAAATTAGATGGGAAAACACCAAATTCATGTTATTTTTATTGGTTTAGAGGCCATTCGAGAAGTTTTCTCCAAGTTCGGATGTTCACACAGGAAAAAAGGGTCTCTTTACTTTTATGTATATAAAATGTAGCTTATTTTATCTTGTAATATCCATTTATAATATTCTGGGTAAGTTAAACCTGGACCAGCCAACCACTATGCAGGAAGAGGAAGGTCCATTTCACTTTCTTGAAAAATATAAATGCCATTGAGACTATTGTCTTCCGAGAAAGAGAGAGAGAGAGAAAGTTGACCAAGGCATCAATGTCAAAAAAGTGACGTAGAAGGATTCGCAATGAGTAGTTAGGAAACGTACAAAGTGTTCTCGGAATTTTCTGACTTGCAAGAGATAATGGATAAATTGTCCAGGCTAACAACCTTGCAGTACTTCCTAAAGACTGCACGCATATTCCATGCAATCATCATCATTTTCAGAGCAACCAAGGCCAAGACAATGTGAGAATGAGGTATTATTGTTAGAAGTTGGTTTCAATTGTATTATGACCTAACTTAGGAAAATGAAGGAACAAGGTTAATCATATCTGTCCAATTTTTCCAGAATGGCTAGTCAGAGATGAAGAGAAACTCTAGAATAAATTTTATTTTTCAACAAGCACCAATAATTTTATTTTTCACAATTTTATTCTTACTTTTTAAAGCATCCACAATTTTACAATTGAAGTCATTCCATTTTGAACAAATTTATTTTAGGGAAGCACATTATTTCTTCCAAATTATAATATTTTTTAGAGCTCTTAGGGTAACTCCACTATGGATTATATTGGATACCACATCATTAATAATGGAATAATGCTAGAAATACAAACTTTTTTTACAAACTACTAATTAAGTGAATAGTTATTGATAAATAAAAAAGTGATGTTAATGATAGGTCTAGATGAAAACCAATAAAACCGGTCATATTAACAGTTTGTAAAAAAGTTGTAAAATAAGTTGTGACTGTGGCATTATTCTTAATAATGTAAATAGATACTTAAATGATACAAGTTGATTTTTTTAAAATTTTTATAATATAAAGATAAAATCCTAATACATTCGGTTCAAAATGAACTTTAGAGTATGCTATCTTGTAATAGTTTGCAAGTTTCAAACTTGATATAACTTTACTATTTTAAAAAAGAAAGAATAAGGAATATGTAACTGTTTTGTTTTTTTTTTTTGTTTTTTGATAGGAGAATATGTAACTGTTTGATAATTGATTTGATTCTTAAAAAAAAATAGTAGTCTCCAATTTTATTTTGAACGATTGGGGATCATAAAATAGTATTTACATTGTATTAGGTTCTCATACTCCATTACTATAAAGTGAAGAAAGAAAAAGTCAAGGTCATAACATTTGGTTGGACTTAAAGAACCATTGAAACAAGGTCCAATATAAAAAAATAAAAAAAATAAAAAAATAAAAAAATTCTTTCTGCATATGTTCAAATATGTTTTCATTTTCGTTTCTTGCCTTGTGTACTATGTATGTATATACGAAGGCAGATCGAGACCAACGACTATAGGAACAAATGTGTGGATAATTAGATCTGCAAAGGATCATTAGGGGTTCTATTATGTTATCTCATTGAACAGTTTCAAAAATTGTAGCGGTGCATATCACCTACGTACCGTTTCTTCACATAAGAACAGAGAAAAAAAATGGTAATATTTCATATATTCAGTATATGATTTTCGAATGCATAATCCAAATAGGGTCTATCAATCTATCTATATATATCGTTTGATTATTTTCTAGTTTGACTCTTAAGGGATAAGAAGTAATAGAAAATCCATTGTTCTTGAAATGAAGAGGAGCATCACCTTTTTGCTAATATATAAGCATTCTGATCGAATGTGATCAAACTTCATTTATACATTTCAATATGTGACTTTAAGGAAAAGATCCATGTGTCTTCCACACATTGCATTGTTGTAGGAAAATGCCTTCGGATAGCACTCCCACCTCAATATTGATTGTGAATGTTAGGTTCTTAGACTTTAGGATCTAAATGTATTAGAACTTCAATATGTAACGTTGGCAAACCATGATCAAAACATTTAGTCTAGATTTAGGTTGCTCAAAGTGTGGTTATGTGTAAAGTTGGAATCGAGTAATTGCAAGAAATTACTATTCAATTTCTGCAAGGCTTGATCAATCAAAAATTAGACTCAATCAATTGAAACTCATGCAGATTATTTTTCTGCAGAATTTCCAACTCAGCCCAAGCCCATATGACATGTAGGGTTTTATGTTTTGCTTCAAGTATAAAATGAAAAATTCTAGCCACATTTTATAAGTGGTTAATATGCTGTGTATATGAATCTCTTGTGAGATCTAGAGATGTTTATCTTCATACATACTTAGAGTTATCAAGATCAAGATTGATGTCGAGAGCTTGGTAATCTCTTCGGTTGCTGTTTCAAGAGTTTAAAGAAAACACAAGTGGGAGTACTTGTGGTTGCTATGGATCAAGGAAAGAAGTAGTCTGTGGACTTAGAGCTGTCACGTGGTCATGGTAGTAAGTTTTCTACTCGAGATAGCAATATGATGTTAGTGGTCTAAGCCGCTATTGTAAGACTTTAATTCTTTCATAATGGATCTGTTTTACCTTGAGGATAGCCATTTTACCTTGAGGATAGTTAGGTTAAATCCTCCCCAAGTTTTTTACCTGTTTGGTTTTCCTAGGTTATCATATTGTTGTGTTCTTTATATTTCCACATTATTTACTTGATATGATTTACTTGTGTTAACCTAGATCTGAATAATTTATCTAAATAATAACTTGGCTAAATAACTAGGTTAAACAACTTATGTTTTAAGGGGTCTAAAAACGTACAAGTGGTATCAGAGTGGGTTAGCTCTAGTATTTAGATCATTTGGTCTAAGAGTTTATCCTTGACCCCTGTTGTCATGGATTCTTGGAAGTTCTTATTGTTAAAATTTCAACTTGTCTACTTTTGGTTTGTGTTTCTTGTTGCTTTTGTTAAGTCTTTCCTTGAGTATTTTGGAATAATTACATGTGATGATAATTATGTGTGCTATACTGCTTTAACCGCCTTAAAGGCACGTGATTCTTATCTTTGGTATTTGGATAGTGGTTGCTCCCAGTATATGACAGGAAATAAAGCTTTATTCAAGACACTCTTTGAAGGAAAGATCGGGACAGTCACGTTTGGAGATGGAAGCAAATCTATAATCAGAGACATTGGAACTGTGGATATCTCAAGATCGCTAGTTTTTGAAGATGTCTGGTATGTTGATATTTCAGTGAGATTTGTGACAATGGGCTAAATGTTCTATTCATCAAGTATGAATGTGAGATACTTGATGGAGGAGGTGACTGCATGTGTATTGGTGTTAGGACAACTAACAACTGTTATGGTATAATACCAAGTATAAGTAACAAGTGTTTCAGTGCAAAGATCAATCATGTAGACTTATGGCATCAACAGTTAGGACATGCAAGTCACAAGCAATTAGAGAAGATTTCCAACTGTGATGCAGTTATTGGTTTACCTAAGTTTGAAAAGATAGAAAAGTGCATATGTGGACCATTTCAGATGGGTAAACAAGTGAAGTCCAAACATCCGTCTGTGACTGAAGTTCAAACTTCAAGACTTCTAGAGTTGTTGCACATTGATCTCATGGGTCCTGCCAGAGTTCAGAGTTTAGGTGAAAAGAAGTATATTCTAGTTGTTGTGGATGATTTCACTAGGTATACTTGGATTGTGCTTTTGAGAGATAAAGCTGAGGCTCCTAAAAAGATGATACACTTATACAAGAAATTGCAAGTTGAGAAAGGTACTGAGATAGCCAGAATTAGAAGTGATCAAGGAAGGGAATTTGAAAACACAAAGCTAGTTACCTTCTACAATGATCAAGGCACACATTAAGAGCTTTCTTCACCCAAGACACCACAACAGAATGGAATAGTGGAATGGAAGAATATGGTTGTTCAAGAGATGAATCGTGTTATGCTACATAACAAAAAGATGCCCAAGTCCTTCTGGGGAGAAGCAGTTAACACTGCTTGCCATACACTTAATCGGGTGTATTTCAGACTTGATTCCAAGAAAACTCCTTATGAAATCTGGAGAGGAAAGAAGTCCGTTGTCAAATACTTTCGGATATTTGGCAGTGACTATTACATTCTGTGTGATAGGGAGAACCTTGAAAAATTTGATGCAAAGAGTGACAAGAGATACTTTCTGGGATACTCTTCCACTAGTAGAGCATATAGAGTATACAACTTGAGAACTAAAACAGTTATAGAGTCTTTAAATGTGGTGATCAATGATGAACTGTGTTCAGAAACTCATTCAGAAAACACTCCTCTGATTTAAGAAAAGACTGTGGAGGTTGATGATTCTATTCCTGATGATTATGTTGGGAAGCATAGTGATGAAAAGCTATTATTGTTGAATGATGCTGTTTCAGTACCATCAAGTTCAGAACCATCCATACCAATTCATGAAACTCAACAAGAACAAAGTGAGCCTAGTCCTTCATTAGAACAAAAAAGTACCTCCACATCTCTGGTCAAAGGTTCATCTTCTAGAGTAAAGTTAAATCACCCTGCCACAAATATATTGGGTAGTTTGAATGATAACATGAGATTGAGATCCAAAGCCTTGAATGTAATTACTCACTCATGCTATCTATCCCAATTTGAATCGAAAAAGGTGGATGAAGCACTTCAAGATGCTGATTAGGTTAATTCTATGCATGAAGAACTTCATCAATTTGTTCGGAATGATGTGTGAGAATTAGTTCCTAGACCAAAGGGAGTAAATGTGATTGGAACTAAGTGGATTTTCAAGAACAAGTCAGATGAACATGGTACTATTATTAGAAACAAATCAAAACTTGTTGCTCAAGGATACACACAAGTGGAAGGGATTAATTTTGATGAAACTTTTGCACCAGTAGCAAGACTGGAATCCATTAGGATACTTTTGGATATAGCTAGTCATTTGAATTTTAAGCTATATCAAATGGATGTCAAGAGTGTCTTCTTGAATGGGATGTTGCAAGAAAAAGTGTATGTTGAACAACCAAAGGGTTTTGTTGATCCTCATAGACCGGATGATGTCTACAAGTTGAAGAGAGCACTCTACGGTTTGAAACAAGCTTCCAAGGCATGGTATGATAGGTTAACTGCAAATTTCATTGAGCATGGATTCAAAAGAGGATTTGCAGATACTACTCTCTTCATACGAAAGGATAAGAATTATTTTGTAGTAGCTCAAATTTACGTTGATGATATTGTTTTTGGTGCTACTAATGATTCTCTTGCTCAATCTTTTGTAGATGAAATGAAGAAGATGTTTGAAATGAGTATGGTTGGTGAACTGACTTATTTCTTGGGATTGTAGGTGAAGCAAAAGGATTCTGGAATTTACACCAACCAAAAAAAGTATGCTAGAAATCTAGTCAAGAGATTTGGACTTGACAAGGCTGAACATGCTAGAACACCAATGGCTGCTAATGCAAAGTTAACCAATGATCCATCGGGTGAGTCTGTTGATGTTACTTTATATAGAAGCATGATTGGTTGTCTTTTGTATTTAATTGCAAGTCGACATGATATTCCTTTCAGTGTTGGTGTATGTTCTAGGTTTCAATCTAATTCTAAAATTTCACATTTGAATACTGGTAAAAGAATCATAAAATATGTTAGTGGAATTTGTAATTATGGATTGTTTTATAGCAAAGAGTCAAATTTGTCTCTTGCTGGATTTTCAGATTCAGATTGGGCCAGCAATGCTGATGATAGAAAAAGCACCACTGGTAAGTGTTTTTATGTAGAAGCCAATCTTATTGCTTGGATGTGTAAAAAGCAGAATTTTGTCTCTCTGTCTACTGCAGAAGCAGAATATATTGCTGTTGGAAGTTGTTGTTCACGGCTTCTTTTGATGAAAAAGCTTTTGAGTAATTATGGGATATCACAAGACACCATAGTTGTCTATTGTGATAATTCTAGTACTATCGATATCTCTAAGAACCCTATTCAACACTCTAAGACTAAGCACATAGAGATTATATATCAATTTATTAGGGATCTGCTTGAAAGAAAGATTGTGGCTCTTGAATATATCTCTACTGAACGTCAGAATGCTGACATCTTCACCAAACATCTTGATAGAAGTAAGTTTGAGGCACTTCGTCAAGTAATTGGTGTGATTTTGTATCCCTAGTCATCTTTAGCTCTCATGGACCTTGTGCTTCATATCTCTATTCTATGTGACCATTCTTCTTTGTTGTTTTGTTTTATTTGTTTTTAGGATTTGCATTGCATAACATTCATGCATTTCATGCTAGGTTTTTTTTTTTTTTTTTGTTATTTTTTTCAAAAATAAAAAAAATAAAAAAATGAAGGAAAAATGTGTTTTGCTTTATTTTTCTTGGACTTGAAATCAAAGGCTGACCATATTATCTTTACATAACATAGTTATGTACCTTGTTTAACTTGGATGAGCTTATTTTATTGCACTTTACTAGTTTTAGCTTTGTAATGCATGTTGTGTGGGAGTTGTTTATAGTTTTTGATTACATGATCTTGATTTTGAAGTCACATACTTTTGATTGTAAGGACTAAAAAATCCTAAGAGAAAAGTATAAATAACCATCTCACCACTGTTTACTAGCCAATCATGAACACCTTGGTGCATATCATATGATTTTTTGTTTGAGAAAGTGTAGCACATGCACAAAAAAACATATGATGTAGTCTCGGCTTATAATTATAAACTTGGTGTGTACATTATTGGGATATAATATATTCAAATTGAAATAAATTTGTGTGTACATTGTGAGGTAAAACAAGAAACTTACATGATTGCAAGCTTGTTTTTTAGGAGATTTGAGAGTTATATGATGTAACTCTTAAGGTGATAGTCACTTTCAAACTTATGTAATGAATTTTGTAGAAATTGTGATTAATCACTATTTACTTATCACCTCACATATATCTCAAGCTACTACTAGTTGCACACACTACACAAGTTATTCTTTACTAAACTTAGTACATGATATTGTGTGTGAGACAAATTGATTGAAAATCTTGTTTTTGGAAGATTTGGGTTGAATTCAAGTGTTTTTGAAAAACTTTTCATCTCATACTCATGCATTTTATTCATATAACAATGTGCTTTAAGGAGTTTCTGCATCAAAATGCTATGTTTTTCAAAAAACTGATTTTTTCAGATTTTTGATTAATCGAACCTGTTGCTCGACCGATCGAAAATGCGATAAAAATTTTGGTTACAGTTTGCCTGGCTCGATTGGTGCTAGATCAATCGAAATTGATTTTTGATCAATTAAATCTAATTTTCGACCGATCAAAAATCGATCAGAGAGTTTTTTTAAAAAAGCTTGTGTTCATCACATTATTCATACTTTTTCAAAAAGCTTTCTCTCTTTTCTTCTTCGACCGATTCACTTCAAGTCAATTTTTGTCGTTTTCTTCCTAATTTTTCTCAAGGTTTTTGTCTTCAAGTGCCTGTAAGACCTTTTTACCCATTCTTTTTCATTTTATTCACATTTTTCATGCATTTTAGGTGAAATTTTCGGACCTATATATTTTTGGAGTTTTTGATTTTTGAGTTGGTTTCTTTCAAAATTGATCACTGGGTTTTTGTTCTTAGATATCGAAAACATGTTTCCCATGCATTAATTTGATTAATTTGGCGATTTGAGAACAATTTAAAATTCTAGGGCTTGGAACTACATGAAATTGGGGATTTTGTTCACTTGGGCTGTAATTGGTAAAATTGACTTGTATAATTGATTGATTAATTCATTATATGATGTTTCCTAACTAGTATGATGGTTAATTGCTCAATTTGGGTTACTTCTTGAAATTGGGTTTTTCAAAGTTTGAGTTTTTTTTTTTTTTTCCTTCTAAAACTCTATGTTCAAGTCAATTGTTGGTTTATAAAGTATAGTTGAACAGTTTTTTCACTACAATAGAGCATGCTTCATTTGTTCATTCAGTTCATGCATCATATAGATTGATATTTTCTATTGTTGTTTTCTCTCTAACACTATTTGATGCAATCTACCCTTGGTTTTTTTTTTTTTTTTTCTTTGGTTTCTGTTTCTGTCTATCCTTTCCAACCCTTAGCATTATGGTTAGGAAGACTAGAGCAAATAAGAAAAACCACCTCCACCTTTACCCCTGCCTTCGATAGTGATAGGTTTCAGTTTAAGAAAAACCAAAAGACCTATGAGAAGCTGAACATTTTTAGGCCTGTGTGGGCTGAGAGAAAGGTTGTGTTAGATGAGTTAGATCCGGAGATTAGGAGGAACTTTTAGCGTAGGGGCTGGTTATCTTTGTTGGATATTTCTCATTCTCCTTTAACTGCCTTAATTAGAGAGTTCTATTCGAACCTCTCTGTCCACTCCGATGATTCCAACATTCACTATGTGATGAGTTGGATAAGGGGTGAAGAGTATACCATTACTTCTTCAGTAGTGGCCTCTGCTCTTGGGGTGCCTTTGGTATGACAGCCAGTCTACCCTTATGATGTGACCCCTCCTCTTGATGACATTATGTCATATCTCACCGGTACTTCCATTAAGTGGGGTACTGATCCTCGTATTACCTCCCATGAACTTACTAAGATTCATTATTGTTTTTTTGGATTTCTTATCATTCTATCTGGCCCATCTCTCACTTGCACACCATTCCTATTAAGAGATGTGCATTTTTGTATGCCTTTGTGACTGATGCTCCTATGAGTTTTCCTACTCTTTTCATTCGTTCCTTGGTTGAGGTTCATAGGAGTAGTTCTACTGCACATGGTCTTTTCTTCCTTATTTTTGTACATAGGATTTTGTTACATCTAGGTTTAGAGTATTTTCCTGCGTCTGAGCCCGTACATATTATAGCTCCTATAGGTACCACCTTCCTTAGGCAGAGAGCAGCTTAAATGAAAGTTAACTCTAAACGCCCTCGTGTAGAGTCTTCTTCTAATGCTGCATCCCATCCTCCTTGTTATGTTCTAAAGACTTAGGAACTAATGTATTTAGAATTCTAATGTGTAATGTTGGCAAACCATGATCAAAACAAGTGTTAGTCTTGTTTAGACTCGCTCAAAGTGTGTGCATTATATGTAAAGTTGGAATCGAGTGGTTGTAGAAGTATTAGTGACTTTTAGCTTGGCTCGATCGATCGAAAAACAAGCTCGATCGATCGAACCTCGGACAGAATGTTTTTTCTGCAGAATTCCAACTCAGCCCTAGCTCATTTAAAATGTTTAGGGTTTTATGTTTTTGCCCCAGGTATAAAAGGCAAACCTTAGTCACATTTTAAAGGTTGCTCATATTGCGGTTTGTGTAAATCTCTTGTGAGATTTGTGAGGAGCTTTCCTTTACACAAGTTTAGGATTATCAAGAAGGAGATTTCTTCAAGAGCTTGATGATCGTTCAGTTGCTGACATAAGAACTTAAAGAAACACAAGTAGGTATGCTTGTACTTGCTAGAGAATCCAAGAAAGAAGGATGTCGTGGTCTCGAAACTTGCACGTGGTCGTGTCAGTAAGTTTCTACTAGTGGGTAGTAATAGGATGTTAGTGGTCTAAGTCCTATTGTAAAATTTCGATTCTTTCATAGTGGATTCAGGTTTACATTAAGGATAGTTAGGTTAAATCCTCCCCAGGTTTTTACCGTGTGGTTTCCTGGGTCATCATATTATTGTGTTTTCATATTTCCACTACTTTGCATGATATGATATATTTGTGTTAACCTAGATGTGTTAATTTGACTAAGTTAATCACTTGGCTAATTACTTAGGTTAATTTGGTTGTGTTTTTGAGGAGTCTATAAACTAACACTCCTTCTTTAGGTGACCCCACAACTGAGGAGTTTGTTGATCCCACTGCCACAATTAATTCTCCGCCTTCTGCTTTGGATGATTCTAGCATTCGGAGAATAGCTAGGTTAAATCCTCCCCAGGTTTTTACCGTGTGGTTTCCTAAGTCATCATATTATTGTGTTTTCATATTTCCGCTACTTTGCATAATATGATATATTTGTGTTAACCTAGATCTGTTAATTTGACTAAGTTAATCACTTGGCTAATTATTTAGGTTAATCTGGTTGTGTTTTTGAGGGGTCTATAAACTAACACTCCTTCTTTAGGTGACCCCACAACTGAGGAGTTTGTTGATCCCACTGCCACAATTAATCCTCCGTCTTCTGCTTTGGATGATTCCAGCATTCGGAGAATAGCTAGGTTAAATCATCCCCAGGTTTTTTATCGGTTTGGTTTTCTTGGGTTATCATATCGTTGTATTTTTTATATTTTTGCATTATTTACTTGATATGATTTACTTGTGTTAACCTAGATCTGAATAATTTATCTAAGTAATCACTTGGCTAAATAACTAGGTTAAACAATTTGTGTTTGAAGGGGTCTAAAAACATACAGTGAAAATATTATGATTATAAAAAGATCTCTAAGAAATAAACAATAGGAATGAAGCAAACCCAAAATCAGAAAATAAACAAACACATACAAGCAAAAGAACACCAAGGATTTACGTGATTCGGCTTTTGGTCTACATCCACAGGCAACAACGAAGAAATTTCACTAATCAAATATGGAGATGTACAAGTTGGTGTATCAATATTCTCACACACACCCAATCCCCAATACACCCAATAGCTCTCTCACAAATACAAGAAATAGAGAAGATCTTGCATCCTATGCTAAAATAGAGAACTCTCACGATAATATGCAGCAGCCAAAACTCTCTATTGCACTCTCTATTTCTTTTCTATTTAATTGCCGCAACAACTATGTCCTATTTATACATAGAGTTAGTCGGCTAGTAGTGATTGCCTTGCACCAAAATTGCTATGAAAAACTAGTCCTAAAATAATTAGGAAACATGGTTGCAGTTGAAATAGGAAATCAAGTCTACCATACCACTCCAAAACAATTTGGATTAGGATAGGTCAAACCACCGACTTCACATGCACCTCATTAGGCCTGTGTCACCTTTAGTATATATATTTCAGATAGCATGTATGCTAACTAAATGTGTATTGAATAAACGAAGAGCTCATTTTATTAGCACCTTATCATGTTTAATATGTAGCTTGGTTAAATATCATGTCTAAGATCTCATGAAATCAACTGGTAGGTGGTGACGTGTTTATGGATAGGAACTAAATAGGACTGTATGAAGCTGGAACCAGACTTGCCAATCAAAGTTAGGTTTATGACAGATTTGAATATGACTTGGTGCCATTAATATATATGTATATATGCATATTTGAGTGTTACTACTTACTTCTCATCATATATAAGTACATTTCTTTACCCTTCCTCTTTATGAGATGAATTTACAACAGGCCGGTGATTAGTTTAGGATAGGCCTTTGAAACTGGGAAAAATGTTTGAAGTCAGCGGTGAATGCCGTTCTTATTCGAAAGTAGGAAAGTTTATGACTTGAGAGTCACTAAATATTCATTGTTGACGTCTTAGCTAGCTAGATTGGATATATATAATTAATCAGATTTGAAATATTAACCAAAGAGTAGAATTCAAGATATAAATAATTAATAACCACAATGATTAAAATAATAATATTAGTGATAATAACCTCTATAGGTGAGGAAGATTTGAAAAAACACATCCATACAATAATATGCTCTCGTAAGAAAATGGCTAAAAGAGCCTGGATGGATGCCACTATTTCCTTAGTTAGTAGGTTCATGTTGTTACTTTTCTAACAAGGGATTGACTGTAATACTTCAAATTAACTGTTCCATTAATGTCACTAATTAAAACCATTTCCGCTAAGGGTAGAAGATAGGGGTGCCGTGTGACAATGATCAAAATCTAATGGCGCTGAGGGATTTGATTAATTAAGTCTCTGAGTAAGCTGTATTTTGAGCTGTTGTGGAAAAGAGTGGAACTTAATTAAAGTCAAGAAGGTCATGATTGTCAAAGCAACATGAAAATTCGCAATTGTATATATGCAAAACATGTTATCAAGTCATATCCAAAAAGAGAATCATAAAGTTTACCACCTAATCCTCTTCCGTTTGGTTGGATGATGACCAAAGTTTTGATTGTCATGAGTTTTTTCGTCACAATTTAACATCTAATTGTGCTATGTTTAACTTTAATAATGATAGATCAATATATGAAACTTTTGTCATTAGACTTAGGTCTTTTGTTTCCTTGTTTCTTTTTCATCTAAATGACTAAATAAACATATATTATATATATGATATCTTGATGTGGCATGTGATTTCAGCTGGACCATAGCCTCTATTTTCATTCTATGATGTAAAACAATGAATTTAAGCGTACCACAATGATTTATTGTTATGAAAAGTTGGGCTACAGAGACTAGGCGTGAGGAAAGCATGGATTAAATATACGCTGGAAGAAAGTGAAAGTACAATTAGAGTGGGTTGAATTCAAGGTGGATAAAAATCTTTAGTTTAAGTTCAACCAAGCCATGTAGAAACAAAAGAGGAAAGAAAGAACGAAATTGAATGAATACTGTTCCCCCTATGATTAGTGGTTATCTTGAAAAGTAGCAGAACTCAAATATCGAGATTAATTGTGAAAATATTATGGGCTTGAGAAAAATATTTAAAATAAATAATAAGAATGAAGAAAAATAGATACAAAGAGAAGACCAATATTTATGTGATTTAACAATGACTTACATCTACAGGTAATAGAGAATTAATTTACCATATCAAATTTGGGAGAATACAAAGATAGTCTAGAGACACTCTCACATAATACAAATTGCACAATACCTTCAAAAAGATTTTTCTAAAATTCAAACCAAAGAACTAAAAAGTTCACAAATAACAAGTTGCAGCACCACACACAAAATAAGAGGCAATACTCCAAATCAAATACAAATCTCGCACCACCAAGGGAAAGCTTCTCACAAACTAATTGCAGGTCACACACAAATCTTGTGGCACACCTCTCTCAATTTGCTACAGCAGCTACAAGAGAAAAAAAAAAAAAAAAAAAAAAAAAAAAAAAAAAAACCACAACTCACAATTACAAAATCTGTTTAAGGCTCTTTCAAACTAATTCAAAGTCCTTCCCATGTGAGAGCCTAAGACCTTATGTGATATTGTTTACTTATAAGATTTAAATAACTATTCCTTGGTCAACAAAAAATACTTTCTTTCCCACCAAAAAAAACCCAAACCAAATGTAATTAGAAATTTGTGACAATGCTTAACAGTTTATACATATAAAATGCATCAATGCTAAGGATGGCTTAGAGGACTGATCCTTTTTGGATGGCTTAGAGAACGCTAGCTAACAAGTAACTTCGTATTTAGTTTGAGAATTTTGAGGACTTTAGAATCTTCCACTTCTAAGGATCTTCGTGTGTTATACTCTTCAAATCAATCATAAAACCCAAAATTCTTTGCTAAGCTAGAAGCCCTAATATTGATAAAAATGGAATTAGTTACCGAATGTTATTCTTCAAAAAGCAAAATATTAACTTACAAGTGAGCCTGCTCACTCGTATTCGAAAATTGGATTCCAAGTAATGCACTAAAATTAACTTTGGGGGTCTATTTATTGGCTATACATGCCTCTGCCAAACAATGAACATGGAAAGCAATGGCAATCGCAATGATACCACTGGATTATAGTCTTTGGTGGGACACTGGTATTTGGTAAGTAACTTACATAATATGGCACTACATAGTCATCTCAACTGTGATGTTAAATGCGGTACTGGTTTCTATTGGTTCGTACCCAGGTGGTCAATCCACTTTCATGGCTGAAGAAAATGTTGCCGCCATAAGGTTGAATATGATGGTGAATAATGATATTGAAGAATATAAGTGTTTTTTGTTTTTATTTGTTTTTGTCTCCTAAGAACTATTGCTTAAAAATTCAATTGGGCATTAGACCCGGCCCGGTCAACTGAGAGTAGGTTATCGATCCAACTAAGGATCAATAAGTTGAATATATCCCTAAATTATAAATACTATTGAAGAAGATATGTTTCATTAACAAATACCCTTCAAGATAATTAATATCATGTATGTTTCAACTAAAAAGAAAGACGGTTAATATGTCACCTTCATGCATGTCCTTCTTGTATGAAATGCATGTGTTTAATTTGAGAAAATTAGGGAAAGACAAAATGGTGTGATGACTTCTATATTTAAATAATCATATAGTTTTCATTGGTTAAATGGTCAAATAATTGTTAACAAGTGGTATTGTCGATTAGTTTAGTTAATAATAAACTCTTTTTTTTAATTAGATATAGTAGTTGCAGGGATTTGATCTTGGATTTGCCTCTTCACAAAGGAAGAAACTGTTAGTTGCCGTACAGACATTAGCTAATAAATTTTCTTGTTATTGAATAAAAAATAGGATATGTTCAGCCAATAATAAAAATAATAAAACTTAGTGTCTAACAAAACTTGAAAAAAAAAAAGTGGAATCCAATACTAATTTGGAACTGTTAAGTCTCGAGTTTCATGTTTTTCTTGTAATAAGTAGGCATTGTCCACAAAACATTGAAGCACAATTTCAAGAAACAAACAACAACCGTATCAAGCAAATCAAAAGAGCCCTTTTCCTTGAGTCAAAACAAAAAACCTTTCTGTGATTATTCACTATATTGAGCATAAACTATTTCTTTGAAACAATAGAATCAATTCTTTAATAGTGAATTCGTTGTTGTTGCTTTCTGGAATTACAGTGTTTCAAAAGAGAGGTTTAGTTAATTTGAAGAGAAAGTTTTGTGTAGAAAAATTCTAGAGTTCTAGGACCATTACATGTCCCTTCTATAATAGATTTTCTATCGAATCATGGAACCTCTAGAGTGATTTTTCTTTTTAAGATATTTTTAATTTATTGATTTTCCATTTCGTTAGCAAATAAATTCATATGTCTTTCACTACTTTTATTATTATTTTTTGGTTTATTGTGGTTGAGATAAATGTTTTGAAATATTTCATAAATTACTATTGCTTAAGTACTTTGGGGTTAGGATTTTTCATATTTTAACTATATATTCGTGGAAGATGCTATCCTCACTTTATCGTGAAAAAAACCTTAATGAAGACCCTTAAACTTTCCTTGTTCTATGTGCACAATTTTTTTTATGGCTATTTTAGAGTTTCTGAACTCCGCTTTTCCCATCTCCAACACCGTTTTTATCTTTAGGAAGACAAGAAGATCTAATCCCAAATTGGAAATATTCATCTTCACTGTGTGATTTACGTGGCCAATCCTCGCGCATCATGCATGAAAAAAGAATTAGGGCGTGATTATGCGAAATGAATAGTAATTTTTATTATTGAGAATAAAATGTATTGTAATGGAATAACTAAACTTGTTTATATGTTTAGTTGTTACTTGTTAGTTGTAACATTAGAATATAATTTAGGATCTACATTTAGGAAATATCTTATATAATTATAATTCCTAAAAAATAATATTATTTAAATTTGAGAGAGATGTTATCTTTTTATGTTTATTTAAAAAAAATAAAATTATAACTGTTATGTGTATATGGAAAATTTATATATTTGGAAATATATTAATTTTTAAAAATTATTACACTTACTAAGAAATAACTATTATTGCCTTTTTGGAGGAAAAATTATTAGGTCCATCAGGAAAACTGTTAATGTGATCCTCCCTCACCTCCCAACTAATAAAATATCGTTATTTATGAAAATGTGACATCACATGGTAATTTTTATTTTTTATTTATTGTGCTAATTAGGATGCTCACTCACACACTTGTATAAATGACATTGTCTCATTGGTTGGGAGGACCACGTCAGCAGTCCTCCTGATAGACCTAATAATTTCTCATTTTGGAGAGGATAAGTTATTCCCATTTTTTTTTTTTTTTTAGAATACTAAGGACGCGTTTGGTACACTGAATGAAAATTACGACCGGAATTGTAATCTTTATTACAACTAATAAAGTGTGTTGTAATGTAATAACTAAACATATTCATTAGTTTGGTTGTGAGTTATAACATTAGAATGAAACTTAACATTTATTTTAGGAAATATCTTACTCATAGAATTATATCTCCTTAAAAATTGTTATTTTTAAATTTAAGAGAGATATGTGTTATTTTTTATGATTTTTTATTTTTATAATTGTTAAATGTATATGGAAAGTTTGTTTATTTGGAAATATATTAAGTTTTGAAATTATTACACTTACTAAAGAATAGCTAATATAATCTTTTAAAGATGAATAGTTATTCCTCATTTTGAAGAATAGCTATTCATAAGAAATGACTATTCCTTGTAATAAAAACATAATCAAATTAAAGAATAAATAAACCATATAAATAACTATTACATTACAGTGTCTATTATAGTCTACCAAACATGCCTTAAGTATTTTAACACACACACGGGAAAATGAGAAAAGGTTTTAAAGAAATTAGTAGTAGTGTGTATTTAAAAGGGCATAATTATTCCCAGCTTTAAAGAATAACTACTCATAAAGAATAGTTATTTTTTATAATAAAAGTATAACCAAATCACATAATAGCTAAATTATAGAAATATCTATTACATTACAGTATTTATTACTATAAGCCTACCAAATCTGCCTTTAATTTTGCAGAGATGATTGAGTGCTAGTACTCCTGGTTATTTAATAGTTATTGAATATTTTAGGGAAAACATGGATCATGCTTATTGTTCATTATCATTACTATTATTGTTGCGTTAATATTTGATAAGAATTGTGCCTATCACACTGCAGGCAAATTGGCCTCAAAATATATGTAGTTGGTGGAAAAGATGTAAAATTGATTGTTGCAGGTATTTGAGCTACATATATATTAATTAAAAAAGGATGACCATATATTGTTTAATTAACCGTAGTCTAGTCCTCAACTGATTGACTTTATGCTTCCAACTTGGATGTCTTTGGTTGTACTTTTGTGGTGAAGGGGATTTAATTATTTGATAAGATTAATGATTTAAGGTCATAGTACTTGTAATCATTAGTGATTCAGTAAAGCCTATGCTCCTGCTCTCAGTAAAAAATTTGTATCCAATCTGCGTGTACGATACGGTTTGTGCCACCAGGGCTAGCCTAGTATATAGTGTAATCAAATGATTATTAACTCAGTATGTGCTATAGTTATCCAACACTTCATAGAATAACATGAACTTTTTTTTTTTTTTTTGGTTGAGAAGCAGAATAATATAAGATTTAATATGAAAATGATCTTTGATCAGTAAAAATGGAGGGATGGACCTAACTATTATGCTTTTAAGCCGTCCCCTATCCTATAGTTGAGTCTGCTATCTGCATAAACAAATCTTGGAGCATTTTATCAAAAAAACAAAAATCTTGGAACAAATAGATAGGGCACTTTTTATGGACTATGGTTGTGTTTGGTATTGGCTAAAAAATGCAAATTTTTTTTATTATTTAGCTTATTTTTGTTACTATTCGTAAGTCTCATTACACTTTTTGGTACTATTTATGGGTTTCACTGTACTATTTTAACTAGCTTTTAACTTTATCTACAATATTTTTAACAAAAATTTTTCAATTTCAACTAAATAAGTTATTCTTAAATGAACTCTACATATATTTTGTGTGCACTACTCTCCGGCCACTATATATTCATTATTTATTGCAACTCAACAGGGTGCTTCACAAGGAAGAAAAACCAATATCCTTGTCCAATTTCGTGGCAAACTTGTTGATATATATAATTCATCGATAGAACTTGTTGATATGACCTTACTCCCGACTTGGGATTTTGCAAGGCTTTGATTAATTAAAAATAAACCAGCCTAATAAGTATTCTAGTTTAACTAGGGAGGTTGTGCTTTTCAATCAGTTTTTGCTTTGCCAAGTCAAATGCTCGCCCACAATATCTTCTAGATAAATACAGCTTTTGATATACCAGAATTGGGTTCAGTTGTATTGTCTGATCCTAGTTGTAAAAAAAAAGCATTAATTGTAAGCTATCCTGAAACTTTTGTTCTAGAAAGAATATAATAATGACTTTAAGAAATAAATAAATAGAATTGTCTCCAAATCTATAGGCCTAAAATTTTGAGATAAGTGATGTTGTTCTGTAGTACAGTATATTAAAAAAAAAAAAAAAAAAAAAAAAAAAAAAAAACCCTAAATTGTAGTCTTCCAACTCCAAGGGTGATCTTTCCTACCCAAATTATTAAGATAAAAAGAAAAAGAAAAAGAAAAAGAAAAGTAAAACATTGGTTAACTATCAGATACAATGGCTCAAGAGACCGAACCCAAACCTATTATAGGTCTATGTACTTGTAAAACAAGCATATTAAGCCTAGGGTTAATTTAGGATCCCCATATCCCGAGCTCTACACTTATCAAGATGGTTCTTACCCTATTTTCAGTTGGGACATTCTAGAGAAGCTTATTGATCATGTAGAGCTTCTCCATACAATAATGGCAAATGAGCACTTGAAAAATAGATGCTCTATTGTGGACAAAGATCATCTACTTGAAACCGGGTAGAGAAGTTGACTTTTGCATAGAGAGAATTATTGGCAATTCTCAATAGGTTTAGTTTCAATCCTTCCTATGTTTTGAGCTTCCATAGATGCTTCCATTCCTCCTCCTTCTTAAGAAAGAATTATTGGCAATTCTCAATGTCTGTAAATTTGGATTCTTGATCTAAGAGGAATGCTGGCTTTATAGGGGAATTATCATTCTTGTTGGGACAATAGATTATTGTATCATTTGTGGCATTCTTGGGTAAGTGGATCCTAAGTATACTATTTATAGTATTATTCATTAAAAAAAAAATTTAAAATTAAGACAGCTTGTTGAACTTCTCATTCCTTCTTTTTTTTATGCATCGATGGTTAAGAAGATGGGGAATATAAACATCGGATGTATTTGTGAGAAACATCAAGAAGTTTCAATTGAACTACCTCTCTTGGCGTCCTTCTCATTCCTACACCTCCCCAAGACTTAGGTTTGCATATATCTTTCCATGCCTCTAAGAAAGCAATGTTTATTTTAATCTATTTAAAACCGTAAAAGAAATTTCTTAATAACCTGTCAATTGCATTGCATCACAACATGTTTTTGTATAGAACTAGTAGACATTTAATACGTAGGGATAATGGAAATAACAGTTTTTTTTTTTTTTTTTTGAGAGAGAGTTTCAACTTATAGCGTCAATTTCTGATGGTAACTCTTTATCATCAGACCAATACACCAATTAGTTTTTGGTGTAAGCAGGGATTGAACCCCAGATTTCTTATACAACCATTAGAGATTTTATCAGTTGAGTTAACTGGAACCCACAGAAATAACAGATTTAGTTAAAGGTGACTTGGATTTACTCTTGTATATTCCTAGGTTGGATCATTTGTGGTTTTGATGACTTAATTGGTTTAATTAAAAAAAAACAAAAAAAAAAAACTTTTGATAAACAATTTAGTAGTTAAGAATAAAAATGAAATTTCAAATAATTTTACTATAAAGTTGTTAATTAATGAATTTTATTTTGTAAAATATTTTTGGGTAAACTACGTATTTAGTCTCTATCCTTTACACCATATTTCAATTTGATCTCTAACTTTTTAGTTGTGTCAATTTGATACAACACTAAAAAGTTAGGAGACAAATTGACACAATTGAAAAGTTATGGATCAAATTGAAATCTAGTGTAAAGGATAAAGACCAAATACGGAGTTTACCCAATATTTTTTTAGGCATAATTTTGACAACAGATGCTAATTAAGTTCATTTTTTTGGATTATTTTCTTCTAAAAAAAGTGATCTTTGCTTAATTTCAAATATAATTTTAATTAATTCGTGCATCATACGCCATAATGCTAACATATCTATCAAAGTTAATTCTTTTGTATAGAATATATTATTGAGTTATGACTTAATTTAACATTCAATTCTAAATAATTAACTTTGTGTGTGTTTTAACTAGTGTATAAATGATTCTGTTAATGTCTAATAGTCTGTGTATTAAACTTTATTAAATAAAGTATAATAGTTTGCCTTATATATTGCTAGCCAGGGTGTGCTATATAAGTGTAGTACAAGAAACCTAAAACAATGAGTTTAAGGGTCTGTTTGAAATCTACTTATTTTGTTGAAACTGAAAATATTTTGCTTAAAATACTATAGATAAAGGTAAAAGTTAGTTGAAATAGTACAGTGGGACCCATAGATAGTACCAAAAAGTGCAGTGGGATCCATAAATAGTAGCAAAAATAAGCTAAATAGTAAAATAAACTGGAAAAATTAGGGGCTGTTTGGATTTTTTTTTCATCACTCATCACTCCTCACTCAATTTTCGTCACTCATCACTCATTACTTAAAATACCTCATCACTCTACACAAAGTGTGTTTGGCACCATCACTCAACTTATCATCACTCAAAATTTTCAACTATTTGTGGGCCCCATATCTGTAACTTGGTGTAGCTTTTACTTTTTTCTTTTTTTCTTTTTTTCCCCAAGTATCCAAACTCATCGAACCTAGTAAAAAAAAAAAAAAAACCCAGAAATCTGAACCCAGGGAAAGAAGAAGGGAAAAAAATAAAATAAAACCCAACCAACGGAGACCAATGAAAGAAGAAGAAAAAAAAAAAAAAAAAAGGAAGAACGAACTGACAAGAGCGAAAAGGAAGAAAAAAAAGAGAAGAAGAAAGAACAACTGAAGAATAGTGGAGAAGAAAGAAAAGTGAAAAAAAAAAAAAAAGGGTCAAAAGTTGCGGCTGACCCTGACTAGTGGGTCCCTCCATATTTGTTTAATTATCAAAATGTCATTGAAAACAGAGTTATGGAAACTGAAAACACTTAAAATGTGTTTTTAGTTTCTATAATTCATCACTCAAAAATCAGAAAATTGAGTGATGGAAACAAAAAGTGGAAACAGAGTTATGAAAATTCAAATGGACTTCTCAACTATAAGTCCTACTATTTTTGAGTTATGAGTTATGGAAACTGAAAATCCAAACAACCTTACTGACACGAAGACTATAAACCCATTAGGCTTTATATTCAATCCCATTCTTCTACCAAATTTTTTTAAGCCCACCCGTGAATACTAACTCCAAATCTGCTAAGGAATATGAAGTTTTTTAAACCCATATGAGTGGGCCTTCTTAATGCTACTGGACATCGGCAATAGATGGGCCAATTGAAAACCACCTCATTATGGAACTCATAGATGTGTAATGAAGGATATAATAATCAAGCATTGCATTCGGTTCTCAGATCATGTAAATACAAAAAAAAATGTCTTTGATTGTTGATCATACAAGAGAAATTCAAGAACAGGGGATTGTATTATCTAGCAGTGTAAAATTGAATTCTTTAGCAAAGAGATACTCACACTCAGCCACACACATAGACAAACCTACAAATTTTAACAACAGCAGTAATAAGCTTTCTTTGGTTGGTCTGGTAAAGAAGGAAGATTCCATTTTATTAATAAATCTAAGAAACTTAACAGGTTCAAAATCAAGTTGTGATATTTGTCCAACATCTGGTAATTATCTTATTCATTGATATATGCATCATTTTTCTCATAATATGTGGACAACTTTACGAGTATCAAGTTGTGATATGCATCAAAGATCTAATGACTATTCTATGCACATGCATCGGGATATGTATTCTCCGTCTCACACTATGCATTGGCTCTTACAATTGTGGTGAAGCCTTAAAAAAATGATGTTGCTCTAATAATAGTTTGCCAGATTAGCAAGTTGTTCAAAACATTATGAAAAAATTTATATTAAAATTATTCGTAAAACAATTTTGGTCTCTTTTTAGAGTTTCTTTTTGCACTGTTTATCCCTTCTCTTCTTCCTTAATTATGGACTTACCGCCCAGAAATTGTAGTAGTGATACAGCTAAATTTATGAAGATTAATTTAGCAACTCATTGCTTATCTTTCACTTTTACTTGATGATTCTACCTTCTACTTGTGAAGAAAATAACAACCTTCACATTTCTTTTTTTTTTTTTTTTTTTTTTTTTTGAGAATCAGCTTCACACATAATTAATACCTTCATAGCAACAAATATGCAGTCGTCGGAATCCTTTAATAGCTATTCCATATAAAGAGAATCTTTCGAACGAGTTTTAATTTTGTTGGAAATTGTCAAATTGGGCTACGGGGGCGCTCTGAGCCCATTAGTTGGACACGGCCTGATCTCACCCAACATAATTTCCAATGCATGTGCCGGGTCTACAGCTAGTCAAGGTCCTAACATTATTCCCACTCAATGGGCTAATGTTCTTTTTAGGCACCCCCGTTGAACCCAAAAATTATTGGGTTCTCTTGAAACATGATAATTCTTCTCACATCTATGGTGGATTTTACTACAAATTTAATTAGTGAAATTTACTATAAATGTGAGAGGAGAGAACATCAAATTACCGTACTCTAAAAGTACCTAATAATTATTCCATTGAACTCTGTTAACATTATAAGCATGAATCTCTCTGTCTATCAATTTTTTTCCATTTAAAATTAAAAATGCCTCCAAATTGTGTCAAATGTTGATGTTAGGTACCAAAGAGAGGAACAGATTGGTTTTATGAGGTTTTTTTTTTTTTGTATTGAGAGTGAAAGAGCATATTTTTTAGGTTTTTTTTAACAGATTATTGTGTGTTGTGTCTGTTTGTTGATTTGGTAACTAAAATTAGAGGTTTTGAATTGTAAAAGGAAATGTTGTATTTAGGTATCTGAGAGAGAGAGAGAGAGAGAGAGAGAGAGAGAGAGAGAGAGAGAGAGAGAGAGAGAGAGAGAGATTTTATAAAGATTTTTTGCATAAAGAATATATGAGAGAGATTATTTTTATTTTTATAATTAAGTGTATAAAGAGATTTATGTTTTTGTAAATATATTAACATTCTCAGTTATTACATGCATTAATGAATAACTATTATAGTTTAAGGAATAAATTATGTAAAAATAAAAAAATAAAAAAAGGAATAGTTTTACCCCTCAATAATTATTTCATTAAAATATGCATTACTACATACCAAACAGATCCATGATTACTACTAAAAGCAAACAACACAATACAATAAAGCTTAGTCATATTAAATGTTAGTGATGCCTCCACCATGGATGGTAAAACAAAACACAATAATAAAATTGTTGTGCATCCATCTTAGTTTAGGTATCTACATTTTGGTTAGCCTCATGATACACATGATCCACTTTATAGTTGGTGAAACTTTTCAACAAGTTCAGCAATCAATGAGAATGAGAAGGGGATTCGGCTCTCTTTGAATAAAATTACAATGTTGTTTCTCAAAAAAAAAAAAAAAAAAAAGGTTTAGCAATCAATGAGAAGGGGTTCCATTTTAGGTTGAAAATCTCTCTCTCTCTGTCTCTCATATATTTTAGATTTTAGGTTGTTAGTGTGTGCTCATACTCTAATAGTAGGCACTGCCACCATCAATACAAGAGTTTGAGGAAATCAAACTAGTGCTGGCTCAATGCTAAAAGTAATTGATGCGGTCACCTAAGCCCCAAGTAAAAAAAAGATCTCCAAATTTCCACCAATAGGGTTATTTCTATCAATGTAATAGTAATAATTAAGCCCAAATATTAGCAAACAAATAAAATAGTATTTTTTATCAAATGAAACACAAACAAAAAAGATAGAGAAATACTACATTCACAACATTTTTTCGCAACACTCAAGTTGTTATTGATGGCAAAAATAAATAATTTTAGTGCTAAGTTCAAATTAGAACCAGTAACAACTTAATACTTAGGATTTGTTGTGAAAAATATTGTGAATGTAACACTTCTGAAAAAGAAAAAAAGAAAAAAAGAAGAAGAGCAATACACAAAAAAAACTCACAACATTTTTCACAATAGTTGATTTGGCAAATTTTTACTAATTCTTATCTAGGTCAACTATTAATATCACTCTTTTACTTACCGCTATAAATCTGCAACATCAATAGGTGTGAAAAATTTTGTCAAATTTTTTGTAGTTCATGTTAATTAGTAGTAATTTTGTATCTAAAACAAGATAATCAATTTTCGCCTTAGGCCCCCAAATGTATCAAGCCACCCCTGAATCAAACGTTAGCCATGTGGAGCTTTTGATCTATGAAATTCTTGGAGACAAGCTAGCTCTACACAACATGAAAATGAAGAAAAAAAAAATCTTAATTGTGAATAAACTCTCTTCCTTTAAAGTGAAATGGAAAAAATCATTTCTCTCTCTTATTATCTTTATTATCTTTTGTAATCATGTTTTCAACACCTAAAAGAAAAAAAAAATGTAAGACCATAGTTTATTTGCTTCCACTATGCACACAAATTTAAAAAAATTGCTTTAGCATTTGCTACAAAATCTCGCATCCACGATAATTTCCATTCTTATGGTCCTTTTGGATTGAGGGAGAGGGAGAGGGAGTAGAGTAGAGTAGAGTAGATTTAGCACAAAATTAGCTTATTTTTAGCCTACTCTATTCTACTCCCCTCCACTCTCCCTCATTCCCCCCTCCATCTAAACAGGCTATTAGGGTATACATATGGACTAGAAAGAACAGGTACCACTGAAGCAGACTTATGACTCAGTTGCTGGTGCCAGGAGATGGATGCCTTACTGGCTCTGGATTTAAATCGTACCATTGATTCTTTATCTGCTGTTATGAGTAATCTCCAAAAAGAAAGAAAAATAATTCGCAGTGCTATGGATTGCTTTAGCACTGTAAATAGTACCTTGTGAGATTCAAAAGGCAAATATTGTGTGAATTTTGGCCCTCAAAAGCAAAACAAGTACTTTTGGAAGATGAATTGGTTGCTTTCATGTAAATGATACTACTACGTTTCTTCCTACCACATAGAACTATAAATTGCCATCTAAATTCAAAGTTAAAGAGTGTATATCAAAATCTTTGCGGTTCACTGTATTGCTCGATTTTTCTTAGCACTTTTTTGTAATTAAAAATAAAAATTAGGATCAAAGCTTTGTTGTTGCGTTGTATCTTAAGTTGGTACTAAACCCTAATATAAAACCTTCTTCCTTTATTCAAATTTATACTAAAGCAGTGCTCAATTATTTTGAAAGGGAAAATATTATTGTTCCTAGAGCATTTTCTCTCAGTTCATCTTTCCTACTCATGTTAGACTCAACTCTTGAAAGATGACCAAAATAAATCCCATCCAATGATTTTTCGATAACGTGGTTCCCAAAAGTAAAATGGTTGAAATTTTGTAAAATTTCCCATTTCATGAGTTGCTTGTGTAGAAAAAAGTTACTAAAAATAGCACTGGTCTTGATATCTTTATAAACAATGAATTATTTGGTATATTTAAAGAAACAAATTCCCTAATTTTCAAAAAGGAATTAATGCAGAAGAGGTGCTTATCAAGAATATTAGACAAACCACTTGTTTAAGAAAAACTATAAGATCCTCATAGACCCATCGTGGACAAGTGACGTGATCTATCATTCTACTAAAAGACTCATACCTGTTTAAAATTGTTGAGTTAAAATTTTTTTAAAATAAAAACTGATTACTGACTTAACAATTTTAAACAAATAATAGTCTTTTAGTTGAATGGTGAACAAGTGACGTGGTCCATTAGAGGACTGTATAATTTCTCCTTGTTTAAAGTAGCTTTCAACCTTTCACCCACTCCTTGCGACTATCAATCCCTATATAGAATAACATCTTGCCGCCATTTAATTTTCTTAAATATACGTCATGGGTGCAATCACTACGTTGTCTCTTATTCATTTTCTCCTTCGAGATCTTTAAGAACAATTATTGTGCTATTTTTTTTTTTTATTAAAAAAATTTGGATTATATATCTTATTGAGCACAGAGATGTTGTTAAGGAAAACAATGATATTTTGCTCTGTTGTTTTATACAACGAATCTTATATAATATATAACAAGTACATGTGTACAATACCCTTTTCATATATACGAGATCCATGATTCCATATCCTTTTTATCACCAATATATGCTAAGGAATTATTACATATATACTTGTGTAAGATATGTTTATTCTTCTATGCATCTGATTTTTTGAACTTTTTATTTCATATATTACTTGATCAAATAAACCAAGAATGAAAGAAATAATTGATTTAAGCTCTTATCCCTATTACAAGTTTATTGTGAAAAAAAGGAATTTCCCTAAATACAACTGACTATCTTCAAGACTTCAAGCTTTTTCTATTAGCAATTTTTTTTTTTTTTTTGGTGGGAGAAATATTAGCTATGTCCATAACATTTTTCACAATATTTTTACAATAAATCTTAAGTGACAAGTTGTTATTAGTTGTTACGAATTAGTAAAAAAGTATTTAAATTGTGAATTTAAATTAAAACCAATAACAACTTTCTACCTATGATTTGTTTTTGTGCAGAAACAATGGAGTGAAGGAATATCCAAATTATTCGTAGAATATATAAGAACCGTAAACTAGTTATATGTTGTAAGAAAAGCCATTCGTATCAAAGTTTGCCTAAAATGCTTCTTTCTTTGAACCTTAAGATGATTTAAAAACCTTCTATAATTTAATAGCCATCAACAACAACAGCTGAAAAAAACAAAAGATCTTATGCTGGTAAATGCATTGACCAATTTGTATGACGTATCCATGTTTGACAAATGTCATAAAGAGTAGTTCACAACAACCCCCCAAAACACAAAATAAGTATAAATAATTATGCTCGTGCAAAACAATTTGAAACATAATTCCTAGATGTGAAATTTGATTAATTAATTAAATGGTTAAATAAATATTCAAAACCCTTTATTTCATACATCTCTCATGTTTTGTCATAAATTTTTTTGGTAATTAATTGTGTCGGATCATGAGATGTACCACTCCACCTCAAAACTAACTAGCAATGATGAAAACGTTCAAATTTTTTACGATATTTGACATCGCGCCAACCGACCACCGTCATTAGTAATTCTAATTCACTCTTATCCCTGTGGAGATTTATTCCACAAAGAGTGTCTGCATGTTAAATGTCGTGTCAGAACAGGCTTGCTTGTCTTTTTAAGTTTGAGATAGTCAAGGTGTGGTCCTGCTTGCCAACTCATGAATTTGGTCATACCTAAAAAAGGCAAAGTGCACACTCATTTGTTTAAAGTCAAGCAGCTTATTAATATTTTAGTTCCTGAGCTACAAAAGGAGGACTTTGCACGCTCATGTTATCTCTTATAAAGTTAAATGCCTTATCCTTTTCAAAGGAAGGGTTTGATTTTTCTTTGATATAATACCAAAAGTTTCACCAACTTAGCTTTACAATTACTAATTTCCCCTTTGCATGGATGATCCTACACGTTTTTAATTTTTGCAAATTAATTGGTTAGGGTTTTAATTCCCATTACATTTATTTATTTATTTATTAAATTTAATAGTTGTGGGTGGGGTAATTTGAAACCTACACATTTCTATTAGAAACATTAAAAAGTATTAATTGAGTTACAAAACTCTTAACAATTCCCAATAGAACTTTGAGAGTAATAAAAGTGGAATAAAAATATACTTTAGTAAGACAAAGAATAAAAAAGACAAAAAATGAGCTGTTTAATTATAATCTTTAAGATTTAATATGGGTATGGAGATTATATATGTCAGAAAAAAAAAATACATATGTGGGTACCCAAGGACCGAGGATGAAGCTAAAGAGTTGCAATATAAGTGTGGGGATGCCGTGGTCCATGGGCCCGAGGAGGGAAGTCATTCAAGGAAAGGAAGGGATGAGTAAAAGGACTCTGAGGCGTTCCAGGTGGAAAGAAGGATATGAAGAGAGAGAATCAATGATCATAGGGGAAGTTTCTAATTTGGAGTAGCCTGTTACCTCCACATTAAATGGTAAGCAACAATTTTATCAGCTGCATTGATGAGGAAGTGACCTGAACATTGTATGTCACGGCTAAGCTGACTCCTTCTGCCACCTTCTTCATATGTAGAAAGAGACAAATGTCATGAGAGGAGATTTGTTAGGTAAGGATGGATGGTTGAGATATGAGAGAAGGAGAAGTATATAAGAAAAGGAGGGTTTACAGAGAAAAGGATCCAAACAAAAGTATCAAGATATAGAAAAGAAACAAGAAGAACACTAAGAGAAGAGAGTGAATAGTAACATTTCTTATGTAAATGTGGCCTACTCGGGCCAGCTTCTATTGAGAAAGTGGTTCATCTATTTAATAATATTTGTCTTTTCTTCCTTATTTTCCTCCCAGGGCAGACTCTCAGGGCAAAGCCCCCCTTTAGTTGTTTGTTTCCCTCACTTACAAATTCATTGTTTTGGGCCACGGTTGGACTAATCCAACCACTATTCTAAGTGGGCTTGGGCTGCTAGTTTTTCTGGTCCTTACAACATATATATAGTACCATATTGGTTGAAATTTTTTGTGTCAACTAGTAATATTCCAATACACTTAACCACGTTGAAACATATATGATTGTTGTTTCTACTTGTATGGACTCTATATTTCAATTAGTACAAAATCACATGTTACCCTTTTTATAGTTTTTTAAATTAAGATGTGCCAAAATGGCAAAATACCCCTTTTAGCCAAATTTTCCAGCAAAATTCCCCTGTTTTGAAACTATTTAGGGATATGCCTTGTTTTGAAACTCAATTTTTTTTAAATTGAGTTTCAATGAAAAACTCGATTTTATGCAAAAACTTACATGGAACTTGAGTTTCATGTAAGTTTTTGCAAGTTTTTTTTCCTATAACTCGATTTTCGTTAAATCGAGTTTTTTTTATTGAAACTTGATTTTTAGAAAATCGAGTTTAAAACATGGGTATATCTCTATATAGTTTCAGAACAGGGGCAAATTGCTGAAAAGTTTGGCGGAAAGGGGTAAAATCCCATTTTGGCCAATTAAGATGATATGAGTTATTTTTTTTATATTTTGAGCGTGTGTGTGTGTAAAAGCTTAAGCAAATAGAACAGAATTGTTGGACCTACAAAAAGGAATCCAATTAAAGTTGTGCTTTGTCATGCCTACAACACCTAATTACCAACTTACAAGGAAAATGAGCACATACTTCCTAATGCAAATACAAAATAGTGGGGTTCATCAGAGGAATTCTGACTATCAATTTAGTGAAGGCGATTTAGAACTTTTGTCCCTCAAGTTGACTAACAGGACATCCACCAGGGGTGCCATCCCTAACATTTGCAAAGAAAGGAAGCATGCCTAATTGCATTTAATTTAATTGATGGTTGGTAGGGTTCACTTAATGTTGATATTAGAGAAAGAAAATAACATTCAGCTGACATTACTCCTTTGGATGGCATACTTTAGGTCCTGTTTGGATTGCGGGGGGAGGGAGGAGAAGTAGAGTAGAGTTGGTTGAAAATAAGTTAATTTTGGGCTAACTCTACTCTATTCTCCATTCCTTCCCTTCAATCCAAACAAACCATTAGTGTTTGACCTCCTTATCAACACCCATAGGTCTCCACCCATATTTCCCTTTTGGCATAGATAAGTTGTCACATTTGTGGACTATTGATCAAACTATACTAATTAATAGTTGAGCAAAAATTTGTTGGGACCATAAGTGCCATTTCCCTTGGTCAGACAAGCAAGAACTTCAAGATGTATTATCCTATTGGACTGATGGCATTTAGCTTAGGCCTAATGGCCCAAGCTCAAAGAGGATGGCTAGACTTCGAGGTTCCACCCTCTCCATATATGCATTGATAACCTTGAAATGATAAATTGGTATTGATTGTAAGAGATGTGTACATGATTTGATGCGACCATTTCGGGGGGAGGTTTTATCACTGCACCGACTAGGTCGGTTTTTCATTAGCCTAGAAGCACCGCACTTCTACAAAGGAAAGGATCGGCCTCTACTCAACGTTGATAAGGCTGGTTTTGTGCAATTGATTAGTTACAAAAGGAAAAACAACATCTAGACAAAATCAATAAAGTCTCTAAATCTACACATTACTTTCTTTTCCTCCATTTTCTTGAGAGCTAAACACAGTGTAGTTAACACCCCTAAACTACATCAGAATCATCAAACAGCCCAAATATTCCACCAAAAAAAAAAAAAAAAACGAAGAAACAAAATGATTGAAACAAATTCACAATCTTTCTCTTTCCCACCAAAAATATCCCATTTGAAATCACCAAAAAAAAACCATTGAAAACATAACAGACAAACAAAACTAGTTGAAAGCATAGCAAGAAGAACATAGTAGGGGGCACTATATTCAAAACCTTCTCTAGAAACTTCTAGAAAAAGTCATGACTGCAAAAAGGAGAGAGAAGAGAGGGAAACTCAAAGGACAATGGCATCAAGAAGAGGAGGCTGTGTGTGTGTGTGAGAGAGAGAGCGAGAGAGAGAGAGAGAGAGAGAGATCAGAGAGTGAATGAAAAGAAAATGTATGGCAGAGAGAAAAGAGAAGAAAATTCTAACCTAATGCGCTCAAACTCAAACGATTCCATACAAGGCTTGGAATTCAAAACAATGCTATTTTGGTCCCTATATATATAATTACATATTATTATTATTATGTATTGACTAGTGTGGTTATACGTTGGAATCAAAAAACTCAAACCATGCGCTATACTAGAAGATGTTGGTTCTCCAAAACCGCTGCCAACAACCACGTTGAACATCTACCATTGCGTCCTACAGCAACCGGTTCAATGCGACAAGGGTTGGCTCCGTCGATGTCAAGTGGTCACTGAACATCCTAAAATTTTATGTCCTTGGCCAAACTAAAAGAGCTTCAATATGACATAATTTGATAATTATGACTTTTGTGAGAGAATGTCTTTTTAGGACTTGTTTTGATATAGTTTATAAGCTTATTTATTTTTAAACTAGCTTATGTACATTATTCGAAGCCTTTTTTTTTTTATAGTTAGATTTATTTTATACTTTTATCCAATTTTTTAAAATAAAATAAATTATACCAAACACACGCTTAATTATAAGCCAAAAAGAAGACTTTCCTTAAACTCAAAATTGAGAGGACAGAAGTGAATAATGCTTACAACGTATCACTGTTCAAAACCATATCATAAACATATAATTCAATGGAGGAATTAGCCGCCCTATTGCAGAAATAGCATGGACCATAGAGCAATAGAAAATTAGCAATAAAAAATAAAAAATAAAAAGAATGGAGCAAAAGAAAAATCGGTGATAGTAACGTAATGACCAATTGAAATACAACTTTTTCCGGTCGCTATTTTGGACTTTCTTTTTCTATGAAAACGAATCTAGTATTTTAATACTGAGACTCCGAGAGGAAGAACTTAATATACATATAACCTTATTGATAGGAAAAAAAGAGAGATGATAAAGTCTTCAGGCTCCAATTAAGAGAAATGGAAGTGTTACCCATTACAACACTTAATTATTTTAAAAATGTATTACTTATGCAAAGAAATACTAAGAACCCTGAGAATACCATTTAAGCAATATAAAAGTGATGTCTACTATAAATTAGAGTCTATAATATATAGGCAATTGGAAATACTAAAAATCTACCTTCCATCAAATACATATAAATTTCAACTATATAAATTAAATCGATTATGTACAGTCATTCTTGTTAGTGTTAGAGACTTCTTTTAACTTTATATATATATATTAAATTAGATGAACAAAACAAGGATTAGATGTATATCTTTGGTATAGAGATTTTGCAAAGAAAAGGTGCTACACTAATATAGCTTTAAAGTAATTTTTATTAGAAATATATTTTCTTCTTCTTCTTCTTCTTCTTTTTTTCTTTTCTTTTGAATAAAAAAGATGTTTATAATACTTTAAATAGCAACAATAGGCTTTTTTCTAAAGAAAGCTTATTCCCATCTCAAACTTTTCTTAGCCTAGGAGTTCAGGTGATAGTCCCTACTTAGCAGTAAATTTGGGATGGGAAAATAATATACTGGAAAGTATTGAAACATATACTCCAGGAATGGTTTATATATCTCTATTATTTGGAGTTTTGAACTAAAGAGTGGAATGAGCCTTGAGTAGTGCTACAGCCTACAGGTACAACATTTTCGCAAGAAGTTATTATTTTTTATTAGTTCTAAGATCTTAGTGGCGGTGCTGCCCAATACTGTTCAGGGGTTCAAATGAACCCCCTGACTTTGGGTTTATATATATATATATATATATTTTTTTTTTAACGTATAATATTTTTAAAGTTTTTGTTTAGACCACCCTAAATTGAAATTTTGAACCCCTGAAAGAAACCCAATAACAAATCAATTCAACACCAATTAATATTTATTTTGGCTTTTTTAAACAAAAAGAAAAAACCCAACAACAAACCAATTTGATCTAAAATCTTATAAAAAAAATAGCAAGTCCGACAACAAAAATTACTGATTTGTTAATCTTAAACCTCAAGAAAAAAAAAATTAAGTGGGTAGTAAAATGTAAACAACCAACACTAAAAGAAAATTAAGTGTGAGATAGTGGAAGTGGAACATGGGACATGGGACAATGGAAACTAGGAAGTGAAGAAAATTTTTATTTTTTTAATGATTGTATTATTGTGTTGAATTCTTGATAAAGTAATGCAAGAGACACAAAAATATTATTTTTAATGAATTATAAAGACTAATAAGGTATCAAAGTTAAGTCGAATTGTTAAATAAATTAATTGAAAAGAGTAAAGACAAAAAGTAATAAATAATAAATTTAAATATCTAAGCAATAATAATTAAAGTTCACTTAACAATAAATAATAATTAATAACTTTATTTTTTTTATTTTTGATAGGATTAATAACTTTATTATAGTAAGAGACAATAGATGATTTTCAAGATTTAATTTTAGCAACACTAATCTTCAATATACTAAAAAGCAATATGTTCAATGAACTTAGAGAGTTTATCCTTTATTCTCTTGCTATATTATGGATAAATTTTTTATAAAGAAATCTTGTATACCTGCAAGATTCAACTCCTACGTAAGATTTATTATTTAAAAGAACTCGTGTTAGCTTGAAAAATCTTCCTTTAAATCATACGTCGTAAAAGATCTCATCTTATATATCATTTTAATAATCAATATGAAATAAGAAAATATTATTTACAAAGAGGTTCTTGTCAAACTCTTCAATATAAATTTGAATTACCCCCTAAAATATATTCTCAAAGCCACCACCGTTGGTTCTCATTAAGTCCATTATTGACATCATTTTTTTTTACCTACTATTACTAGTTTGCAATCAAGCTTCTAGTATAACAATATTGTGTACGTAATTTATTCATAAACTAAATTATTAAAAATGAATGTCCATTCATCATGTTTCATATCCTCTTAAGAGCTGGTTAAATGATCCGTTGCCTCAAAAAAAATAGATGGATTTTTGGTTCGATATTTTCAATGAGCTAGAAAAGTATAATCATAAACAAGATAGAACTATTATTCTTTCTTTATATGTATTCAGCATTGACGTGAATTTATTCTTTTATCCTCATTCCTTTATCACACAAATAAAAAGTCCATGTAGGAAACTCTACCTTTATTTTATGTCTTTTAATTTTTTTATAAACGCCTAAACAGTAAACACACTAGATAATATATATATATATATATATATATATATATATATATATATATATAAAATTCATTCATTTAATTCCATTATAATTTATCTATTTCATTTTAATCTTTTATAAACTCTGAAATATAATGTAAGAATATGTACACAAATTATTCACTTGCAAGACTCGTAAAAGTACCCTTTTTATTAGTGTGATTATTGATTATCGTTTTAGAAATTATATACTAACACATAGCAGCATTTTTTTTTTTTTTTTTTTTTTGAGGAACAATACATAGCAGCTAATTGAACGAACAACTAATTCTCTACTCTAGTCAATCATTATTAGAATATATCTTATGCTATTAAACATGCTTCTAGAGGTTTTTGACAATTGACATGACTAGCCAATGAATAATGCATTTAGTGAACCAAAATTCAAAGCACCGCTCATTGATTCTTTCTTTTTTATTATTATTATTTTTGTTGAACCATTTCCCATTGATTCATATTCCAGTATATCTTAGTAATTTTGACTGCATTCTTGGAGAGTTTATTAAATAAACACTAATTTTTAACAGCTGAAACTACCTGGAAGCAAACAAGAGACTTTCTTGGCCCATGCTATATTGCCATCTCTCTACTCAAAACAAATATAAAAAAACCCAGAGCTTAGACTTTAATACACGTGAAATACGATATGCATTATCAAAACCCAAGACAAAGGTCCACTATCTTCCACCTCCTACTCTTATAAAATATACAATATAAAAAACCAAAAAAAAATGTATTATTGGTTGTAGCTGCTGAAGGGTTCTGCTAGATCCAATTTCTCGGGCTAATATAACGCATTATTTGAGTATGGAATCTATGCATTAGGCGTGTATCAATTCAATTACCAACAAGGCAAGTCGGCAACAATAATCACACCGATAACTGCGTATTAATTCGATTGGCTCCTCCAATGACATTTTTAGATTTAACCCACTTTATATAAAAATAAATAAATAATAAGGACACACTTTGTTTATTAAAAAATTAAAAAGTCCACTAATCACCATGGGCCTCCTCTAATACTGTTTTTGTTTTTGTTTTTTCTGTTTTAAGTAATAAGGCTAAGGAACCATTCCTTCATGTAATATAGTAATCCATTAACTAAATAAGAATAAGTTTGATTTTAGTCTTACTCATAAATTTTAATAAAAGATAGTCAATATTCAAATTACACCTAATGATGGTTGAAGCATCAAAGATTCAAAGATCACTTGTTTAGACGGAACTAACAAATGATAAACAAATCACCGCATACTTTTGGTGCGATGGTCATCCCATAAGTATAAGTGTTTGTGGAGTGTTGGAGGGAATAACTAAAATTCAAGTCTCTAGGAGGAAGCTTTACACACATATACATTTAGATTATGTTAGAGTATAATTTTTATATTGTATAAAAACAAAAACAAATGATAAGCACAAAAGAGAATCAAATAGTTAAGGGAAGACACCGATGTGATATTGACCTAAACTTCTTTGATATACAAGTATTAAAATTGGTGATTCCTTATATTTGGGATGTAGTTTTCTAATGATACATTTTTCCTACTTCTAGAATTTTGGAGCCTTGTTATATAAATATTGATTTAAGAACATACTTGATTTTTTCTTACAATTTAGCCATTATCACCTGTCAAGCCAGAAATGACATCTGTCATGTATTTGTGGGTGAAATTATTAAGCACATCCCTCAGATGATATGAATTTAGAACCTGCAATCGTCATCCCATAAGTTAAGGGTGTATGTCCCGTGTATTGTGACTTGCTAGGAAGAAATTGTTCTTGATTTCTAGGGACTCATTGAATCTCACAACTTGTCCCCTCCAAGTAAGACCGTCTATCTAATATAACTTAACCGACAGAGATGTAGATTGTAAGGGTATGTTTTGCTTCACAACCCAAATGGTTTAGACAATGGCCCAATGAACCCAAAATAATGAATTTGTTAGAGAGTGAGCTTGTTACAGAACGTTCATTGAGTAAGGATGTTGATCACAATAGGCTAGTTAATATTAGGATGAACAAGACAAACAGTTTGAAAAAGAAAAATTCTCCTCGGTCAAGTACGAGAAATGTATGTTCTTATATATTTCTCCTAGACTTATACAAATATTCCAGTTCTTGGTTACACAACAATTTTTTTTTCTTCTGGTTTTTACTCATGATCCTCTTCTGTAATGGAGTCCTTCCCTTTTATATTATCTTTCCCTCTTTCATCTCAGCCTTCCATGTGTAAATCAGATTGCTAATCTCGATACTTGTCTCATCAGCAACTTCCTGAAATCTTTGTGGGCAACTATAAGGCTAAAAGTCACTGTTCAGGTATTACTTCCACATTAATATGGCCAAGGGGTTAGATGTAGAGTATTCAATGTGGTGGTAGCAGCTTTCTTCCAAGATATTTGTTAATTCACTATTGACTCATCTCTTTCTAAAACTTATCCTCCCCAACACAGTTGCCTACTACCCAGTGCTTGATGGGTGGTTGGACTTTAGGCCTCCATTTTATTGGCCGAGGAGGGATTGCTCCTTAAACATCGTCTCCTGCTCATTATGCCCAAACCTCTTCCTTGGCCCAATAATCTATTTGCCTTCGCTAGTACTTATATGTTCTTGGGTTATTTGACGTTCTCGAGCATAGCCCACAACTCAGTATTCTTATCTTGGCCCTTCATCCCTACATAGACAATTTAACATATCAACACACTTTAAGTTTGGGTATATTGTAATTTTCATCCTTATAATTCAGTATTGTTATTCTAGTTCTTAAATTTCAATACAACGGTCTTATCATCCATTACCGTGTATAAATTATCTTCAATTCCAATCATTACAAGTAAACCAAGTTGCATAATATATTTGTAATTGCTTATTGGAATTAAAGATTGTACCCCAAAAAAATTGTTTTATAGATGATAATAAATGGAATAACGAAGTTGATATAATATCCCATTAGGTTCTAATTAACCGAATTAATAAAAATTTTACTATTGAATAAATGACTTGAGTTAGAATCCAAAATACGTATAATACAAATTAATATCTTAACCTCACGATAAAGGATAATTATTACAAAGCAAAAAATTTGGTTTCAAAGACTTAAGTTATAGGAATGATCCTAGGTACTCAACCAAAAGGTCCAAAACTATAGATAAGTCATAAGTGGCTCATGCCCACCACCAAAGGTTGTTCTTATTCATGGTCCCTTTTACCATTCTTACCTGAGCGACTTCTATAACCCACACACTGTCATTCAACGGTCAGGATCACTTCATCCTGTGCCACGTGTACATCACCCCGTGTCTCCCACATGTTGCATATATAAAAAAATTTCGCGCACCATTTTTATTTCTCATAGTCTTATCAAAGTCAATGAACCTCGCTTTCATTTTCATCGCTTCCCACAGTAATATCCTCCTCTCTCTCTAACGAATTCGCAATGTTCAACACCGGCGAATCTTTTCGGATCCCGGCGGGATATTCCGCCGGGCTCGGCCACAATCCGAGTCAAAACCGGGTCGGAAGCTCGGACTCCCGGGTCCCGCTCCTGAACCTCTCGACGGTCCGAACGAGAATGGATTCTCTGCAGCGCTTCCTATCGGACTCGGTCAATCGAAATCAGTTGATAAGTCAAGATCAGATGGACATGGTCTCCACCGAGATCGTCTCCGCCATCCACCAAATCATAGTCAACGGCGCCGCCCTCCTCTCCTGCAGTCAAACCTCTGACATCACAGCCGCCGCCGCGGCGGAAGTCGCGCCGCCAAACTCAATAACCCCGCCGAAACTCGCGCCGGATACATCGGTCCCGTTAAAAGTAGAAGCGTCAGACTCCGACGATTTCAAAGTCGAGAATTCGTTTCTCGACTCCGACTCCGAGATAGTCGAACTCGACGCCGTGGAATTGCTCGCCGAGCACATCCATTTCTGCGAGATATGCGGGAAAGGGTTCAAGCGCGACGCGAATCTGAGAATGCACATGAGAGCTCACGGAAACCAGTACAAAACCCCCGAAGCCTTAGCCAAGCCGGACAGGCTCCTCGGAGGCTCCTCCGCCGCCGCCGAGTTGAGCCGGAACACGAAATTCTCGTGCCCGTACGACGGTTGCAACCGCAACAAGTCGCACAAGAAATTCAGGCCGTTGAAATCGGTCATTTGCGTGAAGAACCACTTCAAGCGAAGCCACTGTCCGAAGATGTACTCGTGTAATCGCTGCAACAAGAAGAGCTTTTCGGTTGTGGCGGACTTGAAGAACCACCTCAAGCATTGCGGAGAGGCGAGGTGGAAGTGCACGTGCGGCACGAGCTTCTCGCGCAAGGACAAGCTGTTTGGTCACATGACTTTGTTCGAAGGCCACATGCCGGCAGTTGGGGGAGATGATGATGAGTGCCCGAAAATCGCGCCGGATTCATCGGCGGCGGTTACTGCTATGGAAGAGGATGATGAGGATGTTGTTATGGGTTCGGGTTCGGGTTCGGATAACGGGTTGTTATTCGAAGGGTTGTTGGATGATTTTGGTGGTTCGATTGATAGCTATTATTGTTTTCAGGAGATGTTGGGTTCGCCTCAGCTTAATGGAATGGAGTCATGTTTATGATTTATGATTTTTGGGAAGGTCATCTCATCTCTGCTCTGTTACTTTGTTGTTATTGTTGGATTAATATATGTTTGTTTGTATGTAAAGTATATTAATTTTTTTTTTTTAGTTATAACTTAGTTATGGACTTCCATGTTGATGATCTATGTTGTTGTTTTTGTTATTGTTGTGACTTCGAATAATTTTATTTTTCCCAGATTTGAGTTACAATAAAAGCTTCATCTTTTTATGTAATTTTTTTTTTTTTTTTTTTTGTCAACTATTATGCTAAATTAATGTGGGAGATCCACCAGTAACTAGCAATAGTTTTGCTGAGTGGAGGATAAAGTTTTTGGGTTATGTTTGATTTATTAAAGGCTAGTGGGCTGGTATGAATGAGAATTTATTCAATTTTCAAGTTGGTGAAATGGAATTGGTAATGGATATGTTGAAGAGGATTGGAGATTGGGGGGAAAAAGTGTTCGAATGATTTGTTGGGGTCTTTCTTTATCTCAAAAGAGTGGATTTGGATGGAATCAACCAATAATCAGGATCCTCTGTTGCCCCAGTCACTGTTTGGGTGTAGGGATAAAATTGTTGCAGGTTTGGAAGAACATATATACACTGAGCTATCAACATCCCTAGTGGTGTTAAGACTTTGCAATTAGCATGGATGCTAAAGAGAGTACAGGATTACCACTAGAAAGTCATCATCCATTATTTCGTCTCATCAAGTCATCATTCAGTATTCTGAGAGCAATATTTTCTCTTTTTAGCATAACAGTGAGTTTGATCTCATGTGTGAAATTTATTGCAGGATTAAGTAGTGTTTGTGTAAGTTTGAGCGACCTCGGTTCATAGCTTATTCTCCATTTCTTTGAACAAAAAAGCTGTTTATTAGGTAGAATCAACAGAAGCGAATTGTGTAATTAAGCTCAAATATTCAGGATGCTTCTAATACACAGCGTCGATGGTCCCAACTCCTATCACATATCACACACAGGTGGGAGAGCTAGGCTACCAAACTTGCCACCATATGTGTCCATGGTCACATCTCCTCTGTAACTTTGGTGCAGTCTAATTTTTGCACTTTTAGCCAGTTCATTAAAGGAGTTGAGCTTTTATTGGAAGGTCTATGTAGTGAAAATGATGATAACATGAGTTCTGAAATGATGACCAAGACATTCTGGTCCCTATTGGTCTCTATTCTATTTTCATAACAGACATATACTATTATACTTTTTAAACGCCATGAGCTCTCAATCTTTAAGGTTACTCTGAAATCCTTCTCATACCATTTGAACACATAGAAAATTGGGTTTTCATAATTAAAGATTAGACAAAACTGAGATATGTTACTTTAGGTGTTATTCCTTAGGTTCTCCTCTTAAAATTTAGTCATGTAGCTACTTAACTAAAAAATATACTTTCATCCCATGAGAAAAAATACACATGACAGAATCTTAAGAGATGAACCTAAGAAACAGCACCTAAATATTGTACGTAAGTCTTGCTCTTAAAGATTTATTTAGAACATAGGACAAGTAGATTGCCTTTATTTGATTCGAACTCCTTGTTTTGCCTTCTTTCTGTGGGGTTTATAATAACAGGCTAATGGTTTAGTTGTCGGTGAAGGTCTTTGATGAGAGTGAATGCCTTCTTTGAAGTTAACCGAAAAAGAGGAAAAGAATAGTGAATACATTCGCAACATGAAAAGAACATGAATATATAACGATTCTCACTTTTGCTGTAGTAGTCAAGGACCAGTAGTAGATAAAAGGGAAGGTGGTGAAGAATTACAACTTTACATGTAACGCTGGATAAAATATCTAGAAATGTAAAATGACACACGAGTTAGAATCATATATATGGACCCAATTAGGCCTTCACAAAGCCCTTCTCGGCTCCTTTTTCTAAAGGGATGGTTAAAGCTTTAATTTGATGCTTCAATAGATGGAAACTGTTCAATGGTAAGACATTTAAATTACAAGCAACCCCAAAACCGGAATGTGGGTCCTATGAAACTCTCTTGGCAATTAATTTATGGGTAAAGACTAGTTCACATGCCTTGCTATACATACTCTCGCACACATAAATTGCACACAAATTGTTTTCCAACTTGAAAATTGTGACTTCAAGTTCACAATTTATGTGCAGTTTGAGTGTGTGTGAGAGAGTGTGTATAATAGAATGTGTGTAATAAACACCACTCTTAATTTATTGATACTAAAGAAGCAAAGTGATGGAGAAAAAAGAGTAGAAACTCCAAAGTTGTACAAGAACTATATAACTACTAAAGTTGTCCTAACTCCTAATTACTCCTAAAGTTGATCCAAGAGGATCTCTTGATTGTACTAAAATCAAAGGTTCAAAATGTGCCATATGAGGTTACATGTGCCCAAAATGTAAGAGTGAGGAGCATGTATATAGTATATACAGCAACTATTACTTCTAGTGATAAAGAGAAAATTTTAGTAGGGTTCAAATTTCATGGGTTAAACTCTAGACTTTCTCCTTGAGTAGATAGAGAAGTAACACACTAAGTCATAACTTTAGTCTTTGAAAAATCAAAAAATAAAATAAAATAAATAATAAATAAATACTCTTTACATACACTTTGTTACACAAACCTAAATTTTACACACAAATTTGCGTGTAACAAACACTACCTAAAAAAAAAAGGAGAGTCGGATTCGAACTCAGATTCTTCTCATGAAGACCACCGGGCAGTGGTATTGAATCACAATACTCTTAACAGGGTCATTGATTAATTAAGGTAATGGGAATGCCACTTTGAGCTACTCTCTGACTACAGGGCAAATGATAAGGAATTAAATGAAAAAGAAGATGCTTTACTGAATAAATCCCATGAAGTTTCGGAACACAAAATGCATAACTTCTTCCTTAAACCTTAATTATAAGCCACTGAAGAGATATAGATCATGAGCCAGTCCGGAGCTTGCTTGGTCCAATTTCATCTTGAAGGTGAGGAAACTTCTGCCCTCCTTCACGCTTTTTTCTTGGTACAAGAGCATTAGTATTGATGGTGCTATAAAAAGTCATACTGTTATTTTTAGCACCATCAATACTAAAAAATTTGGCTATTGAGCTACAATGCACAACTATCTTTGACTGTGCACTGTAGTTAAGATGGTAAAAAAAAAATTATTAAAAAATATATTATTTTATTTTATTGAATGCTAAAATAAAACTTGTAGAGACTCGAATTTGGTAACCAAGCCCAAGACGTGTGAGATCTCGGCCCAATAAGCCGAGTACAATAAAATTTGTAGAAAATGGATTAAAGAACTAGGCTCTAATGAATTGAATAACGGCTAACACTAAATTTAATGGCAATCAAACACAAATAAGAGATTCTGTTATCAACGGATCTTCAGTCCAAGGAGGATATCTTATATAAATTGATTCTGATTTGGTATAAAGACAACTTAGATTGCTATAATGTTCTCTTTCTTAATTTTTTCTTCCCTTATCTCTTGGAGGGTCTCTTACATTATATATCCCTCCTTAGGTCATCTTGTCCCTACACTTGTTGCTCATTTATGTCTTTACTTGAGTGCATGTCCCATCAGACACCATCTCTGGTTTTCATGTGAGTTGTGGTTGCCAAGGCAATACTGTTCAGGGGTCTTCTCAACATAAATGCGATCAAAAAATTAGTTATAGTGCATTTAATATGGTAGTAGCAGCATTTCCCAAGATATTTCTGAAGTCTCATCATCCTTAGATGTTCATGAGATACATCTTTATCACTGGAGATTCCTGGAAGATCATCATAATTGTTAAAACGTGTATTTGATACGTATTTATCGTATCCGAGGAGACATTCCTCCTCAGACCATCCTCCCATAGGTACTACGCTCACTGGGTCCTGGACTTGAAACATTCATTACTATTCACTAGTCCTCAGACTGCTCAGCTCTCGGTTGAGGCCCAAGGCCCAATACGTAATCTGGGCCATTGACCCCACAAAATCACTGATAAAATAGATAAAATAATTTTTTGTAATGCCAAATTATTAAATTTTTGTCACCACCTATGCTGATACTCCACTGTCTGTGTTGGGTACGTAGCTACAAAATAAATGTATTCATCACTTGCTCTTACTATTGTTTTAGAGCATTCACAGTATCAATAAATGAATGACATACCGAAAAATGTTTCTATGAATTACACATTTTAAAAGAACAAAAAATCTCTTTTCTACTTTCTATAAACGTAGTCAGCTAGTAAGCTACCAAGCTTGCATCATGGCTTTAATCATCACCTGCAATATAGGCTGACAGCCTGACATCATATAAGTATATAATCATATGTCCTTAGCATTTTATTTTGAGGAGGCGGGCAAGATGACTCAAAGGATGGTCACGAGAACAATGCCTTTTTCTTTTTCTTTTTTCTTTTTTTTAAACCTGATTTAATCCTATGACATGTCACTCTAGCTCTGAAGAGAAACCTTCGTTTGATTTGTATGCTATCCCGTGACTGTAGAAACTTAGCTAGAAAGAAGAATTGGTGTCTTTCTTTTATCGGTTGCATATATAAAGGTCACGTAAAGAGGAAACTCGTTATCAAAATAGAATTGGAAGTAGCTTACAAACAATCTTTGAGCCAGTACTACATTAAGAAAAAGATTATTAATCCAGTTGTACCTCGTTAAGTTGCACGAATCATGGCAGTTTCATTTGAAGCTTTAGCGATGGCAGGCGTGGATTATCTTGAATTTGCTGCGGGTGCTGAAGATCAATGGGAACAGGAATTGCTGCAGACTCCACCCCATTTATTAGTAGAAGAAGAGGTCAGAAGGGGCAGTAGTTTCGCCTTTCCAAACACGCATATCTTCCCGAGACACCATGCAAAAGATTATACTGATGATGAAGATGAAGATGAAGATGATAGTGTTACCATAACATGTCAACCAAGAGAAGGCCTGGGAGAAACTATAGATAACAGGATTCATAAATGGTTGAGGTCAATAAGATTAATGGTGACAGCCATTATAAGGTTATTGACAATGATAAGGATGGATGTGGAGAAAAGAGTGAAGTCCTTTTTATTTTGGTTATCTTAGTTGAATTTCGGATTATCTTAGTTCGATCAACATGACACTAGCTGTGCATGCAGTTTTGTATTCAGCCTGCATTTATTCAGCTTACTGTGCATCCAGTTTAGGACTTTTCCTTTTATCATTCTTTTCAAATAGTTGATGGGATTTCTTGTTCAGTGTCTTAGTTGTGACTTTTGTGCGATTGTGAAGAACCCCTAAATTGATAAATAATGTAATCGTGTTTACTGGTGGCTGTAATTACAAAATAGTTTGGTGCATACAGTATTAAGTTGTTTTTCTTGGTTCCAACAAAATAAACATTTTTTATTTTATTAAAACGATAGGCAAAGATAAACATTAGCTTGAATTGTTTCAACTGTGTTTTTAAGTTTACATTCATGTGTTTCTTATAATTGCCAAGAATGGGAAATGAATTTCAGTGGACATGTGATATTGATCAAATCCCTTTTCTTTTTCAAAAACAGGTTATGTTTGGTAATAGTTTTTTTTTTTTTTTTTTTTTTTTTTTTTTTTTTTTTTCAAAAACTTGTTTTGGGAATATAAAGAAAAAACAATTTTTTTTGTATTTTTGAAATAAAAAACATGTTTGGTTAGTTGAAATTAAAAAATATTTTTTTTAGGAAAAAAATAAAAAATACTAAAATATGTTGTTACTAGGATTTGAACTCTAATGCTAGCTCATTAAATGAGACAAATTTATTAAATTAAATGTGTATTTTCATTAACTTTTGAAAATTAGAAACTAAAAACAGCATTTTGAAAATAGTTTTTGTTTTCTGTCTATTTTTGGTTGCCAAAAAAGTTTTTTAATTTCAAAAATATAAAATTATTTTTAGAAACAGAAAATAAGAGAAAAAAACAGTTACCAAACATACCCTAATTCTTTTTAGCTCTATACTAACGGTTTGAAGCATATCTTGACCCTTGATATTAACTTTACAAAAAGTAGTTCTTTATTTTTCTTTGACCAAACACTTCTCAAAGGCAAAACAAATAAGAAATAGTAGTTTGGTACCGAAGCTCCATTCTAGAGGTAGTCCTCGAGTTGCAACATAAGTTTCATATTCCATTGAAGCCCTTAAATTCATCCATGATTCTCATTGGAAACTGGTATAAAAAGATTTTAAAAAGGGATATAGGGATGAATGAAGAGAGAGAGAGATAGAGAGCTTATTGATGTATCTTAGAACTATCGAGGAGTTTGAATAAAAATTCTTTTTCCCATTTTGGGTATTCACTTTGTACTTCACCATTGCAGCTTGTCACGTGTCCTCCCCCCCCCCCCCCCCCCAACAAGTTTGAAGAAGAGTATATTAAGATGTTTTATATCATTATATTACTGTAAATAAATTGCCATGTTTTCTAAACTATCATGGGTTATCTTGGCTTTAGGTTATCATACTATATATGATATATTCCCTTCATGTGCTCATTAGAATATATAATTTATAATAGCAAAGATGTAACTATTTAAGGCTTTTATTGTGGAAGTATGTTCTCAAGCTAAACTTCGTTGATTCTTTTGTTGTTTCTCTCTCTCAAACTTTCTTTAGACTCTAGGGGATGTTTGGTAGAGGAGTTTAAGCAATATTGTTTGAATGTTTTTTATATACGTATGGGTGAAAAAGTGTGTAAAAATATGTGTAAGTGTGTTTAAAATACTCAAAAGGTTGCTCAAAATAAGCTACCAAACAGGCCCTAAATTTCTTCATTTTATTCTTTCCATTTTATTATAGGATAAGTAATTGTAGGGTCCCGATTTTTGGGGGGAGGGGGTGTCTTTCACTGTAGATGTGAGCAAACCCAAACCCAACGGGCCCAATACAATGAATTTGGTAGAGAAATGGGTTTAAGAACTGGGTCTTTGTGAGGACTTCGTCAACGGTCAGGCAGGATCCTTGGGGAACAGGATCGTTAACGGCGTAGTTGAGGAGAGGGTCAAAGTCTGTCCTCGGGCCTCGTCCGAGGATGAATTCTTCTTCTTCTCTTCTGATACTCCACCAATAGAACTTCCTGGTGTCTTCCGAATTGCCGTCCTCCTTTTCGTGAGATCTTTCTAGTTATATATATTCTTCTGCTCCCTTCATCTTGGCCGTCCATCTGTCGATTACGTAGGTCACTTGAGTGTCTGTCCCATCCAACGCTTCCCTCCACTTGTTGTGAGTTGCAGTGGGCAGCATGGTGCTGTTTAGGGGTCACTCCTTCATTAATGCGGCCAGACTGCCAGCTGCGGGCATTTAATGCGGAGGTGACAGGCTCTTGTACAATAGCCCTTTCACCATGCTTCCATAGCTGCCCCTCTACGCTAGTCCCTTTGTTTAGGAGATGACGGGGATGGCTGCGGTAGATAGCGTATTGTCCTTTCTTCTTAAGACAAGAGTTGCCGAGGACACGTCGCTCCTTGGTGATTTCTCCTAGTAGCTGTGGGCCTTCCTTAATTATTCTCGGACGTTTTCCTCCTCGGCTGGGCCCTCGGGCTTATTATTCGGAATGGGATGGGGCGACCATATCCTTTGGCCCCACAATAGCCCTTCAAAATCCTGCTGTCCGGAACCTCGGACGGAGAGTAGGGCTTTGATGTCTTTTCACTTGCTTGCGATACATTGCTGGTGCTTCGGTACCCTGAGCATGTCTTCATTAAATTCTGGTGGCTCTGTGTTCCCCACGTTGGACGGTGTGATGGCAATCAAACGGTAGGGATTCCTCCAGCTTTTATGGGCGTGAAAAACCGGGCGGTTACCTCGATTGGGGGTATAAATACCCATTCGAACAGGTCTGTCATCTTACTTTCACTTCCAAGAGCTCCTGTGCACATACCTTGAATTTGGTCAAGTGTCCAGTTGAACTTACGCCATCTCTCAGCATAAAAAGCCTGCCCGAGGAGCTTTTCCTCATTTATGTAAGTTCTCTCCTCTCTTTAACTGCTACTTCTTCCCTTCTAAGTCCCTCCCTGTCCTGTCCTTTTCTTTCTTTCGTCTTCCATTGGATTTTTAGTTGGTTCTAAGGATGGGTAGATTTAAGAAGTTAGTTGAGTCGGAGGAGGCGATGGAGAAATTCGTCGCCGATTATAGGATACCCGACAATGTGGGCCTGAGGTACTGTAAGGAGGGAGACTGGCATATAATAAGGCAAGAGGGTGAGGTAGTGATTCCTATAATCGCCTTCCTTGAAGGGGGCATGAGGCTCCCTATGCGCCCCGTGGTAAGAGATTATCTTAGGCACTTCCGACTGGCGCCCATCCAGTGCGCCGTCAATATGTTTAGGATCCTAGGCAGCTTGGACGCCTTAAACGAACAAATGGGGCTGAGATTGACTCATCATGATGTAAATTGGTGTTATAATCTACAGTACCTCAAAGGGAAAACCTATTACATGAAGGTGAGGGACGAAAGGGTTTGCCTTATTTAGTGTCTCCCAGAGTCCAACAAGGGTCTAAACAAGGACTTCCTTATCGTGTCGGGGGTGTGGCACGACGGCCTACTCTGCCTGGTTAAGGAAGGAGAGCCAGGTGGGGTATTTTGAGTAGGGGAAGGTCGTTTTTTTTTTTTTTTTGGTGTTGCCATAATGGGCACTTGTGTGGTTGCTAATGGGGGTACATTTTCTCTTTTTGCAGATCCCCACGCCTTCGAGCGCCACCTTCATCTGGTCAACTTGGCGGATTTAGAGACTGCTCTTCGCGCCGAGGTCTTTGTGAACGAAAGCGACCACCAGGTCTGCGCTGCTCACAAGATCCTTGGATACGAACCCAATCAGAGATCCTTCGCAGCGCCGAAGTCCGTAATCAGGGCCAAAGACCCCCGACTCCAACAGATAACAATTGCGGAGCACGGTTTTTTCCTCCTTAGGGAGTCTTCCGCTCAACGGGCCGCGGAGACTGAGGAAGGTGGGGGTAAAGTCCAAGAGCAGGTCATCGAATTAGACCAATCCGAGGACGAATTTGGCGCATTTGAGCACTTAGATACGCCCGAGGATCCTTTTGGTGACACAGGTGATCAGACTTTGCCTGAGGCTGATTTCCAAGGGACCTCATCGCAAACCGACATGGGTTTTAAGAGGAAATTTTCCACGAGCCTTCATGATCTGCTAGAGGGTCAGCCGGGGAAAGATGCGCCGGGGAAATCACAGCCGAAGCTTCCCCCTCCTCCCCCTTCCAAGCCCGAACACCCCCAAACCAAGTCATCGTCCGCCCAGCCGCCACCCGCCAAACTCCCCCTCGCTGTCCAGCCGGCTGATCTCAAAAGGAAGAGGTCCGCCAAGGGAAAACAGCCCATGGATGGGGGGAAATTCCTTGCCTCTCATGAGGAGGACGAAGGCCGACGGGCCTCGAAACAGCTAAGGGTTGCGTCTCCCGGTCAAGAGAAGGAAGTAAATGATTAGCCCGAGCCCTAGGCCTGGCTCCCTACTCCAATGCTCCATGGGGAGCCTCTGACGGACAATGCTTCCTTGAGGGACTTCAATAAAGGCAAGGGCACTTATGTGGCTGACGCCGTGGAGAGATCCCTGTTACTCCCCGTCGATATGGAGGATCTGAAAAACCTGCGGAGTAAGGAGCTTTTCCTCAGTATGAAGAGGTACCTTGGCATGGTAAGATCTTTGGTACACTCAGCCTTTTTGGTTTCAGTTTCCTGGTTCTTCACTTATGCTTTGTTTACTCCTAATAACAGGCCGTTCAAGCTACCTATAGGATGGAGGAAATGGCCTATGACTAGGGCAGGACACTGGACCTCGAGCGTGAAAAGCATTTAGACGTCACGCGGACCTTCAAGAACTCCGAGGCCAACCTCCTAAAGGCGAGGGAGAACTTGAAGGAGGTAACCAGGGCCAAGGACAGCACTGAAGCTGGCCTGGCCGGCGCCCAAAAGCAAGCCGAGGATCAGACAAGGCGCCTACTTGAGGCCGAGAAGCAGCTTCAGATTGCTAAGGAGCAGATTGTTGATCTGAAGAAGAACCTGGCCGAGGCGAAGGAGGCAAAGAATATGGCCATATGGGCTAGGGACGAGGTTGTGAGGGCCAAGGAGGAGGCGGAGTTTGCCAGGACAGAGGCCGAGTGCTCCAAGGAGAAGGCTGTTTTCTCTTGGTCCTCCAGGGCCAACGATATCTGGTGGTAGTCTTGGAAGGCATCCAGGAAGCTCATCCGAGGATGGCCTACGGTGGCGTCCACTAGCTGGTCTATCCGGGGCATGGGGAATGGGTCCTTTGGGCATGCTTTATTTAGGTCCGTAAAATCCACATAGACTCGCCATTTTCTGCTTTTCTTCTTGAACACTATCGTGTTGGCTAGCCACTTGGGGTAAAAAACTTCTTTTATAGCACCGACGCGCTTGAGTTTCGTCACCTCTTCTCTAATTGCCACGGCATGCTCCCTAGATGGGTGCTGGGGTGACTGCTTCTTAGGGGTAATGGAGGAGTTGACATTGAGATGGTGGCAGATGAAGTCTGGGTCGATCCTTGGGGCGTCATAGGCGTCCCATGCGAACACGTCGATGTTTCCTTTGAGAAACTCGACCAGCTCTTCTTTCTCCTGAGGAGGTAACCTGGCCTCTACTTGAAATAATCTCTCCGCGTCGCTTCCCCTTGCCGTGGGTTGGCAGCCTCGGACCTCGAGGACCCGATCTCCTGCTGGGAACTTCACCTTTTGGTGCAAGGAGGAGGCAACGGCTCCTAGGGTATGTAGCCAGGGCCTACCAACGATAGCTGTGTACGGAGAGTAAGTGTCAACTACAATAAAGTTCACCTCCACGATCTCAGGGCCAGTCTGGATGGGCAGCCTGATCATGCCCTTCGGAGTGACGAGCTTTCCATTGAAGCTCATTAGTGGGGAGTTGTACGGCATCAAATCCTCCGGTTTTAATTTCAAACCCTTGAAAGGGTCAGGGTACATAATCTCAGCTGCACTGCCCCCGTCCACCATCACCCTTTTCACATCGTAGCCCCCGATTCTGAGGGTGACCAGCAGTGCATCGTCATGGGGTTGGGTGGTTCCGATCTTGTCTTCCTCTGAAAAACTTAGGACTGGATGAAGATTCCTTTTAGGCCTCTTCGGCCCTAGTCGGGATTCCTCAGCAGGCAGCTGAGCAACGGACAGTACTCATGAGGGGTAGCCTCCCGTCCTGCCAGGCGCGGCTAGGATAGTATTGATCGTTCCCACAGGTGGCCTTAGGGCAGCATCCCTCCGGGGCTCCTAAGGTGCTTGGTTCTGATGACCGCTTGAATGGTGCAAAAGGTGTCTCAACTTTCCTTCTCGAACCAACTGGTCCAGATAATTCCATAGGTTCCTGCAATTTTCCATGGTGTGTCCATGATCCTGGTGATATTGGCAGTACAGGTTTTGGTTTCGCTTTATGGGCTCCCCCGCCATTTTATTCGGCCATCTGAAGTATGGTTCGTTCTTGATTTTCTCTAGCACCTGGAGCACTAGTTCTCGGAATACAGCTTGCCCCGTAAAGTCTCTCCTCGGACGACTGTTTGTGTATCGGTCTGACTAGAAATCCCTCCTCTCCTAAGGGATAACCTACTCATTCCCTTTGCCCTGCATCTGGTCCTCCTCTAACCGCTTATACTTGTCGATCCGGTCCATCAGCTAGTGCACGCTGGTGGCGGGTTTGCCTGTCAAGGATTTCCTTAGGCCGTGCTCAGCGGGGAGGCTGCTCTTGAATGTGTTGATGGCGACGTCGTCAAATTTTCCATCCATTTCATTATACATTTCCCAGTACCTACCCGAGTAAGCTTTCAGGGTCTCTCCGTCGCGCATGGATAGTGATAGCAGTGCGCTCAAGGGTTGAAGGGCTCTGCTATTCGTGACGAAGTGTAAACCGAAGGCTTGGGTTAGCTGCCTATATGAGTCTATGGAGTTTGCTTTTAGGCCGTTGAACCATCTTATCGCCGCCGGTCCCAAGCTGGACGGGAAAACCTTGCACATCAGCGCTTCATCTTTAGAGTGAACTGCCATCCTTTGGTTGAACTGGCTTACGTGCTCCACGGGGTCTGTATTGCCGTTGTAAATGGAGAAAGCTGGTTGCTGGAATCGCCGGGGGAGCGCGGCTCCCTCAATACGACGTGTGAATGGTGACCTAAAGAGCTGGTCCAGGGCCCTGCTCATAGCGTCGTGCCCCATGCCCCTTAGAGAGGGACTTCTACGCTTGCGCTTTTGGTGACGCTCCTCCTCGTGGGAGAAAGTCTCACTTGGGGGAGTCTTGGATCTTTGCCTGTAATCGTCGTCATTTTCGTCGTCGAGGGGTGTGTCAGTGCCGGGGGGGAGGGGGGGATTGTCTTTGTTGTGCAAAGCGTAGCCTTCTCTTCAAGTCATTTATCTCCCGCTGCATGGCTCGTTCGTCGTCCCATTTCTGGGACATGTGACTACCTACGCGGGTGTGGCTTCTGTTGGTTTGCGTGGTATCCACGCTCCCCTCCTGAAACCTTCCGTTCTCCTCGTTCCTGCCATGCTCAGGGTTTGGGAAATTCCCCTGCTGTTGGGATCTGGTTGTCTCAGGATGATGGGGGCCTGTTCCGTAGGGGTTTGATCCCGCCATGCCCGATTATCGTTCTCACTAGCACACAAGTTCTTCCCACAGACGGCGCCAATTGTAGGGTCCCGATTTGGGGGGGGTGCCTTTCACTGTAGATGTGAGCGAACCCAAACCCAACGGGCCCAATACAATGAATTTGGTAGAGAAGCGGGCTTAAGAACTGGGCCTTTGTAAGGACTTCGTCAACGGTCGGGCAGGATCCTTGGGGAACAGGATCGTCAATGGCATAGTTGAGGAGAGGGTCAAAGTCCGTCCTTGGGCCTCGTCCTCAGATGAATTCTTCTTCTTCTCTTCTAATACTCCACCAATAGAACTTCCGGTGTCTTTTGAATTGCTGTCCTCCTTTTCGTGAGATCTTTTTGGTTATATATATTCTTCTGCTCCTTTCATCTTGGCCGTCCATCTGTCGATTACGCAGGTCACTTGAGTGTTTGTCCCATCCAACGCTTCCCTCCACTTGTTGTGAGTTGCAGTGGGCAGCATGGTGCTGTTTAGGGGTCACTCCTTCATTAATGCGGCCAGACTGCCAGCTGCGGGCATTTAATGCGGAGGTGATAGGCTCTTGTACAATAGCCCTTTCACCATGCTTCCATAGCTGCCCTTCTACGCTAGTCCCTTTGTTTGGGAGATGACGGGGATGGCTACAATGGATAGCGTATTGTCCTTTCTTCTCAGGACAAGAGTTGCCGAGGACACGTCGCTCCTCGGCGATTTCTCCTAGTAGCTGTGGGCCTTCCTTAGTTATCCTCGGACATTTTCCTCCTCGGCTGGGCCCTTGGGCTTATTATTCGGAATGGGCCAGGGCGCCCAGATCCTTTGGTCCCACAGTAATCATTTATCATGGTATTAAAGCAGATGATTTTGAGTTCAAGCCCTCCACTTTGTCTATAGTCTACATTCTCTCGTATGAAGTAAAAAATTTCCCATGTTTTGTCTCAATCACTTATTGTGAGGAGTCTAGGAGTCTAGGACTCTAGGACTCTAGGCCTTACAAGTGAGTGTTACAATAGCATATAAGTGGTTAAATTAACTATTTATTAATGACTTAAGCTTTTGGGATTAATTTAATCCATTAAAGGTTTTTTCTATTGGTTTTTTTGTTTAAAAATATAAGTTGGGTAAAAATACAATTGTACCTTAAAAAAGTGAAGTTTAAAAAAATTATATATAACCAATAAGCTAAATTAGAATCCTATCACCAAAAAAAAAAAAAAAAAAAAAAAAAGAAAAAAAAAAAAAGAAAAAGAAAAAGAAGCTAAATTAGAAAGAAAAAGAAATCCAGAGTCTAGACGTATGAATTGTAGAAGGAAAATGTTACAAAACTTATTAAAGTCACTGTACAAAACGTCGGATTACAAGGCTTTGAAGACAAGAAATTGCACATGATAGGTTGATGAAACAAATTATTGGGTCAAATTTAACAAGTTACAATGATCACAAGCAATATTGAGACTTCTGCGCTTGACCAATGAAGAAAATTCAACCCAAATGTCGCTCTCAAAGTATCTTCCTGAGTCTTGGCAATTACAATAGAGAGGTTTTGAATTTCCTATTCAAACAGCTTTTCGTGTAAAGTGTAAACATCATATATATATATATATATATATATATATATATCTCAGTTTTTCAAAGTCAAAATCCTATTTTGTTAGTCCTCTCCGATCTATTTGTTCTCTGAAACTACCTAAGCTATATTCGTATCTAGTTTGGTTCCAATTTAAGATAACAGAACCATTAAAAAGAGTGTTCAACCTGTATACATGGTCTAATGTTATGGAAAAGGGTACATTGTGCATATTTTTTACATACAAATTAAGAATCAGGGACCATTTATAGCTTCATTCATGTTAATCATATAGGTATACCAAATTTAATATATCAAAGAGATTATGTAGATTTTTAAAGACGTGGAACCTACGGTGTTGACGAGTTTGTGATATATGTGTTTTATTACGTGTGCACTGACAAAAAGTTTAATCTCTCACATTAGGTGCAGACGCCAATTGAACACCAGTGTTCTGACAATCTGACCTATATAATTCCACTTAGTCATATTGTTTTCACACATGCACACGCTCGTGCATATTGCATGAACTTTCCAAGTGATATAAACTTTTTTTTTTTTTTTTGTTTTTGAGATCAATCAAGTGAATTCAGTGGCGGAGCCACACACAAAGGTGGGGGTCAAAGCCCCCCAAAATTTTAAAAAATTAATTTATAGTATGTTTATTATTTATATTTTAAAAAATGTAGCATGTAAAAATTGAAGTTGACCCTCCCAAATTTTGAGTTACTTCAATGGTACTCTTAAAAAAAAAAATTTATATTAAAATCATATAATTTAAGAGGTTTAACAAATTAAACTAGGTAGAAAATGATAAATTTTTGTACATGTCTAATAGGAGAAATACATGACTTTTATATTCTCATTAAAATTTAGAAAATGATAAATTCTCTTAGTAAATTAATTTATATACATGTGTGTGTAGAGGTTTGTCTTAACTAATATATTAGCATCATAATTTGGCCCCCTCAAACCAAAATTTCTGGCTCCACCCCCGCAAGTGATATAAACATGGTAAATGAAAAGCCGTTGATATTCTTCCTATTATGGACGGCTCTTTTTCTACTACCCCTCTTGGAAGATAGTCTATCTTCTATTCTATTTTGGTATATCCTAAAGTGAAGTTCTATTTCTAAAATTAATAAATAAAATTCTTATCTCATTATCTACTTTATTTAAAAAGTTAATGTCATTCTTTTTTTATAGTTTAAATTAATGAGAATAGTTTTGAAAATTTATACATTTTTAACTTGCAACTTAAAAAGTTGAATTTTCTAAGAACGACCAACATTTTGATGTTTCATTGTTAGTATTGGGTATTCTTTTCAATAAATAAAATAAATTCAAACCTAAAAAACAAACTCCTATACAATTCAAACACTATTGGCTTGCTTTCAAATTCAAACTTATCCTTTAAATAAAAAATATATAAAAAAATATAAATAAATAAAAAAACTCCTGGCTACTATTATACATCAATTGAGATTTTTTTTTTTTTTTTTAAATGATACCAAAAATAAAGTAGGGAGATAATAGAAAAATTAGTAAACTAGTGGCTTCTAATTTTAGAAACAAGGCAATATTTTTGGTCATCCCAAAATAAAATATAAGAAATACAAGACCAACAATTTAAGACAAATAAAGTAATAAACTATAAACTACTCACGTGTTAGCCATGCCCTGCTACAGTTAGTTATTAGAAGATTAGGAAGTTACTAGATTCTGTTAGTTTGTTAATTACCCTCTGTTTTGGGATTATGTATTAGAACCTATAAATACCATTATCTGAATCAATGGGAAATGACAAGCAACATTTTTTTCATCTACTCTTTAGCAAAAATATTGTGAGAGAACTCAGAAGCAAGCAATAATGTCTATTGAAGCTCTAGCAATGGCAGGTGCCGATTATGCAGAGTGTGGAATTCACATTAAAGACATGGAGAGAAGTGCATGGGAACAGCCACCACCATATTTGCGGGCTGATGAGCAAAGTTCTAACTTTGGAAATGGGAAAAAAGGTGCTGATATATTAATTATTAATATGTGCAGTGGGCAACAAAAGAAGCAAGCACGCAGGAAAGGGCTGAAGCATGTCACAAAGAACAAAAACTTCATTTGAAAATGAGAGATTTAATTTATTGAAAGTGTGAATTTTTAATACTGTGATAACATACGCATGTATGTATGTTCGGATTTAGATTAGCAGATTCCATGACAATGAAATAATCAATAAGTCTGTAATATATCTGTAATATGTCATTCAATATTCAAGATTGAATTATGTACATGTAGTTAAAGGAAATCATTTTGTCTGAATTTCGATTACCTTTCAATCAACTCTCAATCGATCGAACTCAAGATTTCAACAGACTTTCAGTCTCTTCTTGATAGATTGAAAGATGATTTTCAATTGATATTTGACAACAACTCAATCAATCGAAATTCATTTACTCTATTTTTTGACACGTTTTAATGAGGTTGGAGTTGTGCCCTTATTAAACCCCTATTTGTTATGCCTATACAAAGACTTTTATACACATTGTTGGAAGTATAGTTTGGAAAATTGTCCAAACTGATTAACAAAGTTACAAAGCAATATCAATAATATATCAATAAAGCAAGATATGCTCAAATTAACTTATAAGTAAAATAGACAAGTATAAAAGCGTATAAAATTAAGGATTAAGTAAAACTTATTGCCGAGGCACAGAACTAAATTCGATGTCCCGAAGAAGCGATTTCACCCCCACTGGAATGAATTCTTCGATGCAAATGGCTCAGGCAGTCGCTCTCCAGGATACAACGGCAACTCTTTTAATGTGCACTCACAAATAGAGTTTCGAACTCGTCACAAATGCCCAAGAGAAAATTTTCAGCAAAAAACAAAGTAGCTAAAGTATCAAAAGTAATATATGTTTTATTATTTTTAACTAATATCATATATGCAGAATTTGATAGTCTTAGAGCTCTAAAAAAGGAAGTAGTTAAAGATGATTAGAGTGAAAATGGATAGGCAAAAACAAAGGAATTTTCTTTTCCATTGATGTCACAAGCCGCTATGTATTTTTTGCAAAAACATAGGAAGGTGCGCTAACTGTTTTATAAGGAAATATGAGAAGATTGAGGGTTTGGTTTGTTGCCAAAAATTCCAACGCCAGCCAAGGAAAATTCTAGAGCATGGGCTTGGGCTTTACAACAAAATATCATGGGCTTAAATTTTAAAACATACCCAACAACTTTCAGTGCAAGTGTGCAACTAAGGCTAGAAATCAAAGAAACGAAAGAGAACATCCAAACCTCTATTTTGTGATCTCAAGAGTTCATTATGACTGTTAAGGTAGATTTTTTGAGAGCAACACATATTAAACATCAAAGCTTGAACCTTTCAACCCGTGAGTACAGGGAGCATAGAGACATATCTTCAACGGTATTGTTGAGTGATCAAAGAGTTGAAACCACAGAGCCTTCATCCCAGTGACGTTCATTGCGACATCAAATCTTTGAGGTTGTTCCTTGGAGTCGTTCAGAGGTACTAGTGTGAGTCGTTAGTGAAGGATTTCATATATAAAGAGTTCAAAAAGTTATGAAACAATAAGTTCAACTATTGGTAATGTGCAAGGACAAAGGTTTAAGTTCAACTACTAGTACTAGGTAATGTCTAAGGACAAAGGTTTTTTATTCAATCTGTAACTCTTATTCCTATAATGAATTGTATTAATTGTTTTTCCTTTGGATATGTTTTCCATTGATTTTCCACTTCGTTACCGTATCATCTGTCCCATGTTTTTATTGCTTTTATTATATTATTCTATGACTTGGTAACTTGTTTTGTAGTTTATAACCTCGTAATTGTGATCAATGATCACATACCTAGCTTTATTGGTAATTTGGTAATAGATGATAAAGAACTATCATCAGGAACGAACGCTAAGATTGAAACTCTCAAAAGAATAAAAAAAAACTTACTTGGTAATTGTAGGGTCGCGATTTTCGGACTGGGCCCCCTGGAATGGATGAGATCCAGGCCCAACGGACTCGTTACAATGAATTTGTAGAGAGTGAGTCCAAGGGCTGGGCTTTGACGAGACAACAGTTAATGCAGGGGTTGGAGATGATCGAGTAGGAGCTAAGAGCACAGAGGTGGACGGGCTCACGATCCGAAGGAACGAGCTCCTCGTCCGAGGGAATGAATTCCCATCTGATCAGATTCACCAAAAGCACGAAGGAGGAATCTGTGCCTTTTCCCTCCCAGGGAGCAGGAAACCCCCCCCCCCCCCCTTACTGGGGGAGATCTCTTCCTTTTTTTTTTAAACGCTAAGATTGAAACTCTCAAAAGAATTAAAAAAAACTTACTTGGTAATTGTAGGGTCGCGATTTTCGGACTAGGCCCCCTGGAATGGATGGGATCTAGGCCCAACAGACTCGTTACAATGAATTTGTAGAGAGTGAGTCCAAGGGCTAGGCTTGACGAGACAACAGTTAATGCAGGGGTTAAAGATGATCGAGTAAGAGCTAAGAGCACAGAGGTGGACGGGCTCACGATCCGAAGGAACGAGCTCCTCGTCCGAGGGAATGAATTCCCATCTGGTCAGATTCACCAGGAGCACGAAGGAGGAATCTGTGCCCTTTCCCTCCCAGGGAGCAGGAAAACCCCCCCCCCCCCCCTTACTGGGGGAGATCTCTTCCTTTTTTTTTTTAATGGGTAAAGAAAAGTGTTAAGCCCCTAGTGCAGATTTCCTCATGGGTTTGTAGTTCGAGGACTATGCAAGACCCTGGTTCTGTCTAACACTCAGATAATTGTCAAAAGTTATTAGTTTTCCCATAAGTTTGAGTCCAAGGACCATGCATGACCTTGGTTCTGTCTAACACTCAGATAGTCATCGAAAGTTATTAGTTTTCCCATAGGTTTGAGTCCGAGAACCATGCAAGACTTTGGTTCTGTCTAACACTCAGATAGTCGTCGAAAGTTATTAGTTTTCCTATAGGTTTGAGTTCGAAGACCATGCAAGACCTTAGTTCTGTCTAACACTTAGATTCTTTTCAAGAGTCATTAGTTTTCCCATAGGTTTGAGTCCGAGGACCATGCAAGACCTTGGTTCTGTCTAACACTTAGATACTTGTCAAAAGTCATTAGTTTTCCCATAGGTTGAATCCGAGGACCATGCAAGACCTTGGTTCTATCTAACACTTAGATACTTGGTAGCCTTTGGTAGTTTCTCTACAGCAGGAGGTCCGAGGACCCGTCATTGCTAAGGCCTCCTTTATCCGCTTCAGTAGGTCGGGAGATATCCATATATACTCCCAGGACTGGTCCTACCGCAAAGCTCCCCAGAATCGCTTCGTGCGGCTGCCCCTTTCCCTCAATCAGGGCCCAGCGGGGCCGGCCTCTAGGTTCGCGGGGATCGGACCCCTGATGGGTGTACGGGCCATGCACATGCCGTCAAAGGTTCTTAGAGCTGTGAACCATCTGGCAATTCCTCCCCATATAGTACAGTAAACTGGCCACCATAGCCCCTTCATCGGGGACTCTTGCTGATGGAGGTTTGATCCTACCTTAACAAACCGTTGTACTCATCATCACACAAGCAACTTCCCCACAGATGGTGCCTTTATGAGGAGGCACAGACTCAACGGTTGAGGGTTCCCTTGGAAATTAGGCAGGATTTATTTCACTTGGAATTCCCCCTCTTTGAGCTTTGTGAGCTGTAAGTTCCCCCCAGATTTCTCCTTCTATATAAGGCGCATTGGGAGAACCATTCCTTTACACCTACAAGCCCTTGAATCTTGCAAGAACCCTAAGTTCCTTCTTTCCCTCTATGAACCAAAAATGCCGCCTGAATTATGGGAATCGCAGCTGAGACAAAGGAAGCAGAGGCCAAAGATTTTCCTATCCTTCAACCGGGCAAGAAAGAGAACTCTCCTACTCCGGCCACGAATCGTAGCTGGCGCAGATTGCGTCAGGTCCTTGATGAATCTCCAAACGCCAATGAAGAATGTGCAGCAGTTGGCTAAAGAGGGAGGAGAAGAAAGTGAAGTGAAGTTGAGGGAAGCAATTGAGATATTAAAAGGGGCTGCCTCCACCATTATAGGCAGCTGGCGAGACTTCTGGAGGGCAATTTTTTAGGAGTACAGATATTAGCTTCTGGATAAGAGTACGCTTCATGGTGGGCCCAACTAACGAGAACCAATTCAGGCGCTTCCGCCTCTTCCTCTTCCTCATCACCTGTGCTAAGCATACGAGCGCGATTGCTGCAGGAACGAGACTGTGAATCCATCATCACCACCAGCCTTCCCCTTTTTATAGCTAGCTTTGAAGCAAGTTGGCCTCAGCTGTTCTGTAGTTAGCTTTAAAACAAACCTTCCTCGGCTGTTCTGTAGTTAGCTTTAAAACAAGCCTTCTTCGACTGTTTTGTATGTGATGTATCATCATTTCACTTAATAAAAAGAATTTATGGTTTTTGCTTTGTGCATTTTCTTTTTTGTTGTTTTTTTTGGCGCCCGGCTGTTAGTTTTAAATAGTTTAACTATGTTGGAACAGCCAAGAATATAATAATGCGTTTTATGTCGCAAACCGTGTGACCGTTTGAGAACGCTGGCTTTAGCATAGATGATCCGAGGAGGTCATGGTGCGTCATCACTCTGTCCGACGTTCATAATGATGTCAGGGTGTCTATTTTTCCCAAGCGTCAGGTCCGAGGACCTAAGCGCAGCTAAGGTTTTGCTTAATGCTTAGTAGAAAGTCCAAATGATCCAACACACCTAAGACTCTCCCTTATTTTTTTAATGGGTAACAAAAAGTGTTAAGCCCCTAGTGCAAATTTCCTCATGGGTTTATAGTCTGAGGACTATGCAAGACCCTGGTTCTGTCTAACACTCAGATAGTTGTCAAAAGATATTAGTTTTCCTATAGGTTTGAGTCCGAGGATCATGCAAGACCTTAGTTCTGTCTAACACTCAGATAGTTGTCAAAAGTTATTAGTTTTCCCACAGATTTGAGTCTGAGGACCATGCAAGACCTTGGTTCTGTCTAATACTCAGATAGTTGTCGAAAGTTATTAGTTTTCTCATAGGTTTGAGTCCGAGGACCATGCAAGACCTTGGTTCTGTCTAACACTTAGATACTTATCAAGAGTCATTAGTTTTCCCATAGGTTTGAGTCCAAAGACCATGCAAGACTTTGGTTCTGTCTAACACTTAAATACTTGGTAGCCTTTGGTAGTTTCTCTATAGCAGGAGGTCTGAGGACCCGTCATTGCTAAGGCCTCCTTTAACCGCTTCAGTAGGTCGGGAGATATCCATATATACTCCCAGGACTGGTCCTACCACAGAGCCCCCTAGAATCGCTCCGCGCGGCTGCCCATTTCCCTCAATCAAGGCCCAACGGGGCCGGCCACTAGGTTCGCGGGGGTCGGACCTTTAATGGGGGCACGGGCCATGCACATGACGTCAAAGGTTCCTAGAGCTGTGAACCATCTGGAAATTCCTCCCCGTATAGTACAGTAAACTGGCCACCATAGCCCTTTATCGGGGACTCTTGCTGATGAAAGTTTGATCTTACCTTAACAAACCGTTGTACTCATCATCGCACAAGCAATCTCTCCATAGATAGCGCCAATTGTAGGGTTGCGATTTTCGGACTGGACCCCCTGGAATGGATGGGATCCAGGCCCAACGGACCCGTTATAATGAATTTGTAGAGAGTGAGTCCAAGGGTTGGGCTTTAATGAGACAACGGTTAATGCAAGGGTTGGAAATGATCAAGTAGGAGCTAAGAGTACAGAGGTGGACGGGCTCACGATCCGAAGAAACGAGCTCCTCATTCGAGGGTATGAATTCCCATTTAGTCTGATTCACCAGGAGCACGAAGGAGGAATCTGTGCCCCTTCCCTCCCAGGGAGTAGGAAACCCCCCCTTACTAGGGGAGATCTCTTATCTTATATATTTCTCTTCGGTCCATCCTAGTCCTACACTTGTTAGTCATCCATGCCCGCACTTAAGTGCACATCCCATTAGCCACTCCTTCTGACGTTCTGTGAGCTGTTGTGACCCGGATAGCACTATCTAGGCATCACGTCCACATAAGTGGGGCCAGGATATTAACGGTGGGTACTTAATGCGGAGGTGACAGCCTTTCTTGGGATTGTTTCTCCACCATGCCCCTATGGCTGGCCCACTGCGCTTGGGCTTTCCTTTAGAACGCTTTAAAAGACTCCCCTTAGTGGCATGGCACTTTCCTTTTTCGTGATCACGGTTCGCTAAGGACAAGGTTGTCCTTGACAGTATATCCTGGCAGTCTGGACTTTCTATGCTCAACCTCGAACATTTCTTCCTCCTCGGCATGGGCCATGGGCTTGATATGAAGTAGACCGAAGTCGCAAATTCCTTTGGCTCCACAGTAATAATTTGATAAATTCGCTGCATGGTAATACTTAGTATCCTAACCAATCCTTGCAATATAAAAATTAAATTTTCATGAAATGACATCAATTTCACAAAAAATAAAATAGGATTTTACACCAAGTAAGATTTGTATCTTCCTTTTGTTTATGAAAATTCTTAATTATATTGACCCTTATTTTTCATTGCCAACTATTCCAATAGAAAAAGGCCCACACATTGATAAAAATAAATAAATAAATAAAAAATAAAAATATCATTTTCACAATAAATCATAGTTGGTCACTAAAATTACTTTTTTGTATAATAAACTTAAAATTTGTTGTAAAAATATTATAAAAATGCTATAAATATAACATTTCTCTTTTAGATTTACATTAATCCATGGGCTATTTTTTGAATTCTAAACATAATGCTAGTTGTTGAGTTTTAAGAACAAAACCCTCAGATTTATTTGATTTTCCAAGATTCTAATTCTTTTCTTTCTAAAATTAAAATAAAATAAAATAAAATAAGATTTTAGTTCTTTTAACCAGATGACTAATCTTCTTCTTCTTTTTCCCATAGTTTAATTTTGAAATGTTGAAGATAATAAAGTGTTGAGGGCTATTTGTGGAAGCCCAGCGGACAGAAAGGCCCAATAACGGGGCCACAAGGAATTGGCTGCATAAATAGCAAAAAAGACCATTAGGCCCAAGCAGCAGGAATAATGGGTCACTGGCCCAACAAATGTATACATGGGCCTTGAAAAGACAAGCGGGCTCAAAGAAGCCAGGAAAGAAAGAAATAGCATCCCATGGGCAGAGTATGAGTTAGAAAAGTGAGAAAGGGTCGCTGCAGGCCCAATGTAGTGTAAACTAAGAGAGTAAGGGGTTTATGGCAGGCTCATAAACCCCAAATATAAGGATAATGTTATTGGACCAGGGAAGCCCAATGAAGTTAGTAACAAAGCCCATGGGAGTGTGGAATTAGCAAACGGGCCGAGGAAGCCCAAAAGAATTACCAAACGGGCCGTGGATGCCCAAAGGGAAACCCAAAGGGGACGTAGGAGCCCATGAGTAAGAACAAAACAGTGCCTGTGACAAGCCACTGAGAAAAGGGATAAAACGCCGGCCCAAAAAGGGGTCCAGCAGGATTGAGTCATTACGACAGGAATAAAAAATCAACGTGGCAGGCAGTAAAGAAAACCAAAAGTGGGCTAAAGAAATATAAAGCCCATTATCATACGAGGCCCAGCTCCTGATTGGAGCGAAAGACCAAAAGAAAGCCCGCATGAAAGGCCAGGAAACGCAGACGGAGAATCTCCAGGGTGCGGCAGACACATGAGCAGCAGGCAGACTCTTGGACAAATTTGAAAGGGAAGCATGCACAAGGCCCAGGCGCCACCAGCCTGTACCCAGCCAATATAGGACATGGTGGGGCCATGGGCCAGAGGTAAGAGATAAAGGGGGGTGTGGTTTGGTGGTGGGGAGAGGGGAAAAGATCTATTCACGGCTCCTGTTCAAGTCTCTTTTGGGAGGTACGTCCTGCTGGGATGATAGACCACCCAAAAGAGGCAATTTGAAGGGGAACCGTTGGGTGCATGCTCTGAGAGTGAGGAGAGAAGGATTAACATCGTGGCAGGAAAGGCCACGACGCACAGAGGGACAAAACGAGTCCGCCTCTGTCTGGCAAGGGTTTGTGTCGCACAGTGTGGTCGGCAGGTACACCCAGACCAGACAAAGGCGGTTAAGGGGCAAGACCGTAAAACACTAGTCACGGCAGGCGCTATAAAGAAGCCCTTGCCGTGCCCTGTAGAAGGGGCGGAAAAACAGAGCATATATTGCAACGTTAAAAGAAAAAACAGGGCAAGAGAAAAAGAAAAAAGATAAGAACGAGAACAGAGAAGAAAAGAAAGAAAACTAAGAAAGAAAGAAGAGAGTTAGTTCAAGGAGCATGCATCAATAGATCGGTTTCTCTCTCTCCCCCTTCAAATCTTACCTTTCTCCAAAAACGCAAACAATGACTTTCCCTTTGGGACAATAACCATTCAGGACCGACTCCCTCAAAGTCATTAATCCCCATGGCAGGATTTTTTCCTGGGGGGTTATTTGCATTGAGAAGAGGCATTCTCCCTCTTTGGCTTTGCTGCGGCAGACTAAGCTTAAAAATATAAATTTTTGCCTATTTAAACTAACCAGTATTATTCTCTTCATTTTCCTTGGTAATTGATATCATTATAACTGTAATCATGTTTTACTAACAAGGAATACATAGCAATCTGTTTAAATAAGCAGAATACTCTGTTTTAGTCATTATTATATCTGTCTGCCATAACTTGTCTGCAACAGTCCAGCCTGTCATAACTTACCTGCTACAATTCTGCTTGCTCCTAGCAGACGTGGCATAAGTTTGTGCACAAACCGGCCCAAGTTGAGTTACAATTGGACCGACCCCAGCTCCCTTACTCAGAAATACTAGGGCCTATCATCGCAGAAGGCAGCCTAACCCATTACCGCAGGAGGCAGCCCAATCCCACTTTAACCACAAAAAAGGCCCCTACATAAAGATTTCAATTTTTTTTTTCCCAATAAAACTAAAATATCAATTCTAAAGCCCTCTTTTGTCATTCTTTAAAAAATTAAATAAATAATTATGAACTTTCTATACTTCAGGGACTAACATTACTATTTTATTTTAATATTAATAGTTATAATAGTTACATATTTATGTATAAATTTATTACTGGCTACTCAAATTTTTTATTTTAAAAACAATTTTAAAATTATTAATTATTGAACAAATGATGGTTAAACAATGAACCATCATATTAATTCATTGGAGAGTACAGTTTTGATTAGGAATGGCAATGGGGTGGTGCAGATCTAAAGGATGGGGTATTTACCCCCGTCTTGCATTGTTTTGTTTTATCTCATCCACGCCCCACCCTACATGACAAAGAAATTTTTTTTACCCCATTCCCACCCTTTGAGGCCCCACGAAGCCCCGCCTCACCCTGTAAAACTCTATATCTTGTTAATTTGCCTAGAAGTATTACAATTTTTTTAAATAATACCTGTTTCGTTAATAAAAATATATTTAAAATTACAAATAAATTTATCCCGTCAAATCAAACTAAGTTTTTGCAAAAATTGAATAATATTATTAAAGTGTTTAACAAGACAATATTACAACAAAAACAAAAATCTCAAAATACAAAATCAATGATTCAATAGTTTATAAATTTATTTATAATAAAGATAAAAGAAAATGTTAAAATTAGTACCTTATTTCCAACCTTACTAGAAAAAGAAGAAAAAAAATGCGAAAAGACTTGTTGAATAGAATAAAATAAGTTGATATATCTTTTAAATAGTAAGGTTTTAGGATATAAAAAATTTACAATTTAACATTTATCAATATTATCAATGTAGGGCAGGGCAAGGATGGGATGGGGTGGGGTGGGGTGGGGTGGGGCGGGGCAAGTTGGGTCTAAAAAGTCTAAACTCACCCCTCACATTGTGGTTTGAAGCTAAAATCTCACCCCATCTCCACTCTATTACCTTTGCGGGGTGGAGAAAACTTGCGTGGGGTGAAGCAGGGAAGGGCAAGTCAAGCGGATGAGGCAAAATTGCCATCCCTAGTTTTGATTATTGAAGATTTGCAGGCATATAATAACAATAATAATAACTACATCACTACTAAATGTGTGTTACGTACAAGATTTACGCACTTAGGATCAGTAGTCTTAAGTTAAACCAAAATTTTTTTTTTTTTTTGGGGGGTGGGGGGGCAAAAAGAAAGGAGCTACAAACTTTGAATTCACATCATTCAGAACTCCCTCAGTCCAATTAATGACTGATCAATCGCCACCCACTTGCCTCTTCCATGAGTCTTCCACAATCAGTTCATCAACTCCCCAGTCTTCATAACTGTTAAAATTCATACAACCAAGTAAAACGAATAAGCATATATCAGACACGTGCCCAAAAAAAGGTAGCTCTCACATAGAAGCACAATTGTCAAATAATTTTTTTTCATAGCTTTACAACGTTAAATGTTACAAAGTTTCAGAAACTTCGAAAAAAGAATCTCACCTTCCATCTGGCAAGTAGCGGCGGATGGTGAAAGGTATTTTCCGCTCACGAAGCTCCTTCATTGCAATCTGAAATGTATGAATAAGGTGTCACTAACTGCTTCTAATACAAACACGCCCCAAATAAGATCATAAGAATTTTGACCATGAAATTTTTTACCATTCTTGTCTAGAAACATGATAGATTACAACACACAGGGTAAACTCCACTTTATCATCCTGAAAAAGTGAAGCTATCACCTATTCTAGACCAGACCTTTGTAGATTAAGAGTCGTGGAATTTTAGTAGATAATTTAACTAACTGCCAAGTCTAATATAGATGTCCTACTCTATTTCTTGACACTAAAGAGAACTTCTTGTACGTATTCTCTGACCAAAAAATAGTGACAAAAGAACCAACGGTCATTTCATAAATACAATGGGTTGGAGGTTTGATAGCAGCATTCCGTGGGTTTGACAGGGGCTATCCTGACTAATCAAGGTCCATTTGCGTACATAAGCTGAAAGAAAATGAGAAGAATGAAAGGAACTGCATTTAAAAATGTCATTTAACATGGCTGTTAGAGAATCTAACCTCAAGTGGGTCAGTTTCACCCTCCAACTCAACCATCACAGGTGCATTCATACTGCACAGAGAAAGTGATATACTATGGAATCCACCCAACTTGGTCAGCATAAATTAGACTGTAAGTGCAAACAAAGAAAACCTGATCTGCAGAGCACGGGTACCCAATATTCTGGCACGCTCATATTTTGTCATGTACTTTGAGGTCTTACGAGGACGTTCAACTGATTCCTGCTCTTCTCTCTCCTCACCTTCAATCTCTACCGGAGCATCTTCATTGGCATTGTTCTCTAAATCCTCCTCTGCACCTTCCTGTCCATCATTTATCCAATATGTTAGTCAATTTGTTTTAAAAAACATAAATTCAGTTCATCATATGCTTTCAGGAAGCAAATCAATGTCTACCTCGATCTCGGGCTCTGGGGGCTCATCCTCATATCTGCAGCAAAAGATTTCATAAGGCACCTTTTAACAGGTATGTAAAAAATTACAGGTCTAGAATTAGATATTTGAGCCACCAATGCCAAGCATAGAATCATACAGAACAGTAAAAATTACTGCAAGGAATCAATTGAGTTTCAACTTTCAAGGGACAAACATTTGAGTGTCATCTGCATCTAAAATGCTGTCATGCAAAACCATCACAATTAATCAGAAGAGCCATGTTTTAACATCTTATAACTTATGTCAGAAGTAAAAGTGCCCCAGGGACAACTGAGGCAACTAATTAGTGAACATAAACTCATGCCATGCAGCATGTATGCATCCTCCAATTTTTGGATCCAACTTTTATAGATTATATCTACCACTGACTACTTTCAAAGCTCATGCTGGGTATATAAAGGGATGATAATTGCAAGCTATGCAAGAAATGAACGTCGGAAATTTGTGGAGCCAGGATTTTTCCTTCCAAAGGCCAAAGTGGGGGAATATGAATGCATATAAATGTAAAATTGATGGGGCCATCTTCAGCTTTTTTTGGGGAGGGGGGAGGGTGTGGAGGAGGGAGAGAGGGAGGGATAAGAGTTATCATAATTAGAACATATGGACATGATAGTGTGAACAAAATGCAAGATAGTAGTAGTCCAAGAAGATGTCATCTTAATGCAAGATAGTCTTAGAGACCATGCCTCATGAAGTGGATGTCACTAGTTCAAATATTTCCTTCCCCCTTCTCCCCTTGGGGTCCACACTCACTTATCAAAGAAATGCAGTTGCTTAGATTAAAAAGATTGCTCTTAAAAACGGATAGTGCTAGCATTGCACTCATCAGTAAGTGTCCATTCAAAAGAAATATGAAGTTTTTAAAAGTGCATTGTTTTAACATGGTGAAGTTCCACACAAGCTAAACAAATATGATACAGCAAGATTTTTGCTAATTTTAGATAGATTTCAGACAATCATTAGGTTAAGAAAAAGATAATCCTAGAGGCCAGGCTAGCAGATTAATTGGACCTATAGACTAGGAACCAAAAGAAAAAGCAGGCAAGCCACTCCTTAGGACAGCATTTACAAAAGCCCATTTAGAGCATTTGAATTGGAACTTTTATGGGCTGGTGGCAACTGAATAACTTTAATCCAACCCCTTTTTTTAAAAACCCGCTTTTTGCCCTTCCATATTCTGACTACCAGTGTATCCCTTGGAGTAAAATTCTTTACCTAATGCTATATTGACATGGTGATAAACATTGTTCCAAGAGTACCCCAACTATCTTAACCAAAAGGAGCCCAAATTCCCATAACAATCATTTTGAGGTTCTTTTGCACAAACCATATCATAATCTGTGGGTATCACAAGCACCCTTAATTAAGAAGATGGGCACATTAGTTTCATCTCTGCATTAAGTTCACCACAAAAAGCCAATAAATCAATATTGAGTCTATTCTATCCATAACAGTAATAGTGTTTATCATAAATAATGAATATCAAAAGGCAACAACAACCAAGCAGACACATGTATCTTTTCTGCCATCTTATCCTACCCAAAATCAGCTCCGTCTCTTCCTCAATGGATATCAAAAACATTAAACGAAGTGTTTTTTTACAGCAATTTATCAAATTCACCCAATCTCGTATCACATAGATCACATAATCTATTCTATAATTTCAAGTTTTTAATCCAACCTTCGGCCAACAAATCACGGAAAAGTTGATTCAAGATACAGATTTAATACCAGTTTTTCTTATATATATCTTTTGCTAAACCATTTACTACACACGAAAAAACCAGTAAATAATACAAAGTTGCCCTCTAGTGTTTGCATATCTCCTTGCTACACAAAAGACTAACAAGTTAAAATGAACTTAATACTGTCATATCTAAACACCATAAATTTGGTCACCATCATATATTAACTTATTTGTTCAATCACTGATAACAATAAAGCAAGCAACTAAAATATTTATCCAATTAACCACTATTTTTGGTTGCTCAGAAAACTCAAACTGTATGTGTATATATGCATATATAGCAAATAATTTTCTTAGGTGACTTTTTTCCTCAAATACAAGACCATCGAACATTTAAAGGTTTTGATTTCTTTTTCTAACTCATCTTTGATCAGCAACCAAATGGAGCGCATGGAAATACAAATCAATACAAAAATAAACCCTAAAGCATCTATATATGTGTGCATGTGTGTGGAGAAAGAGAGAGAGAGAGAGAGAGAGAGAGAACCCCATGTCCAAATCGTTGTAATCTTCATCGGCCATTGTTGATTGCTGAAGAAGCTTTTCCCTCTACACTTGGCTTCGTCACCAACACTCTTAGTCAAAGAACTAAATAGTATGTAGGACTTGATTACCTGGGGCATAGAAACAAGCTGGTTCAGTAAAAATATCACCTTTTCAACAAGTTCACTACTTTGAAAAAACAGTCAAGATTTAAAATGCAGATATTTCTCAAACATCACTGTAGGAAAATATCTTAAAACTTAAACACAGATACAGAAAGATTTAACAAGACAATACAGTTCCCTATGAGCAATAACATCGTAATATTTGAATTCAAACACAGAAAAACATCCCTAGGGATTTCTACTAATGGTCTACATTTACACCTCGTTGACTAAGTTGTGCAGTCCCCTGGACTATGACCCCTTCTTTGGTGCGGCTCCCTCTTTGGTACCTAAAGTTGGCCACACTCCAGCCTTGGAACCTACGCTAAGTACATTCCCTCTTTGGAGCTACCAATGGTGCACTGCCCTCTTTGGGACTTAGCTATGGTACCGAGCCACTACTCACAACTTGTCTTAGGGTTTCAAAGTCATTTCTCAAAGTGCTCATAACAAGTATGTTTCAAAACTAATCAATTTCATATGCTTTTTAAATCTTTCTAAAACATATACTTTCAATCTCATGATACTTTCCTATCATTGCAAGCAAAGATGAACATGTATCAAATCATAAAACATAAGGGGCAAATAAGCAGTAAGTATTCAAAGAAACTGTCTCAACATAATAATTTTGCAAAATATTCATAATTACCTTTCTCAAAATGTCAATAACTTTTTCCAAAAGCAAATCATAGGCAACTTAAACCATATTTGAATCATTCACATATTTGAAATGCGCATCAACACATGCAGATTCATATAAGATTTAGCTCATCCCAGAATATTTTCAAACAAACAAGTATTCAAAATTTTCTTGTAATATCTACTTCTTCATTACAAAAAAAAGTTTGATAGTCAACACCATCTTTGAGAAAACCGCCCAAATTAGCAAATACTACTTACCTAGTGCGTCTGGCAAAACCAAACCCTATACTCCAAAACTCACAAGCTAGATTCTATAAAGGTGAGTTCAAATGTAAAAATCAATACACCCATCAACACATCATAACACTATACATTTGTCATGATAAGGCCATGAACAAGATTAGCCCATATTCCCTATGGATTTAATCATTTAATAGGCTCTAGCTGGTTCTTACAAAGCTTACTTGTTGCTAAGTCCTTTGGTAAACCAAAATCATCAAATTAAAGCTCCAAAGTCACCACTAAACCCTTGTTTCACACACCCATCTCAAGAATACTCAATGAAAAGTAACCTAAACCAAGGGAATTATATAAACCCAACTCAATGATGGGTGTCCAGCCATTACAACTCCCTAAAATCCACCCCCAAACTCTTCACATTCAACCCATCACAACTCCCAAAATTAAGAGCCCACTCTCTTTGCCCCCATTCAGCCATGGCCCAACCCATTCTTCACACTTACAACCCCAACCTTAATCTCATTTATTAAACTGACATTCTTCAAGTTTAAGGGTTTAAGGGTTTAGGGGTTTAGGGTTGAAACCCTAAACCCAAACTAATTCAACCCTAAAACGAACCCCAATTCAGGTTTTTCATTCAAAACACACACAGAAAAAATTCAAAGGGAGGAAGATTTACCTATTTGGCCGAAAGATAAAAAAATGGTCGCCAAGTTGTGGCTTCTTTGGAGAACGGTGTGGTGCTGTGTGCGAGAGAATGTGAGGAAACTCAGGAAAAGAGAGGGATTGGCGTAATATGAGGGTTTTGGCCCAACAAGCCCACTTAAAACTAACCCCTTTACTTTGATCTTCTTGGCCCAAAATTTTGCTTCTTAATACTTTTGGGCCCAAGTTTACTTCCTCCTTTTCTAAATTAACCCCAAGCTTACAAGAGAAAAAACCATTGGTTTCTTTGACCAAAGAAAAATGTTTTACAATTCATCGCATTAGCCGTTAACCTGTGTTGTGTATGGGAATTTACTTATTTGTGAGGTAGATTAAAATAATTTTATAAAATTTTAAATTAATTAAAAAACTATACTATTGCATGATTTACTTTTGTGTGACTTCAATTTGTGTTACAATTTAATGAAGAAGTCATTACTTGAACGTGCAAAAGTTTACAAAAAATTTGTTAGATAATTTTAGATTTTGCAAAAAAATAATTAAAAATTTCAGATATTAAAACTTTTGAAAGACCAAAAAATATTAAAGAATCAGATGATTCACTGCTTAGAAATTATTAAAACAAAACAAAATATATATGACTAAATAATAGAAAAATATAAAAGAAAGATGAGTTACATTCAAAAGAATAATTTCAATTATTACAAGATTTTTTATCTTGTAAAAAACAGCTAAAGAGAGTTTGGTGGTTCATGTACGAAAATTACTTTTTAAAAAGAGATTAAATTCTATAAGGATGAGGTGTAAAACTCATATTTTACACCATCCAATAAGTGATTGCCACATCAGTATTTTACTTAAAATTCAATACATCCTACCACACCTAATAACATCTCGATAGATTCCAAATTTGGTTGGATTTATATATAGGTATTAGAATTGATTGAGTGTGATTATATTTATTCTTAAATATGTGATAAGATGATGTAGTATGTTAGGATTGGAGGCGTAAAACATGGATTTTACACTATGTCCTTATAGAATTTAATCTCTTTTAAAAAATACATGAAAAACCATAAAATATATATATATATATATATATATATATATATATATATATATTTAACAAAATAGAGGAGAATAAAATAACATAAGAAGAGATCATACTTCTACTCAGTTTAAAATATATATATATATATATATATATATATATATATATATATATATATATATATATATATATATATTGGGGTTTGCATTGCTTTTATAGTGTTCATGATTAACCTCGTAAATTTTGAGATAAATTATCAATATTTGAGTTTGAATTTAAGTTAGACTTGTTAGAGAGATAGAGTTTCATTCCTTATTAAGTTTGGATTAAATAAAAATAAATTTGTTTTAAAAAAATGATGAGTTTGAGTTTAAGTTGGACTTGTTGGCAAGGGAAGCTAGATTTCAAGATCTAATCTTGGAAGGTGATAATGTGACAGTCATGCAGTCCTTGAGGTCTCCACGAGCTAATTGTTCTAGTTTGGGTCACATTTATGGGGACATCAGATGTATAGCAATGGGATTTAGAACTTTATCTATTAGCTGTGTTAAGAGATGTGCAAATTCTGCAGCACATTCTCTAGCAAAATATGCTAGACAAATTGTGGAAGAGTTAGTGTGGCTGGAGGAGCGCCCCCCCCCCCCCCCCCCAAAAAAAACCTACTCAGGATGCCTTGTACGTTGACAATATTGGTTTATGAATGAATGAGATGGGTTTGTGTCCAAAAAAAAAAAAGTTGGACTTGTTAGAGAGAAAAAATTTCACTTCTTGTTAAGTTTGGGCTAAACAATAATAATTTAATTTAAATAAAATGATAATTTTGTTTAAATATTGTGCTAACATGGAAAATTGTGAGAGTTTTAAAAGTTTCGGTTTTAAATCAATTTTGAAGAATTTCATCTGGTATAAAATTTCAAATTATAAACTTGTTAAATTTCTAATCAATATGAATTATAAGAGAAGGAGAATTATTGATAATGGTGGAATGAAAAGTTTGATAAGAGGAATAAATAAACTAAAAAAATAAAAATTGTGACAATTGAACATAAATAAAAAACGAAACTGTGTATTAGGGGAAAAAAAATGTGACACTTTCTACCTAATAGCTATTGATTTTAGCATAGAAAAAGACGATGTGAAGGAAAAAAAAAATTGATTACTTTTTGTATCTATCCAAAAAGTGTATAAAGTAGTAGAGGAAAATGTTGTGTATATATCTATAAATTTGCTAAAGTAATACGTAGAAGAAAAGTTGATAAAAAATTAAAGGTGGTATTTCTATGCAAAAATAAAATATAAAAAAATTTGTGACACTTCAACATTAAAACAAAAATAAAAAAGGGAAAAATTATGACATGCACTTCAATGTTACTGATTTTAGGATTGGAACAATAATTAAGTTTTCATATTTATCTCAAAATTGGAGTTTAAGTTGAACTCGTTAGAGAGATAAAGTTTCACTCATTGTTAAATTTGGATTAAACAAAAATAATTTTGTTTAAAAAAAAATAATGAGTTTGAGTTTAAGTAGGACTTGTTAAAGAAATAGAGTTCCACTCCTTGTTAAGTTTGGACTAAACAAAAATAATTTTATTTAAATAAAATGATAATATTAATTAAATATTGTGTTGATGTGGAAAATTGTGAGAGTTTCAGAGGTAAAGAGATAGAGTTTCACTCCTTGTTAAATTTGGATTAAAAAAACAATAATTTTGTTTAAAAAAATGATGATTTTGAGTTTAAGTTAGACTTGTTAAAAAGATAGAGTTTCACTCCTTGTTAAGTTTGGACTAAACAAAAATAATTTTATTTAAATAAAATGATAATATTATTTAAATATTGTGTTGATGTAGAAAATTGTGAGAGTTTCAGAGCTAAAGAGATAGAGTTTCACTCCTTATTAAATTTGGATTAAACAAAAATAATTTTGTTTAAAAAAATGATGAGTTTGAGTTTAAGTTAGACTTGTTAGAGAAATAGAATTTCACTTCTTGTTAAGTTTGGACTAAACAAAAATAATTTTATTTAATAAAATGATAATATTATTTAAATATTGTGCTGACATAGAAAATTGTGAGAGTTTAAGAGGTTTCGATTTTATATATATACTAGTCGCTAACCCGTGCAATGCACGGGAAAGTTACTGAAAATGAGATCAACTCTAAAATTAGAATCATTTTGCAAGTTAGATTACAAAATTAAGTAAAAGAATTAATTTTATGTTTGGACTTTTTGGAACTGTATTGGCCTCCTCGGCCTTGGGTATGACAAGTAGCATGATTACCTTATTGAATTTATGTACCTCATAGTTCAAATTTCAAATAATAGAACCATTAAAAAGAGTGTTCAATTTGAACCGTGTCTGATTATATGAAAATTTTTAGATCAATCAGTAAGGACCATTATTATGAAAATTCTTGTTCTTTTTATTTTCTTTTTTTAAGATAAACATGGTCATTTTGTTTTCAATCTATTATATTTGCACGTTGTGCTCGTGCATATTACATGAACTTTCCTAATTATAAGCCTCAGAGAGAGAGAGAGAGAGAGAGAGATCACGGGTACATCAATGGCATAAACTTAGTAGATAAAAAGCCCATGATATTCCTCCTTTAGAAGCCAAATTAGAGAAACAGTGGGATATAAATATAGCCCATTTGCCCAATTTTGTGGGAATGACAAGCTGATATCTTTAATTTTCTTCCGCTCTTTTGTGAACATATTGTGAGAGAAATTAACCAATGTCAATTGAAGCTCTAGCAATGGCGGGTGCTGATTATGTAGAATGTGGCATCTACCTTGAAGCCTTAATGAGAAGTGGGTGGGAACAGACACCACCACATTTGCTGGCTGATGAGCTAAGTTTCAATATTGGAAATGAGAAAAAGGGTGCTGAAATATTAATTGTTAAGATGTGCAGTGGGCAACAAAAGAAGAAGCAAGCATGAACCAAAGGGCTAAAGCCTTTGTCACAAACTTCATTTAAAAATGAGAAATTTAATGTATTGAAAGTGTGATTTTTTTTTTTTTTTTTTTTAGTGGAAGTGTAAAAAATTTACTCAAGTGAACGTGATATTAGTAACTTTCAAATTAGTTCTTGTGCTTTTTGTGGAGCAGATATTATACAAATCATTTTAAACAGTTGGAACTGGGTGGATTGAGAGAAATATAGCAAGATTTGGCATAAATGGTTTAATGAAGCTTTATTCTCGTTCTGTTTTTAGGCTTTGTGTACATGTACTTCACTATAAATCAGGTTTGCTTGAGAAAAGAGATTCCAGTTATTATTAGCTTGACCTTTGATACCACCAAGATCGTCTGCAGGCTGCAGCTGACAAATCTCAATCACAATTCCATTAGTATTTTATGTTGACAAAAGGAAAACTCTCTCTTATAAATCTCTAGCAAGCTATGTGCCATGTCCTTAAGTTACCTAAAACTAGTCAATAACTCACGTAATGCACCAAAAAGTTTAACATAGTATTAAATTTCCCTTTTTTTTTTCTTTTTTTTTTATCTAAAACATAATTTTTTTTTATTTTTGGGATAGATTTAAAAGGAATTCTCTTTTTTATACTGTAGGGATGATGGGCCTAGTAGTCCATCATTTGTATATACCTTGGACCTAAGGCCCAACCCGAAGACAAGGGGTCACCCGAGGAGGGAAAAATCTTTGTTTAACAAGACCAAGTTAATGGATATAGGTTAGTTTTGATTATAATGGCCCCAGGGGATAGGCCGAGGATAAATACATCCTCGGCCTACTAATTCTAATGTCCGAAGAAGTTGTATGTCGCTCAAGGTAGCATCACAAGAAATCTTGTTGATGTTGATAAGCATTGTAGAGATGTCAAACAGGGAAGTGTCCTAAAATATCTGAGGAGAAAGCTGCTACCTTTACATTAAATGCACTGCAACTAACTTCCTGGCCACATTAATGTGGAGGTGATATCTGAACAGTGTATTTCAGCGTTACAGCTACTACATGAAGACTTATAGGAGGAGCTGATAGAACAAGTATCAACACCAACCATTTGGCATGCACGTGGGAGGTAGGGATCAAAGAGAGAAACAGTATAAAAGGAGGGAAAAAAGAAAGAGAGGAGGACGAAAAAAACATTCAGGAGTGAGATTTGTAACCAGACTTGAGAAGGATATATAAGAACAGACATCCTCGGACTTTGCCGAGGACGATTTTTTCTTCACGAACTTGTTTTCCCTTTTTATTCTCTAATCATCTGAATCCCCTCTAATGTCTGTTTGATCCACTAAAGCCCAGTTTTTCAACCCATTCTCTACAAATTCATTGTTTTGGGTTTTTTGGGCCTTAGTCCATTCACATAGTGGGCTGGGAATTCAAATCTAGTCCTTACATATACTTATAGAACATATAAGATAGAATTGAGATTATGGTAGTTATTAATAGGCATTTATTATGATTGATATGTATATGAACTATTGACTCTACCATTTAAAGAAAGAGTAATGATGTATAAAATTGAGATTTAAGAAACCTCATAAATTTTGGTGGCAAAATATCATGAAGTCTAACAAAACTTAAAGTCAAACATCTTCGGTTTGAAAAAACTCTCTAGTTTGTTTCTTCCTATTGTGAATCATATTTATCATTGCCATGCAATTTTGCTAAAAAAGTATGGAAGTGTATTTTGTAATATAGAGAAGTATATCACCTACTTTTTTCTTTTTCTTTTTGAGAAAAATATCACCTACTTAATTTGAGTAAACAGTAATACTTATTAGAATACACACAAAAATAATAATATTAATATTTTAAACTGGGTTTATAATATATTACATAACCAGATTACAACTATAAAAGAACCTAACATTTTGTAATTGTAGACTGGGATTATCACCTACTTAATTGGTTGTGCAGTCCCTGCAATGTATTAGAGGTGAAACAATAAAAAAAAATGTCAATAAAAAATGCGAAGTATACAATTTAAAGCCAACTCAACAAATACAGCTCATATTAAAACCAAACACATCTCACTCTCACTTTGCCTCTATAACCAACTAACTCTCCCACAACTATCATATTTAGTCACCACTAATTAGCAACAATGGCTTCTCAATCTCCATCATTGCCCAGTTGCCCCCACTACACCTCTACCAGATTTGAAACCAATAGCCACAATCTCCACCACAAAACAATGTGTAAATATCTTTCATGTACACATCACCATTAAACCCTAGCTAAGTTTTCACTTTTTAACCTGTTTTATGCTTTTTCCAAAGGTTTAGTTGAAATTGCAATTTTTTTTAGTTACTTTTTAAACCTTAGAGTTTTTGGTATGTTTCATTTAAAACTTAAACTTTCAACTTGTTTCATTTAACCCTCAAAGTTTCTAACAGTCTTTCATTTAAATCTTCTATCACTTTTTTCGTTTCTTTTTTGTTAACAACGTCAAACATCACATGACTAACTAGTTTAAATGAAATTTGTTTCAAACTTTGAGGTTTAAATGAAACTTAACCAAAATTTAGGTATCAAACAAATATTATTACCTAAAAATTATAAGCATCACAGATATTATTGTTTTCTTCATGCTTAATTCTAATAGTCCAAGTTTCAATCGAGTGAATAATATTGTATAAATCTTAATTATTGCTTGATTATTCAAATTACTTACACAAGTGTTATGAGATTGTCCACAAATATTAAAAATAATATATATATATATATATATATATATATATTACTTTGTTAAATGGCATATTTAACCTTCCACCTTTAACATTTGTTTTGAAATTGTTAACATCACAAAAATGTTAACAATCTCATATGAAAAATGTCTTTACCATCATTTAATATATGAAAAATGCTAAACATCACAAATAAAATTTATAAAATTAAAGTCATTTTGATTAGGTGAAACTTATGACAAGACATAAACTTCGTCTGCCATATTGAGATTTTACATCCATTAAATGCCGATAAGAGCAGATTTTTTGAGATAATTTCTTTTTTTTTTTTTTTTTTTTGATCAGCAATAAACTGAGAAAACTTCATTAAAGAGAAATAAGAGTACAACAAGGCAACCAAAGACATTCAGGAACACAACCAAAGAAAAACAATAACAAACTACATCTCATCTTCCTGAATGATTTGCGCCAGCACTGGAGGACAAATTCCCTCCCATACATAGGACTCCTCCTTCTGCCTAGCATATTGCGCAAGTAAATGTGCTGCCTTGTTGTAATCCCTTCTCACATGCTTGACACTCCAGCTGCTAAAAGAAGATAAAAGACCAAGAATGCCATGATATACATGGCCAAGACAGCCATTGAAATTTGCTGCTGTAATATCTGAAACAACAATCAGAGCATCTGATTCCAAAATAATATGGGGAAGTTTTAACTCTTTTGCAAGAAGAACACCCCTCTCCATGGCCTTAGCTTCAACTTCCTCAACAGAATATTGACCCTGAAGATAGGTGCAGCAAGCAGCCAGGACTTTTCCATTTGCATCCCTTATGACTACTCCCACGCTTGAGTTTCTTTCATTTTCTGATGTGGCGCCGTCTACGTTGATATTAAAGAAACCATGAGGAGGAGCTGTCCATTTTCCTTCAGCTTTTGCCGAGCCTTGCCAGCATCTAGTTGCCGCACCCTTGAACTCATGAATGTGTTTGTTTGCAAAAAACCAAATCTGGTCAGGAAAGTGACTAAAAGCCTCAAGAACAATTTTATTTCTATTATGCCAGATTGCCCAGGCAGCCCCAAAAAAGACTTCCAAATCACTAGAAATACCCATCTCAACAATTTCCATGGCAATATCAATAATATCCATATTAACATTCAGCATATTAATAGGACAATTAACCCAACAACTCCAAACTCTTCTAGTTATTTCACAATTAACAAAAATATGTAAATTTGATTCAGGCTCCTTCCCACAAGCCGGACAAATATTATAAGTATTAATACCCCTCCTTTGCAAGTTCTCTAAATTAGGGAGAGCATTCAAACACATTTTCCAAGCAAAAATACGTACCTTGGGAGGAATATTCAAGTTCCAAAGCATCTTCCAAAGAGGACTCCAAGCATCGCCCGACGAGCTTTCGCCTTCTTCCTTTGTGTCAAGCACCTTTGTTGCAACATAATAGGCACTTTTTACACTAAATTCACCTTTTTTATTACCCGCCCATATTACTTGGTCTTCTGGAAGGCTATGGCTGAGGGGAATATTTAGAATAGTTCTCGCCTCAAAAGGCAAGAACAAAGACCTTACTAAGTCACTTTTCCACCTCTTTGTATCTCTATCAATTAACGCCAAGACCCTTGGATAGTCGTTGAAAGGCTTTGGTGGGGAAATTACTTTGTATGTTGTAGGAGTAGGAAGCCACTTGTCCTCCCAAATAGAAATCCTTTCGCCATTGCCAACTCGCCACCGGGAACCCCTTCTTACTACTTCCAAACCCTTTAAAATGCTTCTCCAAGTATACGAAGGGCTAGAACCAAGCTTTGCATTGAGTACATCACCATGCGGATAATATTTTGCTTTGTACAATTGGGCCACCAATGAGTTAGGATTTGAAATCAACCTCCAACCTTGTTTTGCTAACATAGCAAGGTTAAAGGCTTGTAAATTTCTGAATCCCATTCCTCCATTTAGCTTGGACTTACACATCTTCTTCCAATAGACCCAAGCTATCTTAGATTCACTACCCCTTTGACCCCACCAAAACTTCCTCATCATCCCTTCAATGTCATCACAAATACTTTTTGGGATTTGGAAGCAGCTCATCGTGTATGTCGGTATAGCTTGAGCAACGGCTTTGATAAGGATCTCACGGCCACCCACAGAAAGCATCTTCTCTTTCCACCCCGATAATTTTTTCTCGACCCTCTCCTTCACTTCAGCAAATATATCAACTCTTGACTTGCCAATAATTGAGGGTAGTCCAAGGTACTTTTTGTATCGGATAACTTGCATTGGGCCCAGAATATTCAGCACTTCGTCTCTTCTATCCTCCGGGGTATTGTTGCTGAAAAAAATAGAGGATTTATCCGCATTTATTTTCTGCCCAGAAGCCGCTTCATACAACTGCAGAATTTCAATAAGATGTTGACACTCCTGGCCATTAGCCTTACAAAATAAGAGGCTGTCATCTGCAAAGAACAGATGAGTAATCCTGGGGCAACCCCTACATATTGAAACTCCACTAATTTTCTGACTCAAAGCCGCATTATTAATAAGGGATGAAAAGGCATCTGCACACAACAGGAAGATATAGGGTGAAATAGGGTCTCCTTGACGGAGACCCCTCGTAGGAGTAATACAACCATAAGCACCACCGTTAACAAGGATAGAGTAAGAAACAGAAGTGATGCAATTCATTATTAAATCTATCCATTTTTTGTGAAAGCCCATTTTTTCCATCACATGTCTAATAAATCCCCACTCAATCCTATCATATGCTTTACTCATATCCAATTTAATAGCCATAACCCCCTCTTTACCATCATTTTTGAGATAATTTCAAAAGCATAGGCGTTAAAAGTATAAAATCTCCAAGTACAAGACATAAATATCTGACGTCATGTTAAAGGACTGTATATGGTAGCTTTCACTCACATGTCCTTTAGCGTAAAGAGTATGGAATCTAAGATGCTGATGAGAGCTTTTATATTATGTTATGCTTAATGACATATGCAATGACACAATGTCCCCTCTTTTCTTTTCTTTTCTTTTTTTTCTTTTTTTTGAAACCCGACCCAATGTCCCCTCTTACGTATATATAATTATGTATATAAATCACGGGTTTAAGTAATAAGTACATATAATTAAATAAAAATAAATAAATAAATAAAACTTGTACATGTAATTCCCGTGCATATTCTTCTTTTCCCACTGTATACTAAGAAGTAAGAATAGGAGACAAAGAATTCACTTATAAATTTCCCCACTAGTTTTTTTGAGCTAATCACTAATCAGTAGTGAGTTCTCTATTATAAACAAACTCTAGCAGATACATAAATATTAGAGAAAAAGAAATGTCTATCGAAGCTTTGGCAATGGCGGGCATCGACTACACAGAATGTAGCATCAAGCTTGAAGAGTTGGAAGAGGATGGCCCAGAACAGCCACCACAATATCTGCTAGATATGCAAAATTGTGGCAATGAATTTGAGAAAATGGGCGGTGATCATGTATTAGTGGGTAATGGCAATGGAGAATGGATGAAAGCCAGAATGCTCGAATGGGTTAAGGCTGTTGTTGCGGTGAATGAGAGTGTGCTACACTCTAAAATGAGAAATGTATTAGCTAGCTAGTTTGTAAATGTGGATTTTATTAATGATAAACTATGATAGTTTTGGAGGAATTATAACAAAGGATGCTTTTTATAGTCTAAACAAATGAGAATATATAATCACTTTTTAAAGAGTTAATAATATCACAATTTGTAAATGAGAAGTGAGAACAACCTTGGGTGAGTTTGGTTCAACTTTTTGATATTGTGTTTTTTGAAAAAGTTGAGGTTTTAAAAAGTGCGGTATGAAACTGGGTATTTTGAAAAAACTGAATATTTAGCTAATACTTATAAAAGTGGTGGTTTGAGTGGTAAATTACCAAAAATGACAGTGTATATATAAAGAAGTTAATTTGAACGCACTATTAAAATTATTTTTTTCTCTTTCTAAAAAAATTATTTTTTCTTACCAATATTAGCTAATAATAATCTACCACTTAAGATTTATTGTAAAAGTATTGTGAAAATATTATAATAGCATTTCTCAATTTTAATTTATTATTCTTTTTTTTCCCTTTTTTTTTCATCCATATCTCCTTCTTTTTTTCTTTTTTCCTCTCTTTTTTTCCCCTCCACACACGTACCCTTACTCTTTTCTTTTTTTCCTTCTTTCCTCTTTTTTCCCTACCACTTCTCCACACTCCAGAACATTCCACAGAGCTCTCTTTCTTCCTCTTTCTTTTTTTTATTTTCTTTCTTCCTTTCTCCCTTTTCTCTTGCCACTTCGTCTGCAAGTTTCTTTCTCTCTATCCCTTCAAAATACACAAACTTAAAGGTCACACACAACCACACCATTTGATTCTCATTAAACGAGGATAGAGAGATGGGCCTGCTAATCAGTCATCTCCGCCTTTCGCCTCCGTCGTCTACTGATTTGCTCTGCCTTCACCGCCACCTGTCTTCCTCCCCACCGTTGCTTGATCTCTTCCCCACTACCAACGACATGCGATAGAAATGGGTCAGATAGATTTTTTTTTTTTTTGGTTTTGATTTCATTATTGGATTCCTTTGTAAAATTGTGTTATAAACAAAGGGATAAAATTTGGTTTTGAAGAAAAACTAGTGGGCAATTTGGGAAATTTGTGCAACTTCCAATAGTAGTATTGAAATGCGCTTCAGCGCTTTTTTGCAATGGAGCAAGGTGCTACTTTCGTGATTTGAGCTTTTCCTTCACAAATGAAAATGCAGCTTTTTAGAAAACGTAGTTTTTTAAAAACTTACCAAACGCACATTTTATTTTTTTGGTTTCAAAAAGCGCGTTTTAGCTTGTAAAAGCTGAAATAAACAGGTACCTACACATGTACAATGCACGTTTAATGAGATGTATGATGTATCCATTCGTTTAAATTGTACACAAGATGTACACTAGATTTATTTTATTTTATTTTATTTTGAAAAGGATGTACACTAGATATTAGTTCTGATCAAAGAGAAAATCATATTATACATAGTGTGTTATACATACTATATTATATTTATAATTGAAAACATAATGTTTTCGAGTTATAACAAAAAAGCGTGTGTAAAACACACTTTGTATAAAATTGCAACCCTTGAACAACGGCGTTTTTTGTTGGACCTACTCACGTTGCCTCTTGTTCACATAGAAATTAGACACAAGCCAAACTCTTTGAACTCATGTCTAAGCTTCTTATTTTTAAAGAACTTCGGTTTGTGTTTGGGATTAGAATTTAAAGTAAACTTATTTTATTATTTTACTTATTTTAACTATTATCCAACTTATTTTTACTATTGTTTATAGGTTTCATGATACTTTTTGGTATTATTCATGAGTTCTACTATATTATTTTAACTAACTTTTACTTTTATCTATACTACTTTCGGCAAAAAAATTTCAATTTCAACTAAATAAATTATTCTCAAAAAGCAAGTTTAGTGAGCATTTTAGTCTTAGCCCAGAACTAGGCAGTAGGCACAACCCAATCTTACTAATACCCAAGGAGAAAGTGATTCGTTCTCGACACAATATCCAATTTATACTTTTTTTAGATAAAAGATAGAAATTTATACTCTTTAGAAGAACATGATTCTCTCAATTCGAATGAATTAGACATTGTACATTTTAAATTTTATTACCAAGATGTAGTCTTTAAGGTGTGTTTGTTTGGAAGTGAAATAGGGTAGATGGAAAACTTTGAAGAGAAAATAAAAATGAAAACTTTTTTGAAGTGTATTTGGTTGAGTGGGAAGAAAGGAAAATATATGGTGAGACCCACTCTAAGCCCACCAAAAAATTTTCTCTCCAAATTAGAGAGAAAACAAGAGAGAAAATATTTAAACAAAAAACTCTCCTCTACTAACGTGCTAGGTATCTTTCAGTCTTTTTTTTTTTTTTTTTTTTTTCCTGCTTTCTTTTCTGTTTTGTCTTTTTTTTTACATGTTTTGTCTTTTTTACGTGTCAGCTGTTTCTTTTTTTTAATTTTTTAATTTTATAAATTTCCTTCTTTAGTTTCTTTGTCCTTTTCCTTTTTTTTTTTAATCTCCTTTAGTTTTTTTTTTTGTCGTTTTCCTTTCTTTCTTTTTTTTTTATTAATTTCCTCCTTTAGCTTTTTTTTTTTTTTTTTTTTTGTCCTTCTCTATGCACTTTTGGTGCTTTTATTCTTTTGTTCATCTGTATTTTTTTTTCTTATTGGTTATTTGTTTTATCTATTAGGGGCATGAAAGTAAATTTATATAAACTATATTTTCTATCCCTCCACTTTTCTACTCTCAAACCAACACTACGAGAGAAAACTAAAAATTTTTCTATCATCTTGCTATTTATCCTCCAACTTTTCCAGCCCTCCAACCAAACATACCTTTAAAGATTTAAAGGTATATACACGGTGCTATATAATTTGAAATTTTATTCTACAAATTAGAAGTGATTACTAATTTTAAATGATGGGATAATTTATACACAATTACATTCTTGAAAAATAAATCTTGACAATAAATTTAATTTTCTCCATTTCAAAAAACACATATAGATGATGACATTTCAAGCTTAATCAGTTGACATTCTATCAAGGACAACAAAAGGTGATATTACCATTGATGCAGCTAGGATTGTACTGATACCAAATTGTGTATATTGGATTGGATAAATTTGTCTTAACAAGAATAACAATTTTTTTTTTTTTATAAGTAAGAATGATATATATACAAAAGGCTACTCTATGCATAAAGAACATAGAGCAAACCTAAAAAATACAAGAAGAGCTAAATAGAGAAAAACATAAAAGAAACCCAAATAACAGAAAAATTACAAAAGAGAAAGGGAACAAAGAAAAAAAGGGAGGGAATCACTAGACGTGAGTCCCCACGCTCGAGACCAATCAAAAAAAGTTCCACTAAAAGAAGTAAGCATCTAATCACTGGAACTATCCAAATCCTCAAAAGTCCTCCAATTCCGTTCCTTCCAAATACAACATAGGATGCACAATGAGACTAAGTTCCAAATCTGAGATGAATGCTTCCCCAATCAATTCCACCAACCAAAAAGGAAGTCTGGAATCGATCTAGGAATAACCCAAGACAAGCCAAAAGTTATAAAGACAAAACTCTATAACCGATAAAATAGAGGAAATTGTTTTATATATCTCAAAACTTAAAACAAAAGGCAGCCATTTTGATCTTCTCCATATGGTGATAATCATGCATTTAAGAACAGAAACAAACACTTAAAAAAATGAAAATAAAAAATGTATCAAAAAGAATTGCTTTTCAATGTTCTCCACAAAGAACGTCTTGCTTCAACAAAGAAATTAAGTTTACTTTCCATTCCCACCTTCTTCAAGATTGCTTTTCAACAGAAACTTTGAGAATAGAAGGAAAATGATACATGTCTTCTCAGAATTTATAAGGCATAATTCTTAGTCCTGCAATTCACTGGAAGTCTGGAAAATAAACACACAACTATATCAAGGGAAATTTTCTAATTTTCTATATGATTTCGATATATAATCATATTTGGCCTTTAGCTCTGGACCTCTGGTTAAGATGGGAAACAGATACATCCCTTTACTTATCAGTTATCACCTATACATCTGTAAATAAAAGCTTAAAATCTACTTATCAAAAAAATAAATAAATAAAATCCTAAAAAATTTATTTAAAAACGAAAAGATACCAATAGTCCGATACTATGTCAAGCCACTATATTTTCACGACATATTGTTAGATTGTTTTAAATAAGATTTATTTTCCTTCAAATTTCAAATAGGGAGTCCTTTTTAAATTTATCTATTTATTTATTAGTGAGGGTATTGGTGTGAGAGTTAGCAGTTGCAGTTGCTTGGTGCCCATGACATTTGATAAACCAGTTCCTTCTTATTGCAATGCATCTGCACCTACCAATTAAAGCCCGCTAACTATATATCACATGCATTCATATGTATATGGGTCTACCAAATTTATGAAGAAAAAGTGCATTCATAGAACTACTGAGACTAATTACATGTATATTCGCAATTACAATACTTAGGTAGACATCCACTGGATATCATACACCATCATAATCAACAAATTTAGGTATAAAAAGTTCAAGATTTCATAATGAGAGAGTAAAGTGAAGTTGTTGAGGTCACGGAAATAGCAATACAAACTCTGTACATGTAACACCTGTGACCTGTGTTTCCATAGATGTTTGGTATATTACAGTTTAACACTTGAGACCTCGGCCTTCAAGAGGAAGACACAGATCACATATAAATACCAATGCTAATTTTTCTTTTGAATCAATTCCCATATACTTCTCAATTTAAAAAAAAAAACACAAATAAAAATTGGTTTTAAGGTGAAGCCATGTCAATTGAAGCTCTAGCAATGGCAGGCATTGACTGTATCCAGTGCACCATCAACCTTGAAGAGGTGGAGCATAGAGATGTGGAGAAGACACCACAGTACCTTCTGGCCGAGCAAAAACCAAGCACTGAAAGTGAGACAAACGAGGGCCAAGTTGACAGTGAAACAGTGGCAGGTGAAGGAAAAGATTGAAGCATGGACTGAAGCTCAGCTCATGCCATTTCCACTTTTATGGTCCGTTTGGATTGAGGGGGAGGGAGGGAGAGTAGAGTAGATTTAGCACAAAATTAACTTATTTTTAGTCAACACTACTCTACTCCCCCTCCACTCTCCCTCCTTCCTCCTCCATCCAAACAGGCCATTAATGTTTAAACAAGAAAGTTGTATTTTAACTGATTTTGACAATCAGCATGGACTGAAGCTCATTTCTTTTTCTTTTCTTTTTTTAACATGGAAGACATATTTACAGAAGCTTCTGGTTCATCCAGAAGAAATATGTGTATTATGACTAAAATTTTAAAGTTGGAACACATGTATCTACCTAAATATGTGTATATTTCATGTCATAATTTTACCCTTTCATATCTTTTAATTCCAATCAAACTAATGCTAGGACCGATGAACTGGAAAAGACATAGTAAGATTCAATTCTAAGTGCAAAACAAAATAGTCAAAGAACTTACATATATGTATGTACATTCGTATTTAAGTATATATAGAGAAAGGGAGAGATGAAGTGCCTTGAGTATGCATGATGAAATTAGAGGAATTCACTATATTTGTATGTGCACAACATGTGTACGTGGGAGGGGGGGGGGGGGGGGGTGGTTTGCTTTCCCTTGTTTCCTAAGAGTGATCACACACCCACATGAACACAGAAGAAAAGTACAATAACAAAGAAGAGCTTGAACCAGAAATACATAGAATATTAAGTATCAAGTCCATGTTTCTTTCAATCGGGTATACAAACAAGCATCAGCAAAGAAATCATTAAGCTAATCTACCAAAAAGGATGATAATACAGGTCCGTCATCTAATGAGGGAATAAGTAGACTTATCTGTTACCTCATCTTCCACCAGACAATTCAATAGCATCTTGGTTATAAACTGAATCTTCTCCCCAGTCAAATCTTCTCTGTAGTCTCTCATACTCTTGCCTGCGAGTAACCTCAATATGCTGCCACTCTTCCCACCTCTCAGCCAGCCCCTCACCCTCCAGCATCCGTACGACCTCTGACATTGCTGGGCGATCCTCTGGTGACAACTGGGTACAAAGCAATGCAACTTGGATCATCATTTCTACCTCTTGAATGTTGTAGTTTTCATTTAGGTTTTGATCTACAATATCTTCTAGTCTCTTCTCCCTTTCCAGTTTCTTGACCTTCACAACAAAATAAATACAGAGTTTATTAATTACCAAGTTTAAGGTAAAAAAAAAGTACAGAACTCAGAAACTTCAAATACGATTAACACTAGGAAAAAATAAACATACACAAAAAGGATCGTTTATAAGAGACTTCCAAATCACTTTGTACACAATATTATTGCATGACATGGAGTCACCACAAATTTTTGTTCTTCCAGAATTATGTGCCAGTCTTCTTGAGCTTATCAAAAGTGGTAATACTCAGATGTAGTAATCACCGTTTGCCTAAAAGCAAATGAACCCCCAGCTTGAACAAGCATGCAATTCCCTCAATACAACTAAAGACACCAAATGGCAGTAAAACAAAAAGGAAGCATTTCATCTAAAAATTTTCTTTTAATTATATAACATGCAAGGAAGAACTATCTTATTGGCAAAGTACATTTGCCATGAAGTGAATGAGACATCTGTACGTGCAAATTAATTGTTGATGCACGAAAGTATATGTACTGAAAAATATAAAATGTAGCATCCTTATTGGCAATGAGGCTACAAATTATATGTTTTCTGTGGGTCTCTTTGACATCACTTAAGACAAATAGTATTGATGTGTTTGCTCCATCTGTATGTAGAGTATGAAGTACATAGCATGCTTATAATAGAAATTGTACTCCAAGTAATACTTGTAATATAATTAAAACATTTAACATATTACCCATGCATAAAATCATGACACCAGAGAGAGAGAGAGATGCACTGAAAAACCAAGGCACTTTCATAACAAGGTTATCTTACATGGTCAAGCAATAAAACATCATCTTCTTCTTCCAAGCGCGAAAAGTCAATTGCCCGTTGACCTGTTACAATTTCTAAAAGCATGATTCCGTAACCAAAAACATCAGTCCTTTCTGATGACTTCCCAGTGGACAAGTATTCAGGTGCTATGTGGCCCATTGTCCCACGAACTTGAGTTGTTACATTAGTCTTTCTAACATCAACCAGTTTTGCCAGGCCAAAATCACCAACAACCGCTTCAAAATCTTCATCAAGTAACACATTTGCAGCCTTAACATCCCGATGAATAATTTTAGGATTGCAATGTTCATGAAGGTACTCTAGGCCACGAGCTGTGCCTAAAGCCACTCGTTTTCTAGTGGCCCAATCTAAAACAGGCACCCCAGCTTTAAGATCTGCATTAGTGCTCAAAGCCAGTATTATATTGTCAGAAAAGCTGCTAGAAATTGGTAGTAGACTAAGATTCATATCAGGAATGGTCCAATATGCTACATAAAAAGTGATGTAAAATCCTATCAGTCAATGAAACACAATGACACAAATAATTAATGACTGAGGACTTGTCTTATTGACATACAATGATACTTTTTGCTTTTCAGGACACAAAGTTAACACATAAGCCAAAGAAATTTAATTGGTACTCAGAGTTTGATGACAATGCTAATGACATAGAACCCTAAGTTTTCCCATTTCAATTCCCCAAAATCTAATGTGAAAAAGCTGCAACTTCCAAGGCCAATTGTTGTTAAACAGGTCATGTGTGATCTTCACATATTTTTATGGTTAACATGCACTTTACACCCACAAAGTTTGGGTTCACTTCTAAATCAGTGCCTCAACACTCAAAACTTGTAATTTACACCCTCGACTATTACAACATTGTCAAACACCCCTTCCGTTTTAGTCCATCACATTTTCACTATTAACTTGCCTAGAAGCAATGTTGTTTTTCTTCTTCTTCTTCTTCTTCTTCCCTTTTTTTTTTCTTTGGTCCAAAACGTTGTTTTTGTGTGAGTTAATGGCAACATTCTAACAGATGTTGATACTGATGTAATACTTAATGGTCTAAATCGGAAATTTTTATAATTAGGAAACCAATTTAGAAACAACCTCAAATTTAAAGGGTGTAAATAGTATTTAACCTATTTTTCTCTGTGTTTAAAGGCCTTCACACCATAATTTTAGGGTAAATCTCCAAGCAGAATAATCACCACTAAGGCTCTTATTTATAAGTAAATAAGGAATTTATTGAAAAAGACTACTTCATGTACATTGAAATGAACACAAATGACACTAAGGCTCTTTGATAAGAACTAAAAAGTGAAAGGATAGAAAAAAAATCCCAATTTCTGTCATGTGTTTCATAGGAGAGATGGAAAATTGATGTATTTCCTTTTTATGGTTGAGAAGTAAAATGGGAGAAAACATATAACTTTGGACTAATTTATTATTATACCTTTATTATTAAATGAAAAATTATTATCATTACTTTTCATAGTACATGAAGTTTTATTAGTATAACAATAGGAATCATGTATTAGCATATTGCATCAAATAGAATTTTTGAGAACATGATGCAAATTCATCATTTAGGGTTATTATGGTTTATTGTATAATGTATTATCATCATTCTTTTTTAAAAATCTACTTAATATTTTTATATATGAAAATTATGTGAAATTTGGCTATTCATATTTGATAAAAGATTAAGTGACATTGAAAATTGGATGGATAAGGGGCAAAATTCTAACTCTAATGATGGATATTGGAAAGATAAGGGCTAGAATGGAAAGAATGGAAAGTGTGGGCCAAAGTTGAAAAACAAACCATCTTCTCTATCAAATGGTAATAAACTTCAATCTCATCCTTTTTTTTTCTTCCTTTGATTTTCTATTTCCCCCTAAAATCCTCTCTACCAAGCAGAGTGTAAGATGAAATTAAAAAGTTTTGAAAGGCATCACTCTCTATCCCCAAAATAATTGATTCTTCTCCTCTAAGTCTTTAATTTCTTATAATATAAACATCAACTTAAACTGCTTTTCATAACCACAAACATGATGGAGAAAATATTTTCATCAACAAAGAAAATTGATGATTCTCTCTTTTGAAAGACTTGTACTTCAACTGCAGGCATTTAAACAGCCTCAATGATTTGACCTGTGATAAGTACATATGCCTATTGTCGTACTAGCATGTGAATGCACCAAGGGAAACAAGAACACAAATTTTGATATGGTGTAGCAAGTTACATATAATTGTAAATGTTCAAAATGGGTCAAGAACACCCCTTGTAAATAATCCAAGGCCAATTTTTGCAGGCTTGATATATCACCAGATCCCAAACTGGTATTTGGTGTTGAGCATCAGACGGGATAATCCATTCCGATCCAATCCAGAATGAGATGGAAAATCCACAGAAGAACAATTTAACCCCACAGCAGCGAAAGGGATTGGGGGATATGTAAAAACCCACTATTCACCACTAGCCAGCTCTACTTCACTGCCGGCCAGCTAAAGGCTGCATGTGGTGGCCTGCCAGCCAAGCATGACAAAACCCACTGGGAATATAGCTCAACTATTGCAGATGCACACACAAAAACCAAATACTACATTTATTCAACCTGACTGACTGTGTGTGAGAGAGAGAAAGAGAGAGAGAGAGAGTCTCCATGTAGTTTAACTGATAGTAGATCCTATGCACATAAACAACTAAAAGAACAGATACCTCGTAGGCAATAAGCAACACTTAAATTCTGCATGAAGGGATAGACCAAAAGGCGTTCTGTTGGAGTTGTGCAAAACCCAATTAGCCGTAAAAGATTCCTGTGAACAGCTACACTTATCATCTCAACTTCACGCTGGAAAGCTGCATCTCCTCCAGGACTTTCATAGTCAGTTAACCGTTTCACAGCAATTTTTGTGTTATCAGGTAACACCCCCTTGTAAACTTTCCCAAAACCTCCCTGTCCTAGAACATTTTTCTCACTGAAGTTGTCTGTAGCTAATTGTAGTTCCCTCCATAAAAACCTTTTCAATTGACCAAATGCAATTCTCCGGTCAACTTCACCTGAGCACACAAATTAAAATTAACAAAGGAAAGGTTTCAAAAGAAGATTCTTGAGTTTAAGTTCACATCAACTATAAATTATATCCCTATGACAAGAAGTACCCAAGGGATTATTGAACATGACACAGAATAAAACAAATTAACAAAATGAAGAGAAACACTATGGAAACTTAGCCCCCCCACAAAAAAAAAAAAAAAAAAAAAAAAAAAAAAAAAAAAAAAAACCACAAAGAAGAAAGAATTCAATGACTCAAGAATCTAAGGGAGTCATTAACTACATGATTCAAAATGAATTGATTTCAATAATATATTGTAGCCCTACTTTATTATCAATTTCTTTCGATTTTACACAAGAAACAGAAGTTATTGAAAACACTAGTTTTGACCCCAAAACAATTTTGCAGTGGATTAATAGATTAATTAACAATTATTCAGCTTACACAGTTATATCAATTTACTCAACAGAACCAGCAAGTCACCAAATTTGTAAGAAAAGATGAGCAAAACAATAAACAAGAGACAGCCATATAATGATGAAGTGGAAAACCAATGGAGATACTCCAAAGGGAAAACCACTTCAGAGCTACCCTTATCCCAAAAGAAATTCACTAATAGAATTTAAGTTTTTACAATATGATTCAAAATCTTGAACCTAGACTCTAATCGGTAGATTATTTACTAACGTAACCTCACAATCAGCTCCAACACCTTTGTACTCTTCTATCATAAACACCTTTCCTGAACCACGTCCATGATCACGGTCAGACCCTCTGATCGACACCAAGGACCCTTCTTGATTAGGTATGCGGTTTCAAGCTTTGATCACATTGACTGATATGCACCCAAAGGAATATCACTTCCTGTACTTGCGCGTTCACCAGTATAGATGCTACTGTTTTCTCTATGTTTAGCATAGGGTTTCTGCCTCACAAAGCCTCACAAAAGTCATGTTTATGAGGCTTTATATAATAGACTTATGTAGGGTTTAAAATAAAACAACGAAACCTGATCAGAAACGGTTTCACATAAAACAGGGTCCCTGAGTCTCGATCAATCAAGGAGCTGTTGAAATTTGGCGCTTCTCAGATTGGGCAATTCTGGGTCAACTTCAACTGGCCATAACTCACTCATTTCAAATCCAAATCAGGTTATATTTGTGTCCGTATTAAAGCCCTGAATATCTGCTTTCCAATGAAAAAAGTTTCACTCAGAAATTCATTTTTGAACAAAAAACAAGGGCAAAAGATCATCAACTTTTCATCTCCAGGATGTCAAAACTTTGTCGTATTTGAACAATGTCTAACCCAGACTCAACTCACTTTTAGAGTGAATAAATTACACCAATAAGCTTGAAATTTATTACAAGCAAATGTCATGGACTGAGCCAAAAAAAAATTAAAAAATAAAAACCTAACAATTATTTTTCCTTAAAATTTTTGAGTAGTCAATACAGAACCCAATCAGGTAAGAAGTAAAATTCATCCACACCCCCCGTCCAAAAAATAAGGAAAACAAGTATATGATAAAATATTCCATTTTCCAGTTTTCACATCACCATTTTCTATAACTTCTATCACATTTTGTGTGCACGTTTAATAGGCTTTTCATTGGTTCATGGATTTGTATAAAACAAATATGAATTTATCAGGAAGAAAAAAAAAAAAAAAAAAAAAAAAAAGGTTAAACCACTCAGGCTGGATAAAAATCCAAAGGAATCCAAACTGCTCAGAATATTTTTGAATCTGAAGTCTACTCAGTTCTAAAAAAATGATTTACACAATAGATTGCAAATTGTAATTGGATATGATCTGAAAATTTAACACATAAATTATATGTTTTTGAGATAGAGGTAGCGTCAATGCTAATTTGTTTGTTAGTTTATCTAGTAATAGTAGTATTATGCAAAATAGATATAGAAAAATAAAATAAACAATCACATTGCGAACACAAGGATTTACTTATTTTGGCCTAAAGCCTATGTCCGCAAACGGCATCAAGAGAGTTTCACTAAGAAAATTGGGAGATTACACCCAAAGAGCTCTATCACAAAACCCTAACCCCAAATACGCCCAAGTGCTCTCTCTCTAGCCACAACTAGCACGCCACAAGAATTATTAATTCTCAAATCCTGGTGTGCAAAAGACCAAATTTGTATGTGTATGTTGGCTTGGTCTTGCTCTTCTGAAACAACCAAGGAAATGGAATATATATATATATATATATATTGAGTTCAGAGTATTGGACCATCTTATCTGGAAATATTATCATCTCTCTAGGCAGAGAAGTTTGATCGAATAATGTCAAATCAAATAGATTTAAATAATAAGATCAAGACGCCTTACCAAATCCAGGTAAATCATAGAACTTGAATAAGATTAAGATCATCATTTGATATATTTATATGCATAGTAACAACTTAATCGAACTTACAACATGCAAAACAGAACATATACTTTTTGGTAATGGATTTCAAAAAGGATCACAACAGGGTAGCTAAATCCAAAGCTAGTTACTTGTTCATATATTATGCTTAGAAGGTCCTGTTTTATGGTATGAAGGAAACAGGTTGCATTTACACCCCAAATAAACATAAAATAGGTAAAACTAAAGGATGTGTTATACCTAGCCCTGTATAACAGCACTTTTCATGAGAATACAACAACAAAGCCTTGGCACTTTTCACGAGAATATTATGCAAAAAGATGCAGAAATATGCTTTGCAACATTATGAATTTCAACACTCATAACAAGATATTTCACAATGAAAAATCAATAAGTCAGTCTGTGTCATAATATTTCTTTTTGACCTTTCATTCAACTTTTCTAAAACTTAACCCAATTAAAGCACAGTTCAAAACAGTGTCAACTTAATTGAACTAGGCTAGTTCAAGTGAGTTGAATTCTGTGCTAATTTGTTGAAATTTAGAAATAATTCTAAACATAATGTTTTTACGTTGGAGGTGTCATTTGAAAAGAGTTCAACTCAAACGTATAACTATAACCCAACATGAAAACAGTTAAAATTGACAACGTGAATGAGCAAATTAACCGTGTGCACACTGGGGAGAAACAGGAGAAATAGTAAAATTTGATGTTAAAAAGAAGAAAGAGGAAAATAGGAGCACCAAATGTTTTCAGCCAGTAAAACCCATTTAAACTTTTTTCCCCTATTGGAGCAGGCAATTTTAATTGGCTAAACAATTAAAAAGGAAAACGAACCTGCAACATCTACAAAAACTTCACGTTTGTAGCCAGAGTTTCTACCCCTACACAGAACTAACAACAAAGCAACAAGAAGAATAATAGCAATACATCCTCCAACAATTCCAAGTATAACTCCAATTTTTGACGCATTCGAACCACCTGTCAAGAGAAAGAAAATATTGGCATGAAGCTAGTCAAAGAAAGAATTAATTGCACCATTGCACTCCAGAAAACTTAATCCATATTGTAAATCAAATCCAATAACCTGAATCTCCACTTTCACTTGTACAAGAAGGAGGGGAATTAATGCTACAATTCAAGTGGTTTCCTGTAAAGCTGCAGCAATCAACAGAAGCAGAGCCAGGTGTATAGCAAAAATTAGCGGAATAATACTAAACATCTAATTTATATCATATGAACAAATTTATTATCTGATACTATACATATCAATCACACACATAAAGAGGCAAAACAACCAGAGAAACCAAGCGCACAAGCACCTTCAGCTTCTTGTCCTTAAATTGATAAATAGATGAAATTCCCATCTACTTATGGGAAAAAATAATTAGTTGTGCAAATTTTTTCACCATTTCATCCCTTAAAAACCAACAGCAAGATAAAAACACTCTCTCTCTCTCTCTCTCTCTCTCTCACACACACACACACACACACGACAATAGCAATCTATCAAGAAGATTTATGCATAAACAGGAAAAACGACCAGGGAACTGAAGTGCAAAAGCAACTTCAGCTTCTGTGTCTGTAAATTGATAACTAGATAAAATTTCCTTAATTGTGTAAATGTTTTTACCATTTCATCCCTTAAAAATGGATGGCAAGGTGACTCTCTCTCTCTCACACACACACATGGCAATAACAGTCTCTCAAGAAGATTTATACATAATTAACACTAACACCTGTGAATAAATTGGATGATTTTCCTTGGATTGTATATCTCAATATTGAAAATGAGGCCAATAAAGTTCAATTAAAGGGTAGTAAATTATGGAAACTAAAACTAATAGGAGTCTATTTGAAAATTTATCCACCACTCGTCCATCAAGGGGTTTCAAATGGAAAGTAAAGGATGGGCCGAAGAAGGTGAGAATCAGAAAATTGCTAAAGAGTATAGTCTAACTTTACTAGTTAGTTATAATAGATCTTGCAAGAAACTGTCCTTGGGTTCATTAGATACACATAATCACTGTATGGGCTTGATTGAAGTTATAAACCGTCAAGTGTTTTGGGGGAGAGAAACACAGATTACAATCCCCTCATATTCATAGCAGGAAACATGACTCAAGTTGGTGGTGAAATCCAGCAAATACAATGTTAAATGGGTAGCATAATCCAACCAGTACAAATGGCATGCTCAGCATGGTGCCGCAAGATCATTACCATAACATTTAATCATGTAAGACTGAAATTCTTCTAATATGATTCATCTTCCAAATCTTAAAATATATGACATGTGACAAACTAAAACGATGCACAAAAAAATTGAAGAACAAGTAAAATAAAGATAGATGACCTAGGAGTCAACACCTAGGCTTACTTGGAGTCAACACCAAGTGAAGGAAAACCTAAGGAAAATCTCTAAGAGTTGCCACCTTAGGTTGACTAAAGTCAGCACTAGACCATTGAGAAAATGGTGATTTTATTCATCAAAATAATCCCCCTTCATATGAGTACAAACTTTACTTACATAGGAGGACTAAACCAAATTCTAACTGATATAGGGACCCTAATTCTAAATCACTTGGGAAAACCAAATTATTGAATTACAAATAACCTTGACTTGAAATAAAAATACTACTAAACCTAATTAAATATTAGGGCATAGAATAAAATACCTTTGACCAATAAAAATACAATTGACTATAATATTAAATAAGACCAAATTAAACTATAATTTCTTCGTGCTTCCTGCACCATATTTGACATAGGACAAGCCAAAACAATGCAAAAACAAAATTGAATGACAGGATAATAAAGGATAGAGAATCTAGGATTTAGCACTTAGGCTTGCTTGGTGTCAATACCAAGCAATGGAAAACCTCTAGGAGTTAACACCTAGGATTGGCCAGAGTCACCACCAGACCATTGGAACAATTTCAATTAAAAATTCAATTTATCAAAATAATCCCCCTTCATAAGAGTACAATACTTGCTTATATAGAGTCCTAACCCTAATTCTAATAGAGACAGGAAACCCTAATTCAATTTGACTTGGGAAAACCCAATTATTAAATTACAAAAATAACCTTAGGTTTAAATAAAAATACCAATAGACCTAATTAAATACTAAGGCCTAGAATAAAATACAATTGACCAATAAAAATCCAATTGATTCCAAAATTAAATAGTCAAAATATAAATGAAAATTTCTTTGCACTTGTAATAAATACTCTTTAAAGTTATCCATAATAATTAGTTGTTCATACTTGTAGCTTTGAACTTGTAATAAATGCTGAGGAATCTGACCACTGAGATTGTTTGAATCAAGCATTCTGCAAACAGAGTTTCAACCATGCCATTAAATACTGAAGAAAGGTGTAAGTACACAACTTCACAGAGATCTTAAATTCCATAAAACACAGGAAATATTTAAATCATTTCAATTTTAACTCAAACAAGTAAAAATTTTCAATCATCTTTGCATCATACAAGATATCACATACAGACTGCTTAAGCTTGGAATACGTGAAAGTGACTCAGGAATGGTTCCATTCAGATTGTTTCCACTCAAAGTCCTGCTTACATAATCAAGAAGATCACACTGTTGATAAGAGATCACAAGAGATGCAAACATCATTAAATATGTTGGAAACTGAAGACAGTGCAGAAGGAATTACTTACAAGAACTGAAGCTTCGTAAGATTACCAAGGGACGTAGGTATTTCACCGGATATATTATTATTTGACAAATTCAAAGTGGTCAAATTTGTCAAATTCCCAAATTCTTTGGGTATCCCACCAGTTATGCCATTTCCTGGCAAACTACTGCATGATGAATGGAACAAAGAAACATTAGGGTCACACTTGCGCTTCTTGCTTACATATACTTCAACTTATGGAGAAAATAATCACCAAGAAATCTTTAACTATATCTCTAATAAGTAATAATTTAAGCAGCCATGACACTAATTCAAGGACATTACCATTAAAAAAATGTTACCAACAAAGATCATAATGTCATGGTCCAAGTTCCACATATGCTATCATAAAGAACTGAAACTTTATTATACCCCCCTCCATCCCAAAATAGATGGAATGCTTTCCATATTGGACTGTACAATATTTGTGATTCTAAAAATGAAAGCACTAATCCATTTAACTTCCTATATTACCCTTTAAGTTGAACCCAACTCTTTTCAAACTTGAACCACCTTTCCTGGTTCATCCAAGAGCATATTAGGGAGATGTTATGTTTATTTTGTTTGAAAACTCCCTTCTATTTTGGGACAACAGGAACAGAAGTCATCATTCTGAGTGTAATGATTGTTGTTGTTTCTTAAAATATGATTTAGAAGTAATCACCATATATTTAAAACAAACACCAAGTAATCTATGGAATGACAGAGACAAAAACTCATTCACAAAAACAAAAAACATAAAAAAATAAATAAATAAAAAAAACCAAAACAAAACAGAATATTCACCTCCCTCAAGTTTCATTAAAAAATTTTGGCTTAGAGAAACACAGTTCAAAATCCACCTGATGTCAAAAAAAATCATTCTATCTTTAGCTCTAATAACTAGAATACATCAGGTTATTCATTATTCAATCGTTTCCTAATTTATTATTGTTAAAGAATTCCTTTTTTTTTTTTAATTACCCAAAAAGAAAGTTTTTTTTAATATAATAATTAAAAATAAGAGCATACTGAAGCATTTTTGGATACTCTTGTTGAATTCCTCAAGAGATAACATCATCACAACTTAAGGTTTATTGGCGCATACAGTAGTCAATGATTGTTTGGTTAAAACATCTTTTTTGATAAGTGATTCTTTGACCAAACAGTAGTCAATGATTGTTCCTTCAAAAAATCTTGTAAGGTATCCTTTGCATATTTTCTCTAAAAAGTGGTCAATGATTGTTTTGTTAAAAAAATAAATTAATAAACATTCTTTTCTCATTATGTTATGCCTATATAAACATTATTTACATGAAATAATCGGTTCCTCGTCGTCCTTTAGGGGGGAAATATCACAGACATAGAGAAAATCATCAGGACAAAATATATACATTTATTAAGAAGGAACAAGAAAACCATTGAATAGGAACTTCCTCTTTCAAACAGAGGAAATCGTGACTACTAGGAACTTCCTCTTTCACACAGCAATACAGCTACATGTACAGCACACAAATTTGAGATTCAAACCAATGCCAAAGGAAAAAAATATTAATAGTAGAGGAAGGCAGGAATCAGGCTGAAATTGGGGGAGATTTGAATGAGTATAGAAAAATCTTCCCAAAACTCCCTCTCTCTCAAGCCATCCCTTCTTTCTCTCTAAAACCCATACACCAATACTTTCTATGTTCAATGTATCATTTCTCAACTCTCTCTCTTTGTCTATTATATTATTACATGTGCTTTGGTTTGAGAAACTGACAATGAAGAATAGTGTTATGTTTTAATGAGTTTCAATCTTGGGAAGGGGTTAGGGGCATTGCAGATCTTACCTAAGGGTTTTGGTTTTCATTTCAAATTGAGGGAGCTTTGATTAAAAAAAATATGGAAGAAATGAGACTAATGAGTGTCTTCCGAATAAATTTATAATAAAAAATAAACCCACACATTCAATGTATGTCAGGATCGGCGTAGGATCATAGGATCATACAATCCTACTGATCCTAAATGATCCCAAACCAATCTCGCTGGCCCAGCGATTCTAGAATGATCCTAGTCTTTTTGGTGAAGTAGAATCATACATCCTAGTGATTTTAACAACCGTGCTTTTAACCACAATAACCCAATTCTCCTTTGGAAGGAAAAGAAAAAATTAACAAAAGTACTAAAGTCTACACAGCTTAAAGAATCAATAAGTTGTTTTAAAATTGACATTGGCTGAACTAATTCGTTTAATACTTACAGAGTTGTAAGGGTCTTTATATTTCCTATTTGTGGGGACAAGGTTCCACTAAATCCAATCGATGACAATGATCTGCAAGAAAAAAATAATGTAAGCATAGACCAGACAAAAGGTATTAAGATAAGCAAGTAAAGCATAGAAACTTGCACAAATCACAAAATCAATGATTTGTTGGAAACATTTTGATCAAGCATGATATGATTAAGATAAGGAAACAGTACATTAAATAGTATCTTACAAAGAAATAACATTATTATTACTGTCACAAGTAACATCGACCCAAGTGCAAGGGTTAACTTGATTTGGGTTCCAGCTTGGGAGCTGATTAGGTGAAGCTTTCAATGACTTCCACAATGCATACAGGGCATCACCTGAAACAGAGCACAGGAAATTTCACCACTCAGGTAAAAGCTAATATGTCAACGTCAGTACATCGGTACCAAAATGCAAACTTCAGGAAAACATAGACAATCAGAAATAGAGAAGAAATTGCAGATATTCAATCTTTCTACAGTACTAGACTCACTTAACCGAGCTATTTCTGTGATGACATGTAAACTGCCAATGAAATTGAAAACAATAAATATACTTAGCATAGCTATATGTTGACTGAACGAATTAAGAGTCATGCGAACACAGCCTTGTACCTTGTGGATCAGACAATACAAACGATGGCAAGCAAGCCAATATCAAAATGGCGAAAAACAGCTCCATCTTCAACGACATCAATTCCAGCTACAAACGAAAACGAGATCCATAATGATCGATAAACACAAGAATGTGAGCCATCGCTGCAAAACATCCCAGCATCGAATAGCAAACTATTAGATTTAAAAACAGACACTGTATAACAAAAACAAATTTTAAGGCAAGCTGAGGCGAGATATCTATTACGCAGCAAGACAATCCAAATAGTAGTTAAACTTTAGTCAGTTTCAGCAACTCCTCTAATGTTAATGATGTGGTAAAATCTAATCCACTCATTTCAAAACGAACGGATAGTTCCTAAGAATCCTGAACGATCCTAAACTAAGACTTGTGAATATTAACCCTCAAATTTTATTTTTTTAATAATTCGATAGTTATAACAATGGGGAGGGGGAATTGAACGTGAACGTCTCCATTAGAAACACTAGGAGATGCCAGTTGAGCTACCAGAATCTTGGCCTTAACGCGTCAAGTTAGATATATAACACAGGACAAACTATAAAAACCAAATTTCTTCAACTAAAAAAATCCGCACGGAATTTGAGCCCATAGCTCAAACCTCTTTTATATATATATATAGATATATATTTCATATTCCTACAGCAGATTCAAAAATAACCGTCGGTAAAAAGAATCAAACAGTTAAAAGAGATTTAAAACTATTTCTGGTCCTTACACAGCTTCCAATTTCAACGACTGATAAGTCAAATTCCAGTATCTATTTTCCTTTTCAGGTAATAAGCAATGGAAGTAAAATTACAAAATTACGTTAATACAATATCCACCGGTTTCTTCAAAACTGAAACATAGAAATGAGAAATTGATAACAAAAAATGCAAAGAAGAAGAAGAAGTACCTGTTTGAGATTGGTGAAGGAATGTTCTGGAAGAGGCACCGAATCAAAAGGATCTTATCAGCATAATTAGGGCTTTATTTATCGAAGAATTGAATATTCAAGTAGCCAAGCTGGGTTCGCTGAGAACTGAGATAACTCTCAGAAGGAAAGAAAGTGTTGCGTTGTGTTGTGTTTTACTTGTATTGAAATCCAGGTACAGCAAAACAAATCTAAAGAGTTAAAGCAAGAGGACCTTCTATTTCTTTAGTGTAATTCAGGGGTTAGAAAGAAAAACAAAAAAAAAATGTAAAGTTGTGTTTGTTGTTGGTCTGATTGGTATGACCAGGACTACGGGTGGTGCACACTCACTGGAGGGTCCACGCAATTATAATATCTATAGACTATTGTAGACCGCATTTATTCAATTGGGGATTTTTTGTGTTTGTTTTTTTTTTTTAGATTTCTTGAGCGCGTGTTCTAAAACCTTCCAAATTCTAACAAGACTTTTTGTGCGAAACAGTCTAAAACAGACAGGGATGGCCAGGACAATGGCGGTGGAGGCCCCTCTACTTTTTATCTGATCTTCTAGATTCAACTCCCCTTTTATAGAGCCATCGCATGTTTAGTTTAACTGTGATCCACATGGGTGAATCATGCGTTCTCTTCTATAAGTGTTGCATTTACTATATACTATAGTGTCATTTGTGGAATTGTAGACAAAGATTTGATGCTTTAAATATCATGTTTAATGTGGGTTGTTGAATTGAAATCTTTTTTGACCTTTAGAATTTTTTTTTTTTTAAATAATTGATAGATAGAATAAGAAAATATAGGGAATTTGAATCTAGATGTTAAAAACACTTTAGGAGGTACCAACCAATTAAGTTACAAAACTCTTAACAAACTCTAGATTATTTTAATTAACCAAGTTATTAGTTAATTCAATTATGCACAAGTCCCGACGAATATGTGATAGGCATAGCCAAATCGCCAAAACTAAAGTATAATGGAAAATAAATTTGACACAGCAATTTGATCACAATAGGAAAAACTCAAAAAAAAAAAAAAAAACCAATGAGGGTAGTTTAAAGGTTACCACTAACTTGAAGAATCCACTAAGATAAAAAATTGAAGTTACAACAACAAGAAATATACCCTATATCAAAGTTGCTGCCTATAGTAGAACTTACTAATGCTATCCGAGCATAACTCCAACCTAGTTGGACTCTTCTACGTTGTGGATCACTTCGATACGAGGATACCCAATTCACGTCTGACTTCACACAATCACCACTTTTGATTCCTAAAGATGTTGGTGCAAATGTCTTCACATGAACACTTAATCTCCAATGTTTTAAAAGACACAATTTGGTACAAAACCCTTGATACACATAATGTTGCAGCCACTTCTCCAAGCATACAGTGTTCTTCTCTATGATGACGGTTATTAAAAATAGTATTAAAGCCTTCTGTAACCTTAATGCACGAATTCCAAGTTAGCCAAGTCATCATGGGCCATATCAGATAAAATTGAAATCTCGTGGCTTGATCGGTCAAGCGGTGTCAAGCCTAGTATCGTGGCAACACAACTTCCACTTTCCTAAGTTGTTTCTTGTATTGTTTTCATGTGTCTTCAATGCGAATCTTCAAACCAAAATTGAAAACTAAAAAACTAACAACTTAATTACATCAAAATGCATTTTGACTCGGATTTACCAACACATACATCATATGATCCTAACATGGGTTTTAATTATTTATAAATTTTCTTACCAGAATAAGGCATTTGGATTATATTCTTGCCTACATAAAAAAATTAAAATATATATATGCTTTAATGTTGGCTTGATAATAAATATTGTATCAATTATCATCATACTGCAAGCAATGTAGGTGTAATGACTATATGATTTAATGTTGGCTTGATAATAAATATTGTATCAATTATCGTCATACTGCAAGCAATGAACGTGTAATGGACTAATGGGGTAGTTAAACAAAATAAAACTTTAAAAAGTATATGTTTTAATGTTGGCTAGATAATAAATATCAATTAACATCATACTGCCTCATTAAAAAAAAAAAAAAAATTAACATCATACTGCCTCATAAAAAAAAATTTAACATCATACTATACACTATAGTATAGTGTCATCTGTGGAATTGTAGACAAAGATTTGATGCTTTAAATATCATGTTTACTGTGGGTTGTTGAATTGAAATCGTTTTTTACCTTTAGAATTTTTTTTTTTTTTTTTTTTAATAATTGATAGATAGAATATGAAAATATAAGGAATTTTGAATCTATATGTCAAAGACACTTCAAGAGGTACCAACCAATTAAGTTACAAAACTCTTAACAAACTCTGGATTATTTTAATTTACGTTATTAGTTAATTCTTTTTTCTTTTTCTTTTTTTGGTAGAAAGTTATTAGTTAATTCAATTATGCACTGGTCCAGATGAATATGTGATAGGCAAAGCCAAATCGCCAAAATTAAAGTGTAATGGAAAATAAATTTGACACAGCAATTTGATTACAATATGGAAAACCCTAACCAAAAAAAAAAACCCAATGAGGATAGTTTGAAGGTTACCACTAACTTGAAGAATCCACTAAGATAAAATTGAAGTTACAACAATAAGAAATATACCCTATCTCAAAGTTGTTGCCTATAGTAGAACTTATTAATGTTATCCGAGCATAACTCCAACCCAATTGGACTCTTCTACATTGTGGATCACTTCGATACAAGAATACCTAATTCGCGTCTGACTTCACACAATCACCACTTTTGATTCTTGAAGATGTTGGGGCAAATGTCTTCACATGAACACTTAATCTCCAATGTTCCAAAAGACATGGTTTGGTACAAAACCCTAGACGCACATAATGTTGCAGCCACTTCTCCAAGTGTATACTGTTCTTCTTTATGATGACAACTATTAAAAATATTGTTAAAACTTTCTAGAACTCTAATGCACGAATTCCCAGTTAGCCAAGTCATCATGGTCATGGCTCAATCGGTCAAGTGGTGTCGAGTCTAGTATCGTGGCAACACAACTTCCACTTTCCTGAGTTGTTTATTGTGTTGTTTTCATGTGTCTTCAACGTGAATCTTCAAACCAAACTTGGACACTAAAAATCTAACAACTTAATTACATCAAAATACATTTCGACTTGGATTTGCCAACCCATACATCATATAACCCTAACATGGGTTTTAATCATTTATAAATTTTCTTACCAGTATAAGGCATTTGGATTATATTCTTGCCTACATAATAAATATTTAAAATTTTTTTTAAAATAATATATATATATATATATATATATATATATATATATGTGTGTGTGCACACGCTTTAATGTTGGCTTGATAATAAATATTGCATCTATAAACATCATACTGCAAGCAATGTACGTGTAATGGACTAATAGGGTAGTTAAACAAAATAAAATTTTGAAAAATATATGTTTTAATGTTGGCTAGATAATAAATATCAATCAATTAACATTATATTGCAAGTAATGTAGAGTAATGGGGTAGTTAAACAAAACATAAGTGCACAACTACAGATTATTCATTCAGCCTAAAAAAAACTGCAGATTATTTAGTACAAAATTGGTGCAAATGTTGGCAGATTTCTAAACACAATGTGAGGCATAACACAAACTACAAGTAATCTGCATAATATTCCACGTTTGCAAACATACTGTGCAACATAAACACTTGATGTTGGTGAAGAACTGTGGCATATATATAAAAATGTTTGGCAAGTGGGTGATAGTGGAATCAAATTTAAAATAGAAAATAACTTTATTGCTTCTATTGGTTTGGCGGTAATCATGATTTTCATTGTTCAGATTTTTCTTTTTAATTATGGAGTTAAAAGTTAAAATTCTATTAATTGAAAAATACAAAGTGGATGGATTCGTTTGACTTTATCTAATTATCTTATAGATTTAAATTATTAATTGAAATCTATCTTTTAAAAAAATAATAGTAGTAAAGTAATACCTTTAGTTTATATCCACTAAACTAAAGTGTACCCGAGACTTTGGAACTCTTGCAACTAGAAGGGCTGTCCATTTTGTACAGGAATTGGATTTGCACGGTTCGATTTTTGAAGGAGATTCAGAAGTTTCTATCTCGGCTATCAAAAATTAGTGCTTCCATCATCCATCCTATGGTCACTTGATTCAAGACATCGTGTCTTCAATTGGTTCTCTCTAGAACTATTATTTCTCTTATACACATCAGCAAAACAATGCTTTGGCACATGCTCTAATCAAGAGAGCAAGATTTTCTTTTCCTGTTCTAGTTTGGATGGACTTTGTTCCTCCTGACATTTATAAGTTTTATGTATCTGATTTTTTAGCTATTAAATAAATTGGCTTTTCGGCCTGCTTCACCAAAAAAAAAAAAGTTTATATCCACTAAGATTTTAATAGCTCAATAATAACAATTATTTTCTTTTACGAAAATTTTCATCTGTTAAAGTTGTGTGAAATGATCGGAATCCCATAGGAAAGTCATTCGTTGAGTGCGATAATATTGTTGCTAACTTGTTATGCTGTATATTTCATTCACAATTATGTCCAGAGTGGGTATTTTAGAATTATGTTGTTCAGTCTACCGCCTATATCCATGAAGAAAACCCTTAAGAACTAGATCTTTGATTATAAGTGAAGTACAATTTATGTGTCACAATGAACTCAATATGAGTATCTATATATAAGGCTAAATCCTAGACTAACCATTCATTAACTATGATTAATAGACTTATAGTATTAAACTCAATTTACACGGTAAGATCAAACTTGGCCTTATAATATTGAACTTAATATATCTCTAACACTCATTAGTTAACTTCTTTGCATCCATATAAATTGTTTGGAAAAACAAACAAAAATTTTAACTAAGATGTAAGCAATTTATATTTAAAAAAAATGCAAGCAACTTAAACAAAGACAAACCATCAAACCAAAAAAAGCAGTCCTCTTGCTTCTAAAAAAGAAAGGTCATTAATGTATAAAATGAGTTCACTAATTACACATGTTGCAACTCAAATGCATGAATAGATGTATGTTAAATTGCCCGTAAATAATCTAAGTGTAATACTACATACCCACAAAAAAAATTGATGACTTTTTTCACACATATTGAGTTGGCAAGTTTTTACTGATTTTTATCTAGATCTATCACTAACATCACTTTTTTACCTATCACTAACAATCTACTACATCAACAAATGTCAATTTTTTTGTCAAAACTTATATGTCTCTAGAGTTTCCTATAATCTGAACAACGTTGGGAATTCTATAAAATACTAAAAAGAAATATTATTTTTCATCCATTTTTTATTTTCTTTATATTTCAAACAAATATAAGACATTTTAAATGACAAACATTTTGTTGTTATTTTGATTTTTGGATAAAAATTAGCAAATTATAACCAACCATTAAGGTAGGTACCGGCCATAGCAAATGTCATAAATGGTTTGATTGAAAAATTGTAGCATACGACTAGATATTTTTTCTCACCCTTCAACAACATTAAGTTTTCCCTCTTTTGCCTTATAATTATTACAGAACAATTCCTAATGTATTATTGTTTCTCTATTTATTTTAATCTCATCAATTATTATCAAAATTATTATTTTATTCTCTCAATTTACCATGTCAGATTTTTCCTTCTGATGCTTAGACAATGACTATTTAACACAATTCTAAAAAGTTAAAAGTTAAATAACATGCCTACAACCTTAGAGATCATTTTGAAATATGTAGCAAAAATTAGGAACCAAAATAGATTATTTATTTATTTATTTATATATGCGTCCTCCTAGATGGGAAAAAAGATTCTATGTCTTTGTTGGATACCAACTCCTCGAAGCTAAAGATTAGAGTTGTTTGCCTCCAATAACTCCAAGACTACAATCTATGCCACATTTTTTTCTACAACTATTTAGGTGGCTGATTGTGAGTGGTGGAGATAAAATAATGGATTTATATAAAAATAGCAACCAATCACCATATGCTATATAGAATAGTTTTGAAAAATTATGCGTAAAAATTATGAGTAGTTGAGGTCACCTTAAATTATAAATTATTAATATCATATTGCAAGCAATGTAGTGTAATTAAACAAAACACAAGTGCACAACTATAGATTATTCATTCAGCCTAAAAAAAACTGCAAATTATTTAGTGCAAAATTAGTGCCAATGTTGGCAGATTTCCAAACACAGTGTGAGGCATAACACAAACTATAAGTAATCTACATGATACTCCACGTTTGCAAACATACTGTACAACATAAACACACTTAATGTTGGTGAAGAATTATGGCATATATAAAAATGTTTGGCAAGTGGTTGATAGTGGAATCAAATATAAAATAGAAAATAACTTTATTGCTTCTATGGGTTTGGCAGTAATCATGATTTCCATTGTTCAGATTTTTCTTTTTAATTATGGAGTTAAAAATCTATTAATTGAAAATTACAAAGTGGATGGATTCGTTTGACTTTTTTTTTTTAAGATAATTATAATATGCTGCTAACTCCCGCAACTTGAACTCTTTAATTTATATCCACTAAGATTTTAATAGCTTAATAACAACAATTCTTTTCTTTTTTGAAATTTACATCCGTTAAAGTTGTGTGAGATGCTCTGAATCCCATAGGAAAGTCATTTGTTGATTGAGATAATATTGTTGCGAACTTGCCGTGCCATATATTTCATTCATAGTTATTGGGTACAAATCATTTCCCTTCTGTCCAGAGTGGGTGTGCTGTGTAAATCTTTTTCTTGGTCATTGTTAAATAAATTGGAGGAGATAGAAAATAGATGTAGAAGTGGAAGCATAAAAAAGCAATAAAATGAGTTATGTGGTTCGATTTACCGACCTATATTCATGAAGGAAACCTTAAGAGCTAGATCTTTAATTATAAGTGAAGTACAATTTATGTGTTATGGTGAACTCAATATGAATATTTATATAGGAGACTAAATCCTAAACTAACCATACATTAACTATGATTAATAGACTTGTAGTATAAATATTAGACTTGGTTGGCACAATAAGATCAGACTTGGCTTTATAATATTGAACTTTATATATCCCCAACACTCGTTACTTAACTTCTTTGCATCCATATAAATTGTTTGGAAAAACAAATAAAATTTTAACTAAGATGTAAGCAATTACCATTAAAAAAAAAAATGCAAGCAACTTAAACAAAGACAGATTGTCAAAACAAAAAAAGTAGTCCTCTTGCTTTTAACAAAGAGAGGTACCACCGCACACTCTTTGTGCAATGGTCACTCCACAAGTATAAGTACTTGTAGGGTGTGAGAGCAAGCGCCGGGATTTAAGTCTCCAAGAGGGAGCTTCACACACATATACATTTTGATTTGATTAGAATAGAATTTCTATCTTGTATAAAAAAAAAAAAAAAAAAACAAAAACAAAACAAAACAAAAAACAAAGAGAGGTCATTAATGTATAACAGGAGTTCACTAATTACACATGTTGCACCTCAAATGCATGAATAGGAATTCTATAAAACACTAAAAAGAAATATTATTTTTCATCCATTTTTTATTTTCTTTATATTTCAAACAAATCTAAGACATTTTAAATGACATACATTTTGTTGTTGTTGTTGTTTTTTTTTGGATAACAATTAGCAAATTATAACCATTAAGGTAGGTACCACTGTAGGGATGGCAATGGGGCGGGGCGAGGCAGGGCCAAAGGATGGGGTCTTCGTCCCCACCCTGCATGGTTTTGTCTTGCCTCATCCCCTCCCCGCCCTGCATGATGGGGAAAACTTTCTCACCCCATCCCCACCCCACCCCGTTTATTAATTTGTCCTATAACTAGTATAATTTTTTTAGTGAAACCTATTTCATCAATAAAAATATACTTGAAATGACAACTAAATATATCCCATCAAATCAAATCAATTTTTAGAAAAAATTGAATAATATATCCAAGTGTTTAACAAGACAATCATAAATAGTTTTTTTTTTTTTTTTTTTTTTTTTTTTTTAAATCTCATAGTATAACACATAACAAAATAAAGGCAGAGAACCACATTAGGTAGAATAAAATAAGCTAATATTGATATGTTTATTTAAATAGTAGGGTTTTTGGTATGAAAAATTTACAATTATAACCCTTAGCAACACGAGGCGGGGCGGGGACAAGAAGGGGCAAGGCTAGGTAGGTCTAAAAAGTCTAAACCCATCATCGCCCTGCCCTATGATGCGGGGCTGAAATCTTGCCCCATCCCTGCCCCACTACCTTTGCGAGGTAGGGAAAACCCACGATAGGCGAAGCAAGGAGGTACGGGTTAAACAGGGTAGGGAAAAATTGCCATCCCTAAGTACCAACCATAGTTAGGGTTGATTGAAATATTGTTGCATATGACTAGACACTTTTTCTCTCCCTTCAACCACATTGAGTTTTCCCTCTTTTGCCTTATGATTATTACAGAACAATTCCTAATGTAATATTGTTTCTCTATTTATTTCAATCTCATCAATTAGCATCAAAATTATTATTTTAGTCTCTCAATTTACCATGTCATATTTTTCCTTCCGATGCTTATGACAATGACTACTTAACACAATATTAAAAAGTTAAAAGCTAAATAACATAAATATAACTTTAGAGATCATTTTGAAATATGTACCAAAAATTAGGAACCAAAATAGATATATATTTTTTATTTATATATGCATCCTCCTAGATGGAAAAAAGGATTCTATGTCTTCGCTGGATACCAACTCCTCGTACAAAGCCAAAGATTATAGTTGTTTGTGTCCAATAATTCTAGGACTATAATCTATGTCACATTTTTGCTACACAACTATCTACGTAGTTGATTGTGAGTAGTACAGATAAAATAATAGATTTATATGAAAATAACAGCCAATCACCATATGTTATATACAGGGGCGGCGCTATAGCTTAATCAGGGGGTTCATTTGAACCCCCTGACTTCAAAAAAAACAAATTTATATATGTAAAATATTTTTTTTTGTTAGTTTAATACTTTAATTTATTCTTAAAAATATTTTTTTGCACACCCTGATTTAAATCTGGCACACTCTTATTACAAGTATTTTCAACTCTAAGAGTAAAGAGTACGTGTTTGTGAATTGTAAGTGTAATTATTTTTTCTAAATTTATATTATATGTGTGTGAGTGTGTCTAATATTGATTGTGTACATTACTTTTTGTTATAATGTTATTTGTGTAAATTATGATGTCTATGGTTGTTTGTGTGTAATATAAATATAATATAACTTTATAATAGAGAGGGGTTTTTTTACATGTGTGTGTATTGTTATCGTATTATAATAACTTTTTGTTATAAAGTAAATAAAATTCAAGAAAATTGTAAAGTTAGTAATTATTCAAATATTTGATTGGTTAAGTAGACACGTAGTGTATAATTTTATGTATGAATGAGTGTAATTGTGTACGATAATAATTAATACGGAGCCAATGAGTTGAGATTACTCATTTAGTCTAAAATATTTTTATAAAACAAAGTCAAATAGATAATAACAACTGTATAAAAAAAATGTTAGACAAACTTAACAAAATAAAATAGTTATTCACATTGGTAATAGATACTTGTAATGAACTATCATGTAACATTCAAAATTTAAAAACTTGTAGAATAAAATTATAAAACTTCACATATTATTATTGTGGGGCTGGAGAATTTGGCAACCCCGGCCCATTTCATATCAAGCCCAAGGCCCACGCTAAAAAAGAAGAAATGTCCAAGGATGAACGAAGAAGGTCCAAATTGCTAGGAGACGTTGCCGAGGACAATCCTGTTCTCGACAAACCGAGATCACGAAAGGAGAAAGCAGCACACCACCAAGGGCAGTCTCCCAGAGCGTCCTAAGGGAAAGCACAAGTGCGATGAGTCGGCCATGGGAGTATAGTGGAGGAGCAATTCCAGGATAAGTTGTCACATTCGCATTAAATACCTACAACTAACATCCTGGCCCCATTTATGTGGATATGACCCCTGAATAGTGCTATCTAGGTTACCATAACTCACAGAACGTCAGAAGGAATGGCTGATGAGACGTGCACTCAAGTATAGGCATGGATGACTAATAAGTGTAGGACCAGGATGGTCCAAAGAGAACTATGTAAGGTAAGAGACCTTCCATAAGAGGAGAAGGAAGACTGGAGGGTGATAGGAGAACACTGTAGCGATCCCAATTCTCTTTTGTGCTATGTCTAATCAACTTAGATAGAAGCTCACATCCTCGGATGGTGAGTTCATCTCCTCGGATCATGAGTTCATCTAGCTCTGTGTTCCTAGTTCCTACTCAATCATCTTTTATATCCACATTAGCCGTTGTTGAACCATTAAAGCCTAGCTCTTTGACCCACTCTCTACAAATTCATTGTAATGGATCCACTGGGTCTAGATCCCATTCATTTTTGGGCCTAGTCCTAGTCTGAAAATTGCAACCCTACAATTATTATTATTATTATTATTATTTGTCGATAACTCGATATATTTAAAATCTCTTTTTATTAAAATTTTTTAATGAACTCCCTAAACAAAATTTTTAGAGCCGCCACTGGTTATATAGAATAGTTTTGAAAATTATGTGTAAAAATTATGAGTCCTTGAGGTTGCCTTAAATTATAAATTCCAAATAGCTAATACTATGTAATAAATTAATAATAAGAGAATGTTTTCATAAAGTGATAATAATAATAAACAGAAGAATTATTTACCAAAAAATATATATAAAAACTGAAGGCCCACTTTTTATAATCTTGTCTCCAAAACCATTTTCTAAGTTATCTACTGATCTATCTTCTTTCTATAAATTTTTTATAAAAAAAAAAAAGAAAAAAAAAAGAAAAGAAGTTATCTAACACTGTATATCTAAATAAATAAATATAAAAAAACAACTTATCTAATATATCAGGCCCCACAGTTCACTATCACTTTTGACTGGGAGAAGAGCAAGGATTCCACGACCACAAGAACTCAATTATTGCAAATAACAAAACATTAAGGACTCGTGATCCTAACAACTCCAAAAATTATCTTCTACAGTGCTGTGTATGGAAATTCTTACCGCAGACCTGTCCAGCAAAAAAAAGAAAAAAGAAAAAAAAAAAGAACATTTACAAATTAAAGAAGAATAAAAAATGTAACACATTGGTCCATGCAATTGAATTTTTACTTGTGTTCAAATGGATTTATGTGTATATCTGCGTTATTATTTCTTTCTATATTACTGATTATCCAATCCCATGTGATGATATTTTCAAAGTAATTTTTTTTTCCTGCTAGAAAATTAAAATTTTTTCATCTGTAATTTTTGAAATATTAAAATTGATGGATCAGGTAGAAAAATATGAATTACTTTTGTAAATTTAATTAAACTAATATGTTTTTTTAGCTTAAAGCATAGGGTCTACTATACTATTGAATATTGATTACTTAAACTTTCCACTAGATGTTCACGCCAATAATTAATGGATGACTATAACTAAAAAGAAAGCAACATTGTTGACTCTTCAAAAGAAAGCAACATTGTTGACTACTGAAATGTAAGGCAAAAATACAAATGTTATCTTCTTCTTCTTTTTTTTGAGAATGAATATACAAATGTTATCTATGACCATTGACCAATACTTATTGTAGCTCATTTGATATTTTTTAGTGTTTCAAATGATGATATTTAAGTTTTAAATTCCTCCTCCTTCAGTTATTAAATTTTTAAAAAAATTTTATCTATGAAGTATATGTTTTTTCAAATGATGTTGTCTAAGTTGCTACTAAAATTATTTTTTTACCCACCAATAATAGTAAATAACAACATACTTATTAGAATTTGTTGTAAAAATGTTATAAACGTAACATTTCTCTTATAGTTATCATATGTATAAAAAATTAAATTATATATGAATGTATATTAAATAAAAACATAATAAACACTTTCATGGTGGGATAGGGCAAGACATGATACGACAAGCAAAACTTGTTCCTCTCCCGTCATCTTTTCGAGATAAGAAAAACCTACACATAGTGAAGTGGGACAAAAAAATTTTGTCATCCTTACTTCTCCAGTCATGCTGGATTTATTATAGTTTTTCCCATCATGGTTGTTCATTTGTGTAACATAATACAGAAAACAAAGAGAAAGAGATAAAATTCTGTGATACCCCAATTTGATTGATTGTGTGATGTGTGTGGGTGTGTGATGAGTCCCACATCGGGTATTTACTGGGTTGAACTGGGCTTTATTAACAATTGCAAGGAGCCTCAATTGTGACTAGTCCTTTTGGGGTATAGCGCAGATGTGGCTAGCGCTTTTCCTTGGGTCGTTACATATGGTATCAGAGCCGGCCCGGTAATCCCGTGTGGGCTCAGAGACACTACCCCACAAAGTGGACCCTAACGAGGACGTTACGGATTTAAATGGGGGAGATTGTGATACCCCAATTTGATTGATTGTGTGATGTGTGTGGGTGTGTGATGAGTCCCACATCGGGTATTTACTGGGTTGAACTGGGCTTTATTAACAACTGCAAGGAGCCTCAATTGTGACTAGTCCTTTTGGGGTATAGCGCAGATGTGGCTAGCGCTTTTCCTTGGGTCGTTACATATGGTATTAGAGCCAGCCCAGTAATCCTGTGTGGGCTCAGAGACACTACCCCACAAAGTGGGCCCTAACGAGGACGTTAGGGATTTAAGTGGGGGAGATTGTGATACCACAATTTGATTGATTGTGTGATGTGTGTGGGTGTGTGATGAGTCCCACATTGGATATTTACTGGGTTGAACTGGGCTTTATTAACAACTATAAGGAGCCTCAATTGTGACTAGTCCTTTTGAGGTATAGCGCAGATGTGGCTATGTAATTATAAGGAACCCATCTCTTCAATGAGTTCCAACCCAAGAATCATTTAGAGATTAAAGGTGAATAAATGTTGCTTATTTGAGAAGATAATTTATGGTTAAGATAGAGGTTCTATGAAAAACCTTATATCAATGCTCAATTGATTATTTATGGAGATTTTGGAATTTATTTTTCTTACAAAACTTGAGGAAGAAAAGATATAGTGATACACACATATGTTGTAAATTAGTTCTGGACTTAGGAAGGATTGGAACCTTGGATGCACTACTTAATTTTGAGGTACAGAATTAAACGGATGCTAGCATTCAATGGTCTATGGTGAATCTCAAAATTGTGGATTTCCCTTGTTGAAATTTTTGGAGACTACTTGGGCCTTGGAATTTTGTTGAAATTAATAATTGATGGAAAATCAGTTATTGGGATTAATCTAAACGAATGGGCCTTGGAACTTTTATTCAAATTAAAAGGAACTTAGAGATCTATTTAGACTAGAGATATGTATATCTTAAAAGAATCATATAATTTTCATAATATGGTTGTTCTTAAACTATGGGTAATTGAGTAAGGGATTTTATAGTGGTATTGTATTATGCAGCGCAAACATCATGGCTCCATTTGCTTTGGAAATTTTTATCTTACAAATCTTGGGAAGGAAAAGTCTACGCATATGTTAGGAAATAGTTTTGAACTATGGTGATGAGTGATAAAATTATATAGATCAATACAATTGTGGCTTTAGAGTAGCGTAGTGGAAGCGTGATAATTCATTCAGCTTGTGATGAATTCAGAGGACTGAATTCTTATAAGTGGGGGAGATTGTAATACCCCGAAAAAAAAAATAATAAAAGGAAGGTTATTTAAGTAAATTTGTTTATGGGGACAATTTTATAATTAATAATTATAAGGGAGCTTTTTAGAAAATAAGGTTGAAACCCTAACTATATAAGCTTATTAAATCAACGTATATAGGGAGATATTTTGAGAGAGGAGACTACCCAAAAAGACTGAAGTAAAGAATGATTGATTACACCTTGAGGTAAGAGCTTAAGAATCTCTTTTTTGTCAAATCTAAGCTTTATTTAGAATTAAAGTATTCTTTTATATGAGTATTTTGGCCAATAGTGAGACTGTTTATATATTAGATTAACGATGTAAACAAAGCAGGATTTTATTTATTTTTCTCTGTGCCTTATGTTGCGTTAAGTGTAAAAGAAGACTCTTGGGTCCAGTTCTGCACAGGTTTAGAGTTTGGGGTTTTGAAGAATAGTAAAAGGTTATGGTGTCTGTGAAAGCTTGATTTTGTATGAGATAGAATATAGTACCTTTTTCCTAGTTTTGTCCCGATCTCAAAGAGAACTAGGGGTGAATGGAAAAAAAAAAAAAATGAGCACACGTATAGAAGATTAGGTGGTGTGCTTTTGACCCTACATGCCTACACATATGGTGTATCTATAGGCTTTGTCCTTTGGTACTATTAATGGCAGAAAGTGGAGGAAATATATATATATATATATATATATATATATATATATATATATATATATTATGAATACGGTGGATTTTTAACTAAGACAATAGTGGAAAATTATTAGATATTTTTAGCAGTTTCTCTTCTGGCCGGGTATTCATATAAGTTTTATTTAAAAATATTAGATTATTGAGTAAATGATATTTGAAAAATTGTTTAGGTGATATCTAAGTTTTTAGAGGAAGCGTCAGGGAGAAGTTCCTTTAGATATGGCTTTTTGAAGTAAGTAGCCTTATCCTAATTTGTTTTATCTTTGCGTATTTTAATTACTGAAAATTGTTTACAGTTGTTACAGTTTATTTCTATTGTATTACTGACTTCAAGAAAAAAATTATCATAAATACATCTGATTACTAAATATATAATGTATTTTATTTAATTGTTTTTAGCTATATTGATTTAAAGTAAGAATATAGAAATATCACAAATATATTTGAATATTGAATATATGATTATATATATACGTATTTGAATAAGATATATTTTTGTTAGAAACTATGATTTCATATATATGATTATGAATAATTTGACTATGAGTTAATTCTGATACCCAAACCAATGGGGGTTATTCATTGGCACTCTGATACCCAAACCAATGGGGGTTATTCATTGGTACTCTAATACCCAATCAATGGGGGTTATTCATTGGTATTTTGATACCCAGACCAATGGGGGTTATTCATTGGTACTTTGATACCCAAACCAATGGGGGTTGTTCATTGGTATTCTGATACCCAAACCAATGGGGGTTATTCATTGGTACTCTGATGCCCAGTCACGGGGATATAACGTGACCATAGTCATAAGATTGTTAAGAATATGAATTACGTTTGAACATTTGACTATTTTGAGTCCTTAAAACTACATTTGTAATTTTGGAAATGTTTGAGTATTTGAACTATTTTGATTCACTAAAACTGCTTATGTATTTTTGGAACCTATTGTAAGTTATAGCTTTTGATATATGAAAAACTGACTATTTTCTAAACCACCTATGATATATGTGTAAGATTAAAGTATGTGACCTATGTGCAACTTATTATTTTAAGATTATAAAACTTCTTCAGTTATTTTGAAAACACATAGTATATTATAACTTTTGAAAACACATATTACATCCTTATACTTTAGAGATCTATTGCTTGATTGAATTTATTAGGACTTGGGTTGCTTATTGAGTTGTCAACTCACCCCCTTTTTTTCCCCTCCAGTTTCAGATCGTGAAGAATACCAAGTTTTGGGAGTTTTGATGTTGTGTTGTGAGCAAGAAAAGAAGCTCAGTGATTTTGGGGTTGGATGGTCTTCTAATAGTTTTATATTTATTGACCAATTGGCATTATGTACATGAGGTTTGGATTTTGTTCCTATTAAATTATTGCAGATCTATTCATAAAGAAATTATTGAGGTATTTTGGATATATTTGATTCTAACTTTTGAGGATAAATTTTAGTTGTTAAGAAGGCCTTGCACACTTTTAGGGTGCTTACTTTATAAGCGTGCGGCGGTTGTCACGTGCCTATCTTTATAGTTGGGTTCGGGGCGTGACAATTATAATGGTATCAGAGATCGTGATACCCCAATTTGATTGATTGTATGATGTGTGTGGGTGTGTAATGAGTCCCACATCGGGTATTTACTGGGTTGAACTGGGCTTTATTAACAACTGCAAGGAGCCTCAATTGCGATTAATCCTTTTGAGGTATAGCGCAGATGTGGCTAGCGCTTTTCCTTGGGTCGTTACATATGGTATCAGAGCCGGCCCGGTAATCCCGTGTGGGCTCAGAGACACTACCCCACAAAGTGGGCCCTAACGAGGACGTTAGGGATTTAAGTGGGGGAGATTGTGATACCCCAATTTGATTGATTGTGTGATGTGTGTGGGTGTGTAATGAGTCCCACATCGGGTATTTACTGGGTAGATCTGGGCTTTATTAACAACTGCAAGGAGCTTCAATTGCGACTAGTCCTTTTGAGGTATAGCGCAGATGTGGCTAGCGCTTTTCCTTGGGTCGTTACATATGGTATCAGAGCCGGCCCGGTAACCCCGTGTGGGCTCAGAGACACTACCTCACAAAGTGGACCCTAACGAGGACGTTAGAGATTTAAGTGGGGGAGATTGTGATACCCCAATTTGATTGATTGTGTAATCTGTGTGGGTGTGTGATGAGTCCCACATCGGGTATTTATTGGGTAAATCTGGGCTTTATTAACAACTACAAGGAGCCTCAATTGTGACTAGTCCTTTTGAGGTATAGCGCAGATGTGGCTAGCGCTTTTCCTTGAGTCGTTACATATGGTATCAGAGCCGGCCCGGTAATCCTGTGTGGGCTCAGAGACACTACCCCACAAAGTGGGCCCTAACAAGGACGTTAGGGATTTAAGTGGGGGAGATTGTGATACCCCAATTTGATTGATTGTGTGATGTGTGTGGGTGTGTGATGAGTCCCACATCGGGTATTTACTGGGTAGATCTGGGCTTTATTAACAACTACAAGGAGTCTCAATTGTGACTAGTCCTTTTGAGGTATAGCGCAAATGTGGCTAGCGCTTTTCCTTGGGTCGTTACATATAGTATCATTATGATGCCCTAATTTGATTGATTGTGTGATGTGTGTAGGTATGTGATGAGTCCCACATCAGGTATTTGCTGGGTAGATCTGAACTTTATTAACAACTACAAGGAGTCTCAATTGTGACTAGTCCTTTTGAGGTATAGCGCAGATGTGGCTAGCGCTTTTCCTTGGGTCGTTACATATGGTATTAGAGCCAGCCTAGTAATCCTGTGTGGGCTCAGAGACACTACCCCACAAAGTGGGCCCTAACGAGGATGTTAGGGATTTAAGTGGGGGAGATTGTGATACCACAATTTGATTGATTGTGTGATGTGTGTGGGTGTGTGATGAGTCCCACATTGGATATTTACTGGGTTGAACTGGGCTTTATTAACAACTACAAGGAGCCTCAATTGTGACTAGTCCTTTTGAGGTATAGCGCAGATGTGGCTAGCGCTTTTCCTTGGGTCGTTACATATGGTATTAGAGCCAGCCCAGTAATCCTGTGTGGGCTCAGAGACACTACCCCACAAAGTGAGCCCTAATGAGGACGTTAGGGATTTAAATGGGGGAGATTGTGATACCCTAATTTGATTGATTGTGTGATGTGTGTGGGTGTGTGATGAGTCCCACATCGGGTATTTACTGGGTTGAACTGGGCTTTATTAACAACTGCAAGGAGCCTCAATTGTGACTAGTCCTTTTGGGGTATAGCGCAGATGTGGCTAGCGCTTTTCCTTGGGTCGTTACAAATTCATTTGTGTAACATAAAACAAAAACAACGAGGAGAGAAAGAGTGGAGTGTTTCATCCATAAAGTTTATTAACATCGTCAATGGGTCTTGTCATCATGATTTGTCGAAGATCCGGTGGTTAATATCAAGACTTTTCAAGAATTAATATCACTAATGCAGTTAGCCAATAAAGTTTATTGTCATCAACTAAAATACTTGAAATTCAAACTATCCTTATACTAAAAATCAATCAAATATCTTAAGTTTAAATTCTAGCGGATTTATAATTTTTAAAAATATCCTGAGTTTTTTTTAATTTTTTTTACTTAATTATCTCCACTATTTTTTCCCACCATTCCTCTTTCTTCTACATTTTCTTCTCCTGTTATTATGGTAGCAAAATGTGAAACATGATCAAAAAGTTATTGATATAAAGATATGAGCCATGTTAATGGGTGTTCTTAGAGCATTAGTTAATAATCTATTTTAGAAAAATTTTGATACCACTTTTATGAAAAATAAAAAAAAAGCTATCCAAATATTAATTTTTTTTTCTTTTTTTCTAAATTTTTTATTTAAATGGATTATTAACTAGTATCCTAAGAGCATTTATTAGCATTTTTCTAAAATTATAAACCGCCATTTTTTCGGTTTTACACCTACCAACCTCAAACTTAAAAGTTTCTTGGAGGGAGGAACCCAAAAAAAAAGGGTACGAACCAACAAACATTACCTACCATAGTTTGAATTAGTTTGAACAGTCCAGTAAAGGCAAACTTTGCAGGGGTGGATCCAAAGACAACGTAAAACCTTTCTTCCACCTACCATTATGCTCAAGTCAAGTCAATTAAGGTATCAAACTACGAGAGTGCCCACCAGTCACCAGACTCACCACACATTCCAGAATTAATCATTTTTATGGTCCATTAATTATACCACATTATCACTTATTATAGATCGTAATGATGTTTTTTTTTCCAAGTTGTAGGCCCAGGAAAACCCACTAAGGCATTCAAATCAGGCTGTTTGTGTATAATAGAAAAAAATATAAAATGTACAAAGTTTTGGTTAGAAATGATCAACATCAGTCTGTATATATATATATATATATATATATATATATATTTTTTTTTTTTGAGAAAAAGGTAAAGACACTTTATTACGGAAAATCAAACTGAAAAACACCATCCAAATCCGGTGGTAGATCTTCTAACCATACATCAGTATTTGCAAATGAAACTGCTCGACGAGCGAGAGCATGAGCTAATCTATTACCCTTACGCTTAACATGTAAAAAACTACAAGAAATAGAAGAAGACAAAAAACGAATATCGTCTATAACATGACCGTACATGGTCTGAACTGGTCTAGTCCCATTGATCGCCTGTATAACTCGCAATGAATCACCTTCAATTACCATCTGATGAATGCTGAGTTCTTTGGCAAAGCTAACAGCTCTACTCGCAGCTAAGGCCTCCACCAAATCCACAGAACTCGAATACCTCACTTTCTGACTCAAGGCAGCAATGATCTGACCCTCCCAATCTCTAATAACCACCCTGATACCTGCACTAACCTGATCCACAAACACAGCACCGTCAAAATTGATTTTGTAAAGGCCAAAGTCAGGCGGCTTCCACCGCAGATCCTCACTTCAAACAACTGCCCGACCAACCGGCATCTGCACATCCTGAAATTCATGAAGGAGCTCTAAAGCTTGCTGGACTACTTCATCTACCTGCCATGAAGGTTGTCCCACTCGCAGCCTATTACGTCACTCCCATATGCTCCATGCAACCATAGCAAACCGAGCAAACAAATCAGAAGAACCATGTGAACATAGGAATTGAACAAGGTCTGCAAAGGTAGAAAGTTTCTTAGTTCAAATAAAATTAAAGCGGACATCAGTCTGCCATACAGCCCTTGCAACGTCACAATAACACAAGGCGTGGGTATTATCTTCCAAACAAGTTCTACATACGTCACAACAACCATCAGACACCACCTGACGCTTATACAAATTGAGTTTTGTGGGCAATGAATTTTGAACCACTCTCCACAAGAAGTGCCTAACTTTGTTGAGTACCCGAAGCTTCCAAATGCCATTCCACAGACTTTTCCCAGCCTCCATATCCGACGAACTAGCTTGCTCTTGTCGCTGAAACATAGAGAGCAACTGATAAGCACTTTTGACCATATATTCACCATCAGACAACATTGGCCAAATCAAAGCATCTGCTGCTCCAAACGGGCTAACAGGGATACTCTTTATGGCTGCTGCTTCCCACGGATAGAAATGCTGATCAATAAGGGTCTCATTCCAATTTGTAGAATCTGGTAGGAACAGATCACTAACCACTCGCAAAGAAGGATCCCGTTGTGGTGAAATAAGACGACCACCCTCTTCAGATGGCAACCAACGGTGCTGCCATATATGAATACTCTGTCCATCGCCCACTCTCCATCATGCGCCCCTCAAGACCCCCTCTCTAGCTTGTAAAATACTCCTCCAAGCAAAGGAGCAACGAGGAGATACCTCCGCATCAAAGATATTACCCAAAGGAAAATATTTAGCTTGAAAAACCTTGAAAACTAGAGAATTTCTCACATGAAAAAGTCGCCACACTTGCTTCCCCAACATAGCATCGTTGAACATTCTCAAGTCTCGAAAACCCATACCTCCCACCGATTTTGAAGAGCAAAGTGTTTCCCATTTAACCTAATGAATTTTCTTAGAATTCTCCGAACAACCCCACTAAAACTTTCGGATCATTGCTTCTATATCCTTGAGAAGACCAATGGGAAGTCTTAAAACACTCATGGAATACGTAAGAATGGATTGAATTACAGCTTTAATCATTACATCCTTGCCCGCTTGGGAAAGTAATTTCTCCTTCCAACCTTGCATCTTAGCCCAAATTCGCTCCTTAATCTGATTGAAGCAAACTTTCTTCTGTCGCCCCACAAAAGAGGGAAGTCCCAAGTATTTCTCATAATTTCTAATAACTAGTACCCCCAACAAAATTTGAAGCTCACCCTGTATCGCCTCAGAAGTATTACGACTAAAGAAAGCCGTAGTCTTATCAGAATTAACTTGTTGCCCCGAAGCCGCTTCATACCAGGCAAGGATATTTTGGATCTTTTCACACTCAAAAGAAGTTGCTTTACAAAATAGCAAACAATCGTCGGCAAAAAAGAGATGGGTGATTTTCGGCCCCGACCTACAAATAGAGTAGCCACGAATTTCTCCAGTTCTAGCAACCTGAGTGAGAAGAGCATTCAATCCTTCTGCGCAAAATAAAAACAGAAAGGGAGATAGAGGGTCTCCTTGCCGTAAACCCCTAGATGGGTGGATGAGACCCTTTGGCTCACCATTCACCATAATTGAGTAAGAGACTGTTGTGACGCATTGCATAATCATAGCCACCCATGTCTCATGGAAACCCATTCTCAATAAAATTTCCTCCAAGAAGATCCATTCCACCCTATCATAAGCTTTACTCATATCAAGTTTTAAGGCCATAAAACCTGTATTACCTAAATATAATTATGTAAATTATGTATATAATTATGTAAATTTACAAGTTTACTACAGTAATGATATAAATTTATATTGACACTATTTATTTTGCATTTAGTTTTTTATTCTCTCTTTATGTATCTCGAGAATAAACATCAGTTTGTATATAATTATGTAAATTTACAAGTTTACTACAATAACGGTGTAAATTTATATTGACACTATTTATTTTGTATTTAGTTGTTTATTCTCTCTTTATGTATCTCGAGAATAAAGAAAAAGAGTGAATGGTGGTTGGGTATGAAGAATGATAAACAATTTAAAAATTCAAGAAAAATTAATATTTTAATGAAATGTAGTGTAAAATAAATAATTTGATATGTGTTGTTTTGAAAAGTATGTAAAAAAAAAGGTCTTATACTAAAATTGGATCTTAATCTTTACCGTTTTTCTCCTAATTTCCGTTTCTATCTTCTACTCAAAAACAAAATTATATATATATATATATATATATATATATATATATATATATATATATATATATAGGCAATCCAGAGAAGTGGGATTCATGATCTGCATCAAAAGGTTCAAATCTTGCACGATAAAGACTTATTATAGCATTATCAAGTTGTAGTCTCTTTTGGAAATTAGCAATTTTGCATTCGAAGTAACTTAGTGGAACAGACATATATGCATCATCATGATAAGATATCGGAAAAAGCCAAAAATGTTAGGTCTTTAGTTTGTCGTGTAATGGGATCTCATTGAGAAACCATTTGTGAGAATGCCTATTTTGATTAAGATGAGTAAATAGTCAATACTGGTACCATTTGCGTTGTTTTTGGTTAACAAGATTAAAACATAAATGAGTATATGACACAGTCCAAAGTCTATATATGATCACCATCACAAATTCGAGAGGTCAAATGCAATTAATTGCAAACACATGACTATTACTTTTTTAGTTAAATTAGTGTTAGCCCCAACTATTTTGATGCTGACTTGATACCTACATGACATCCATGAATCATTTGGAGCAATTGTACTTTTCATGGTCCAAAACTACAGAGTACAGTCATCAAGATTCATGCATCAGAGCCAACACAAATTTCTGAGGATAATAATTCCTGCATACAATAGTTCTTTAAAGGAAAGCCCATTGAACTGATTCATGGGCTGCTGCTGAGTTAGCAATCCGTGTTAGTCCAGGTTAACTCACGGCTTGAAAAAGCTTTCCATAATATATATACCTTGTCACACTCCATTACTAGATGGTCTATTCCCTCATTTGATTTGCAAGCAAAAAATATTTTAAAAAAGGCTAAAAATTATTAACTTACAATGAGCTCTTGTGTGGTGGAGAAATTCAAAGTGATTTGAGATTGAAGAAATATGTTAGTTGTGACGAAGTCATGACTTGAAGTTAGTGTGTGTGTGTAACGTTTTCATCTCCTTTGATTAGTATACTTTGATTAGTATGCTCTGTGATTTACTGTTGCCACAATAAGTAGATCATCTATATTAATCACATCAAAACACTAGACTATATAATCAAGTAGAACACAAAGGAGTCTGTTTTTAAGCAAACCAAAGAAGCTAGTTTTCCAGAGTCACCTTGTGAGCTTTTTAGCCAAAAGTTGGTAGTGTGGTCCTGTTAGGTTTGTGGAAAACAACTCTTTTTTGTCGAAAACCATTATGGCTACCACATCCTCAGCAGAGAGTGATACCTCTAAATTCCCTTTTAACCCTCCCCTTCGTAAATCCATAGCAAATAGACTAGACTATTTATATGAAATCTCCCATGTACTAGAAGATAGTAAAATCCCTATTACTAATTTCCCTATTGTAAATTCTTACACTATATTTAATAAATCCCAATCTTCTTTCAAAAAAATCATAAAAAAAAAAATATTGGTCCTTCTCATCCTTCTACTATAAAAGAATACGTTCAAGCCTCTAAGTTTGACCAGTTCAATATTCCAGCAAATGATGATGAAAACTTCATTACTTTTTCTCTTCCTAGGGAATTTGTTAACTCATGGCAAAAGTAAGGGTATACTCATCTCCACTTTGGTGCTCTAAGGTTGGCATTAACCTTCCATGGAAGAAAGGGACTCCCTACATTCTCCAGAATGACACTCCTTGACTCCAGATTTTTGGAGTATCAACATGTAGTCATAGGAAATGTCCAAACAACTCTGAATGCTGGAACTATTTTTGTCACATTATTCCTAAATTTCAATATGCCTTTAAAAGATCCCCATCTTTGTGATGCTCTTAAAGTTCAAGTTCAGATTACTGGAGCTTCTCAAGTACAAGATACTTATGCAGCTACACTCCATTATCAGCTTGCTTATAGGCTCCAAAATCATGCATTTGATGTGGCAATTCTAGAAATTACTCAAATTGATGATGCATTGCTTATTCAAGTTGACCCGGGATTAACTCTGATGTGTACATTTGTCCCTAGACAGCTTACAAGGGACTAGATGATTTCCCTTTTCCCAGAATCATGGATCACTAAGTATGAGTCACTTCATCAAATAGTTCAGCCAATCCAGTCCAATAATCATTTCTTTATCAGGAAAGAGAATGGAGAAGTAGAGACAAGATTCTTGAAGGCTCCACCAGAAAAGAAGGATATAACAGTTTTTCCAACCCATATGGCAATGTTGCAGCCCATACCATATGTTGTTGAAAAAGGTCTTGTAATTAAATCATTTTGTGAAGATGGAAAACCTTGTTATGAAGGAAAATCATCCTTTGGCCATATATGGTGGGATATTTGCGATTGTGATGAATGCGAGGAAAAATCAATTGATGATGATGATCAACCAAGAGGAAGAAAGGAAAAATCGCTCCAGAAAAGCTTGAAAGAAATATATGAAGCTAGTGATCCTGAAAGGGAGAACCTTCTAGAAAATTGCCCAATCGTTGTACAAACATTGGGCAAGCTTGTGTTTCTGTCTTTTGGAATTTCTCTATAAATTGGAGTTGTGCCAACAATTGTTTTCTTTCTTTTTCTTTTTGTCCCAAAAGGGGGAAGGAAACTGACATATCTTTGACTGTGGATGCAATTGTTGCAAGCTCTTGTTCTACTTTCTTAATTTTCTTCTTCAAGTCATTGGTAAGAGATTCAAATGATGAAAAGATCTGTGTGACTGCTTCTGCCAATTTTTGCTGGTTGTCAAGAATCTTTAAAAGAGCTTGATTTTGGGCCACAGCATTCTCTGCTTGCCAATTTAAAGTTGCCTTTGTTGATTATACTTGTTTTCAAGTTCCATCTGAATTGGTTCCAACAGGAGTTTTAATTTTCCAAACATATCTTCTGTTGGTCTGGGGATGGTCAAAGTTTTCTTGTGGAGGAAAATCTTAATCATAAAAGGATGAAGGTTTGTCAATAGTGTAGCAGGTTAAAGGTTTTTGTGTTTAGGTTTGTGTGAAAGGAGTAAGATGTTATTTACGTAATTAAGGGAGGATATTCTGGTAGTATGGAATTAATGGAGGTTTGGGCTCATGGTTAGGATCTTGTTTAGGCTTGGATTCTTTGCATGAAGGAGGAGAAGACTGGGGTTTCTGTTTTTTATTTTGGGATAAAAGACCATAATAGTCAAATTTTCCAGAAGGTTCTTTCATTCAGGATCACCAGCTTCATATCTTTCTTTCAAACTTTGCTGGAAAATTTTTTTCTTTCTTCCTCTTGGTTGATCATCATCATCAATTGATTCTTCTTCGCATTCCTCACAATCACAAATATCCCACCATATATGGCCAGAGGATGATTTTCCTTCATAACAAGGTTTTCCATCTTTACAAAATGCTTTAATTAAAAAACCTTTTTCAGCAACATATGGTATAGGCTGCAACATTGCCATCTGGGTTGGAAAAACTGTCATATCCTTCTTTTCTGGTGGAGCCTTCAGAAATCTTGTCTCTACTTCTCCATTTTCTTTCCTGATAAAGAAAGGATTATTGGACTAGATCGGCTTAACTGCTTGATGAAGTGACTCATACTTCGTGATCCATGATTTTGGGAAAAAGGAAATCATCTGGTCCCTTGTAGGCTGTCTAGGGACAAATGTACACATCGGAGTTAATCCCAAGTCAACTTGAATAAGCAATGCATCATCAATTTGAGCAATTTCTGGAATTTCCACACATCAAAGGCATGATTTTAGAGCCTATAAGCAAGTTGATAATGGAGTGTAGCTGCATAAGTATCTTGTAACTTGAGAAGCTCCAATAATTTGAACTTGAACTTTTTAGAGCATCACAAAGATGGGGATCTTTTAAAGGCATATTGAAATTTGAGAATAATGTGACAAAAACAGTTCCAGCATTCAGAGTTGTTTGGACAATTCCTATGACTACATATTAATACTCCAAAAATCTGGAGTCAATGAGTGCCATTTTGGAGACTGCAGGGAGTCCTTTTCTTCCATGGAAGGTTAATGCCAAACTTACAACACCAAAGTGGAGATGAGTATACCCTTACTTTTGCCATGAGTTAACAAATTCCCTAGGAAGAGAAAGAGTAATGAAGTTTTCACCATCATTTGCTGGAATATTGAATCGGTCAAACTTAGCGGCTTGAACGTATTCTTTTATAGTAAAAGGATGAGAAGGACCAATATATTTTTTTTTGGTTTTTTTAAAAGAAGATTGGGGTTTATTAAATATAGTGTAGGGATTTACAATAGGGAAATTAGTAATAGGGATTTTACTATCATCTGGTACATGGGAGATTTCATATAATAGTTTAGTCTATTTGCTATGGATCTACAAAGGGAAGGGTCTAAAGGGAATTTAGAGATATCACACTTTGTAGAGGATGTGGTAGCCATAATGGTTTTCGACAGAAAGAGTTGTTTTCCACAATCCTAATAGGACCACACTACCAACTTTTGGCTAAAAAGTCCACAAGGTGACTCTGGAAAACTAGCTTCTTTGGTTCGCTTAAAAATAGACTCCTTAGTGTTCCACTTGATTATATAGTCTAGTGTTTTGATGTGATTAATACAGATGATCTACTTATTGTGGCAATTGTAAATCACAGAGCATACTAATCAAGACAATAATCAAAGTATACTAATCAAAGGAGATGAATATGTTATATGCCTCTGATACCAAATATAGAGTTGGGTTCAAGTTACACCTGGTGTAACTCTAAGTAATGTTACACTACCCAATAACTTGTTAATGAATTTATATTTTGATAATTCTATTGTTGGATTACATGTTCTGTATGTTCTAAACATGCATGCCAATTTTCATACCAATTGGGTGTTATTTATCATTCGATCCATAAACTCATCTTTTATGCATTATTTTAAACTACAAAAACTCGAATTTATACAATTGATAGATGACATGACTATTGATCTTTGATCATCTTGAAATGTTGCAAGCATGGAGAATAAACAAAGATAATGTAATCTAATAATCGATTTATCAAAATTCGCATCCAATAAAAAATAGGTGTAAATGCACTTTTAGTCCATACATTTTGACTTTTTTCCATTTTGGTCATTACATTTTAATTTTACCACTTTTAGTCCCTAAACCAATTAACGCGTGTTATTTTCGTCATTTTCGTCAGTCAACCGATGGAAATAGCTGACATAGCAGCCGGGGGCATTAAAATATTATTAAAAAAATTATTTTGCATTTTTTAAATGCCAAAATTAAAAAAATTAATTAATTACTCAATTTAATTTTTTTTTTTTTTTAAAACCAACAACCAAGAACATTACAAATCAGGGCATACCCATTTCTATTTCCTAAAAACCCAGCAACCATTCATCAACCCCATCTTCCCACCCTATCAAGAATGGAGACACTGCATACCCATTTCTATTTCCTAAAAACAGAGCCTTTCATTTCAAATCAGCCATTGAATTTCAAGGCCTCCTCGCCTTCTCTCGCCGAGTACGCTACCATAGCTAATTACGAATCTGAAGCCTCATCTTCGTCTTCGTCGCCGAAAGCTAATGAAGATTTGGAGGTCGCTAAGCTTGGAATCTCTCAAGAGATTATCTCTACTTTGGCCAAGAGGGGTATCACCAAGCTCTTCCCTATTCAGGTCTCGTTGGCTCTAACCCTTTATTTATTTTCACTTTTCCTCTTATGGGTTTCTCCTAATTTTCAATAACAAGTAACAAAAATCATTTCTTTGTAATTTCAAAAAACAATTATGTCCTTGTTTGTGCGGCTAGTGATAATGGTTGCCCTTTTCATAACTATAAACAAAAATTTTGATCTTGTTTTAGAACTTGTGTGTTTGAAAGAAAACCCAGTCACCGATTCGATATTGGAGCCCAGATCAGTGGTTGTGAAGCCAAGATCAGTGGTTCTCACACCTCTTTCTACCTCACCCAATATTGACCAGCGGCGATCAGATCAAGAGGCTGATCTTCGAGGTTTTGATCATGGAGGCCGTGGAGTCTTGATGCCGTGAAAACAATGGGAAAAGGAAAAATTTGGAGGCTTGCATGTGGGTGTTGTGAACATGGATCGGTGGTTGGGTCCACTGATGATTTTGGCTTGGGTTGTGATCTGGGTTTCGTTTGTGTTTGATCTCTATTTGTGATCTGGGTCTGTGTTTGTGTTTGGTCTTTGTTTCTTTTTTTTCTTTTTTTTTTCATTTGTGTTGTTGTGATCTAGGTTTGAGTTTTTGGATGCTGGATTTGTGTTCTTGGTTGCTAGGTTTGATCTGGGAAGAACATGAAGAACAAGTTGTAATGGTCTTGGTTGCTGGGTTTTTTTTTTTTTTTTTTTAAATTAAAATTAAAATTGAGTAATTAATTTTTTTTTTAATTTTGGCATTTAAAAAATGCGAAATAATTTTTTTAATAATATTTTAATGCCTCCAGCTGCCATGTCAACTATTTCCGTCGGTTGACTAACGGAAAAGACGAAAATAACACACGTTAATTGGTTTAGGGACTAAAAGTGGTAAAATTAAAATATAGAGACCAAAATAGAAAAAAGTCAAAAATGTAGGGACTAAAAGTGCATTTACGCCTAAAAATTATTGAGTGGAGTAACATTACTTAGAGTTACACAAGGTGTAACTTGAACCAAACCCATATATATATATATATATATATATATATATTTCAAATGAGTATTTATTTAGTATTAATAAACTATCAATAAAGTTGTAAAGACCAGCAACCCACCAAGAACAGTGGATGCCAACCCAATAAGCCCAAAACAATGAATTTGTTAAAGAATAGGTCTCACAAGGAAACTACTAAGCAAATTAAATGCAGGCCTCAATGAATAGGATCCAAATCAACATGATCAAACGTGCAAATTGGTAAAAATATCACTCATCGGTCAAGTCCAAGGATGGAGTGTTCTTATATTAATCAAACTTTTTCTGGAATATAAGTCTTTATTTTTTCTTCTCAGATTACATGCCCCGTTTTTATGGTGGTCATTTCCTTATATAGTTCCTCACCTCTACATCTCAGCCTTCCACCTGTTGATTTCTTAGGAAATCCCTTAGATGCTTGTCCCATCAAGATCTCCTGGAAGCTTTGTGAGGAGCTGTGAGCTGGGATGACATTGTTCATGTGTCATTTCTCCATAAATGTGGCAAGTTCATTTGGTGCAGTCCATTTAATGTGGTGGTGATAGTCTCCTTCCTAAATATTTCTTCTTTTGTTGTTGGCTTAGTTCTGCTACTTTCCTTGAAACTTATCTTTCCAAAATGGTTAACTTCCTAAAGCTCTCCTAAGGTGGCTTGGCTCCTCGGGAACCTCAGTTGCTTCGTCACTCTCCTCTTTTTCCTTGGCCTGTTGACTTAGGTTTATACAAACCCTTTAACCATCCTTGGGTATCTGCTCGAGGACGAGCATGGCCCATAATCAAATAAATGTGCTTGGTTTGCCTGCCCTCACAAAAGCAAAAACACAAAATTATAGTTTTCTTTAATACATTACAATGTAATTATTTATAAAAAAGGAATTCAACATTTTTATTTTAAAATCTTGTAAATCATTTATGATTGAATATGTACTAAAAATTGCATCTATGTTACTTTCCATCAATGAATATTATCAAATCGTCAATTAAAAACTCATCTTCCATTTGTTGCAAAAGCTAATTTTAATGACATTCATGGTTGGGATTTGATGGAACGACTATATAGTTTAATTCGTAGATTAGTTTTGATTTTCTTTTAAGGGCCAAACCTTTTTTTTTTTTTTTTTTTTGGGAGGGGGGTAAAATTGGTTGATTGGGCAAAATTTTCTATAGCTGATTTTGTTATTAGGCTAATTTTTTTTTAGATTTGCTAGTTTCAATTAATTTTGGATTTTAGATTCATAATTTGTTTATCACCTTTAAGAGGAATGATGATATTGTTAAGGAGTGGCTAAGTGTAATTTTATTGAACCAAAATTGCTAAAATCAATACTTATATATACATACTCAACGTCCAACTACCTTAACTAGGGGTGTTCACCAAATCACACAAACCACAAAAACTGCAAAAACCGCCCGCAAAATGACATAACTACACCGCACCACAAGTAATAGTACTCCGCACCCCATGGTATAGTGCGGTTTGCAATTTTATAATGAGAAAACTGCACAAACCACACCGCACTCTCTCTGTATATTAATATATATATATATATATATATATATATATATATATATATTATTAATAGTTTAATAACCCTAGTTAAAAAAAAAAAAAAAAGTTTGACAACCCTATCAAGTGTTGACTAGGAAAGCTAGTCCAAAATAAAGAAAAACTAGCTCAATAAATACTTTAAAACTTGGTCCAAAACAAAAGGAAACATTAGTTTTGGGTTGGGTAGGAAAAGTCCAAAATTTGAAAATTATACTAACTTCAAGCTGTTCAAACCACATCTTATACACTGCACCGCACATGGGATTGCAAAAATGAGGTGAGGTGCAGTGCGGTTATGGTTTTGGTTAAACTCTAAACCATACAGCATCGCACTGTATATCACATGTGACCGCAAAAATAAAGTGCGGTGCTAAAAATGGCCCAAAATCGCACCGCGAACACCTATAACCTTAACTGTCACCTCAAATTCCTCCTCTCTAACCAAACCTCATCACTCCAATCTCATGCTCTAATCTTCACCAGTGGCAACTCAAACAACCTGTTCATAGCCTCAAAGCTTATCTCTCTCTATGCCTCTCTCAATAAAACCACTTCTTCCACCAAAGGGTTTGCTTCAGTGTCTCCCGAAGACACATTTCTTTGGAACTCCGTAATCAAATCTCACTTTTCTATCATACATAGGAACAAATTAGTTACTTCTTATAACAAAATTTGCCAATTACTATTTTATAACAAATCAACCAATTTGAAAGTGAGGAATAAATGTTTTTTTTAAAGGAAAAATAAATGTTGATTTTAATGAAGAAGAAAAAATCTCCTTAGAGTAAGATCTAATTAAAAAATTAAAATACAAAATTAGTTTTCTTAGAGAGATTAAAAATTAGATAATTAAAAGTATTGAAACATAAATTAATAAACAATGAACATTCGATTAAGGTTCAAGTTAAATTTATGAATTATGAATCTATATGTTGAATGCTTAAAGTGGCTTGTTTTCATTTGTTTGTAATGGGGTTGGTTCAACTCATATTTGATTTATTGTCAGGCCCATAAGGTTGGGTTCCATAGCTGATTATAAAAAAGAAAGGGGTGAGAAATCGGCCCAATTTTGAACGTAAATTACTAGAAGTTGGGTCTTTTGCTCTTGTAAATGGCAGCATAGACTTGTGGAAAAATGGCTATCGTTTTGTATTTCAATACAATGGTTTTTTTTTTTTAACCAAAAAAAAAAAAAAAAAAATTCAATACAATGGTTTTGTTGTTGCTAATGTAATAATTAACTCAACTGAACAATGGGCACCATATGACCAATTGTGTTTCTTTGGTTGTCTACTCAACATAACCCTTAAACTTTCCTATGTTCTGGATTGCCTGTATGATGTTTGGTTGATTTAATAATTAAAGTAGACTTATAATTTCTTGTGCTGCGTGAATTAATTTTGTAATACTGTTTCAATAATTAAACTAATGAATCCAACTATCCAAGTGTCATAGTTGGGGAAAATTATTAGGTACTCCCGGAGTATCATAAATGCGTGCTCCCTCCTCTCACATGAATGGTGGTCATGGTAGGACCCACCATTCATGTGAGAGGAGGGAGCACGCATTTATGATACTCCGGGAGTACACAATAATTTCCCCATAGCTGGAGGGTTAAAGTAGACCAATTGTGTATCTATTGCTTGAATTTAGAACTAATATACTAGAATTTGATCATTGCTAGAAATAATGAGATAAAATTAATGTTAATTTATATTTGGCATCTGAAAGTTGTTTCTGTAGGCATTTACTTGAATTCTAGCAAAATGAGGCCCATTATGTTTTTTATTATTTTTGTTATTGTTTCCTTGGTGGAGTTCTATAGTTTTTTTTATACTTCTGTAAGGGAAAAAAAAGTTCATTTAACATAATTTTTTTACATAAGTCTTTTGGTGCCTTCTAGTGTATTATTTGAATTTTATTTTGGTTAGTTTTAGGCAGGTGAATTCGTTTTATAGTTACAAGTTTTGGTCCATATTTTTTTAGTATTAGTATTCTTACATGTCTTCCTATTCTATTCCAGAGAGTGATAAGAAGAAGAATGATATAAAAATCTAGGCAAAAATGCAAAACTTACCCTCTAACTTTCAATCTTTTTCAAATAAAAAAAAAAAAAAAAAAACTTTCAATCTTTTTCATTTCAGTCCTCTAACTTTTAATTTTGTCATTTCAGTCCTCTAACTTTCAATTGATGTCAATTTAGTATTCCGTTAAACTCCAGTTATGTCCTACCGTTAATTGAGCCAAAACTACATGTTTTGGCTTTTTTTTTAAATAAATTTTGGAATTTAAAGAAAATTATAAATAAAAAAAGAAGAAGAAAACATTTATGTTATAAAACCCAGTTCGAAACTGCAACCAATACTGATAAAACCTTGGTGGAGTTGAAGTTGAGGACATGGGTTTTCTTCTGCGGGGACCACGCGCTAAGGCTGAGGTTGATGTCGGCGCGGAAGCTGACGGTGGCGGCAAAGACTATGAGAAGGAGAGTGCTGAATAGAGGGCAGACGGAGCATTTTTGTGGGTGTGGCAGTTTCATGGGTTTTGCTAAAGACGGGATATTGAAAGATTGAATCTTGGGTCAGGGTCAGATCCATTGTCTTCTTCAGTTTTAGGAGTGTTCTTGGACATTGGAAGAGATGGGATGTTGAAAGATTGAATCTTGGCATGAAATGGTGGAAAGAAAGCTGAAACTTTTTTGTGAGAGATTGATGAGTAGCTAGTTTCCTGAAAGTGGTAGTGGGTGTTTTGTTGGGCTAATCCAGGTAACTAATTTAGTTTTCCTAACTATCTAGTTAGTTAGTCAGAGTTAGAAACTTATTGATTTTTTAACATCTTAAGCCTCAGAGGCTCGATTTTCGGCTTATAAACCGAGCCTCTGAGGCTCGGTTTTAGTGTTCTTAGACTTCCAACGTGGCTGATGTACATGTGGAAATCGAGTCTTATAGACTCGATTTTCATAAACGAGTCTCATAAGCTCAATATTTGTGTTATTATAGCCACGTGGATGCCACATCGAAATCGAGTTTCAGAGACTCGGTTTGCTAAAAGTGAAACCGAGTCTCAGAAACTCAATTTTCAAATTGTGGTGAACAACTCTCCACGTGGCAATCATGTCTGGGTCCCTAATATCATATCTCATTTTTTGTCTGGGTCATACGTATTCAACAGGGGTTTTGTCTGGGTCTCTCATACACTGAAGTTTTCTCCTCTTTCACTCCTCTTTCACTCATACAACAATCTCAGCACATTTGCACATCCAAAATGTTAGGTAAGGGTCTGTTGATTGTTTAGTGTATATATTATTAGTGGATTTTGCTAGTGTTAGTGTATATAGTGTTAAGATATATTTGTGTATCATGACTTTTGTTGTTTGATTTTGATATTTCTCTTTAGTTTTTGTTTTGTGCCATATGGAGTACCATAGCAAACCCAATCCCCTTGTTTGCTCCTGTCACAATAGCCATAGTATGCTTGTTTGCTCCTGTCAAATTTTCTCCCTAAGGCTCTATTTGGTTAAAGGATGGAAAATATTAAAAAGATGAAAAAATATTTGGAGTCTTGAAAAACTCATTTATTTAGTTGAGAAATAAAATAACAGAAAATGTAGTTTATAAATTTATCATGGGTATGTATCATGAAGATGACAATAACAGCAGATTTTTCATTGTGGTGAATTCACACACACACACACACACACACACACACACACACATATATATATATATATATATATATAATGATGAAGCAAAGTTTAGGAAGCAAATTGTGTCATTTCACAAAAATCTCTATAAGGAATCAGTAGATTGGAGATAGTGGGTGTCATATAACAAAACTAAAGATTTTTATATATTTTTGTTATTCAATGGAAGGGAAAATTCATTGGATTAGTTTAGTTTTTAGAAATTTCTCAAAAACAAATGAGGTTTGGTACAGTTATAGATCTTGACAAAAATAAAGGGCATATGGTTTAAAAGGTTATAGTTTTTCTTTCTCTTTTTTCAATGTAAGGTTTAAAAGGTTGTTGGTTACACATATTTTAGATAAAGGCATCATTATTGATCATTTGGCTTACTATACCTAACTTTCTTGAGTTGGACCTCAATAGCTTTGTTTTAATTTTTTTTCCCTTATTCATGGATATAATACCATTAGGCTACCCTTGAAATGGCCCACCAAAGAAGTAGAAAAATTATAAAATTATGAGGTATAGGAAACAAAATAAATGAAATAGAAAAATCAATTATTGAAACCTGTATATACATTTAGCAATAACTAAATAAACTTAATTAAATGGTGTGATTTTTTAGAAGGGGATTATCAAAAGCAGGTTGTTGATAAAAATCGACACAGTTATTTATGTCACCATTCTCCCCCGAAAATGTTTGCACTAGACCTTAGATAAGTCCAACATTAAAGTATACATATATAAGTATGAAAAAATATTTTAAATCAAGATAAAAATTAAGGAAGGAAAGCAAGAAGTATAACTCAATGGTTTTGATTATTCCTTTTTGCTTAACCAATTTCATAGTCCCAATCCTTCTTTCATCAACAAATCTATCACTCAACACGTAAGACAAAGTTAGCAAGTAAAACATGAAACATTCTAGTTTATTGTTAATAAGGTTAGCCATAGAAAAACGAAGGTTGAAAAATTCTGTCTTTGAATAACTTTTCTAGATATAATTTGCTACTTTCTATAGACAATAAGATTCAAAAAGTATTATGAAAATTAGAGATTGAAAGAATTACACACACACACACACACACACACACACATATATATATATAAACTGTGAGTGTAATTAGCATACCCTAGCTTTCTAGTTTGATGAACAAATCTAACTTATGATTTCATATATATAACTGTGAGTGTAATTAGCATACCTTTTCTATTTTGATGAACAAATCTAACTTATGATTTCCTTAGTTTGGCATTTGCACATCCTCATGACTTTTGTTGTTTGGTTTGATATTTTTATTTATATTTTTGTTAGAGCTGAGTTGAAATTTTGTAATGGGGGTGAGTTTTGTCTTTAGTTTTTTTATTTGTTTGAGTACGAAATGATAATGATTGAGTGTGTTTGTATGTGATGTGGGGTGAGTATATGTAATTGTGGGGTGAGAAGTTGTAATTTTTGTACTTTGAGTAGGTAGAAAAGGTTTTGTAATTGATGTTAAATGAAAGAGATAAAATATGTCACTAACATATTATACTTGACTCTCTAATAGGTTCACAATCTCTGAAGAATATTAATGTAAATGTATACTACGGTGGACCCCTTGACAATCCTGGACAGATTGACGGATTCCCATTTAGAGGATCGGGTATCGAATGCTACTACATGATGATACGTCGTAAGTTGAAGACGTTGAATGATCTGAAGAGGAAAATAATAGACAAATTAAATTTGAACCCTGCTTGGTATGACACCAAGATTATCTATCGCTACCCACAAGAAGTTCTTCATGAACGGATAAATTATGGGTATATGGCGATCAAAGAAGATAAACATGTAAAGATGATGTTTAATAGGATCTAGAAAATGCCCCAAGTAAATGCTGCTAAGTTGTACATAAGTTCGGAGCCGCTTTCAGAAGTTGATACTGAGGTGGTGCAACAAACAACTATGTCTTTACAATGTAAAACCGTAGATGATGGATGCATTACAATGAGAGGGTATACAATGGGAGGTTATACGCTCCCATCTCAAGATCATGTTGTCAATACTGGTGAAACCCTCCATCCTCAAGAGACACATTTAGAGGAGGAAGACGAAGACGAAGACGAAGATCATGCTACAAATAATGATGATGTGGATGAGTATGAAGAGAGGATTGAGCGAGGTGACCTTGAGAATGATGTGGATGACCGTAAAGTCATTCCCAATTTTGAAGAGGAAAATATGGAGTACCATGATGAAAGTGATGCAGACGATGATATTGGCGTCCAACATGATACAAATACGACCACTGGCTACATACCTCCTTCCGACTCATTCTACGCAAATACTTGGGAAAATATGGTTGATCCTTCACGTCTTCAGATACCATTTGTTTCTACTTGGGAAGATGGGATGCATTTTTGTAAATGGTTGACTTTTGCAAATAAACAGGCGGTGAGACGTACATTGATAATATACGCAGCAACTGATAATAGAAATTTTATAATCCGGAGGTCGACCAAAACTAAATTGTGCGCCACATGTGTTGACGACAATTGCAAGTGGTACGTTGGGACATTCATGAAGTCTAAACTTAATGGTCTGTGGATGGTCACGTCTTATATGGGTCCACACACTTGTATACCCTTTGGTCTGCGAAGAGACGGTAAAATGATGGATTCTAATTTTGTTGCATCAGAAATTGTGGGAAGATTGCGACAAAATCACACTGCTCGTATTGATGAGCTCTGGGAGATCATACGTACTAAGTATAAGCACGAGGTTTCTTACTATAAAGTATGGGACGCAAAACAAAAGGCAATTGCTAAGATATTTGGGGATTGGGAGGAGTCTTACCAAAGGTTGCGAAAGTTGTTGTTGGCATACTTGGATCAGGATTCAGGTACCCAGTACAGCTATCACACCATACCTAGGTCATTAGAAAGTACTGCGTTACTGCGCTATGTATATTGGGCATTCGCTCCATGCATTGCTGCATTCCAATATTGCAGGCCAGTGATCAATATTGATGGAACTCATTTATATGGTAAATACAAAGGGGTATTGATGATTGCAATGGCAACCGATGCTAACCAAAAGGTTTTGCCTATCGCCTTTGTTGTTGTGGACAAGGAGTCAGGGCCTAGTTGGGGGTGGTTTTTAGAGTGTCTCAGGACTTTGATAGAGCGTGTCATACCTAACGAGGGCATTTGCATTATTTCTGACCGATATAAAGGTATCAAATACGCCATTTGAGAGTGGCCTAGAGGTCAGGACGGAAGAGAACAGGTATATCATCGATATTGCCTTCGACATGTTGTTAGCAACTTTAACAGACACTTTGATGACCCGACTTTAAAGGCATTGGCCTTGAAAGCTGGATATGCGACTCATGAAGCTAAATTTAAGTCCATAATGCAAACCATTAAGGAGGTCGAGATTAATTTACTGAGGGGTGTAGACCCTACTAATCACCAGATTGCACGTTATATGCCATACACATATCTAGTGAGTCAGGATCTGGACAAATGGACCCAAGCATATGATGGTGGAAAACGTTACGAGGCAATGACAACCAATATCTTTGAGTGCTTTAATGGGGTACTTAAAGGTGCCCACGGTTTGCCCATTGCTGCAATGGTTGAGTTCATTTGGTGCAAACTTGTTGCATATTTCCACAATTGACATAAACAAATTACTTCTGATCTCTCTCGAGGTAAGGTGTGGAGTGATTATGCAATGGAGATCTATAACAAAAATGAGCAGAAAACTGCAGGACACACTCTAAGAAATTTTAATCATGAAGATGGTGTATATCAAGTGGTTACCCTGTATAACGACTATAGGGGTGGAGGGGGAAACCACAATCATGAAGTGCACGTATTTGGTAGAACATGTGGTTGCGGAAAGTGGCAAAACTTGAAGATCCCTTGTTCACATGCAATTAAAGTTCTTCAAGGTCTGCACCTCTATGCGACCAGCTATATTGACCCATGTTATAGTTTGAACAACGCAATTCACACATATTCACATCATTTTGTGGTGCCAAGTTCAGAGGAGTTGTGGAGGGACATTCGCGGACCACGGTGGGTGCCTGACCTAGAGTTGTTGCGGGCCAAAGGTCGTCCTGTGAAGTCAAGAATAAGGAATGAAATGGATGGGGTACGGCGAGAACGGGGAAGCCGAAGGGAAGATCCGAACTTGAGGGAGATTCAACCGAGGCAGCGATGCAGAGTGTGTCATCAAGAGGGGCATAACCGCAGAAGTTGTCCCAATTCCCATGGGGCTTCGACAAGTGGTAGTGCTACAAACTAGGCAAGTGCCCTCTCTGTTTTTATATAATATACTCATAATTTCATTTGGTTTTTGTTCTTCGCATTTCAAAACTAATGACCATACTTTAACACTCAGATTTTTGGGTCTCTATTCAGGTGATGCTATTTGATGCAAGCAGAAAACTATTAGATAGCAGGTTCCTTAAGAAAGATGAAGTAATAAGATCTGGTGAATCAGTAGCAGCCATGGTCATTTGGTTGAAGTTGGAGAACTTGATGGAGACCATAAACCTCTCATGGATTTGAATGTCCGTACTAAACAATCTCAATGTTGTTAAGAAAAATGGGATAATGCATGGACGAGAGAACTGTATTAACCTCAATAAACCTGTTGGCCAAGGTTGGTTCCCATATTTATCAACATTAATTCTTCAAATTTTTTCTTTCTCACAGTGATTGTTTAATGTATTCTACCTCCTCAGCCGCTTTAAAGTATTTTCACCTTTTGTTTTTTCTCTCCCTTAGTCTTCTATGCCTTTACAATTGATATATTGCTTTAGTTTTGGGATTTGGAAGCATTTGCATATTTTTGTGTTTCAAATATCTGTGCTCCAAGGGCCTTCCAACCCCCCTTTCTTTTGCCTTGTTTTGGGAGTTGAAATGGAGTTTTGTCCCTGACATATGATTGCTAGCATGATACTTCATCCTCAAATGTTATTGATTTCATTTCAGAGTTCAAGAAGAGTGAACTGGACAAGTATGGAGCACCGAAGAGTATTCAGGATACAGAAAATACTAGTTTAATAGGTCAGTTTGTGAGTTTTCTATTGCATTAATATTTAATACCATTTCATGACCCTTATTAGCTCACAAAGAATCTGTTTTGGTCCTAAAAATGGTTGAGAAACTCAAATGTCATTGCTACATTGTTAACCGTACCTTGGATTAGGTTGTAAAGGGAATCGTGGGATGAGCCTTAAGTTCAAATCTTATTATTAACTACTAAGAAGTTAAAATAAAATAAATACGGGAACCTAGCATGTCCCCATATGTGTTTCAGAGTGTATGTTATGTATATATTTCCATTTGGAATGCTTTATGAATAAAAAAATTCTATGTAATCGAGCTATTCATATTCATCAAATGCAATAGTTTTTATTTATAAGGCCATTGGAATTTCAATACTTGTGATAGGCTAGAAGCTTACAGTTGTTTTTATGCTGTCATGTATGAAGACCATATTCTGATACAGGCATAATTGTGAATGTCATGCATTGGCATTGCAGCATGTCAAAGATTGATATGAATGAGAATAATGCACATTCTCTGGCTTTTCTAGAGTCTCCATGTTTATAATTCTAAAGCAACTTGTGTGCATTTACAGAAACTTGATTTGCCTAATTGGCAGTCTATGAGTTCAACAGTCAACACGGTCAAAAAAAGAAATACAAAAATTGATTGTTGTTTCTTGTCTAGGATTCTTTTATTATTATGTTTTTTACATTGCAGTGGAATCTTGGATCTCCCTTGGGATCTATTGTATATTGTCCTAGTTGTTTTATCTTCTTTTCTGTTTTTTTCCCAAGTTAATATGTCCTATTTTTTACTTATAGAATGGTAGGTCCTGTACACTAGGAGATTAACTTAAAAAGCCAAGAAGTATCATCACAGTTTCTTGCAACTTGCAATTTGCGGCTCCCTGGGGATGCAGGTTAATTTCAGAAGTATAGTTTGTCTTAGTCTCAAGATAATTATCTTGTTTGTTGGCCTTGGTGGACACCCGTTCAATTAATTTTTTCATATCATTGATTTTTTACTTTTCCCTGTCACCCACTGCATAACTGACTGAGTAACAACATAATTAAGCATCCCCTGTAAAATCTTATGTTTAGTTTCTAGATTGACTTGCTTTTATTTTCTTCTTTCACTGGTGTTCTGTCCATATTGATGCATAAGCTTCCTTTTTGGGTCCCTTTTCAAGTGTTGCTATATGATGCAAGCAGGAAACTTATAGATAACAAGTGTCTGAAGAAAGGTGAAGCTATAAGATCTGGTGAATCAATAGCATTTGATGCTCATTTGATTGACATTGGAGAACCTGAAGGAAACCATAAATCTCAAGCAGATTTGATTCATTTGAATATTACAAGATACTAAAGATGGAAATATCATTAAAAAATAACCAATGATGCATGGGCAACAGGATTGTCATAAAGACAGAAAATCCGTTGTAAAGGGTTAGTGTAATTGTTTCTTATCAACTTAATACTCTTCTAATTGTTTATTATCTTTTTTAAAAATGTTTTAATTTATTTATCCAAAAAAGAAGAAGGAAAAAACAGAAAATACTCTCCTAAATAAAAATCATCTCCTGGAATAAATAAAATATGTAAAAAATAAAGATAAATCTATTCCCAGTATCTCTTTTACTCTCATCTGATTACTTGTAAGTTATCCATCTTGCCTGTGATGGCTTACCATCAGTTATTATAAATGTAACAAATACTTTCTCATCTCTTATAATTGTTTTAATTAAAAATATCTGTTTGGACACCTGTATTACTCCTTATTTGCCTTCTTGTGATTTTTCAGATGGTCAGCATTCACCTTCTGACATGGCCCATGGCCTAAAATTGAATTTTGTACAATGTTGCTTTTGGAAGGTACTACACAAAACTTAAATGGTTAGGGTCTGAAATAATAATTATGATTTTTTTGTAACAGTCTGGAAGACAGGTCTTTATCAATCCACAAATTAGAAATTCAGCATCATATGGTTCACGAAATTAGGTTACTGATATAGGCAATGGTGGGCATATTTTGTTTGTTTGTTTTATTTTACAGGGATAGTTAGGTGGCACCTGCATTTAAATTTGCACTTCTACAAAATTCGTTTTGATTGTCTTCTGAGTGTTATCCAACCACTTTTCCTTTGCCATGTAGAATGGCATGCTCTATATACTAGTCAGATAATGAAAAAGGCCAAGAAATATCACAATGGAATCCCAAAATTGTCTTGTGTGGCTCTTTCCAGATGCAGGTTCGTTTAAACTTGATTTAAACTCCCTGAGGTAGGTGTGTAGGGATGTAGGTTATACTTTAGATGGTAATTAGAGGCTATCGTCCTTTGAAAAAGTAATACTGTTAAGTATCACAAGTTACCTTATTGAATGAAGATAAAACCATCCTAAACTAACAAGTTGAAATGTTTATCATAAGATATGAGCACGGGAAGTATGCTGGAACTACCAAAATATTTGGTGGAGGTTGGTGAGCCATATGTAAGTCCTAAAGGTATGATTCTGTTGTGGGAAGTTTATTGCTTTTTGAGTTCTCATATATCATGTTGTTGGGGTATCAATTGTCAAAGGGTAAATTAAACTAGTTTCATCAATATCTATGTCATGTGATGAGGAGATTAATTTCAGTTTTGCTGTTGGCTCTAGTCCTGTTTCATTGTATTTTCATTTTGATGTTTGCCCAGGTCTTGATTTTCCCTTAAGCCAATATTTTGGACTGAATGTACAGGGGCACTGCAAATCAATGCACATTCAGATAAATATTCGGAATCAAAATTTAGCATCTCTAGTGTAGATAAGATCAAATTAACCAGCCAAGTACCTACAGAAAAGCCTTTGCGTGACGGTGAGTTAAAGGTTGCACTGCATCACAGAAAGCAACATTATAAACTTTAAAAAGTTGTCTTTTCTTTTTTATCATTTGTTTCTTTTTGGTGGCACATTAACTTTGTTTACATAATACAAGTTTCCTTATATCTTCCCATCCTACATAATATAAAGTTTTAGAAGGTAAAAAATGGTGAATGTCCAGCCACCAGGCCCAAGGCTAGATGTATGATTTCTAATGACTAATGTTGGCCAAGTCACACTTCGTAGATTTTATGCAAAATGGTACTCTTTTGGGTATACCATTTAAATTTTTGGACACATCTCCAGTTTTCTTTAATGCTTTTGGAAGTTTGTGAGGGAATGAATGCGCTTGTAAAATATGAGGTCCTAGAGCTTCTGTTTCTGCCTTTCACTTCTTAAATAGCCATTAGTTACGTCATACACTGAACAGAATTGAGGATTGGTCTGTGTATCTCCTACCATAGAATGTCTAATGGTATCAGTCCTAGAGACACTCAGTTCATCTGTCATGTTAAACTTTGGTCTGCTTTAAAGATAATTAAATAGTCTAATGAACTTCATTTCTGATCTCAACTCATTGCTGCATTAAATCTATCTGCCAGTGATTCATGGTTTCCATTTGTGCAGCCCATAAAATCTACGAAGTTCCTCCAAAAACCTATGGCTTGGGGAAGCAATGTTGTAGGCAATATGTACTGGATTTTCCTGAAGATGGTGAAATAGTGAGAGCATCTTTGCAATGTCACAAATCAAATCAAAATGCAGGTGTTGTGGAATGAAGCCAAAATTTAGGCATGGGAGAATCAAGTAAAAATATAGGCATTGGGAATTGCCCTGATCTTATGTCTTGGGAAGGCAAGTTTTAATATAATATTGTTCATCTACGTTTCTCTATTTTTTTAATTTTAATATTTAATGCAGCAAAAAGCTTGACCTGAACGAATTTTGCAGCAATATCTAGTTGTAATAGCAATGAATTGTCCAACGGTGTCAACCATGGAAACTCCCACCAGGTCTGGCCATAATTCTCTCTATTATACTTGTGGGGGAGCAAAAACTTGGGCCTTTGCATTGGGCTTAAGTCCCACATTTTATTAACAATATGTCCGAGGAGAAGAAATCATGGGGGAGCTCCGTAACTAATAATAGAGCATGTAAATGTCCAAGGGTGTTGGTCCGAGAGGATTATCCTCCTCGGATCTGACATATGTCAGTGAAGTGGGCTTCGTCTTACCCTAGTTCACCTTCCAGGAAGCTCCAGCGACGAAGATAGACTACAAATATACACGGAAGGGATAAGAACACAGAAATATCTAGGGAAAAAGCTGCTACCACCGCATTAAATGCATTGCAGCAGCTTTCCTGGCCGCATTAATGTGGAGAAGACCTCTGAACAGTGTTTTCAACCACCTTTACCTCCAGAAAATCAAAAAGTTGTAGGAAGGGAGACAGAAAACTCAAGTACGAAGCTAGATAGTAGACAAGTGGACGGTGGGATTGAATAAAGAAGGACTATATAATGGAGTAAAACCTCCAGAAGAAGGGGAGAAAAAGAGGAAGAAAGAACATTGAGAAAGAATCACTGTAGCATTAGGAAGAACACCATTAGATATAATCATTTCATCCAAGAACATACCCCTCGGATATCACTTGAAATGATCAATTCATCCAAAAACTTACTCCTCGGACTTGAGATTATCACTTGATTATGTGTTTTATTCTCCTCGGACAAACTCCTAACCTCCATTAATTGTTGTAAAACCCTTTATCAGCCCAATTCTTTCGCCCACTCTCTTACAAATTTATTGTACTGGGCTTATTGGGTCCATCCCCTTTTTTATCTGGGTTTGGGCTACGATTTGTGACCCTACAATATTTATCTGCCACTTTTCAACTTCCATTTAGATCCTAGATCACCACAGTACTTGCAATGGTAAAAATGAATTATGTTTTGGTAGAGGACCAGGGTATGTACTTTTAAAATTCTGAAAGTTCTTCAAGTATAACATTCAAATATATTCTTAATTGTTGTTAAACTATTTTTTATTGGTAAATTACACGTGCATGCGCGCAGACACACACCTGGTAAAACTGAAAGGCATGACCTCACCCTCCATCTTACTCTTAGAAGGGAGCTCGTTGGAAATTTTAAACTGTTTATGTTCATTTACAGTTACCCTGACGAATTTGAGAGTACTCGTATAATTGGAGAAAGGCAATTCAAAAAAGCTGTTGAACTGTTTGACAAAGCATCTGAGTAGCTGAAAGGGAAAGTTTATTACCAACATGCATATCTAAATTTCTCCAACTTTGAGGTCTCACTTCCTAAAGTGGGAGGGGGTCAGGAGGTGGTGAAAACATGCCCAGCTGCAATGGGCTTTTCTTTTGCTACAGGGACCACTGATGGTCCTGGAGCATTTGATTTCAATCAGGGAGATGATAAGGTTAGGAATTGCTGGTACATGTTTGACCCATCTTTATACAATGCCCCTGTTGAAGCACCTACACTGGGAATTGATTATTTTTTTGGGTACTTCTACAGGGGAATGCATTCTGGAGGGTGGTGATGAACTTGATAAGAACACTGAGTCAGGAACAGGTCAAATGTCAGCTTCCAAAGCCTATTCTGCTTGATACTGGGGAAACGAAGAAACCATATGACTGGGCAGTGAGTACCTAATTTATTTTCCACTTAATATCTATATTGAAGAAGCCTACAACAGTACATTAACTTTGTCGACAAGCTCTGCATATTGAGGTGCTCTGAACTGCACATATAGGAGGACTAAAGTCAATGGCAGTGTCTGGAAATCTCTTACATTAAATCACACTCAATAATTGAACTTGTTATGAATATCCCATTTTAGATTTCCTTTTGAGAGCACATTTTGGGGAATCCTTGCAACAATCTAATTGAATTGATTTCTGGAGTTGGAAATAAGTATTTAATACTTTCTCCTACTTTGTTTGCATTAGGTTATCATTCATTAGTAATGAAACAGATTTGGGGCAAACATTAGAGTTCAATGATAATTTCAGATGATTACTTTAGTATTTTGATCAAATTCCTAGTGATATTCTGTCTGTAGATCAATTAGCCAGTGCTTTAATTTTTTCAAGTATGGGTTTACTGGTGATACTGAGATATATAGATTGAATTACTTTTGCAGCCCTCGATACTTCCAGTTCAAATTTTGCGGATAGGACAACTTGTGATTCTCAGCGTTCCTGGAGGTAAAATGATCCTGTTGTACTCTTAATACTTCTTCCATTAGAAATTTAGAATTCTACTTTACACTATTCACATTGTTAAGCGATTGTTGCTCAGGGATGGAATCTATACCCAATATCTTACAATAAGATATTGGGTATAGATTCCTATGGTTCCAGGTGATTTTATTTCTTGTAGAATTCACAACCATGGCCGGCAGGTGCCTCCGTGATGCTGTTAAGACAGTGCTTACTTCTCAAGGTCACGGAAAATTTGACAGCAATGTCCATATCGTCATTGCAGGGCTGACCAATAGATATTCACAATATGTGACCACCATTGAGGAATACAGAGTGCAAAGATATGAGGTTTGTATCACCCACTTCTCTACTTCCTTGTTGACAACAACCTCGCATTATCCACCTTCTCTCCAAATATTTTTGTCTGTTCAGCTATGTAGTTCATTTTCCCACTAGTGTCATCCTTTAACCGTATTCTTTAGGAGATTCATAAAAGACTATTTAAGAGTTCATCCTAAAGTGAAACACAATTTTTTTATTTTCTCAAATAGGATTCCTAATGTCAGCGTATTCTGATTGTCAGGGAGCCTCTATAGGGTATGGTCCACACACACTTGATGCCTATATTCAAGAGTTCAAAAAATTAGCTGCAGCTCTCATCAGTGGCCAAGCTGTTGAACCAGGACCGCCGCCCCCAGATCTCCTTGACAAGCAAATCAGCTTACTTCCACCAGTTGTAGACGCTACCCCTTTTGGAGTGAACTTTGGGGATGTCAAAACTGATATTCCTTCAAATTCCACCTTTAAAAAGGGTCAATTGGTTACAGTCACCTTCTGGTCTGCTTGCCCAAGAAATGACCTTATGACTGACCCCAAATTTGCACTGGTTGAGATTCTCCAGAACCAAAACAAATGGGTACCAGCTTATGATGATGATGAAACAACTTATATGAGGACACTTTTAGTTATTGAATTTAAGTAATTCACAAAATATTTAATCTTTTTAAATAAAAAAAAGGAGAGAAAAATATAAATAATTTAATGATATGGAAGATGTGGGGAGATGAATAGTTATATTAAGGTAGAAGGTAGTGGGGAGATAAAAAGATAAAGGTAAGGAAAAAGCTTGGACAAAGTGGAAATGAAAAAAAAAAGAGTACAATTTTTTAACCCGCATAAGCAACAACATTGAGTACTATTACTATTTAACTAGCTACATCTCACCTGTCCATAAGTAATAATCGTTCCGTTGATTCCATTAACAGCATCTGTTTCAAATTAGCCCAACACACATACAAATAAAAGCTCAAGTAGAAGAACAGAAACAGAAACAAACCTTAGCAGGACCTTTCGTAGAGACCTTCTTACATCAGCCACACAAGCCAAAAATAAATGCATATATAATTGAAAATTTTTCAATATTTTTCAAATAGAAATCTCGTTATGCTAATTCAAGGTTGCAATATTTGGAAAACAAGCATACGTTTTTTTCAATAAAGGTATCAAAACCTTCATTCAGATCAGCTCCAACATCTTCAGAAACTGATTCTTGAAGCTCCATTTTCGTGGACCTCAGAGGTAGGGTCCAAGGAAACTGATGAAAAGGCTGATGAGGTTCTAAAGTTGGATATTTTGGATTGTTGGACTCCAGAAAATCACTATCGATGGTCTAAATCTAGAAATGTTTAACACTTAGATTTAGACCATCGATAGTGATTTTCTGCGGTCCAACAATCCAAAATATCCTACTTTAGAACCTCATAAGCCTTTTCATCAGTTTCCTTGGACCCTACATACAGAACAAAGTTCAAAAATAGATAAGCTCCTGCGAAACAACATAATCATATACCACATTTTCAAACTCCCCAACTTCATAAGGCTTAGCCCCTCTAACTGGCCGCAGTTAAATACATCACAAATTAATAAGTTAGAATCATTACCAGCCACATCAAAATTGACGTAAAATCCGACTAATAATTCCAAGCTTATTGGCATTAGAAAAGTTATTTGTTGTTGCTTTTATTGTGCTGAACTTGAATTTCAGTGCTTCCAGCTGTTTCATAGCATCATCATCTTGATGAAAGTAACAAGTGAACAAACCATAATGAGTAAGTAATTTCCATCGGAACAAAGAATGCTTTTTAGCTGCTCATATATTGTAAAATTGCAAATGAAAAGGTATCATTTGAGTTACCTTTTTTGGACCTTATGCTGTCTCGTATAATGAGTAGGAGGTCTTGCATGTCTTTCATCAGATGCCTCGGGCCCAGCTTTGTGTCCATGTTTGTGCCCCCCTGTCCCACAAGGAAGTGCCTTTGATATGCGTTTCGGCCGACCTTCTGGGGGTGCAAGTAACCCAACAGCCTGTTCAGCCTGAATAGGGGGTGGCTCGATGCCCGAAGAAGGGCCAGTAGGCGTACTGTGGGAGGGTGGCTCCTGCTCAGGAGGGGTTGGACCAATACCTAGCTCAAAAGATGGAATGGGTGACAGCTCACCAAACAACTGTGGGGTGGGTGGACGGATGTCAGACCTAGGACATGGATATGGGGTGGGTGAAGGGATGGTGGGGCTAGGGGATGGATGTGGGGTGGGTGAAGGGATGGTGGGGCTAAAGGATGAAGGTGGGGTGGGTGGAGAGGGATCGGGGGTAGGGACAACTCGAGGGGTAGCAACAGGCAGATGTCCGGTAGGAGCTGTGCTCATGCTTGGGCTCTCAGTAATGCTTGGCCTCTAAGTAGCTGTTGCCGCAGGAGTAGCTGCCTCCTCATTGGGGGCCTCAGGGTCCGAAGGTCGTACACGGCCAATCACTTGCACTGTAGTCAGGATATCAATAATGTCCTGGCGGTCCTCCGTGCCCACTGGGTGACGGCTCAACAAATGGAGGTATCCTTCAATCTGCACATGGAAAAACCAAGTATATTAGTAATGCAATACCAAATCAACAATGCCAATGAATAATAAAATAATAGTTTCAACAGTAACTCGTTCTGCTAGCAAGAATTGCAAATTATAAGGAGACCAAGTATTACCTTTAACTAAATTTACATGATCTTTTCTATTAAAGATGTAGACAGAAATGCTAATACCTAGTTCAAATGATCACTCAATAAAAAATGATAAGAATGGGAAGAAGAATGTATACCATAACTATAAAGGCTTAAATAAGAAATATGACCTTAGATAACGCCATTAGATTTCGAAATCAACAAAGTTCTGTATAAGGTAAATCAACAAAGTTCTCTATAAGGAATCTTAAGTAGACAACAACATTAAAAGGAGGTTTGATGCTAAGCATACATTGGACCACATATATCATGTTTTATAAATAGTGATTTCATGCTAAGAAGTACGGTAAGATGTAGAAGACATGGAGAAGTTACCATTAGAATCAATGTAGCACCGGGAACATCGATGAACCTCCAAGTCACCCTTTTGAACCAGTCGAAGTACTGATGCTGTAGAGGCATATCACCAAGCACTGCTTCACAACACCATTGAAGGCAGTTACCCCAATGCATGATATGCAGTGCATGTTTCCGCATCCAATCAAGACCGACCTTCCCCCCTCAAATCAATGGCATGAAGCACGGTGTCAGTGTCAACATCGTCAGGAATTTCTTGGATCATCCCAAATTGACGAACGACATGATCTGGTGTATGTATCTCTACTAGGTGGAAACATACAAGCGGCACCGTTGCCATCCACACAGCCCTCCCTACAACGCACCATGGCGGAAGGTCCTCAAAATCGGCTTCATACGGCTGCCACACCACCTACAGTAGCCCAAAAACAAGTACACAAATGGTTAGGCAACTATGTTTATATTTCAAAGTTCACCAAACATATAGTTAATTTTCCTAAACATGTTAACATGTTAAACAAGGCATTTTCATACCTGGCCTGGCAACATTGAAGCTATTTGTTTGCGATACATGTCCCTGAAGATGTGGGCAGGCTTGTTTTTCTTGTTTGGGACCCACAACCACCTACAACAATCAAGAAGAAGGGATCAATATGTAGAACTTTCTTACTAAGATAATGTCATGACTAAAACTATAATGTTATCACATATAACTACTAAGATAATCTTATACATATTTACTCAATTAATAATATCACTAGAATAAGAAACAATCCTTATAAGGTAGAGACTTACTTCAGGTACAGAGGACCACGCGCTGGAGGACCATAAGTAAAGTTTTTTGGTTTTGATTTTGGTTTCGATGTGGAAGCTTGTTTTTTGGTTTCAATTTTTGTAACTAATTTTCTTTGAAGATCTGTTTATGGCAATATAGTAAAGTTTATAAATGCTTTGATATGGGAAAAGATTATGTAATTCTGTTTTTTGTATGTATCACAAAATGATGGTTGGGATAGTTGATGGTAATATCGTTAACCAATTTGTTGATTTATGCTATTGTATGTATTATTTTCCAGGCTGTGAAGAATGCAATTGCTTCTGGTGTTGATGGTTATGATGCAGATGTCAAGGAATCTGTGCGAAAGGTAGCACATGGCTTAGGCTGACTAGGGACGTTGCCATATCTATTGCTAGCAAGGCAGTGAGTATACACTTTAAATGCTTTAAATTGGTGGTTTAAAGATAAAGTTTTGAGTCCAAATTTAACATGTTCCCCCTTTTCTTCAAATCACTGCTATGAAGGTCCGACATATTTTCATCAACTACATAAAACGAGCACGGGCTGCTGGGAATCGTACTGAGACTGCGAAAGAACTTAAGAAGATGATAGCTTTCAACACTTTAGTGGTGACTGAATTGGTGGCAGATATAAAAGGGGAGTCATCTGATACCTCATCAGAAGAACCTGTAAAGCAGGAAGCCAAACAAGTTGAAGAAAAACAATTTGAAGAGGATGAGGAATGGGAATCTATTCAGTCGCTTAGGAAAATACAACTTGGCAAGGAACTTGCTGCAAAGTTGGGGAAGCCTGGCCAGACAGAAATAACTCTTAAAGATGACCTTCCAGAGAGAGAGAGGACTGACCTTTACAAGACATACTTGCTCTATTGCCTTACTGGTGAAGTGACTAAGATTCCCTTTGGTGCTGAGATAATTACAAAAAAGGATGATTCTGAGTTTGTTTTGCTAAATCAGCTTGGTGGGATCCTGGGTTTGGGTGCTAATGAGATAGTGGAAGTACATAGGAGCCTAGCTGAGCAGGCTTTTAGGCAACAAGGATTTTTCATGAACTTTTTATTCCCATTCATTATTTATTTTATTTGTTTGGTAAGACATTTCTGTCATCATATTTATCCTTCAATGGTAGTCACATGTACTATATTAGTCTGCTAATGTGTGGGTGGTCAGTTATGAAGCCTTCTTTATGGTGTTGCATGTTTCTTCTCTTAATGACTTATTGGCTTGTGACAAAGCTGTACCTGCCACGCTTGTGTCATGGGAGGTGCCAGAGGAACTAGCCGATCTTTATACTATATAACTCAAGAGTGAGCCAACACCAGAGAAACTGTCTCGGCTGCAGTTTCTGTTGGGGATAGATGATTCAATGGCAACTGCTCTCTAGGAGATGGGGGATAGAAATGGTCTTGTTGGTGTAGAAGAAGAGAATTTTGTATTTTGAGTGTGGTAAAGGCACATTCAAGGGGCAATTGGCTCATTTTATCTGCCTGTTTACTTTGACAAAGGGAGAGAAAATCGTATATGGTGGTGAAGATGAGTTTGACGAAATCCGGGTAGCAAGTTTTCAATGACATCACATGAAATTCAAGAGCCATAGAAGTAGTAATAGAACTGTTTTGTTTAGTCTATTTTTGACATACTTTTCTCCAACAAAATATTTAATATGTTTGAGGTTATTTGTTTTGCTAGAAAACAAAGCTTTACTGAACCAGAAGTCAATAATACAACCATCTAACCCTTAGAGCTTGAACAAGGCCATAGGGGAGGAAGCACGGGAATAGAACACCACACAAATTAGCAGAATATCTATGAGATTATTAAAATGTTTTAGAAATCATTTAAGTGATTTAATTGTTTGGTCTGTGTGTAAACGTTGGCTTTAGGGCATGTAGGTCCTGCCCATGTTCTTAAAGGACGCTAATGTTCGAAAGATTTGCTAAATAGTAACCACATGATATGCAATGTGGACACTATTGTGTAGGCTGTGCCATTTGGTACCAGTTCTTTAATCTTTTGCTAAGCATACCTATAGGCATTGCTTCAAGCTTCAAACCTTAATGTATGGTGTCAAGTTAGGTCACCCCAGAATTTACCTAGTGTATGTTGGTTGGCTTTTTTTTCTTTTCTTTTTTTCTTTTTTTTGGCTTTTAAAAAAAAGGACATTGCCCATCATTCAACAAAAAGTCTAATGGATTCAAAAAATTATTTTGGCAGGAATATTTTTGTTTTACTTTTAGGAAATACCCTGTTAGTTCCTAAATATTATCTATTAAGCACTTTTAGTCCACAAATTTTTAAGTGGTTTAGTCCTTAAAGTTTCAAAAATGGGCATTATTTACACTTTTGTTAGGGTTTTTTTTTTGGTCGCTGTATAACAGAATATTAGGTAGTGTTTTTTTTATTAGAAATTACACATATACCAGCCTAGACCTGAACCCTTTTATATTTTATTCTTTTTCTCAATCTCTTCTTGTTAAATTTCTATGGTTTTATCAATGAATAAAATTATCCAACTAAAAGTATGTCCAACCAAAATTACAAAAAATATATATTCTTTGGCAATCACCTATACCCCCCCCCCCCCCCCTATAACTCTTAATACTAACAGTAGCACATTAGGCAATCCGGGCTTTGCATGAGGGGAGGAGCCGGGAATGGGGGTTGTTCTTAGAAAAAGCATATTGAGGGTGGATTACATGATTTTCTATTCACATCGGAATCACAACCAACAATGCTGCAGAGCTATATGTGGTTAGGCAGGGACTACAGCTAGCATGGAAATTAGGATTTAAATTTCTAAATCTAGATGTTGACTCTAAACTTGTTGTATATTGGCTACCATCATTTGATGTTATGGCATCAGATCTACTCATTTTAATTTGTAATTGCGAGATCCTCCTAAATTGAGAGTGGACCATCCTTCTACGTCATGTCCACCATGAAGCAAACGATATAGCAAACAAGTTGCAAAGAGGGGATGGGAGCATACGAGCCAATTACAAGTATATTCTCAATATCCATATTTTGTATCTTGAAAATATAATGTCATGACTAAGATAATGTCATGACTAAAACTATAATGTTATCACATATAATTACTAAGATAATCTTATACATATTTACTCAATTAGTCCCAACTAGAATAAGAAACAATCCTTATAAGGTAGAGACTTACTTCAGGTACAGAGGACCATGTGCTGGAGGACCATAAGCACGCACTGGCGGGCCACGCTCAACTGCCAAGCACAAATAAGGGAACCTGGCCCATGCCCAATACTGCAACAACAGTAAGCACCCACCGATCTAACTGGTGTCCTTATGGCTTGCCCTGCATAGCTCTCGGTACAACCATGCAAGGCAAGCACTTCCCTAACTATACCTTTGTGGGTTGCAAAGGTCTTCCAATTGCTGCACCCACATTAGATGCACCCTATTGCCAGATTTGTCCATGAATATTGTGTCCCCCAGTAGCACTAGGATATAGCATCATGCGTACTTATGCAATTGATCCTCTTCGGCATTAGGCAGCAATGGATTAGCAACTTGCTCCAAAAGCCATTTGATAAGAATCCTTTGGCCATTAAGTTCCTTATGCTGATCTTGATTTATAGGTCAAAAGCCAAGGAAATCCTCGCACACATTCGCCCAAATTTTCTGTGTGCTCCCTATTATAGCGACACCATCAACAGAAAGCTCGAGAATCACCTCCACATCCTGTAATGTGATGGTGATCTCACCATGTGGCATGTGGAAGGTGTGAGTCTCAGGCCGCCATCGCTCCACTAAGGCTGTTATTAGGCCATGGTCAAGCTCTCTACTCGGTTGCCTCAGGAGTCCCTCCAAACCCAATGCCTTAATGATGTCAATGACTCGGTCGTCCACCATTGGCTCTTAGTTGGAGAACTCTTCAGTACGGCCATGGCAGGTAAGGACCCCTGGATCTTACAGAAAACGGAACCCTGGATTAACATATGATAGACGTTTGCATGTACATTGTATGAATTAAATGCGTGTACATTTGACAGAAATATTTACTGTTGTGTTGTACCTGCCCATTCCAAATAGCTTCTAACCGATGGGTGGGCTGCAACTTTAACACCGACGTGTCAATAGGGCTAGGTTGCGTATGGTCAATCCGTCCAGCATTTGCAATAGCCATGCTGCACAAGAATGATAAGCAATTAGCACGTAATAGACATGATTCAAAAAAAAAAACAAAAAAAAAAACAAAAACAATCTAAGAAATATTCTCAAAAAACATCCATGAATATTTGGCCATTACGTTATTTTCAAAACTTACTATCCAAGAGAAGCCCAAACTCTAAGTTCACAATAAAACTTACTATCCAAAGTCATATAACGTAAAGAACTCAAAAAACTGAATTGACTCTAATGATCACTCATTTTACTATTTTGGAATACATGAATCTCATATCATTCAGGCCATTTAATCGAGTCTTAATGATCTACCTAGATTGATTCGTGTCCAATTTTGTTGCTTAGATATTCACAAGGAAGCAATCAAGAAAAACTTTGAACAAATTCTATCAATCAAGAGAACAAGATGTGAACAAAATAAATGATTCTAGGGGAATGATAATGAAGACATATAGGCAGTTCTTAGATTCTATGACCACTAAAAACTTTATATTTTGATTGAAGACTCAAAGAGAAGTGATGTTTCACAGCCAAATTGGCAGCCACATGCTATTCTTAGCATATAAGCCTAGGAATTGGCTTCAACATGATGTCTGCATTATGCTCTTAACACAAGGAAAGCTATACATGCTCTATTTTATTTTAGTTTAAAAAAATAAGAATTTCTATTTTAAAAAATGGAAGCTCTGAAGGAGAAGCTTCCAAGATCTTACAATCAAAGGTGTAAGGTATCACAAAATCAACTATAGATTTACATACACAACTACCAATTACAGCCCTATAATTTTGTCTCCATTTAATCTATCATAGAAGTTATTGCTATGATATCCCCATATTTTATATTAAAAGATATTCTAGAATTCTCATTCGCTTCAAAAGAAACTCAAAATCATAAAGTTGGTTTACAAAAAAAACACACCACCCAGCAGCTACAGAGATGAGGTTTTAGGCATTGACTAGTTGTTGGGTAAATCTAATAAAACACATTGAAGTGGGACAATATGCATTTCACCACCTCCAAACTGACAAAAACACCATTTATCTCTGCTTGAAACGCAAGATGCAGTGCTTTTGACAATGTTCACTCATCAAAGGACAAAACGTCAGCAGTAGCAATACCAAACAGTTCATGCTTGCATCAAACCATTGAAGAAAATGGTAAAGTCCATCACAATTAATGATGTAGGAGTTGTATGGCACATATGAAATGACTTCATTTTAATTTGTAATGTATAAGATGATGATTCCCATGTAATATAATGACACTAAACTCTAAGTGGAAGACAATTGTATGTAGCAATTGAAATTTCATGGGATTTCAAAATAGCCTTAATGAATGAAGAAAAAAAATTAAAAAAAAAAAAAACTAAACAAACAAAGTGAGGGACTGAAACTTCAACACAATCACATGACAGAAAGTTTTAAGAAGCAAAGATTTTTATTACCGCAACAGTAACCGGTAACAATGGCCAGATTAGTAGCATAAGTAGCACAAATAATTGCTAGACCATGAACGTATTGATGCTTCGACACCAACCCAACTACTCCACCAATAATCCCAGCCCAAATCCAAAAAAAAGAAAAGGTCAATTTCTCAAATTGTCAACACCAAATAAATTTCTTTACTTTGAGCCTAAGTCCCTAAACCCAACTGAACCCAGTATAGCTGGATATGGAAGTAAAAATGTTTCACATGTTTTCAAGTGAACAAAAGTATTGGACCACTTAAATTCTATACATCAGCAATTCCGCAGAAATCACTGAGCCTAACGAATAAAACCCAATGAACCCAGTTTAGCAAATTGGATTATGTGCTAATTGGTTTCACTTGTTTTCAAGTAAAAAGCAAAAATAAATTGAAGAAAAAATCCACCGACTCAACTTCTCAATTGTAGAAGGCACAGCTAAATCTAAGATTCAAAGAATGAAACTTTCCATCCTCCTTAAATTCCAAACAATAATGTACAATTACGTCCTTATCCACAACAACCACAAATAAGTCAGGAAATAAATCTATAGATGGAATCCCTAAACAACCCCTCATGCCAAAACTGCATACTTTTACCATCACCCACCAAAAAATTAACAGAGTACAGAACTCCCCCAACCCGCAAAGATCCTAGCAAAGATAATTCCAAAATAGAATGTACAGTTACGTCCTTATCCACAACAATCACAAATAAGTCAGGAAATAAATCTATAAGGATGGTATCCACAAAGAATCCTTCATGCCAAAACCGCATACTCTTACCATAACTGCCAAAAATTTAACAAAGTGCAGAACTCTCCTAACCCGCAAAGATCATAGCAAGATAATTAATTAGTAATTTATGTTGCCCAAGATTTTGTAGCCAGTGTAGGCAAACAAAAGAAAAAAGGGGTGCCTAATGCATCAATCTAATATGTAATAAAGACAAATTTTTTATTTTAATATAGTTGCCCTATAAGTCCTATTGGTAACCACCATAACTACTTAAGGTGCCCCACAAGATGTATCCAGTCTCTGTCAAAAGAATAGATACATATGTCATGGACAATTAAGATTTAAAAAACCTTAAAGCCCATAAGCAAAAACAATGATACCAATAAAAGTGCCATAAATGACAATTCAGAAATTCAGAGAAAAATTATTGAACATATATGGACTCGAAGTGAACACCAAGGCTAGTACTGGCCTATTTGTATGTTCTCTTAGAGATCAACCCGTGTATTGGAAGTAATTTGTATTATACAAAAAATAAATACAGTAAAAATATTTAAAATAAAAATAATAAATGAAATAGTAATTATTTATTTTATACTACTATAATTTCCAATGCAAAACCCACTCTACTTGTAATTTTAAGTTCAACTAGTAACCAAAGAGTCTTTAAAGGTCCCACTGTCACTTAGATACCTTTTACGTGTGTATACATCTTTTAACATGCATTGTACTATAAAGCATATCTTATGATATTCCAAAGAGAAATCCAATTATCAAGCTCAATAAATTCAACTTCAGTTCTTCATCCAAATAAATAAATCCTCAGATCTGATGAATAATTACAACACATGGTGTCAACTAAAATAAAAAAGCATTTTATAAACAACATATTCAAGTTTAGACCTCAGTTTTCAAGTACCAGTCAGTTGGCTGAGCTAGAAAAATTTTCTCAAGAAGGGCCAAGCTAAATACAACAAAAAATTTTATATTAATAATAATTCCGCATCCAAAATTTAGCTACAAAATTAGTTATGCTACAATCTTATTCAATATCTTTTAATTGGAAGTGAATTTTGACAAATCCACCACTGGATTACATCTTCTTCTTATATCCTTCATACTTGCAAAATTTCTAAGAAATTAAGGACTCAAAGGTAATATGTTATTAATAAATTGTTTAAATTGCAAGTTTTTGTTGTTTAAAATTATGCATAAAATAAAAGTTTATAGATCATATAATAAATAATATCCATTTGACACAAAATTTGACATGTATATTAAAAGCGCAAAAAATATGCAATTCAACATTTAGATTTTCAAAATATATAGTAATATTTATTTTATTGAATAAGGTTGAAGCCTTAGACTACAACATGCATTGTAACTAAACTTTGTCCTTTTAACATGATTCAACATATGTCATTGTTTCATATATAGTAAAATCTACAGCAAACTAATCTTTCTATGATTCAAGAAAATACTATAGATATTGCCCTCACTTAAGAAACCCTTAACCAGTACATTGAAATTCCAAATATGCCCTTATTGAAATGCAAGGGCCTTCTATCCTGCACCCTCCAACCTATTAGTTGACCTTGGCATAAGAGTTAAATTTAGCTGCAGTCATGGGTTGAGACAGTAACACCGGTCAAGAATATAGACACCTCATGAACAGAGAGAAGACGCCATCTCTAACACTCCAACATTCAATAAAATAGGAATATGATCAAATGTAGATCAATGAAGTTAACAATGCACCGCATTAGAAAATAATTCCTCTCACCACACTAAAGGTAGAAAATGATCCAAGACAACAATGGAGGGTCTTGGTTATTTGGCCAAGTATATATAGTATCCGCTAAAAGAAAATCCACTAGATTTAAGTTTGCAATAAACTCCAAAAATTCTGTCATCCTTCCACATAATACATTGCAGTGCACAACCTTTCTAAAGGAAATAGAAAAACATTGAAATCTCTAACCAAACACCAGGTTACCTCACTTAAAATAATCATTTTTTTTCCAATTAATGTTAGTTCAAATGGCACTTCCTCATCTCACAAGTGTGGCTAAATGGTGAGGTTGTAGCTTCAAAATTCATTCTAGATGTTTAAATCATCCCAAAGAGCACATGAATCCCCATCCTCATTTGAAGTATCCTAAATGAATCTTTCCCTTACTTTTTTATTTTTATTTTTTGATAGATGAAAGGATGGAATAGTCTGTCAAAAGGTATCTGTCTTTATGTTGAAAAGACAAGAAACAGAGTATTGACCAATATCCACATCAATCTTTTTCACAACCCACCATCCACCATGAGATGAATAGCCCAAGTAACACCATCATTTAACAAAAATCCCAATCAATAAAAGCATCTACCCCACCCAAAAAAAAAAAAAAAAAAAATGCACAAAACAAAACTCCTAACAAGCTCCTTAGTCATTGTTTTTTTTTCATCTCTTGAAAAGCATACCACATCTCCCTTCGAATTACACATATAAATCCTTAAAATAGACCATTTTCAAAGATCATTCAAACCCTGGATATTTCAAGAAAAATCTTCATATTCATAACTAATGCTGAAGAATCTCAATGCTAGGCCTCCTCCCTTCCCTTCTACCTAAACCATCCTTCTCTATATCAAAATTGATGGAAGAAGCCAAATTTTTTAACTATAGAAATCCTTTACTGCTATTATTACCCAGAACTCTGGAGCTACCTTCAGAGGTTACACGTGGTTTTATTTTCTTTAATAGCAAAGAGCTTTACAACTAGCTCTTCAAATAATTGATTCCGTTGTGGAAGAACTTACTAAAATTCTTCACCCCAAACTTACCAAAACTCTTTCATAATTAAACTCTTCACCACTACCAAAAATATTTCATTTACTCTGAGACATGTACTCTGAGCCTAATACCCTAAACCCAATTTAGCAAATGGGTAGTTGCTTTTTTGACAGCCTTAGACTATGTGAATGGATTCTAAACAGACGTGTAACTCTCATCATGGACAAATTTATACAACATTTCACATGATATGGTCAAGATGTTTGAACATGAATGAATGATAATCATTGTTCTTAGGTTTAGGGTTATTAACAAGTGTAGGACCCTCAAGAGTGGGCAGTGGGGGGGTCCTCACTATGAAAAGCATTGCTTAGACCTGTCATGACTAATTCGAAAAGATGAATATCAATGATACATTCAACAGTTTGCATACTATTCAAATTTCTAGTTTTCACTAATTTCCAAACCGAGATGCTATCAAGGTAGGACCAATGACTCACCCAAATGCATCTCAAACAAATATCAAATATTATTTATTTTGGAGACATCTTGTTGATTAATATGGTTGTCACTAGGACAAAAAGGAAATATGATTATGCTTGATAAGCAACAAGCACTTGACAATGACATTGCCATGTCAAATAATGTGGATGGAAATCCCAAGACAATAGTCATAAGTTTCATAAATATTAGCCATAAGCTCCTAAGGAACCCTCTCCCTTCTAGTTGGATAAATTTAGTCTTCAATTTCAAAGAAATACTATAAGAGTAATGATACAAATGTGTCAAATTTTAAAACATAAAACAAAAAATAATAGCAATTATGAAATTTAATTATCATGATGTTGATGTGGTTCCAATCACAATAATTTTTAATATGGTTTGCAAACTTGTTATTAGTAAAATTGGTGGGACTTATAGCATTTTCCGTACTTTAATTTCAACTATTGTAGTAAAGGAGAACATAATATAGCTTGCAAAAGAGGACAATTCTTCAGCAGCTTTCAAATGACACCATAATAGATTTCCACTACAAGAGGTTCGTTACTTAGTGTAAGCAGCCTGTGTCTTTTTTTTTTTTTTTTTTCACTTCCAGTTTTTTTTTTTTTTTTTTTTTTTTTTTTTTTTTTTTTTTTTTATAAACGTATAAGCAGCCATGCTTGAGGTGAAAAAGGTCTATGTAATTCTTAATCCACCAAAAACAAATTAAGCAAACTAAAATACTAAATCCTTCAATCCGGCAAGAATGTTACAAAGGAGACAATGCATCAGTATCTTAACCATTGAAACTGAGCCAGAAAACATTGACTCAATCACTTGCATTTGCAAATTTCATATGTGCTAATGGATCAAAAATTAGAACTGCTTATCAAATAACTAATAAGGTCTAAATAGATATTTGAATTGCTGTACATTTTCTCTGCACAAAGCCACACACCATCAACCATCATTGGATAGTGAGCAAATTAAACAAAGCATCTACTTTCTTTAATTAATAGACCCAATAATGTCAAAAACATGAAAATGTATGTATACATGCGTTTGATCGTAGTGTTCTGGAGAAAATTTGAGGGGCACTTCTGCTGTATACAAAATTAAAGAGGATTCAAGCATATAAATTGTCTCTGTCAATAAAAAAATGCTTAAGAATTAAATGTGTGAGCCAAAATTAAAAGCCTGCTATTTAAAATATTAATTTGACTTATTTCTTATGACCAATGAATCAACTTTATGCATCCCATACAGATTGCAGAAGTTCATTGATTTTAGTCCAAGACTCAACAAAACCATACTCCCTAATGTTAATTTATCAAATCACTGAAGACAAATGAAGTTAGCAATTCCTTGAACACTGCAAGTCTCTCATCATATTGCAATTCTTGAACACTGCAATTCCTTGAACATTTATTATTTTTTTATAAATGGAAAGCACATGTATGTATCTTTTACAACTAACATCTGTGAAATGGGGTTAAACTTAAACATTTATAATTGTAACTAAAAAAAAAAGCGCTTTTCCCCAAGAAGATGGTTATATGACTGGTCAATTTTAGTTTCTCCTAGCCTTAAAGGATTAATCCTTTATTCCGTTTTCTTTTCAATGACAACTTTGTGTTTGATGATGTTCCATATGATGCAAGCACATTTTTTCATTAAGATATTTTCTTGTTATGCATGTAATAAGTCCTTTCATTCTTCTTGCATTATTAATTTATGTTTGTGATAAATTTTCTTAATGATCAAAAAAAGTTTTTATAGTTCCTTGTAATATTTATGCACTCTAAGAAGTACATATCTTCAACAGAACCCCTTTTTATACATCGTCAAAGTTGTTACCTTTTTGGGAGGGAACGAAGGGTGGCAGACATTCCAACAAACCACCCATCCTACAGCAAGGGGCATGCTGTTATTCAATTCAGGTATATTCATATTCAGCAGTTTCATATTTTTAAGTAGCTGCATTTTTTAACACTGTTTTAACTTTTGGCCCCTAAATTGTCAGACAAGTGGAAAAGTAGCAACCTGATGGTACAGTATCAAAGCAAGTAAGGTAAGACTAAAACTGAAAACTGATTTGTGATTACTTCATATCAGTGGATAGAGATTTTTTTTTGGTAATCAGAATATCTTCAATCTAATAGGGGAGGGCCTTTTTTTTTTAACCATGGCAGGCCTTACTTAATGGACCTTGGAAGCACAAATAAAACTTATATTAATGTTAGTTGCTTATATTGGTATCTTGTTTCCATTTCTTTATATATATATTGTTTCTTGGCTTTTTGGGTGTAAATAGTGTTAACTAATTGAAATTTACTCGTCTGTTATAGCAATTTTGTGTAACATGTTCTCTTGTGTTTGCAGGATAATGCCGTTGAACCTCAACACTATTATGAACTTATAGAAAAAGACACTGTTAGATTTGGTAATAGTAGGTACGCCACTAATTAACATTTAATATATGCTTTTGATCACATTTAGTATTATTTTATTCAGTTTGATGATGAAATTTGCAATTGAATGTGAATGTATGTTTTAATGTATTAGTAGTAGTTTGTGACTTGATTTTTTTCAACATGATTTGATATTTTCATCCCTAACGAGCACAGCTCAATATGTGAAATTTTTAGGCCTCACCCAACCCAACCTAGGCTGAAATTAGTTGCCTTGTTGTGACTGAATTGACTCAAGGTGGGTCAAGTTATGCTTCTCTTAATAGTAGTAGTAGTTGTTGGAGATATCAATAGCTTTTTTCTGTCTATTTACAACAACCAACTTTCAAGCAACAGTCAGTCTTCACAGTCATGATTGTAACTATTCACTTAATAGAAATAATAATTTCCTATTACTTATTAGTATTAATGAAGCAAACATTGTTTTCATGTATCAGGAAACATTTCCATGTATTACAAACACTAGATTGTTCTTTCCCATTTCAAAATAAACCTTTGTTAAAATTAGCTCTACCAATAATCATAACTCTCACCCATTGTGGGGAATTTACTACGAACACATCAATGCATATCAAATTTATGTCATGCACATTCAATAAAATTCCAAACACACCCCAACCATAAACGTTTTGCTCAATGAAACAGATCAATAGACAAATCAAAGAAGGGGTGGGGAGGAGGCATCAAAACAACCATTATTAATCATAGATGTGTCAAGAATTAAGCCTAATCATAAGCCAGTAACCAACATTTCAAAATTCTACAAAGAAGTTGTATATTGCTCATAAGAAACTCAATACCTAACATCTAAATAACCATCTAAATCCAAAACTCAATACCCTAAACCCTAAACAAACCCAAAATATAAACAAACCCGGAAACATAATCCGAACTCAAAAAAAAATAAAGCTTCAATCTTTTTTAACAGTTCTATTGGAAATTCAAAACAGAAACCCAGAAAAAAAAAAAAAAAAACTTTCACAATAGATTCTTTGATTTTTCCCACTATTTCTTAGCATACACACGGTGAAACACACTTTGCATTTTGCATAAAGGGACTCACCTTTTTTTTTTTTTTTTTCAGAGACCACGTAGACTGAAGGACTTCAAAGCTCTGTGATGACCGTTTCATACATCTCTGTTCTTTTGGCGAGGGTATCTGTGTGAGGGTGGAAAGGGTGACTGACAGAGGCGTGAGACTGGGTTGGTGAGTGAGAGAGTGAGAGGGTGAGCGACGGTCGGCGTGGGTGAGGCTGACATGGTGAGAGTGGGTCAGCAACAAGTTTTTAGTGTGAGAGTGGGTCGGTTTGTGTGAGAGTGAGAATGCTCTGGTTTGTGTGAGAGTGAGAGGGTGTGGGTGTGAGTGTGAGTGAGAGTGAGAGTGAGAGTGAGAGAGTAGAGACAGAGACATCTTTAAATTTTGAAAAAGCCCTATTGGAAACCGAGTCTCTAAGACTCGATTTCCATGGGCTTCCACCTGGATACTTTGGCATACTAATTGCCACGTCATACACACATGGAAATCGAGTCTTAGACACTCGATTTTCATGTGAATGCCAAGTGGCAAATAAGCCACATCAGATCTGATCCAAACATACAAACCGAGCCTCAAAGACTTGATTTATAGTCCCAAAATCGAGTCTTTGAGACTCGAGATGTTAGTATGTAAAATACATTGGTAACCACGCCTACTAACTAGATAGTTGGTAACCACGCCTACTAACTAGATAGTTGGCCAATCTTGGTTAAATTGCAATTTTGTTCGTTTTGTTGTTGTTGTGTATTGGGTTTACAATGTGGAGGATTTGGTTTGAGTTGGAGAAGTGTGTAGGAAATTTACCCGCGAGTGATTTGGGTGTGGCTCATTTTTTTTTTTTTTTAATATCATTTTTTTAATTTTCTTTAAATCCGAAATTTATTAAAAAAAGAGCCAAAATGACGTAGTTTAACTCAATTAACGGCAGGACATAACTGAAATTTAACGAAGTACCAAATTGAGAACAATTAAAAGTTAAAGGACTGACATGACAAAACTGAAAGTTAGAGAACTGAATGAAAAAGACTGAAAATTAGAGAGTCAGTTTTGCATTTTTGCCAAAAATCTAATATAAAATAGTTCACTTGAAGTTTGTAATCCTGCCGTCCTCATTTTGGATATCATTTTTCACTTCACTTCAGTCATAGTCCAGTGTCTAATATATTCACTTTCAATGACCTTAAATAACCCTATTATCTTTTATTAACTTTTAATTAAGTGAATTCTAGTTAACTTAATTGGTAAAGTCAATTGAATAAGAAATTTGAGGTTCAATTTTCGCTTACACTACAAACTAATCAATGTCTTACTATCATTAGAAGCGGATGCTATTGGTTGAAATTCATTTAAAAAAAAATTAATTGTATAAAGCTAGCTAATCCCATTTACAAACATAAGAGCCCAGCTCTGGCAGCATAGTCGTTAGAGAGCTCCCATGCTGTGTCTAAAACCCACCCACCTTTTCAAACGCTTTCCCTCCTCTCTTCTATTCTCTACATATTCAACTTTCAACTACCTTAACTGTCACCTCAACTACTTCCTCTCTAACCAAACCTCAACGCTCCAATCTCTCCTCCAATCTCATGCTCTCATCATCGCCAGTGGCAACTCAAACAACCTGTTCATAGCCTCAAAGCTTATCTCTCTCTATTCCTCTCTCAACAAACCCACTTTTTCCACCAAAGTGTTTGACTCAGTGTCTCCCAAAGACACATTTCTTTGGAACTCTGTAATCAAATCCCACTTCTCTAATGGCAATTACTCTCAAGCCCTTGAATTTCATCTCCAAATGCGAGCATTTGATACCCCACTTGATCAATTTACCATTCCAATGGTTGTTTCTACTTGCGCTGAGTTGATGTTGCTAGACCATGGCAAGAACATTCATGGGTTGGTTTTGAAACTCGGGCTCTTTGCGGGGAATTCCGCGGTTGGGTCTTCATTTGTGTATATGTATGTCAAGTGTGCTCAAATGGATGATGCATATCTTATGTTTGATGAAATGTGTGTTAGAGACATGGTTGCTTGGACCGCACTTGTGATTGGGTGTGTGCAGAATAATGAGAGTGAGAAGGGTTTGGAGTGTCTTTGTGAGATGCATAGGGTGGGTGGGGATGGTGAGAGACCAACTTTTAGAACATTAGAAGGTGGGTTTCAAGCTTGTGGGAACCTGGGTGCTTTAGTTGAAGGTAGATGCTTACATGGTTTAATAGTAAAAACTGGAATTGGGTGTTCACAAGTTGTTCAATCTTCACTTTTGTCCATGTATTCCAAGTGTGGGATCCCTGGAGAAGCTTACCGTTCTTTTTGTGAAGTAACTAATAAAGATCTTCTCTCATGGACATCACTCATTGGTATTTATTCAAGATTTGGGCTTATGGCTGAGGGCTTGAGTTTGTTTTTTGAAATGCAGGAGAATGAAATATACCCAGATGGAATAGTTATCAGTTCCATACTTCTGGGATTTGGTAATTCCATGATTGTCTCTGAAGGAAAAGCCTTTCATGGATTAATCATAAGGCAGTATTATGTATTGGATATGATGGTTCATAATGCATTATTGACCATGTATTGCAAGTTTGGATTATTATCTCTTGCAGAGAAGCTCTTTCGTAGAGTACCTGAAGCAAACAAAGATTCTTGGAACAATATGATTTTTGGCTATGGTAAGGCAGGGCTGGAAGCTAAGTGCATAGAATTTTTTAGAGAGATGCAATGCATTGGCATTGAACCGGATTCAAATAGCTTGGACTCTATGGTTTCTTCATGTTCCCAACTGGGAGCAACCTATCTTGGCCGTTCACTTCACTGCTACATAATTAAACATTCAATGGATGAAAATGTCATGGTAGTTAGTTCACTCCTGGACATGTATGTGAAAGCTGGCAATTTGAATATTGCATGGAAAATATTTTGTGGGACACAGAGGGATATCATCTCATGGAACACATTGATCTCCTCTTATACTTACTGTGGGCACTATGCAGAGGCTGTAGCCCTATTTGAAGAAATGATTTCAGAAAACTTGCAACCCAACTCAGCAACATTGGTAATAGCGCTTTCGGCTTGTTCTCATCTTGCATCTCTTGAGAAAGGAGAAAGGGTTCACCGTTACATTAAGGAAAGAGGGATTGAGTCTAATATTTCTCTGGCCACTGCATTGGTTGATATGTATGCAAAATGTGGGCAACTTGAAAAAGCAAGAAAATTGTTCAACACAATGAAAGAGAGGGATGTTATATCTTGGAATGTGATAATCTCAGGTTATGGAATGCATGGTCATGCAAAATCTGCTATAGAGATATTCCAGCAGATGGAGAAATCAAATGTTAAACCAAATGGACTCACTTTCCTTGCTCTTCTTTCAGCCTGTACTCATGCTGGGCTTGTCAAAGAAGGGAAGTGTCTATTTAATAGAATGCAAGACTATTCCATAAAACCCAACTTGAAGCATTATTCCTGTATGATAGATCTTCTAGGAAGGTCAGGTAATCTACAAGAAGCTGAACTATTGGTCCTTTCAATGCCATTTTCTCCTGATGGTGGGGTGTGGGGTGCTTTGTTAAGTGCTTGTAAAATTCACAATGAAATTGAGACCAGTGTAAGGATTGCAAAGTATGCTATTGAGACTGACCCAGAAAATGACGGGTACTATATAATGATGTGCAACATGTATAATTCTGTTGGGAGGTGGGAGGAGGCTGAAAGGGTAAGAGAAATGATGAATGAAAGGAATGTGGCAAAGAGAGCTGGTTGGAGTACACTCTAGGTTATATGAATTTCCTTAGATTCTTGTTGGGGTATCTCTCTTACCTTTGGACTTGATAGGTATATAATTATATAAGGAACTTTAGGATCCACCTCAATTCTGAAAGCCAACAACAGAAATGAAATAGGTCAATGTACAAGGAGCCTGAATTTTGCTTCAATTCAGAATGTGGCTGGCATTGCTGTTGCACTACTGTGGCTCACTGGTAATCTTCCTGTTCACTGTGTTCCAAACCCCCCTTGGTTTCTTTTTTTTTTGGGGGGGGGGGGGGGGGGGGGTGGTACACAGCACTCATAAACTACATGGAACATAAAAAAATTAGAGAACATACAAGTAAAGTAGTGACTCAGGCTCGATCGGTTATTTGGCTGGGTCCCATCCAATCACTGCATCATGGACATGTAACACTGCACCCTTTTGCTTTACTTAATTGTGTTTTAACTTCTTTGAACCTTTTTGTATGGGTATATGGGTTGTGAGTTCTTTTCCTTATCTATGCATGAAACCTGTCCATTTTTTGTACCTCCATATCTATAATGTAAAACTTCTCACTTGTGCCTTTACAACAGGAAAGCCAACTTTGTCGGTCAAGCAAGCAATTTGAATAAAGACCATGAGAGGGATGATGGGTTCAACATATGCCAAGTCTTCTGCATTAAATGTGGCCTGGTCCAGGAAGCAGGTGCCTTAAGTGCTTCATTAGCACACCCTTGAAAATTTTGTAATAATATAGAATCTATATTTAATAGTTTAGGGGGAAAACTATAGATTTTCCTTGACTTATTTTCTCCATATTGACCAAAAAACTTTCGCCCTCCATTGTCTTTCCCAGATTATCAATTTGATTTGTAGAATTGTATTCAAAAGTGAGTAAGCTGTTTGCGACTATAGTAGGTGTGGTCATTTTCCATTAAAGGATTGTGGCGTCTTGTGGCAAAAAAGAAGATGAATTTGATCTTTTTGGGTTTGAGTACAAGGTGAGGTATTTGAAATCCCGTTATGTTGTTTTAATATGCTTTTGTATACTTTTAGGGCATTTTCATGTGCTTTCACTTTCGTCTTTCTTTTCTTTTGGATTGTAAGGGGGCATTAACTCCTAAGCTCAGAGTTCTTTTCCCCATAAACAATTTTGCAGTTTGATTTTTATTTCTGTTAGAGAGAGCCTCATTTTTTCAGTTTGTTTTATCCATATAAATCAATTTGAGAGTAGAAAATCTTCATATTCATGACAGAAATTTAATTTCTGCAGCCCTGGTTTGTTTGTTTTGTTTTGCTTTATTTTATTTTTTATTTTTAAATTTATGCTTTTCTCCATATTTTGCCTTTTGATTATTTTTTGATATATGTTAGGAATGCTAAGGAGAGAATGTTATGTGGAAATCGAATAAATTATGTGGCAGTTCAGGGCAAAGATCCAAAATCTAGTCTGTAGTCATCAAAGCAATAGAATAAATATTTTCCCCTGATGTATGCTTTTCTGTTGTCTGGCCTCTAATTGACACATTAATTTTCAGTCTGGTATTTGGAGATTACAAATGAGACCAGTAAACCACTCTACTTCATGCTACTAACATTCTTGTCAAAAAAGGCATACTGGAATTAATTTCTAAATTTTTGGTTGTTGTATTTCATAACTAATGCATTCCTCTTGTTGCTTGTATGATTTTAACAGAAGCTTAACCTTTGCTTGCAGTGGAACCTACTCCATCAATGATATCTAGAACTACCTCGTAGCTCTTTTAGAAACATAAGATACTTCATTTCCTACTGTGCTCCAAAACCTGACAATATTATGATTATTGTTGCTCTCTTTTTGCAACCAGCAGTGTAAATTATCGAGGAAACCAAAGATAGGTCAGAAGTTTATCAAATTGAGTTCCTTCTTGCTTCCTACAGTTTTTACCAATAGATGCAGTGGTTACTTGATGTTGCTAACCAGCAGGAGAAAAACATTGAATATCATTCTCAATATTAGTTTGAGGTGAGTTGTTTCCATGGTCCATGTTATAACTGTGTATTTGTTGTTGTTGGTGTAATAATTTAATTTTAAGATTTTGGTGGAGCATTGTTGGATAATATTGAGCATAGAAAATAATGAAGTCACTCGACTCCCTTTTCATCATTATTTGTTAGAATATGAGCAAATCTAGAGTTGTTTGCCCGCTTGTGAAAAGTCAAGAGTACAAAATGCAAAATGCCATTGTATCTTGGTTGTGCTAGAATGTCATTTGAAGGGAAGGGATCAAAGGTCTATTTTTTACCATAGGACAAAAAGGAAAAGGGGGCAAAATAGGCAGTTTTTTTTGTTTTTTATTTTTTTAATTATTAAATAGAAAGCCAGGTATTTAAGTCCCCTATGTTGAACTCTTGAGCCTAAATGATGGTGCCCTATACTCTTTTTTAAGCTTTTCTTTCAAGGGGAGGGAGGAGGCAGGGACAAAATTGAACCCGTGACATGGAAACTAGGGTAGGTTCCAATTAGACTACAAGTTTGTTGGTGGTGCCATATAGTCTTAACCTTCTCATGAGCCCTTCTCCAACTCCATTAAATTTTAAGTTTTGATATACCAAATCTATGATATGAAACACAGCCAGTGAGTTTGCTAGTCAAATAAATGTAATTCTTGGAATCAGGCAGGATGTGTTGAGCCTACCCAGATCCTAGTAAACTAGGTGTCCCTCATAAATAAAGTTGTGTTTATAGGATTCTCAAATAATAAAAAGAAAAAGAAGGCTGAGTTTAACTGTTTATAGAGCTATAGAGTAAGGTATGGTACCCTCCTTACTCTTCCACTGATAAATTTAGTTACAATTCCTTTTTCACAGTTTTTTTTTTAGAATAATTATGATTAGTAAATGTTAGTAATGGTGTCAGATGTGAAAATAATGTCTAATAAAAAAATTGTATCCCCTAATATTATCTTGAAAATTTTCAACTAAGAAACAGGTTGCCCTATTTTAATTTGCCCCAAGTCAACTATAACTTGAAATCAAACTTGGCTGTACCTTTAATGGCATAAAATAAGGGGATCGGCTCCCCTCCCATTTTAAAGAGTAATGCTATAGAGTAATGAAATTGAGACAGGAGTAAGGATTGTGAAGTATGCTATTGAGACTGACCCAGAAATGATGGGCACTATATAATGATGTGCAACATTTATAATTCTGTTAGGAGGTGGGAGGAGGCTGTGGGGTAAGAGAAATGGAGAATGAAAGGAATGTGGCAAAGAGAACTGGTTGGAGTACACTCTAGCTAGGTTAGACGAATTTCCTTTGATTCTTGTAGAGGGATCTCTTTTACCCTTGGCTTGATAATTATACAATTATATAAGGAGCTTTAGTATCCATCTCAATTCTGATAGCCAGCAACAGAAATGGAAATAGATCAATACACAAGGGGCTTGAATTTTGTTTCAATTCAGAATGTGGCTAACATTGCTGTTGCACTACTGTGGCTCACTGGTAATCTTCCTGTTCACTGTGTTCCAAACCCCCCTCCCATTGTTTTTTTTTTTTTGGGGGGGGGGGGGGCAAGGGGGCAGGGGGCAACACAGAAATCATACCTGGAACCCCCATCATAGGCAAAACATAAAAAATTTAAAAAAAAAAGAAAAAGAGAAAATTCAAGTAAAGTAGTGACTCAGGATGGATCGCTTATTTTGGCTGGGTCCCATCCAGTCACTGCATCAGTACAGATCATTTCAGTGACCTGAAGTAACATTAAGGGTGCATCTGTATAAGCTATTTGAAAACGGTGTTTTGAGTTTAAAATGAGCCTTTGTAAAAAAGCTATGAGGAGTTGTGGTTGCAAAACAGAGTTTTGAGTTTTAAAAATGGTATTTTAAACTCTCAAAACGCCTAACCAAATGGGCCCTAAGTAGAGTTGATATGCTGTGTTTCTGGGAGATTATGGACCATGTAGCATTGCACTCTTTTGTTTTACTTAATTGACTTTTAACTTCTTTGAACCTTTTTGTATGGGTATATGGGTTGTGACTTGTGAGTTCTTTTCCTTATCTATGCATGAAACCTGTCTATTTTTCATACCTTCCCATCTATAATGTAAAAACTTCTCACTTGTGCCTTTACAACAGGAAAGCGACCTTAATCAGTCAAGCAAGCAATTTGAATATAGACTATGAGAGGGATGGTGCGTTCAACATATGCCGAATTTTCTACAATAAATGTGGCCTGGTCCAGGAAGCAGGTGTCTTAAGTGCTTCGTTAGCATACCTTTGGAAATTTAGTAACAATATGGAATCTATTTTCAATAGTTTAGGGGGAAAACAATAGATTTTCCTTGACTCTCCATATTGACCAAATAAACTTACACTCTCCATTGTCCTTCCCAGATAACCCATTTGGTTTGTAGTCAAAAGTGAGTAAGCTGTTTGCAACTATAGGAGGAGTTGTCATTTTCCATTCAAGGATTGTGGTGTCTTGTGTCAAAAAAGAAGATGATTTTGATCTTTTTGGGTTTGAGTACAAGGTGAGATATTTATCTTTTATACATTGAAAATCTGTTACGTTGTTTTGGTATGCTTTTGTATTCTTTAAGTGCATTTTCATGTGCTTTCACTTTCTTTTATTATTTTTATTTTTAATTTTTATGGAGGGGAAGGGGAAATTAACTCTTAATCTCAGAGTTCTTTTCCCCCTAAATAATTTTGCATTTTTTTTAATATTTTTTTATTTCTGTTAGAGAGAGTCATGTTTTTCAGTTTGTTTTATCTTTATGCATCAATTTCAGAGGAGAAAACCTTCAATTTCATGACAGAAATTTAATTTCTCTATCCTTTGCCTGTTGATTATTGTTTGATAATTGCTAGGAATGCTAAGGAGAGAATGTTATGTGGAAATCGAATAAATTATGTGGCTGTTCAAGGAAAAGATCCAAACTCTAGTCTGTAGTCATCACTGCAATTGATTGCAATTATTACTAAGTGGAGTTTCTCACAACTTGAGGAAAGCAAGTCAAAATTGTTGATGTGGGACATATATGACTTTTCTCTACCCACTAAGATTAGTTGTTAATCTATCGAGATAAGATTCACTATGTTGAGATCAGTTATTGACCTTCAATTATTTTATGTTTTTTAAGCAATTTATGTATCCCTGGATATATTTAGTAACTTTAGTTGTCTACAAATGAATAATGCTTGCAGTAATACTTCCCCCTGATGTGTGCTTTTCTGTTGTTTTAGCCTCGAATCGAAACATTTATTTTCAGTCTGGTATTTGGAGATTCCAAATGAGACCAGGAACCTACTTCATCTTGCTAACATTCTTGTCAAATAAAGCAAACTGGAATTAATTTTTACATTTTTGGGTGCTGCATTCCATAACATATGCATTCCTCTTGTTGCTTGTATGATTTTAACAGAAGCTTAGGTTATGTTTGGTAACAATTTTTATTTTCTATTTTCAAAAACTTGTTTTTGGGAATATAAAGAAAAATTATCATGTATGGGCATGACATAGGATTCTTATAACATAGAACAAATTTATTGGAAACTAGCTACTAACCCATGCAATGCACGAGAACTTGTTTGTATGGTAGACTAAAATAATTTTATGAAATATTTAATTGATTATAAAACTATACCATTGCATAAATTGTTCCTATCTGGCTTGAATTTGTGTTACAATTTGATGAAAAAAATCAAAGCTCAAAATATTAGTGAATTAGAAGATTCATTGCCTTGGTATTGTTGAAACAAAATATATATATATATATATATATATATATATATATATGGCTACACAATAAAGAAATATAAGAGAAAAATTAGTTATCTTCAAAAGAATAACCCATAGTATAGTTGTTGAAGTCTTCCAAACATGTTCAGCTATTGTTAAAACTAATGCACAATTTTAGATGTTAAGACTTTCAAATGCCAAAAAATAAAAAAAATAATAAATAAAAATTAGAAGATTCTAAGCCTAGAATTATTGAAACAATAGAAAAAATATATGACTAGAGTCACTACACAAAAAAGATATATAAGAGAAAGATGCTGTTGAAATATGCAAAATAGTTTCAGATAATGCAAAAAATAAACCCAAAAATTCAGATGAAACTAAAGAATTAGAAAATTCGGTGCCTACAAATTATTGAAACAAAATATAAACAAAAAAAAATATTTAACTACACATAGAGAAATAGAAAAAAAAGATGTTCTACCATCAAAAGAATAATCCATTGCTATATAATTCTTGAAGTCTGCATGAAAATTTCAAATGTTACAAAAAATTAACCAAAAAGTCAGAAATTAAAACACAATGGAATTATTTAGATAAACCAATCTATGAGTGGGTTGAATCTAGCGCCAAGTTTACCCTAGGATAATAGCTAGTTGTTGAGACTTGAGATTGAAATTATATATATAATATATTACGAAGGAGTATGATAAGCTTAGAACTCCGAACTAATAGAATTTAGTAGTATCATGGCATTGTAAATCTATAAAATAAAATAAATATATACAAAAAATTAGCAATCTTGATTTAAAGTTTAAAAATATCCAAAGAGATTTTTATTTTTATAATCTAAACAATTGAATTAGTTTGCCACTTAAACTTATTTGATAATGTATAATATGTGTATTGTATCCCAAGTAAACTTGTTCATAATAACAAAAAAGAATCAAGAATTTACGTTAATTACAGATGTTGTGTTCTATTGTTAGTCTTTTGTTTTGTAAAACTTCTAACTTAAAAAACCTTGTGCCGTGTGAGGAGGAAAGAGACTTGGGAAGAGCTATTATTCAACAATAAGATAAGAAGAAATAAGTAGTAATATTATTATTATAAAATTAAAAAAATGTTGTCAAAAAATTGATAAGTGGTAAAAATTTGATGCCAAGACAATTAGATTTCATACGTCACAGCTTCTAGTATTCAAACTCATAAAATTCAGATAGAAGGAGAGTTTTAGAAATATAAAATCAGAATTTTTGTTTTTTTTATTTAAATAATGCTTAAGTTAGACTTATTAGAGAGATAGAGTTTCACTTCTTATTAAGTTTTGATTAAACAAAAATAATTTATTTTAAAAAAATGATAATGATGAGTTTGAGTTTAACTTAGACTTGTTAGAGAGATAAAGTTTCACTCCTTGTTAAGTTTGGATTAAACAAAAATAATTTTATTTAAATATTGTGAAAACTTCAAAAGTTTCGGTTACACACACACACAAGCCTCTAAGCACGTGTGTGAACGCGTGTTTAGAGACTCTTTTATTTATTTAGGTAAAAGTTAATAATTTGTATATATTATAATTTTTAAAAAAAATATTTTTATTTTTCAAACAAATAAAAAAGATAAACTTTAGAGATAAACAATAATTGTAATTTTTTTTTGAACGTGAAGGGAAAAAAATCATATATTTAAGAATTCTTAAATAATAATTAAATATAGGAATTGAAATTAAAAATAATAATTTTTTGAAGAGAAAATTACTTAAATATATTGTTACTAAGATTTGAACTGTAGTGCTAACTCATTAAATAGGACAGATTCATTAAATTAGAAGCGTGTTTTCATTGACTTTTGAAAACTAAAAACTGAAAACAACATTTTGCATGTTTTCAGTTTCCTTCACAAATTGAGTTTTGAGAACAATTCTTGTTTTCTGTCCATTTTGGGTTGCTAAACAAGTTTTTTAGTTTAAAAAATATAAAATTATTTTTGAAAAAAGAAAATAAGGGAAAAAAACAGTTATCAAACATACTCTTAACATTTGCTTACAGGGAACCTACTTCATCAATAATATCTAGAACTACCTCATATCTCTTTTAGAAACAATAGGTACTTCCCATTTCCTACTACGCTCCCAAACTGACAATATTCTGATTATTATTGCTCTCTTTTTTGCAACCAGCAGTGTGAAATATTGAGGAAAGCAAAGATAGGTCAGCAGTTTATCAAATGGAGGTCCTTCTTGCTTCCTACAGTTTTTAACAATAGATGCAGTAGTGGTTACTTGATGTTACTAACCAGCTGGAAAAAAGCATTGAATATCATTCTCAATATTAGTTTGAGGTGAGTTGTTTCCATGGTCCATGTTATAACTGTGTATTTGTTGTTGTTGGTGTAATAATTTAATTTTAAGATTTTGATGGAGCATTGTTGGATAATATTGAGCATAGAAAATAATGAAGCCACTTGACTCTCTTTTCATTATTATTTGTTAGAATATGAGCAAATCTAGAGTTGTTTGCCTGCTTGTGAAAAGTCTTGAGTACAAAATTACAAATGTATCTTGGTTGTGCTATAATGTCATTTGACGGGAAGGGATCAAGGGTTTTTTTTTTTTTTTTTTTTTTTTTTTTTTACTTACCATAGAACAAAAAGGAAAAGGGGGCAAAAAAGGCAGGGTCATTTATTTATTTTTTTTTTAAATTACTAAATAGAAAGCTAGGTATTTAACTCCTTTACGTTGAACTCTTGAGTCTTGAGCCTAAATAAGTGTACCCTATACGCTTTTTTAAGCTTTTCTATGGAGGGGAGGGAGGAGGCAGGCAGTGGCGGAGAATGAATGAATGATTGTGTCAGGTTAAACTCAAATCATATATATACACTACTTAAAATAAATAAATAAATAATTAAAAAAAATTTTAAAAAAACCACTTATGAGTGTGTATGAAAAAAAAAAAATATATATATATATATATATATATAATTATCGACTTTAATATGTATATATACACACCCTGATATAAGATTTTTTTTTAAGAGAAACTTATAATCTTCTTACACTTTAATGAGTATACAAAAATCGTATAATTGGCTAACAATATACAAATATATAGAACCAAAAAAAGAAAAAGAAAAAAGAAAAAAAAAACCCTAATATGGTATATTCCATCAAAGTCATGTTCAATAATAATACTTCACATAATAAACTTCATCAATTATTATTTTTATAGCAAAATTATTCATAATTTCATTTTTAATATATAAATTGTTTGCAAAACTTCATTCATGTTTGACAAATCAAAATCATAATGTTACAATTGAAGTCTCATGTGAGTTTTTTTTTTTTTTTTTTTGATAAATTACAAAATTGGTCCCTATCCTTTACATTATATTTCAATTTAGTCCCTAGCATTTAAATTGTGTCAATTTGGTCCCAAACATTTTCAGTGTTGTATCAATTTGATCTTTGCCGCTAAGTGTTGGATGAAAAATACTAATGCGACAAATGACCCAAATAAAATATTATTTTTTTGCCATGTCAACTTATTGCCACGTCATATTTGATTAAAAAAAATTAAAAAATATTACTCAACATGATCAAAATCTTCAAGTCTCATATAGAAAACCCATCTTTGTTACAAGTTATAACCCACAATCTAGAGCTTCATGTTTTGGTCGAGAGAGAAAGGGTGAGGCTTGAAGATCACTAACTATAGTGCTTGACGATGAGGAATGGTAGTGAGGACTGGTGTTGAGGTTGTTCCGATTCCTCTACTGGCCCGATGGTATACTCTCTCTCTCTCTCTCTCTCTCTCGGTTGAAATGGGTCATTGGATTTGTTCATTTCAGGTAGTGTTTTGGGGCTTGGTTGAGATCTATTGAAGGTTGGACTTTGAGATGGTGGCGGCATGGCAGCTTAAGTTTGAGTTGCTTCTTTGTTTAAAATGGGTTTTTGGGCGATTGAATAGCAAAAGGGTTTGGAATGTAGTGTTGTCTCTCATAGATGATTTGGTGTTAAAGGAAATTTGATGGGGTTGAGCTTCCTACTGATAGGCAAAGATACATATTCTTTTAGTTCTTTGGTTCAGCGGACATTTGCAAATGACAATATATCTTCTTCCTTGTGAAAATTTTGTATTCTTGTCTTTATAATTTGTTACTTTTGAGAGGAAACAATACACTTATGTGGGGTTTGTTACAGGTAATGTTTTAGGATTCTCAGGAATGTTTAAAGATTCTTATATTTTGTTGCAAATCATGTTAGGAAATCAAATGCTAGGGGAATCTAGATTCCCCCTTTAAGCCTCTCTCAGTAGGAATGTGAATTCCCTTTAAAACAGGTGGGTATCCAAATTCTCAAGATTAAAGGAAATTTTATTTTTTTATAAATTGACAATTTTAACCATTTTTCCTTATCATTTAAGCAATTAAGATAAAATATAAAATAAATTATCAATATATTTTCCCTTGTCTTTATCTTTTCTCGCCAAAACAACATAAACAAGATAGACAACTTTGTTGATATATTCTTTAACAAAGTTCTATTTAGGTTTCATGTGTGGAAAAAAAGAAGTTTGAAGGGGACCCTTCATTATTGCCAGGTATGGATTAAGCTCTTTTAAAAATTATTATTAAGAATAAAACATTTGAGAATATAAATAGTTATTTTTGTATTGTACTTATCATTTTGAAATATTAGACTACAGTTTTAATGAATTTGTCATAATTAATAGTTTATATTTTGTTTTTCATTATTTATTTAGAGGAATTTTTTTTTTTTTTTCTAAAGGACTTGGTAGTTCACATTCAAATCTAATGAACTTGTCATGTTGAAATGTTAGACTACAGTTTTAATGAATTTGTCATAATTAATAGTTTATATTTTTTTTTCATTATTTATTTAGAGGAAGATTTTTTTTTTAAAAGGACTTGGTAGTTCACATTCAAATCTAATGATAATTCATTTAAATAAATAATTCATTTAAGATTTCTAAGAATAAATCAAACATTATCATCTCACATTTATAGGAATCTTAAGAGATTGCCAAAAGTAATGTAGATTCCCCTGTATCAAATGCCACATTAGTGTGTACTTTAATTATTCCTTCTACTTTAAAAAAATTCTTATAAATCCAAAAGCAAAATCAATGGGTTAGCCCAACATTTTTGTAGGGCTTCTGTGATAAACTCTGTTTGTAATATCAAAAAAAAAAAAAAAAAAAAGGCAAATTGATTAATGACATCCTAATAGTAGGGGAAAATTACTTTTTTATTTTATTTTATAAATGTAATATGATGTGGTGATACAAGTGTTAGTTGACAATTTTTTTTTATTTGGACCATTAGCCACATCAACATTTTTCATTCAACACTTAATGGCAGAGATCAAATTGACACAACACTAAAAAGATTCGGGACCAAATTGATACAATTGAAAGATTAGGGACGAAATTGAAATATGGTGTAAAGGATAGAGACCAATATTGTAATTTACCTATTTTTTTAATAAAATCTTGATAATAGAATATTTCAGCCAAATTGCATATATTATCAATATTAATGATTTGTAAGCATTAATGGAATTTGAAATTGAACTAAAAATTAGGGGCTATTTACTCACAAAATTTACTACCTAATTATGTCATTCTATTACAAATGTATTTAAACTCTAAACTTTCTTTCTTTTTCTTTTTTTGGAAAGGATTACTAGATGAGATTAGTTGGGTCAATGCTTTCTTTAATTTTTTGGGGGGAGGGGGGGAAACTCCAATTTTTTTCATATAACCTTTAAAGATTTATAAGATATACTTATATTTAAAAAAAAAATTAAAAATTTTGGAGGGACCATGGCCCCCAACCATGTATGTGGCTCTGCCACCGGAGGCAGGGACAAAGATGAACTCGTGACACGAAAATTAGGGTAGGTTCCAATTGAACTACAAATTTGTTTGTGGTGTTTTATAGGCTTTACCTTCTCATAAACTCTTTTCCGACCAACTCCATTAAATGTAAGTTTTAATACCAAATCTATGATATGAAACAGCGGCGAAAATGGCCAAATGGCCATAACATCCTAACTATTTAGTTAGTAGACCGGTTTTGAAACTATATTTTTTATTAGCAACTCGAGTCTAAGAGACTCGATTTTGGCCTATAAATCGAGTCTTTAAGACTCGATTTTCATGGTCTAATCACATCTGATGTGGCATCTTTTTCCATGTGGCGACCACTTGAAAATCGAGTCTCTAAGACTCGATTTATAAACCAAAAAAATTTAAAAAAACTTTAAGTCTCAAGCGTAGCCTCACCTCACCAAATTAGATCAGATTAGAGAGAGAGAAAGAGTCAGATTAGATCAAAGAGAGGGAGACCAGATCAGATCAGATCAGAGAGAGAGAGAGAAAGAGCTCGTGCAGCCTAGGCCGTGTGACCCATGCCACCAAGCTCGTGCGACCCAGGCCGCCAGGCTCGTGCGGCCTGGGGTTCGCCGCGGCCTGGGTGGGTTTGATTTTTTCTGGCTTCTTTTCTTCGTCTTTGTCTTCGGCTTTTTTTTTTTTTTTTTTTCCTTCTGGCTCTGATTTCTTTTTTGCTGGTGCTATTGTTTTGTTATATATGGGCTTATAAATCGAGTCTCTAAGACTCGATTTCCATGTGGACACCACGTGAAAAAAGATGCCACATCAGATGTGATTAGACCATGAAAATTGAGTCTCAAAAACTCGATTTATAGGCCAAAATCGAGTCTCTTAGACTCGAGTTGCTAATAAAAAATATAATTTCAAAACCGGTCTACTAACTAAATAGTTAGGATTTTATGGCCATTTGGCCATTTTCGCCTGAAACAGCCTGTGAGTTTACTAATTAATTAAACAAATCTATTTCTTGGAATTAGGCAGGATGTGTCAAAGCCTAACCAGATCCTAATCAAACTTGGGTGTAGCTTTAATGGCATAAAATAGGAAACACATGTACAACCGTTGAGAAAATAGCAATGAATTGGCATAAGTTGGGGGCTTCCAACTGGGTCCCTTGTACAAAACTAGTGAAATTTTATCATCATAGTAGACGGGTCTGGTTTCTATACAGTGGCCAGTAGCCACTACTAATTCTTCCATGCACTTGACGTGATGTGATACGCATGAGTCATTACCATTTTTAAAGACATGCATCGTGCCATGTTTTTAGTGCACAACCGCATTGCCCCAACCATATTTGCAGCATCTTATTACGCGAGTTTGACTTGAATCCCAGTAGAGATCGTGTTTGGTTGCCTTCATTATTCGGTGAGTTAATGTCAGCTTTAACTATAATTAATTATGGAAAAAATTAATTAATATAAGGGTATGTTTGTTTGAAGGTGAAATAGAGATGATGAAAAATTTTAGAGAGAAAATAGAAATGAAATTTTTTTTAAAGTATGTTTGGTTGAGCGGAGAGGAAAGACAATTAGTGATAAGACCTATGTATTTTCTCTCCTGACCTACCAAAAGATTTTCTCCTCAAAATAGAAAGAAAATTGAGAGGAAGAAATATATCCTTAAAATTCACTTTCAAGTCTCCTATGTGTTGGCTTTTTATTTTTTCCTTTCATTTTTTCTTCTTTGTTACCGACGTGTTGACTCCTCTCTTTTTTTTTCTTTTTTTCATTTTTCCTTGATTTTTTTTTCTTTGTTATTGACGTGATGGTTTTCATTTTTTCTTTTTTCTTTTCATTTTTTCTTCTTTGTTACTAACGTGTTGCCTTCTTTTTCTTCTTCTTTTTTCCTTGATTTTTTTTTCTTTGTTACTGACGTGATGGTTTTTATTTTTTATTATTTTTTTGTTCTTTTCTTTTGTTTGAACGTAGCTTCTTTTCTTTTCTTTTCTTCTTTTTATTTTCTTTTGACTTTTTCTGGATGTGTAGCTTTCTTCTTCTTCTTCTTCCTTTCTTTTTTTTTTTTTTTTTTTTTTTTTTTGTGCTCGTTTCTCATTAATTTTGTTTAGTTTTTTTTTGTTCTTTTAAAAAAAAAAAAAAAATTTTGTTATGCTTTTTTTTTTTATATACTTTAATTAGTGTCTATCTATATATAATTTTTTAAAAAAGTTAATGTGTTACCTTTTATTTTATGTTATTTAATAGGGACATGATAGTCAATTTATACAAATTTTATTTTCAACAAAACAAAAAAAAATTTCCATTCATCCACTTTTCCACCCTCCCAACTAAATACAAATGAGGGAAACTAAAATATTTTCTATCATCTCACTTTTCTATCCTCTCTGCATTTTCTATCCCTTCACTTTTCCATTCTCCCAACCAGACAAACCCTAAGATAATGACAGCTTAACTATAATTAACTAGCCTCATCACACGCGCTTAGTGCATGTGATGAGGCTTTTTATTTTTTATTTTTTAAGTTTACACGTTTTACTCATGGCAGTTTTATTTTATTTTATTTTTTATTTTAATAAGAAGTTGTACTAGTACTTGACTACTAATGTGAGAGAGAAATGCAGAGGTGGGAAAAAAGAAGCGTAATGATAAATAAAAAAGAGAGGTGCTACATCCAGTCGTCCATAACATTTTCATAACAAATCATAGGTGGTTAGTTGTTATTAGTTCTAATTTGAACCAACCACTGAAATTACTTTTATACTCCACCAAAAACAACTCGTAACAACCTGCCACATTGGATTTGTTGTGAAAATATTGTAGACATGGCATTTCTAAAAAAAAATGGTATGTTTGTGGGGAAAAAAAAGCAGTTTTATTTTTTATTTTATATTTCAAAAAGAAGAAATTGTATTAGTATTTGACAACTAACGTGAGAGAGAAATGTGGAGGTGGGAGAAAAAACTGTTTTTTTTTTTAATTTTAAATTTAGCTAAAAATTAGGAGTTTTTTAAATTACTAATTTTACATGTCAACCCTATGATTTAAGCCCTAGAAACGAATGAATTTGAGGGTATTTTGGGTATCTAAATTGAAGATTTCAAACCATAGAAGCCTCTTAAATAGTAGTATAGATTAAGGGAAAAGTTACAGGAAAATTTTTAGGTACTCTTAGAGTAAGAAAAAATGGCACTCTCTCCTCTCACATTCATAGTGGACATTTTCATAAATTTAATAAATGGACCCCACTATAAATGTGAAAGAAAGAAATATCATTCTCCGAAGTACTTAAGAATTACTCAAAGTTATAATTATAATTAATCAAGGAAAAAGTTAACGGATATTCTAAGTTAACGTCAGCTTAACTATAATTAGGTAATAAAAAAGTTAACGGATACACCAAGTTAATTTTAACTTAACTATAATTAATCAAAGGAAAAGTTAACAGATACTCAGAAGATATTAGTTTAAGAAATATTATTGAAATTTTTTTAAGAGGATTTTTTTTTTTTTTTTTTTTTTGCCTTCACAATGTAAATCGTTGGGCTGCTTTCTATAATTGATTGGACCCCTCTTTTTGTGTTTTTTTTTTTTTTTCCTAATATATTTTTATTCACTAAAATAAAAAGGCTTATGATGACAGAATGACACGCAGGAATAGGACAACAAGAATTGTCTTTATTTGTCGTTTTTAATGGGATATATAACTGATGCTTCAGCCAACTCCCCCAACTGATCGTTTTTAATGGGATATATAACTGATGCTTCAGCCAACTCCCAACTGAGTCTTACGCAACAATCCTCATTGTCAACTGTGTAACAAAAACAGCAAATTACGCAATTAGTGACCAATTAGGCAATTGCACACAATAACAAGTAAATGATTCATTGTTTGGCCGTCCCTTGTACGTAATGGAAACGAATAAATTCTGCTCTTCTACTGCACTTCCCAAATTAATATTCGTCATTTATAAGGAGTTTATTAATTAATTAATCAATCTAATAGTTGGTAATTCAGCAAATGAAACGAATATTAGGTAGCCAAACGTCTAATCTATATATATAATAATAGGTGAAGCAAAGAGAGTGTGAAATTGAATTTCAAATTCGGACTCTAATTTTGTGCCATGTGTCTAGAATCTGAAATTGAAGTTGAATTTTGCATCATGTGGCTAAATGTATGTGGGCTCATTCTCATTAAAATCACTTCTATGTATCAGGTCAAGTGAATTACTGTGCTAATTAAGTTTTTTCTTGATTTTGCAGTCAAACGTGAAAACCAAAGAGATTAATATCGGTGATAAGAACTCATCATGTGGCTAAATGTACGTGGGCTCATTCTCATTAAAACCACTTCTATATATCGGGTCAAGTGAGTTACTGTGCTAATTAAGTTTTTTCTTGATTTTGCAGTCAAACGTGAAAACCAAAGAGATTAATATCGGTGATAAGAACTTAGTTTGGGTACATTGCATAATTTCCAAAAAGATAGCAAAGCCAGAGTTTGCATCTTTGTTATAAATTGCTTACAAAGTTTGCATCTTTACATTTGCACTGAGTTTCGGATTAAAGTGCTTTCTTCTTAGTTCTGACACTGAGTTTTGTTTACTATTCACTTACAAAGTTTGCATCTTTACATTTGTTATAAATTGCTAATATGTGATTAGATGCACATTATGCCTAAAATTCACTATCCTTATATTTGGCTTTTTGTTCAGGTTTGACACCTATAACAATGAAGAAAGCACTATTGTGGACCGATGGATGATACTTTTTCAGGCTGCAAAAGAACTTAGTGATCAATGGAATCTCACGCGAATTGGAGAGAACCCGGCTGTAGATGTCTGCATGGCAGATGTGAGTCATTATGTTTTTAAAATTTTCAGTGAAGATAAAGGTTATGAACAATGTAAATATTCCGGAGAGAGATTTATTATTCTATATTTACGCAAGTTTGGTCGCCTTCTTGGAGTGGATCACTCCACCCTGTCTTTCTACTGGAATTTTTTATTCAGATTGTTACAATTTAATCCGAAATTTTATTTGAATTTTCCTATTGTTGTTACTATCATATATTATCATTCCAATTGTTCAATTAGAATCTGAAATTGGAGTCCAATTTTACTATACACGTGTACAATCTAATTATTTTTAATTTTGTTGTCATGTGCAGAAGCCAATGAGATGAAATTAATAACACATTAAACACTCATGCTTTGGGAATTGATAGTACCAATCTAAATCCATTAGACCTGTTTCGTGATAATACAACTATGAAGGATGTATAAAAACACGCACAAACCCATCTCTCTATAAAAAGAGATTGGAGAGAATTTCTTTTATTAGCCATGGAACTTCAAAGGTTTTTTCTTCACACAAATGCCCATCATGTTACAAAATGACCCATCGTAAAACTACAAAATGAGTACAACTCTAAGGGTTTTTTTTTTTTTTTTTTAATTTTTTAAGTTGCGAAAATTTCAATCACCAATAGAGATTGAAGATTCAAAAGCGTGAATGGATCTTTTGGATAAATATTGTCACCAAGGTTCATATTTCTGTGTAAAATATATATACTGCTAAGTTTTGTTAATGAAATTTTCTGGTTAATAATATGAATTTAGACTTAACTGAGCTTTTTAAACATGAATAAACTCATGATTAATGGGGCTACATACTAGTTCAATTAATAAAGGGTAATGGTATTGGTAGTGAGCATGCCAAGGAGAAATTATAGAGTCCTTTAGTGGACCATGTCACTTGTCTACCATTCTACTAAAAAACTTCCACATATTTAAAATTGTTGAGTCAGTAATTAATTTCTGTATTAAAAAAAATTTTAACTAACAAATTTTAAACAGGTAGAAGTTTTTTAATGGAATGGTGGATTACGTCATTTGTCCATAATGTGGATCTTATCATTTCTCCAGGCGGAGCAGGAACTCTCCACAATGAAATGACACACTTTTTTTTTTTTACTGAACTTCCGATAAATTAGAATAATTTTTTACCTTAATTTCACTTATTTTTATTTATTTATATTCATTTAAAATATATGCCTAGTAAAAATAGGGTGAAGCTTGTGTCATGTGACTTTTTATATTGGACATGCTATGATTCAAACACTTGTTTTGCTTTGGACATGTGTCCGCATTGTAGCAAAAATACAAGTCTAAGAAAACAAATAGAGTACTATAGGAAAATGCTAAAAATACAAACTTTTTAATAAAAAATTTTACAAACTGTTGATGTGACGAGTGATTATTTTTTTTATTTTTATAGAATGATGGGTGATTATTGGTAAATGAAAAAAATGATATTATTGGTGGGTTCAGGTGAAAATGGTAAGAAGTTGGTCACGACAATAGTTTGTAAAAATATCGTAAAATAATTTGTGATTATAACATTATACATATACATGGACAAGACTTAATTACAATGTATTGTTCATTTGGTTTCTTCCTTAAAATTCAATTATGATAGTTTTTTTTTTTTTGAAGTATATTTTTAATTAAATAACTATGTGTATAAATATAAAGTCAAAAAAAAATTAAAAAGAAAAAAGAAAAAAGAGAAAGCAAAATGTACTTACATTTCTGCCCTTTAAAACAGACCTATAGCTATAAAAGTGACGGCCACATTCGTCACCTCCTTCACTCGCTCTATCCACTCTCAAAAACAAAAACACACACACAAACACAAAAGCACTCCTTCCTGTACTTTAAAATGTTAAATTGCTTTAGCATCGCTAAGGCGTTTGAATGGTACCACCGGTACTCGTTCTCGAAGGCGGGGCTGCAATCGACGACGACGGACCTCGGCGAAGGCACGGTGATGCACTGCTGGGCCCCGAAGGCCCACAATCCATCGAAGCCCAACCTCCTCTTGATCCACGGCATGGGCGCCAACGCAATGTGGCAATGGAACCAATTCATCTCCCATTTCGTTCCCCACTTCAACCTCTACGTCCCGGACCTGGTCTTCTTCGGCGAGTCCCGCTCGACCCGACCCGAGAGGTCCGAGGCATTCCAGGCCCAGTGCGTGATGGGCCTCATGGAGGCCCAAGGCGCGAGCAAGAACATGCGCGTGGTCGGAATCAGTTACGGCGGCTTCGTCGCGTACAACATGGCCGCGCGGTTCAAGGAGCGCGTGGAGCGCGTGGTGCTTTGCTGTACCGGGGTGTGCATGGAAGACAGAGACATGGAGGAAGGCCTGTTTAAGGTGAAGAGCGTGGACGAGGCCGTTAGCGTTCTGTTACCGCAAAGTCCGGAGAAGATGAGAGAGTTGTTGAGATTAACGTTCGTTAAACCCAGTTTGAAGGCCCCTTCCTGTATTCTCAACGATTTCATCAATGTAAGTGGGTCCCCCATCTTCAATCATTTTTTATTTTTAAATTAGTTTAATATAATACGACTTTTTTTTATTTTGTTCTGATTTTTGGTTACGAAATTTGGATAGCTGTCTCTGTTTTGGGGATTTGGATCCGGTGCCATTACACTGCACCTACTTATATTAATTTTTACCACTTTTATTTTTTTAATTTTAACTTTTCAACTTTTTTTTATTTTTTTATTTAGTGGTTGAAACTTTCAATCTCAACCGTAAATATTGCACATGGTCTGAATCCCTGCTTTGGCATTTTGTTTGTTTGTTTAGGTTTTTTTTTTTTCTAAATTGTACTTTAGACGGCTTGCAATTTATTACAAACAATAAATAATGTGATCTTTCGTCACTTTTTGCCATTAACTCTATTAATAGCAAAAGGGTTAAATTTGGGTTCAATGTTTAGAGTGATCATCTGATCGGGTTTAGTGTACTAGATACATTGAACTTAAACCCCATATTTAATGCCTACGAGTTTGGAGTAACAAGTAACAAATATTACTCACTAGTTTTCTATTTTGTAGATCTAGACCTACCGGCTAGGACATTACTATGGTTAGTTGCGCAATTAGAGCAGTACCTATTAAATACCATTAACTCACTGAAAATGTTTATTTACTTATTTTTTTATATTTTCTGTCCCAAATGATATCTTTTTCTATTTATTTGGTTAATGATAAGATTCCCACAAATATCGATAGAAAGGATATGTTGACTTGTTATAATATTGGTATTGAAGGTGTTTTTTGTTTTTGTTTTTTTTATAGCGTTATTGAAGGTGTTTATTTATTTATATATATTTTTTAAATTGGTTATTACTTATTAGATAAGGCTTGGGAAATCAAAGGTCTTCGGGAATCGGGATAGAGAAAAGTGAGGAATAAATGAGCGGGGACCGAGTATAAAGAAAAGTATTAAAAAATTATAAATATATAAAATTATTTTTTCTAAATACATTAAGATATAATTATTTATCAATAAAGACAAAAATAAAAACAAAAAAAAAATGTTTTTTTTTAATACTAGGTTGGTTAGGATATGAAGTTAGAGCATTCATAATGAAGGTGCTAAATTTTTTAGTCAATACATCTAATATTAAATGTTCTATTTTTTAAATGACGATTATGAATGTTTTTATTGTTTCTATTAAGTTTTTGGATTGAATAGTTGCTATTTAGATAAGACTAGTTAGATTTATTGAGGAAAAAAAAGACCCAACTAAAAAATTAAAATATATAATAACTATTATATAAAAAAATTATAAAAAAAAAATTGGACCCAAGGGGGCCCGGGCCCCTTGGGCCCCAACCTGGGTCCGTCCCTGGTAACGGGTATGGCTTCTTTGCTAAGATTTTATTGTTGGCATAAAAGAGAGGCCCTTATATCCGGAGCCAAGTGGTTCTTTTAACATGGTTTAAATGCTTTATTGACCATTGTCAAAGAAAAGAAAAGGCAGTGACGCAACAAAAATCCACTGAGCTGAATTAGAAGACCATGGAAGCAACTGACACAGTGACACTCCTTTTCACAATGTCTTTATTAGAGATGAGGTAGAGGTGGGGCACTATCAACCATTAGGAATCCACATTGTTATGTTAAAAAAAAAATTTGGGTAAACCATTGTTATGTTAATTAATACTAGCTTTATCCCCATATTTAATTTTGTATTACGACGGGACCAAGTATTATACTATCTCAATAATTTTGTTTTGTCCAGTGATATTTACTATTCAATTAATAAATTTATATGTATGATATTAAAATACGAAAAGAAAACTTGATATTTAAGCATTTTATAGATAACACTGTATTCCATGCATATAAGTTTTGAAGAGAGTAAGTTATATAAGTTGTAACTTGAACATATCATGATATTTACGTGCCTCCAAAGTGGACCTTTTTTTGTGCTTGTGCATATAGTATGCATCTTCTGCAACTGGTTTCCTTTGGAGTTAAGACTCTAAAGCTGTCTCTAAACAGTTCCATTTTTCAGAGTACCTAACATATATATCTCAAAGCCTCTAAAATGCTACTGAGCTTATTTGTCTTGATATGATTGTCCAAATCTTCTCCCTGGGTAGTGTAATAGTAGCAAGGACTGGGAATTGTTCTTGTGACATGAAATATTTATTTGGGGGTAATCCAAAATTGACAGACACAAGTTGATAATATTTGGCGACAATTCATCTCTAGTTTTAGCTTAAACTTTTTGTGTTGGTAATTGCTTGCACTGGCAGGTGCTGGGTAAAGAACACTATGAAGAGCAGAAAGGATTGATTCACGCGTTACACAAGGATAGGAAATTGTCTGATCTTCCCAAGATAACCCAGGTTATTACATATTACACGTTATACAATCACCATAGCTTGGTTTCTGCATATATTTCTTACCTCTTTTCTGAGAATATTTTAGAGGAATATATAACTTCTTCTTCATGCAGCCTACATTGTTAATCTGGGGAGAAGAAGACCAGGTATTCCCGCTGGAATTGGCACACAGATTAAAAAGGTAGATATGAAGAACTAAATAAGTTCAATAATATCTTTCATACTTTGATTTTCTCTAACCTATATGGGTAGTTGTGTATTTCAGAACACTTTTACATTCTATTGTCATGTCCTCGTCAACCAAGTTGGTATTTGTATTGCCCTTCGAACTCATCGGTTGTTTTTAAGGTTTGGATTTTGACATAATCTTCCCCACTATATATACAGGCATTTGGGTGAGAATGCGGAACTAGTAATCATGAAGAATGCAGGGCATGCAATCAACGTTGAGAAACCCAAAGAGATGTGCAAGCACATAGAGTCTTTTCTCATGGATATACCTCCTCCAACTAAGCAACATAACCACAACAATGGCCACAAGGTAGACTAAATGGTCTACCTGAAATGGTGTTGAGAATTCAGGAATGTATGATTTCTCAGTTGAGCCTACATTTTTATGATACTTGATTGTGTGGTTTTGTATAAACATGGACGCTATGAAGTTTAGTTAAAAGTACTCATTTGTTATTACTTATTAGTATGATATAATAGAGGTAAGAGGTAAATAAGTGTATATCAATGCAAAAAGTATATTAGCTATTATCGTCACAACTGGAAAGTTAGGGGCTTTGAATCTGATTCCACAACATTTGCAAAGGATGTGAACCCTTTGAAATTTCTTTTTAAAAGATTAGAGACTATTGTTGGTTGAGAAATGATACATTTACAACATTTTTGTAACAAATCTTAAGTGGAGCCAGTAACAACTTATCCCCTAAGAATTGTTGTGAAAATATTGTGAAAATGTTGTGGATGTAACATATTACATCATTTTATTAGAAAAAATATGAAATTAAGCTAGATTTTGTCTTGTTTATGGTTGATTAAGTCTTTGGCATTGTGGTCCTTGGGGAACCCCTCTCTTCCCATTTTCCCTTTTGCTTTCTCTTTATTTACCTATCCTATTTTAGGAGGGAACTCAAGATGCAACAATAAGACCAAAGGCCCCATTGAGACTAAACTCTTTAAATAAATAAATAAACTCTTACCAATTAGTGTCCAAGACATTCTATTCTAAGATGTAGAACCTTTCTTTATCTAGGTGACAAGGGATTTAGTTTTGATTTAGTTTTCTCTCACCTCACCCTACTTAAGAGGTTTTTTGGCTTTTTGAATCCCCCATTGTTTCAATTTCCTGATTGAATTAGTAAGCTTGGAACTTTGGAAGTTCAAGTGGTTACAATTTAAACAATGCTAGAAACACAACTTTTTCACAACTTCTTGTAATCATAAATTGTGATTCATATATTACATCTATCTTTTTATCATGTATCAATCATAGTATTTGATTATATGTTTAGTAGCGTCTTTTGAATAGCTTTTTAGCTTATTTGTTGATACTGTTCACCGACATCAATTTTTATCTTCTTTTTTAAGGTATAAGTATATTTTAATTATTTAAAAAAATGTGGGTTCTAACTAGCTCAATTGATAAAATTTCTGATGATTTGTTAAGATAATAGCTAACTGTACTCACGGTATCAGCACTATATGATCACATCACTAGTTGTACTCACTGTTGTATCAGTACTATATGCACTGTATGGTCACATCACTAGCTGTACTTACTGTACCAGCACTATAAGCATTGTATGATGTATTGTATTAGTATTGTATTAGCATTAGTAATGTGGAAGCTAGTTAATAAAGCAATTAGTTAGTTAGTGAGGCTGTTGAGTCTGTGAGGAGAGGTGTGGTTGACAGGTGTTGTATATAAGCTACAGGATTGAATAATAAAGGGCATGAAAGAAATTAACCAAACCTTCTCTTCTCTGAGCTTTCTTAATCTCTCTCTGGAGGCAGTTACCCTCAAAGTAACAACCCACACTTCCCACCATCAATTCTTTCCAGATTCATCCATTTACTCATTTTCTTTCCTTTCTTTGATTTTCTGATCAACCAAACACTTAACATGGTTGAATAAGAGATCTGGGGTTCAATTCCTATCTACACCAAAAATTGATTGGTTTTCTTGGTCTGATGATAAATAATTATTATTAGGAGCGGATGCCATAGGTTGAAACACTTTTTCAAAAAAAAAAAAAAACTTAAAAAAATAATATATAAATAAGCTTTTAGGGGAGAAAAAAAAGCCTAAATTCTCTTGCACCACCTACTAGTCCGTTGATCTTCCTCAAGGTCAGAGTTTCAGTCCTTCTTTCGCACCTGCATTTTCTTTGATTTAGTGTTGCAAAAAATTGAGTTTATTGGTGATATAGGACCATAGGTACTGTTTAAAGTTATTTGAAAAAATGAGGAAAGAGAGAGTAAAGATAAGTGATGTGATTGGGGAGGGAGAAAAAATTGAATTTCGGTAATGAGATTACTGAAATTCTTGTTGCCCGAAGCTGCTGCCCAAGTGAGTGTGAAGTGCCCGAAGTGCTAGTGCTAGGTGGAGTGCCCAAAGGGAAACCAATTGTGGCAACCAAGTTGCCGAAATTGTAGGGAATGGAGGAGAGAGAAAATATGAATTGTGGCAACCAAGTTGCCGAAAATGGGAGAAAAAAAAAATTGTGGCAACCAAGTTGCGGAAATCTTAGGGAGGAATTTAAAATAAATAAAAAATTGTGGCAACTTTGTGCAAAAATTGTTGCACAAAAAATGTATTTTGTTAATTATTTTTTTTCTATATTATCTTACTTTCTAAGCCTTAGACCATTATAAGCTCTAGAATAGTTTGCCTTGTCTTGTGAATGAATATATATTTTTTAATTACGATGGCATGCATGAATATATATTTATTAACTACTAGCTATGTCCTATGCCATGTGAAATGCAATATAATAATTATTTATTATGTGTTATAATAATCAGGGAATCAATTTTAGTTATATAAAATGCCACAAATCAATTGCCACAATTTCCCCCCCCCCCTATTTTGGCACTGCTATTGTCACAAATCAATTGCCACAATTTTTTTTTTTTTTTTAAATTCCTCCCCAAGATTTCGGCAACTTGGTTGCCACAATTTTTTTTTCCTCCCATTTTTGGCAACTTGGTTGCCACAATTCATATTTTCTCTCTCCTCCCTTCTCTAAAATTTCGGCAACTTGGTTGCCACAATTGGTTTCCCTTAGCACTAGCACTTCGGGCACTTCACACTCACTTGGGTAGCAGTTTTGGGCAGTAAGAATTTCGATAATCTCATTACCGAAAGTCAATTTTTCTCCTTCCTCCATCACATCACTTATCTTTACTCTCTCTCATACTTTTTCTTGCAATTTCGGCAACACCGTTGCCGAAATTCACTATCTTTTCTCATTTTTCTAAATAACTTTGAACAATACTTATATCACCAATAAACTCAGTTTTTGGCAATATTCAGCCAAAAGACTCCCTACACCACAGCAACAATGAAAAAAGCTAGTAGAAAATTTGGAGTCAGCGGTGGTAACGTTTGCTTTGGAACATAGCAACTATTCCATGTGTACAGTTCACATTCATACATGAAGGATGCTTGAGCATTAGCTGCCTTTATTCCTTTTCTTTCTCATTGGATAAATTTGTCCTACTCTATTTAATTACCACCTTGCACACAAAAAAGTACTAGTTCAAACACATAGAGTCTTACTACAACTTAGAGCATTCTTATTTGGAAATGTCATCCTATCCTATTTTACCATCTCAAAAAGCAACTTTATCAATTATACCATATCATTTTACAACATACCCAACATCTCAACTTTTATTTTCCTATTCACCCTTAAAAAAAAACTTTTATTTTCCTATTCTACTCATTAAAATAATAATCTACACAATAAAATATATTTTTTCCTTTTTTGTTTTTTTCCAATTTTCTCATCCACACACGTATGTATCTTCATAACTCCTCCATTCCTTTAGGCTCCGTTTGGGAGTTCATAAGGGAATGGAATGAAATTGAATGGAATGATCACAAGGGAATGGAAATGAATGGAATGTATTTAAGTAAGGGAAAGGAATGGAATGAAATGGATTTAAGTAACCTTGATTGGATGTTTTAAAATAAAGGAATGAAAATGAATGGAATATAAGTAATCTTGTTTGGGAGCAACATGGAGGGAATGGAATGGAATCATTTTATGACAATATTACTATTAAACCCCTATTTTAAAATAAAGAGTTGAATATATAGGGGTATTTTGGGAGTTTTAGTAAAAAAATTATTTAGTATAATTTCATTCCCTCCCATTCCTCCCAATTTCGGGGGGAATGAAAATTTGAGGTTTTAAGGGAATAGAGAGGAATGAGTGTTCCCTCCTACCCATTCCATTCCATTCCCTCCCACTTAAACTCCCAAACAAGGGAATTGACTTTTTATTCCCTCAATTAAAACTCTCAAACAAGGGAATGGAAGAATATTCTAAAATGATTCTTTTCATTCATTTTCATTCCATTCCATTCCCTCCTCCCAAACGAGGCCTTATTGTTCACCTTCTTCTCCTTTATCTTCCATCTTCATTTTTTTTTTTCTTTGTGTTTTCCCATTTGTTTCGTCTAACCCAAACTAGTAAAGTTTCTCTCTAGTTCTCACTCACTCTCAGTTCCTTATCAACAACTTGTCACCGCTAGTATCAGTGGGTTTCACAAGCTCTCAAGCTCCCTCAACCTTTAGAACTGCACCTCCACTACCCAGTCACCACCACTGCGCCTCCACCATTCCCACCATGCCACCATTGCCCATTGCCCACCAAAATCCCACCGGAACAAAAATCCATATTGAAAAAAAAAAAAGAAAAAAAGAAGAAAAAACCCAGATCAACCCTGATCAAAACCCAGCCAGTTGTTGAGCAAAACCTCGACCAAACCCACATCACACCGTCGCCGCTAGATTAACACAGCCATTGCCGCCGCTAGATCAACGTTTCCTCCATCGTTGATCAACCCAGATCGACCCATCATCGGCAAGAATCACAGCGTCACAACAGCAAAAAAAAAAACCCAGAACTCCAAACCCACCATCCATATCAAACCCATACCCAATTCAGCCATACCCACCTCTTCCTTTTGGCATCAATAAAAAAAAAAAAAAGAACTCAGAACACAAAACACGACCCGGATCGCAACCCACCAGAAAAAATGAATCACTATGATGTGGTTTTGCCTTTGAATCAAGTTTTGCTATTTCAAAACCAGGTTGGGTTGCTATCTAGTGTTTTTTCTCTGATGTGGTTTTGTTTAGGTTTGATCATTGATGTGTGATGTTTGATTTGGGAGGAGGATGGTGTTTGGGTCTGAAGAGAGGAGAGAGCAAATGAGAAAGAGAGAGAAGAGAAGAGAAATAATGAGAGAGAGGAGAGAGAAATTTCGGGGTATTAAAAAAGTATTATTAGTACATACCATGCAGTTACAACAATACCATCATATATTTACAATGGTACTGTAGCACTATGCCAAAAAAATTTACACTTTTCCATGAGTAGCCTTCCAACTGTTGAGAGTTATTAGGCCTGAATGCTAAATTTTGGTTACATTTGGAATATAATGGGCCCATTGTGAATGCTCTTACAAGAGCTACTCGCTCGGTTCAGCTAAACTGCAAAGCAAAATATCAGGCCTGCCAAAAACCCAAACCAAATGTTCCCTGCAACATTATGAAAGATAAATAAGAAACAAAGAAATTACACAGACTCTCTAGGTTCACTTGAGATTAACATAAAAGTAAAATTTTAATTAAGCTACAATTTGCATATAACCTATCTATTTTGTATGTTTCAAATGTGATTTTATCTAATTGCAGAATAGCTGCTAACAGTGACGAAGCCAAGATTTTAGTGCAGAATAGCTGCTAACAGTGACGAAGCCAAGATTTTAGTCTAGAGGGGACAAAATTAAAAGACGATATTAAAAGTGAAATTAATCTAAAAAATTATTAATCAACAATAATAACAAAATAAATAAACAATTATAAGCAAATGTAAATATATATTTCATATTATTAAAATAAATAAACAAAAATAATCAATTCATAGCTACTAAAAAATTTACAAACTAATGGAGTTAAAATGTGACTAGTGTTACTTAAAAAATATAATGGATAAATGTTTGAAATTATTTTTTGTAATCAGTGACATGCCAATTTGTAAGACATAAGTAGTAGAATTTGTAATATTTCTAGCATCATTTGAAGATAAAATGCTGTAAAAATATCATAAATAGTGAAAATGGTGTAAATAATGATATAAAATAAAAATTAAAAAATAGTGAAATAGGTGCAACATGTAGGACAAGACAAAAGCTACTTATAAGAATAGTGAAAAGCCTACATGGTTTGGTATTTGAAAACTTTTTTTCCTTTCTTTTTCTTGTGTCAGAGTCACTTTCAACCAAGTAGAAGTCAAATTTTTTTTTTTCATTTTTTTTTCCTCCATGTTAGTAAGTAATTACTTTAAATTACTAATGCTAGAAAATTTTAGGAGTTAGGGGGGCAGGTGCCCCCCCCCTCTGGCTTTGCCAGTGGCGGCTAGAGCCTTTTCCTTATATGGTATATACGCATATAATTTGGATTGAGATCAAGTGGGTTTTGCATCTGATGCAATTCTTATAAATGGTTGAAATTGATAGTTACAAAAAGTATTTTTCAATGTCATCCATTAATTAAAAAATGTTAAGAAAAATGTTAAAAGAAGTAAAAAGTGAAAAGTGAAAAAAATTTATGAGAGAGATAAAGTAAATTTCACTAGATCCTAATCCTAGCAAATTCTGCTACGTACGCATAACAAAAAGCTTAAAGTAGTAGGTTTGCTTCAAGGCTAAGCACCTAGTGCACTGAATAAAGCAATAATGACAATTAAAAAAAAACAAAAAAAAACTACCTGTTGGAAAAGAAGCAGTGCTCCAAAATTGCTCCTCATTCTGACCGTATAAGCTATTACTGTAGCAATCCGTTGTTGAATTATATCCATTCTTACAGACACAGACAAACGAATTACTTGGTGGCGCATACCCACAGATACCATCACTCATCTCGCACGAGTTACATTTGCTATCAATAACGCTATTATCCAATACGTCATTGATATATTTCAAGGCCACCCCATATTCCCAATGTGAAGGGTCAGTTGGGTAGTCTCCTAATGACACCACAGACGAGTACCCATCACACTTTAATTCATCCAATTCCAATTCTCCTTTACCGTTAAAGTTCGCCGGCGCGTATACGCAACACGTGTTCGTAGGCGGGAACAACGGCAAGCCGAGGGAGACGACGGCCGGGCATGTGTAGAGTGAATCACAGAGGTGAACGCTTGAGGGGTCACATATGGGGGTGCTCTTTAGGGTTAAGGAAGACGTGGGGGATGTGCATGAAATGAGAATGAAAGTTGATGGGCCTAGCTGAAATGGGCTGGACCAGTCTAGGCCCAAATTGGAGGAGTGGTGCATGGATGTGCATGTTGACATGTCTTGGGGGGCTATGGTTAGAGAGGAAGTTTTGTAGTCGATGGAGGTGATTGGGTATGAGCCAGTGTGAGTGGCGAGGAGGAGCTGGTTTCCGCCGGATGTACAGGTTACATAGGGCTGGAACCGTGGCGAGCCGCAGCCGCAGCCGGTGCCAAAGGGGTACTTGATTTGGACGGAGCCGCAGGAGCTTTGACATGCTGGGCTTGGAGCTATGGTTGGCTTTGGCGTGAATGGAATTATCACGAGGAAGAGGAGAAGAAGAAGAAGGTGGAGATCCATATTGGCTTAATTAATTTGATTGATCTCTTTCTATGGCTCTCTCTTTTCCGATGAGGGAAAGTGGTGGATGGTTTAGCCTAGTTGTGTTAGTTACAGGTGTGAACACTGTTCAAGAATATAAACAAGCGCACCAACCACTAAAAGAACCATGACCCATAAAATGAGTGGAAAGTTTTCTTTATCTTTTCTCAAACTTTTTCATTTATTCTATTTTTTCTTTTTACCGTTTGGACTGTTGCACATCTTCAATTAACTAGAAATTGCTTTTTTGCATGCTTGAAGCATCTATTAAAGGTTAATAATTGTTGCACATAGTGTGTTACACACGCTTATATTTTTATAATTGAAAATGTGAATTGAACAAAACAAAATTATTGAAAAAACTGTTTCTGTTGAAAACCCTGTTTCTGAAAAATCTGTTTCTATAAAAATTGAGAAATCTTTGATTGATTTACCTAATCAAAGAGAAAATGTTATTGTGGGGGAGTAAAACCTGGGCCCATGAGGTGGGCTCAGGTACAACTTTTCATCAACAATACGTCCGAGGAGAAGAAATTATAGGGAACCCTTGTAACTAATAGTAGAACGCGTAAGTGTCCAGGGATAGTGATCCGAGAGGGATACCCTCCTCGGGTCTGGCATATGTCGGTGAGAGGGGCCTCGGCTTCCCCTTAGTCCAGTTTCCAGGAAATTCCAGAGGTGAAAATAGATTACCAATGCACGTGGAAGGGATAAGAATGCAGAAATATCTTGAGCAAAAGCTGCTGCCACCGCATTAAATGCATTACAGCAGCTTTCCTAGCCGCATTTATGTGGAGAAGACCCCTGAACAGTGTTTAAAATCATCTTTACCCCCAGGAAACCAAAAAGCTGTGGGAGAAGAAGTGGGAAACTCAAGTACCAGGCTAGATGGCAGACAAGTGGACGATAGGATCGAACAATGAAGGACTATATAATGGAGTAAGACCTCCAGAAGAAGTGGACGAAAAAAAAAAGATAGAAGAAACTTCAGGGAATAACTACTGTAGCATCTGGAAAAATACAACCCAAAGAAAAGCATTCTATCTAAGTGCATACTCCTCGGACCCAACTCGAATCCATCAATTAGTCCAAAACTTACTCCTCGGACATAAGATCTTAACTTGTTTATGTGTTTTAGTCTCTTCGGCCAAACACCTAATCTTCAGTAACTGTTGTAAGGATCGCTATTAGCCCAATTCTTTGACCCACTCTCTTACAAATTTATTGTGTTGGGCTTATTGGGCCCATCTCCTGTTTCCATCTAGGTGTGGGCTACAATTTGTGACCCCACAGTTATGTTTAAAACTTCTCAGTCTAAAACTCTTGAAGTTGTTGAACAAATATTTTCTATGAACAAAACAATTCAAGGTTAATAATACTTATGATGCTTCTGAAGATTCCTAATAATTGCCTTCAATTGGCACAAGATGACAAAGCTTCTAAAAAATGGTCACAAAAATGGTCACATTGGTTTCTTTTGATTGATTCTTTTTGGCACTAATAATATGGCCTTAAGAATGGTCTAGAATCTAAAGATACCAATTATTTGACCTAGGTTCTCAAATATTTAGACATTGCAGTTCTACGAAAGATTCCCCAAAATTTGAAGACAAACCTCAAGTAATTTAGCAAATACTGTACCTTAGCTAGTTATGATTCATCGACTATAATAAAGCTTCCACCTCCCCACCCACCCCCTTTTTCTTCTCTCTCTCTAACAAAGCTTTTACCTCTCTTACTTTGCCTAATGGGAGTATTTTGTAGTTTGGTTTCTAGCTGGCAAGCAAAGCACAAACCAAAAATTGGAATCAAATTAATAGCCTTAGTGCAAACTAGTTCGAATCTATTCTATATGTAATGGTTATTAGTTATTACAATATCAATTCACCTTTGATTTAACACATGTAATGGTTCCATCAAAAAAAAAAAAACACATGTAATGGTTAAAGCACGGTATTTATTCTAAAGGCATAAAGGTCCAGTGGGAAAAGGCGAAAGAAGGCATAAAGTATTTGTGTGAAAGTAAGGGGAAAACTTCGAGAGAAAGATTTAGAAATAAATATTAAAAAAAATCCGACCTGCCGGATTCGAACCAGCGACCTAAGGATGACAATTGATCTCAACTACAGTCCTCCGCTCTACCAACTGAGCTAAGGTCGGTTGGTGACATCTCTGCACATATTTAATTAATAAAGGTTCTACTTAGGTAAAATGACTCTTGGGGACCCCGACTCTATTATTAGCAGTTATTACTGAAAATAAGTACAAAGGATTCTCATTAAAAAAAAAAAAAAACTTAAAATAAGTTCAGAGAGTAGGCTACTTAAAATAAGATTTAGGTACAATATTTAAGCGTTAGTTCTTAAATTATCATTTTAAAATTCTATAATGTGGATTTTTTTTCATTGGATGAAAATGTATTTTTTAATGAAGTAGCTACATAATTGAATCTTAAGAAGAGAATTTAAAGAACAGCATCTAAGATACTGTATTCAAATTTTGTCCTTACATAAAATAGAATAGGGTGATGAGTGATGCAACAAGTCGTCAATGGTCAATCAATTATCACTTAACAATTATAAATTATTATAATTTTTTTTTTTTTTTTTGGATTTAAAACTGTAAAGGAATTAGATGATTCAATAGGATGAGCTCTTATACTTCCAACTGAAAAACCAAATAGTTGGACAGGGGTGGTGTTGAACTTTTGTTGATGTCAATGTCCAGAGAGTGGGTTAAGACAAAAGAGAGCAAACTCAAATTCCAACTAGCCTCGAATAAGACCTCGGCCACTAATAGACTATCCTCACCCCTATTCAAAGGGCTTTCTCTAAGTTAGTTCTGAACAGTTTCTAACGCTACGTTCCTAGGAATAACAAAATGAAAAAAAAGAAAAAAAGAAAAGAAAAAAAAAAAAGGGTCTTTTAATTTATTTTAGGGCCATAGAAAGACACGTTCATGGTATTTTAAAAACAAGCGCGTGATTTATTCCTACCGTGAAGTTAATCAATGTGCGGATGCATTAGCTAAGCTAAGAGCACAATCCTTCACTCAGTTTGTTATTTTTTGTAACCCACCACCTGTGGTAGAGACTTTATTAGCTTTTGATAAAGCTAGTATGCATTGTAATAGACTTGTGAATTCGTAGTTTAATATTATATCCCGGTTTACCCAAAAAAAAAACTTGCCAAATTTTTCTTTAAAAAATAATGAAATTGCAAAGAGTTATAGGAGCCATTTGGTAAGAAATTTCTAATAACGTTGTTTGTATTTTTTGAAAATATGTGTAGATGTAAAAGTGTGTAAAAATACATGTAATATTGTTTAAACACTGAAAACTATTGTTTAAACAACCGTAACAAACGGGCCATAATTTTTAAAAACTATCTTATGATTGACCTCACGATTTTCCCAGTTTGTTTAGTTATATAAATATTTCAAGTACTATATGTGCGTTTGCCTAGCAATTAAGTTACATTTTACGTTTTTTATTTTTTGTTCTACAACACTGTTTATAGACCACCAAACTCATGAAAAACACAACAATCACTCACTGTTACAGTATTTTGTGTTTTAAAAATTATTTTGTTATAGTATTTTTAGTAATAAATTTTCAGTTTTCAACAAAATAAGCGGCATTTAAACATACCCTACATGTCAAACTTTTTTAAAAAGTCATGGTATGCCACTCACCCATTTTTTTATTACTATTCCGATCATTATTTTTTATTTTTTAATATGTTATGGTGTCAGGTACAACAAGTCACTTAATAAATTTTTATTTTTAATTGAATCAATGGACGACAAGCAGGGTTGACTAAATAAAATTTGAGATCTAAGACAACAATTTTAATGTGCATTTTTATATTTAAATATAATTTATATAATACTTAGTTTACTGTTCTATATATATAATTAAAAAATCATTATTCTTACTTTTTAATAAGACTAATTCACTTAATGGTGATTGAGTTAAATTTCCTCATTCAAGTAAAAAATAAAAATCAAATCTCTCTCTCTCTCCTAAATGGAAAAAATAGGAAATGTTTTCATATTTGGGGTATGTTTTGTGAATGAAACTTATTATTCTTATAATTATTTGGTATTACAATAAAAAGATTAATGCTTTGTAGTTCGAGTTAAACGAAAGGAAAAACATGTTTTTAGTATATTTTTAGGATTGCAACCAAACACAAAAAAAAAAAAAAAAAAAATCAATTTTCCAACAATTTTTTTCTATCGAAACAAGTGGAATGCTCCAAACACAATAAGTGAGAGAGAGTTTTGAATGTTAATTTTCTCCATAAAAGAGATTGAGCAATATCATTGAACTTAGGGTTGAAAACAAACTGAGTCGAGCCATACAAAGCATTTAAAATTCATAATTTGTTCATTTTATTTACCAGTATATATAAAGTAAACATCAAAACTAGCAAAATATATATCCCTTCAAAATTTGATGTTAATAATAATAATAACAACTGAGTTACAGATGAAATTATATAACTTGAGTTAATTAAGTAGTATAATTTTCATTTATGAACTTATAAAATTCATCAACTTTATATTGTTTAAAACTATATTAATTTTTACAACTAAAAATATCATTCATATTATCAATAATTTATAAATAATATGTTGATACCTGATGAATTTAGTTAAAAAATTGTATAATTCTTTCTAAAGTTTGTGTAAATATATAAACATATAATATTATATGTACTTATCTTGAATGCAATATGTTTATAAGCTTGAATCTATTGATTAGCGTAAATCTTTGTGTATATAATTTAATAAAAATTAGGGCCTTCCTTGAGCCACATATCAAAGTTTATAGGAGCTTGGACTATTTAGTTTAGTAGTATAGTTACTTTATTACAGGAGGTGGTATCTTATGTTCTAGCCATATATGTAACAAAACACTTACAATATGATACTTGAGTCTCAACTTTCCTATTTTTGGGTCTGACTTGTTTATTAAATAAAATTACAAATAACAACTTTGCTACAACTTAATCATAGATCATTAACACCATTTTTATTTATTTTAATCATAAGCTACTATTTCAACCATCAATAGCCTTATAGATCAATTAACACCTTTGATATTTTAAATGTATCCAAGATTTGTTGTAACTAATAGAATTATTAAAAATAAAAACCCACTACTTTCAAGCAATTGTAAAAAAAAAGTTGTCACTATACTTATTATTCTAAACCAAAACAAGCTTCTTTGGTATCACTAGTTCACAATAGAAATAATTTGCAAAAATCTTTTACATTTCTATTATTCTATTTTATAACCAGCAGAGAAAATATCATAAAGTTAGACCTGTCCACCTCGGGTCCAATAAAATATCAACATTTTGACAGACTAGTCCGAGAGAAGTCAGATCTCCAACCCAAGATCACAATCGAACGGTAGAGAAGCCGCAGAAACACGAAATAACTAGGTCGCAGAAAGCAACACATTAAAAACCCAAAACCCAACCCCATTGAAATGACAATATTATCACTATCAGCCTTATTTTGTTCTCCAATTAGAGCTCTCTAGAGCCTCATCCTCCTCCAGCGCTCCTCTGCAACCAAAACCCCAACACCCTCACATTTAACTTCACTTCTCAGAGAGAGAGAGAGAGAGATTGTGACCTAAGAGCTACTGAGATTCAACGAAACAAAGAGCAAAGCCAAACACAGGTTCGTCTTCCATTTGCAGCTTCGAATAAATGCCCTAATTTCTTCTACCCTGCTTTACTGCACATGAAAAGTTCGCAACTTCGAGTAAATGCTTGAGTTTTTGTTCTGTTTTGTATTGTGTTGTATTGCTTGAATTGGATTGATATCGATATGCTTGTTCTTTGAATTGAGGAACAGTATGTTGCTTCGTGTTTCATTGTTTTTGTTCAATTAGTTGTTTGGTTCTGTTAATGGTGGATGTGAAATGAAACCCTAGTGGATAGGGACTTTTGGCATGGTTTGAAATGGAAATTTTCTTTGAGAATTATAACTAAGCAGGAGTTTTTAGTTCTTAGTAGGTGGAGGACACTCATAGAGTTAGTTCTTTGAGAGAAATATATGGTAAGGCCCTGTTTGGATGCACTTTGTTGTTTATGGGAGGGAGCTGTTACTCGAAAATGGAGAAAATTGATGGTACTGAATGACCGGGAAATGTAATTATACATTGGGTGAGTATGTTAGGTCACTCATTAAGTAAATTAGATTGTGATTTGGTGGATGTTAATACCGTTGCGTATAAAGTAACATAGTGTTTGCTGTTAAGAAAAGAAAAGAGGAGTTTTTTGAAGTTGGGGAACGGAGATTAATTATTTAGTTATCTTTTATATTTGCCATTTGGAGTTGCAGCTCAACTCAAATTGGACCGTTTCCAAGTTCTGTAGACAATATATAACCCTGTGATACCATAAACTTTCCAAATATCTTGGCTTTCAGAAGTTAGATTACAATTGTGGCCCATGGTTCTTAGCTTTTGAATCTGGATGAGCTGAAAAAGAAAAATCAGTGTATTTCGGTGAACGTATGCTGCTAGTCTGATTATTAATAAGACTTATATTGCACTTCCTAATGATAAAATAAAAGGTCATGTCTATCTGCTGCCTTTCTAATCTTGTCCAAATCATGAAATCATAGTTGTGCTCCACTTCATAGGAAACCAGAGATTGCATCCCGAAAGTTTAGGTGTGGGATTAATGACTCATCAAATCTTGTTCATTTTGAGTAAAAATGTCAACCCAGGGAGCTTACCTACCAATCTTACCCAATTTCAATGTAAACCAGATGGCAGCAGAAGTATCCTTTGTTGAAGATGCTTTCTGACATGCCCAAAAATTTTATATTTTTTTAATTAATAAAAAAAAATTTGGTACAACAAGAAATTTCAGGACATTATTGTTCAACCATTCATTACGTTTTGACTTGTGCTAAATCATTTTTTTTCCTATAAAAATTTTATGTGCTTGAATAAACTTATGAAATCTTCTGCTCTTGTGTTCGTGCTCTCTCTTTAAGCTCTATTTTCTTTGACTGGGAACAATATTTTACACGTTCATTTGCAATTTGAGTTTTTAAAATTACATGTGGTTGTCTTAGTGGTAGGAAGCACTTGTGGCTCATCACCTTGCAAGTCCAAGGGTAGGGGTTCAAGTAGTGACAAGCCCAACTATTTGTTATTATTATTATTATTTTTTACCTATCAAAAAGTTGAGTTTTTAAAATTGTAAAAACAGTCAAGAAATTGGTCATAGTGAGTCTCTTGAATGTGTGCCATGTATTGATATGCTTATTGAGCAAGCAAACTGTACTGCACAAGTCCTTGCATGTCCAAACTTCTGTATGGGGCTATTTAAGGGGGCTGTGTTGCCTACACAATCATGCTGGGTATTATATATCCTTTAGTCCTATTTTTGAGTTTAATCCATTAAATCAATTTTTGTTTCTCAAATTAGAAGCTCTCATTAACCAGTATAGTTTCTTTTGATGTATTATAAACTAATATCCTGACTTATATGTTATGCTCTTGGCAGAAGTTCATCAGGTTACCCTCATAAATAGTTCTTTTTAGCCAACAAAATTGATGGCAATTTCACCTTGTGGAAGTACGTGGGTTGCTCAATGGGGAATTCGCCCTCAGTGTATACTGAGGTCTTATGTCACAAACAAGATTCCAACATCCCGATATTGGTGAGTATCAGTCTATATGTCTAAGTTATCATCAATAGATTATACTTCCTAGATAATTGGATTGTATAGAAACCTCTTTCTTATTATATTTCTTGAAAAGTAGCTTAAATGGCATCCTCTCCCCTTGTAAGTGCAAGGTGGAGGATGATATCGTGGGTTCAAGAGCAACTAGGTTCATGTGTAACATACCAATTATAAAAAGAATTTCAATGTTAAGGTTCCACTACAAAATAGAAGAAACGTACTAGGCTACTAGCTAAGTGCGAATACAAGTTGTCACTCCTAACATCCCTAAAGTGTGAAGCAATAACTGGCAGCTAATTTGAAGAGAATTTGAGTGTGTGATGTGCTGATGAAAATTAACTACACACTCCTAATTTTACATAGAAATTGTCATAATTGAGATTCTCCTTTATAAAATCTTGTAGTCTTAAAGTCTTCTTAGAATCTTCACAAAGAGGTCTTCAAAGTATAACGAAGGAGTTCTAGATGCACCATTAAAGTTAGCACAAAGGAATGTAGCGATTGAATCAACTTGTTTTTGGTCATACACTTGCATTAGGCTTTCATCAACTATTTAAGTACTTGTTTTATAATAAATTTTTACAATTCATCTTATCAAAAAAAAAAAAAAAAAAATTACAATTCATATAATATGCCTAAATTTTATTCCAAAATTTTAAATTCATTAAAATTAACTAAAAAAAAAATCAAAATTAATTAAACTAAAACTTACTATCAAAATAGATCTAAATTAATTAAATTAAAATATTAAAATATAGGTAATAAAATAAATTTATATATATGCTAGGTCGGGTTTGGTTACATGGATTGAAAAAATTATCAATCAAAACACATACCAACTCGAGACTCCAAATAAAATTATAACCCAACTCAACTTGCTAATCCACAAAAATCAATATACGCGTTAAATTGAGTTGGGTTTGGTGTTTGGTTATGATACAACATTGGTAACATGAGAGTGAGGAGAGAGTGGGATGAGACAAAGACTTAGTCAAAGTATCTTTTTGACTTGGTGTTTGGGAGTTGGGTTAAGAAATGGATATAAAAGTAAGTCTCATGTGAATCATGAATGGAATGGTAGAGAGGTAGACTGATGTAGAATCTTTCCTAAATAAGCTGACCATGAAAAGGAAGCCACCCTTGGAGGAACCTTTGATTGCCACACCAACCTCCATGGGAAGGAAAGAGTAGGAGTGTAGAAAGGAAGATAGAAACCTCTAACCTCAAAACCTCTACTCCTTGTTGGCTTCCAACAAACCTTGTTAGGGCCAACCCTCCGCACTTTTGAAGAGTAAACAATGTCCATAAACTAATCAAAAGAGTCTTCCTCTCAATCCTACAGTGAACTACGAAATTGAAAATTCCAATGAATCCTCCCACTGAACCAAAACATAACCTCTGCCACTGAAGAGTCCCTTACCCTACTAAGGCAATAAAGTTATGGAAAAGCCTTTTTGAGGGTAATATCCCCACACCACACATGCTTCCAAAAATTCACTTTAGTACATCACTCACATCATACTGTAGGAGTTTAGAGAAGTTCAACCAGCCACTTCTAATAAACCTCCAGAGACTAACACCATACGCACTTGTCACCTTTTTCGTGCACCTTCTTCCCCAAACATTCCCATATTTTGCCTCAATAACCCTCCCTTCTTTTTTTTTTTTTTTTGATAGGTAAAGAGAAAATTTATTAAAAAAGAGAAAAAAGAAAAGAAAAGTACAAGTTGTTCATGATGATGAACAACAAGAAAAAAGAAGAAGAAAAAAGAACAAACAACACAGCAAAAAAAGAAATCAGGAAACTAAGCTAAGGGAAGACATAAACTCAGAGAGAGAAGAACAATCAGTAAAACCCCAACAACGAGACCACTCCCAAAGACTACGTTGGCATAAAACTTTTAACTCGTCCAAAGTCTTCTCAATATCCTCAAAGGAACGACAATTTCGTTCCAACCACACAATCCACATTAAGCATCCTAGAACCAAATTCCAGATGTCTGAATTATGTTTCCCAAGCCATTGATGCCAACAAGATAACAAACCCGCCACTGATCCTGGCATAACCCAATGAATACCAAAGGCCTGAAGCATAAAAGCCCAAAGGGAATGAGTAAAAGGGCAATGAAGAAGAAGATGGTCAACCGACTCCCCATCACAACAACACATACAACACCAAGTAGCCAATGGGCGACCCCTAAGCATTAGATTGTCCAAAGTGAGGATTCGACCATGAGCCGCTGTCCACAAAAAGAACACCACTCGCCTAGGAATCTTTGGTTTCCAAACACCCTTCCAAGGAAACAAAGAGTTCGAAGCACCCCGAATTGCATGGTAATAAGACCGGGTGTCAAAATTACCATCACCCTTTAACCGCCAACAAAGGGTATCTCTCCTATCACCCACCTTCATAAATCATCTGTCTCTAAACCATACTTCCGCAGCCACTTGCCCAACAAGACAGAGTTAAAACTTCTCAAATGTCTTATACCTAGCCCCCCTACCTGCATTGGATGACAAACCTTAGCCCATTTCAGTAATTTAGAATCTCCACTAGTTCCACTCCACAAAATCTCTTTGTAATTTCTCTGTACAATTAGCAACCTTCCTAGGTAAAGGAAGAATGGAAAGGAAGTAAGTAGGTAAGTGTTATCTTACCCCCCTTAGATAAATGAAGCCTCTTCCATCATGCTAGTCTTCGTTCCATCTTCTCTAAAATAGGATTCCAAATTGACAGCTCCTTGAATTTGACAAGATTTTGATAAAACTTCGGTTTGATGAGATTTTCTGGTTTGATTATCTTTTTTTTTTTTTTATAGGTAATCAGAAAACTATTATTAATGAGAAAAAAAAAGGGAGAAAGTACAAGTTGTTCATGATGATGAACGACAAGAAATAATAGAATAAACAGCACAGCAAAACGAGTAATCAGGAAACTAAGTTAAGGGAAGACATAAACTCAGAAAGAGAAGAACAATCAGTAAAACCCCAACAATGAGACCACTCCAAAAGACTATGTTGGCATAAAACCTTTAACTCATCCAACGTCTTCTCATTATCCTCAAAGGAACGACGATTTTGTTCCAACCACACAATCCACATTAAGCACCCCCAAATTCCAAATGTTTGAATTATGTTTCCCAAGCCATTGATGCCAACAAGATAACAAACCCGCCACTGAACCTGGCATAACCCAATGAATATCAAAAGCCTGAAGCATAAAAGTCCATAGGGAATGAGTAACAGGACAAAGAAGAAGAAGGTGGTCTACCGACTCCCCATCACAAAGACATACAACACCAAGTAGCCAATGGGCGACCCCTAAGCATTAGATTATCCAAAGTGAGGATCCAACCATGTGCAGCAGTCCACAAAAAGAACGCCACTTGCCTAGGAATCTTTGGTTCCCAAACACCCTTCCAAGGAAACAAAGAATTCAAAGCACCCCGAATCGCATGGTAATAAGACCGGGTGTCAAACTTACCATCACCTTTTAACCGTCAACAAAGAGTATCACTCCTATCATCCCGAGGAATACGAGTTTGGATAAGCTGGAATAGGGAATAAGATGCAGCTAGCTCCTAATCTTCAAAAGCTCTATAAAACCTTAAATCCCATACTTTATGCTGGAATAGGGAATAAGATGCAGCTAGCTCCCAATCTTTAAAAGCTCTATAAAACCTTAAATCCCATACTCTAACAGTCCCCCCTTATGGAATCCACAAAACCTCAGAGATACAAGCATCCTTGACCGCTGAACACGCATAGAGCTTAGGATAGAGATCTTTTAGAGTATTATCACCAGTCCACCTATCATGCCAAAAGCGGATACGAGTGCCTTCACCTACTACAAAAGACAGATGCTTAGAGAAGCTCTCCCACCCTCCATTAATGCTTCTCCATAGGCCACACCCATGAGTCCTCCTGCACACTTTAGTACACCACCCCCTTGATCCTCACCATATTTTGTGGAGATAACTCACCGCCAAGGATGGGTAACTTCATGACCATATTTCCACAATCATTTCCCTAATAAAGCTTGATTAAAAGACACCACACTTCTTATCCCCAATCATCCATCTTGGCGGGTAAACACACATTTTCCCAAGCCACCAAAAGATATTTGAAACTCCCCTGAGAAGACCCCCAAAGAAAGTTCCTCTGAATACTTTCCAATCTAGCAGCCATAGATTTAGGAATAGTAAAAAGAGATAAAAAGTATGTTGGGAGGCTTGAGAGAATACTCTTTAGTAACATGAGCCTACCACCCTTAGATAAATAGAGACGCTTCCACCTAGATAGCATCTTCTCCATTTTCTCCAAAATAGGATTTCAAATCGAAGTTGTCTTAAAAGAAGTCCCCAACGGCATCCCCAAATATTTCATAGGCAAATTGCCCACTCTACATTGAAGAATATTAGCCAGTGCATCTAAATTATTATTCACCCCAACAGGGACAATCTCACTTTTCCCAACATTGACCTTCAAACCCGTAAAAGCCTGAAAACAAGACAACACCAACCTTATGGACAGTAGCTGTTCCCTAGAAGCATGACAAAATAAGATAGTGTCATAAGCAAATAACAGATGAGAGATATGCACACCAATAGAGTTCACAGAGCCCACTTGAAAACCCCGAATAAGATTACACTCCTCTGTCTTCTTCAATAGTTACTCAAAACCTCCATTATTAAAAGAAACAGAAGCGGGGATAATGGATCCCCTTGTCTCAATCCATGAGAACTTCCAAAAAAACCTTCAGGGGAACCATTTACTAGGACTGAAAAACAGACAGAAAAACGGGGACTGTTAGAAATGCTAATCCAGTTGTTGAGTGATAATTGCTTGTATGTTAGAATGAGGATCAGCTTGTTTTCTGTGTGATTATCCCGGTCTGTGTTTTATAACTGTAAACTGGTTCTGATCTCTTCTCTCTCTCTCTCTCTTTGAGACTCTTGTTTGAATTTGATGTGATTTTAATTTTTGTGGAGATTTATTGTTTGGGTTTAGTGTCAGATATTGGTTGCTTATTGTGATGGAAATTGAGTATTGGCAATGCTCTCTGATATTTTTATTTGGCTGTTTATATATATACTTTACAATTTACTTAGTATTTGTTCTCCATGCACATGTGGTCTTCTCTTCAAATTAAATTTTATTTACTTGTCAGAAAAATGTTACTGACATTTTCAGATCTAGTAAACTGTGGAAATGTTTGATGTGCTTATATCAACTTCTTTGCAGTACTACAAGCAGTATAAGCTTTTTGTCGGCCCCGAGTTCAAGCTTATTTTCTCGTGGTTCCTTCCCTGTGGTATCTTATCCAGGGTCATCTCAAACTTCACAACGTCGTAGGGGTGCACGTTTCACAGTTAGAGCAGATTCTGTGAGTGTAAAATTGTTTTGTTTTTTCTTTGAAATGATAGTTGGGGCTAAATAGTTTTCAAACTTTTATTTTAATTTTAAAAATAGGGTATCTATGTTTCCTTATTTATTTATTTAAATTTTATTAGAAGGAATGCTCTATTTTACTTATCAGATTAAGGTACTAATATCTTTTTATGTACAGGATTTCTATTCGCTTCTTGGGGTGTCAAGAAATGCCAGTAAATCTGAAATTAAAAGCGGTATATACAATTTTTACCCTTTTGGCAGATTGTTCTATGAACTTCTTTGCTTTTATGTTCTTGCTTGAATAGTTGCCAATTCGTCTTTGCAATGGTTATACAAGTTGTCACTTAATGGCTTTAAGATTAACTGTATGCAGAGAGATCAGGCCAATTAGAGTAGACTTCTCCATGTTTATTGGCAAAGCAAATACTTCAATATTATGCCATGCAACTCATTACTATCTCATCCCAATCCTTATTAATTTGACTGATGTTGCTTTGGAGTTGTTTATGGAGTTTGGCTTCCCCTCCCCATTTTTTCTTTTTTTTTTGAAAAAGGAGAACATTTAGACCTTAAAGACTTTGCTGGAGAGACTTTTAGAATGAGACTCTGGTAATGTTATGAGTATTTTTCTGATCAAAATATTTTTCCCTCCTGCTTCCTTATATGTATATATAATTTATACATATTACCAATTGTTTCCCCTATGGTGGATCACATACTATCATTTTCTAGTAACTAAACTTGTTGATAATGTCTGGGGATCTTTATCCAGTGCACTGAGATTGAAAAAATGGGCATTAGGATATTGTATGAGATGGTTGGAGACTGAAACTGCCAAAGTAGTATTAGGTCAGATATAAATGTTTATGTGACACAGTAAGCTGCTTTTGACACCTCAACTTTATGCCTGACTTGATGATGAAAGCAATTGGCTGTGCACCTCAACATTTGAGCCCATTCGGTCTTAAGTTGTAAAGTATTTTATTTGCTTTATGGTTTTTACTTTTTCTCCCTTGTAAATATTTAATGAAGTGAAAAGCAATACCTTTACCTTCCACTAGATCTGGTGCCCAGAATGTTGTAGAATCTGAGAGTGATTGTGTTGTTAATGCATATAAAATTGCATTTGAGATTTTTGTATTAGTTTGATGAATGGGAAACAGTTTTGAATGGGTTTTATTAATTGAGCCTTAGTTGGATGGGTTTCAACTCCAGAATGTAAAACCTCCAGAATAGAGACACTTTGAACTGATATATTAGTTTCAACTTATTTGGATATTAGATATGGGTTTCTGATCCAAAGTTTTCTTTTTGAAGAAAAAAAGGTGTTTCAAAAAAGTTACTTATCACAAGAAAAAGAAAAAAGAAGCTTCCAAAAAGTAACATTTATGTCTTATGTAGTGTGTTTGGAGAGAAAGAAATGCTCAAAGCTTCAGAGGTTGTTAATTTTGGTCCTGGAATTTGAAGCTTTTGCTACCGAAGACCTTATATGATTTGATGGCTGCCCTCACATATTTTTCTTTCTCTAATTTATTTGACTTTTTCCCCTGATTTATTTGGTGTATCTTTTGTTTACTTCCCATGTACATTGGTTGTGCCTCTTTTCTGCTTATATATATATAGGACAACCGCGAGAGTGTATGAAAGATTGTATTGCAATTATAGAGAAATTTTCTAATGGAACTCAAGGATACATGAAGGATTGTTTGATTTATGATGACCAAATTGAAATATATATTGTTATGAGTTCTGACTTTTCACATTACCTGTTCCATTGACTAATGTTTTAATATTCCTCCTGTGCTTTCACTTTTCAGCTTATCGGAAGCTTGCTAGGAGTTATCACCCAGATGTGAACAAGTGAGTCCTTTCCCCTCTTCTTTTTTCTTTGTCCTGTGGCAATGTATGCTCAGGATGGGTTTCTGTTAAAAGTGAATTGCTTATTGGTTTTGTAAGATATGAACTATTTGCACTAGATCATTTTTCATTTGAGAATCTGTTGCACATGTTTGTTATTAGATTGTAGATGTTATTTTGCAAGCAAGGTTTCCAAGGGGGTCTCTCTTTATTTTATTTTTCTTGAATTTATACAACTATTGCGTGTATTGTATTAAAAAAAACTATGGCATTTTGATATTTAAGTCAGTCTTTTGAGTTTTATATATGATGAGGCCCATGTCAAAGTTACACAACTTGACTGAGGTAGAATTGATAATTAGGCAAGATTCAGCGGTTTAATTAGTTGGTTTTGTCTTCCAAAGATTAGAGGGGAGTTGGCTTTTGGGATTTTTTTTATACATTTTAAGTAGGGGAGGAAGATTTCAACCTTGAACTTCTTTTTTTTTTTTGATAAGTAATAAGAATTCATTCATTGAAAGAAAAAGACACCCAAGCACACAGGGAGTATACAAGGGAGAACAGTCAAGATCGAAAATTACAAAAATCAAGTAAATCTAAAATAGAAAAAGGATGGTTTCTCCACACAGAGAACCAGTCAAGTAAGGTTCTGAAAAAGAGAAGCTTGAGGTCGGGCATAGCACGCTCAGAGTCTTCAAAACATCTATTATTCCTCTCTTTCCAGATACACCACATCAAACAAGAAGGAACAATCTTCCAAATAACATCATTGCGGAGGCGACCAAAGTGACCTTGCCAGCAGGCAAAGAGACCAACTACAGACAAAGGCATGACCCAATTAACTCCAAATAAACCAAAAACTATATCCCATAACTCCGAAGCAACCGGGCAATGAAGAAAAAGATGGTTAACACTTTCACTATTACACTTGCACATGTAACACCAATCCAAAATGTAGACCTTTCTTTTCCTTAGATTGTCAATAGTCAAACATTTCCCTAAGGCTGCGGTCCAGACAAAGAAAGCCACTCTAGAGGGGATCTTCTGCTTCCAAATGCTTTTCCAAGAGAAAGATTGCTCACTATGCCCAATAAGGAGATGATAGTAAGCGCTAACCGTGAACCCCTTCCTCTTACAAGGCAGCCAATATCTCTTATCCTCCTCGAAACCCCTTACCGGAGTGCTATAGATGGAATTGATGAAGCTCCAGAAAGCTTCCAATTCACGATTGTGCACCTCCCTACAAAACTGGATCTCCCAATGGAGGACTCCATTGGAAAACCTCATAAGCTCCGCCACGCTTGCCTCTTTGCTACAGCTTATCCTATATAGTTCAGGATAGCGGGTAGCAAGGGGAGAAGACCCACACCAACAATCTAGCCAAAACAGGACTTTTGAACCATCTCCAATATCATACATAATGAACCGAGAAAAGGAGTGCCACCCCCTTCTAATATTTTTCCACAAGCTGACCCCATAAGGACCAGAGGAAGAGCTAGAACACCAACCACCCCAATCACAACCATACTTAACCTCTATCACTTGACGCCAAAGAGCATCCCTTTCTTGCCCAAATCTCCAGAGCCATTTCCCTAAAAGAGCAATGTTGAAAGTTCTTAGGTTCTTGATCCCTAAACCTCCAGAAGAAAGGGGGGAACATACCGAAGACCAATCAACCAGATGAAATTTGGGCTCATCTCCTAGGCCTCCCCATAGAAAGTCCCGCTGAAGTCTAGCAATACGATTGGCCACCGAGGCAGGAATAGGGAATAAAGAGAGAAAATACGTAGGAAGGTTGGAGAGAGTGCTTTTAATTAAAGTGACTCTACCTCCCTTGGATAAGTATAATTTTTTCCAGCCTGCTAATTTTCTTTCCATCTTCTCAAGAATAGGGTTCCAAATAGCCTTGTCTTTAAAATTTGCCCCCAAAGGAAGACCCAAATATTTCATTGGGAGAGACCCTTGATTGCAGCCTAAGACAGCCACCAAAAGCTCCATGTTGAGAACAGCCCCCACAGCCACCAGCTCAGACTTACCCCAATTGACTTTTAGACCAGACACAGCCTCAAACCAAATGAGCACCAAACGGAGAATCAGCATTTGATCAATATTAGCATCACAAAAAACTAAACCTGACAGGCGACCTTGAAGGGCAGCCTTATCCAACATTCTACTGAAAGCCTCCATAACCAAAACAAATAAAAAGGGGGACAAAGGATCGCCTTGCCGCAACCCCCTAAAACTTCCAAAGAACCCATGGGAAGTACCATTAATAAGGATGGAAAAACGAACAGTAGATAAACAAAACGTGATCCAACGCCTCCACTTATCAGGGAAGCCACAACGCTCAAGCAAGAGAGAAAGAAAACCCCAGTTCACCTGATCAAAGGCTTTCTCAATGTCCAGTTTGCAAAGAAGCCCAGGCTTACCAGACTTCAATCTACTATCAAGACATTCATTAGCAATGAGAACAGAATCGAGAATTTGCCTATTAAGGATAAAGGCATTCTGAGGAGCAGAGATGATCTTGCCTAAAACCAAGCGAAGACGAGAGGCCAATACTTTAGCAAGAATTTTATAAACCCCCCCAACAAGGCTAATGGGCCGAAAGTCTTTTATTTCCACAGCTGCAGCTTTTTTTGGGATGAGAGCAATGAAGGTTGCGTTTAAGCTTTTTTCAAACTGGCCAGTGACATGGAAATGGTGGAACACGGCCATGATGTCAGATTTGAGGATCCCCCAGCAAGCTTGAAAGAAAGCCATTGAAAAACCATCAGGCCCAGGAGATTTATCCCCATTAAAGCCCATGATGACATCTAAAACTTCAGATTCCTCAAAAGGTTTCTCTAACCAATCTGCTTTGTCCCCAGAAATACAAGGGAAGTCCAGAACATCCGGAAATGGGTGCTGCGCTTGCTGCCCAGAGAATAGGTTCATAAAGAATTGCTCAACATGGTCGACGATCCTATCCTGGTTGGTAGACAAAGCCCCATCAATCATAAGGGATTCAATACAATTATTTCTTCTATTAGAATTAGCCATCCTGTGAAAAAATCTTGTATTGGAGTCACCCTCCTTTAAAAATAATACTTTGGACTTTTGCCTCCAACTAATTTCCTCAAGCAAGGCAGCCTTCTCAAGATCGGCTCGCAATGAAGTTTGCTCCAATTTTTCCTCTTCAGATAAGGGTTGAGAGTCCTCTCTTGCATCTAAAAGATTCAGCTTACTCCATAGCTGATGCTTCTTTACTGAGATGTTGCCGAAATCTGACTCATTCCACTTCTTTAGGTCGGATTTTAGAGCAGCCAGCTTTTTGGCTAGGATGTAACTAGGGGACCCTTGAAAAAGGGAATTCTCCCACCATGACTTCACCTTATCTAAGAATCCTTCCGCCTTTAACCACATATTCTCAAAACGAAAAGGAATACGACCTCTTCGATGACTTCCACTCTCCAAAAGAATAGGGAAGTGATCGGATAAGACTCTAGGAAGCCTTTTTTGGAAGAAGTGAGTGAAGTGATCTTCTAGAGCTGGAGAGATAAGGAACCGATCAATTCTAGAGGCAGAGGTGGAGTTAGACCAAGAGAAAAGACCCCCCTCTAAAGGATAATCCATAAGCCCATGAAGAGAAATAAAATCTGAGAAATCATACATGCAGCGAGAGAATCTTCCCTCCCCTAATCTCTCAGAAGGAAAGCGGATGACATTGAAATCTCCTCCCAAACACCAAGGCAAATTCCACCAACTGTTCAGGCCAGCCAGCTCTTCCCACATAAATTGACGATTCCTGTTCAAATTAGGACCATAGATACTTGTGAAGGCCCATTCAAAATGATCACTGACATTTTTGAACCTACACGAAATCGAGAAATTCCCCACTGCTTCCTCTAACTTTTCCACCACCCTTCTATCCCACATGAGAAGGATACCACCGGAAGCACCCTCGGAACCCAAATATAACCAATCTATGTAGGGGCAGCTCCATATGCTTCTAACAAGACCTCTAGAAACCAATTCCAATTTTGTTTCTTGGAGACAAACAATATCTGCCTTCCAAGAGCGTAAAAAATTGCGAATCTTGAGCCTTTTTTCCTTGACATTCAAACCTCTAACATTCCAAGATATAATCTTCAAATTCATTGAGGAGCAAAAAGAGCCTTATCCTTACCATAACTAGAGCGTCTTGCAGACGCGGAACCATAATTAACCGAGCTGAATAAGCCCCGTAATTCCCTAATTCCTTTCCTTCCTGAGCTTTTCTCTGATTTGTCAATTTTATCCTTGAAGGCCCTCTGTTGTATCTCATTTTCAACTGCCAATAGGAAAGCAGTTGCTGGCTCTTCTAAACCTTTAAGGGAAGTCCCAAGAAAATCATCAAAGCCACTGAATTTATCCTTAAACCAATCCGAGTAACTGCCCTTTCCCAGTACAGTGTCAACTACCAGAGAAGCTGGCTTAACTGAAAAATCTGTGGCATCCAAAGGTAAAGCGAAAGCCAGGGGATCAACAGTGAGGGGAGGCGAAGAATCAGAAAATTGAGAGGCTTCCTCGGAGCAAAAATCTGAAGACCAATCCTCCACAAAAACATCAATCCCTTTTTCCGTCTCAGAATTAAGCTCCTTCTCTATTGGAAATATCCAAAGTGGCAATTGACTTAGGGGCCATTGCTGCTTTTGGGATTTGTACAAATGTGATAAAGGCCCGTCCATTTTGAGGTTGGCCAAACCTCTAAAACTCACAGCTCAAACGAAAATAAGGGCCAAGCCCTGATTTCCCCACATTATCAAATAGAGTTCTATCTCTGATTTCCCAAAAAAAAAAAAAAAAAAAAAAGTAATTATCTTCGATGGAAAGTACTATCCCTAGTCTTTGCCAACCCAATTAGTTGAAGTCTTTTCTGAGATATGTATTGACACCTTAAAAAAATATTTGATATTAACTTGTGGAAAAGCAGGTTGAATTCTGGTAAATGATCATGAACCCATTAAAATAAGGAAAAACAAAGTTTTTTTATCATGTTGCAATCTGATTTGACATAAATTTTCCAATCAATTATGTCAAGACAGGATTCTGCTATCCTGGAAGTTCTGAATGAGGGCTTGATCAAAACAAAAAAATAAACCCTAAGGGATAGCAGAATATTGGGGACTATGCCTCGTGAAGCGGAGGTTAATAGTTCTAATATTTTCTTCCCCCTCTTGGGGCAAAACCTTTTCCAAAAAATAGAAAATAAAAACAAAATAACAATGATAGATTTTTTTTTTTTTTTTGATAGGTAATAGGAATTTTATTGATATAAAAGAAAATCGTGTTCACGATGATGAATACTCAGAAAATGAAACAAATACATACAAATCAAGAACTAAAGCTAGTGGATTGATTGGAAGAGGGAGAACATTGGCCTTTTAAACAAGGAATGGGTATGGATTTTTTTAAGCTTGTCTTCACAGAAAATATGTAAGATAGTACAATAAGTTGTAGGAGCATTTGTATTAAAAAAATTCTTTACAATAGTGTTTATATTAGATTATGATTTTAGGTTCGTGTTTCCAGTTGCATCAACTTTGTTTTATCCTGATCTATTTGGTTAATGTTGCATATTTTTATTTATTTTGTTTGGAACTAACCCAAATCATGCTGCAGAGAACCTGGGGCAGAGCAAAAATTCAAGGATATTAGCAATGCATATGAGGTAAAAGTGAAATCTTATGATTCATGATTGAGCTGTGGCAGTTTCAGAGCCATGATCTAAAGTAGTTACTAAATGGTTTTTCTTGTTTTGCAGGTTCTGTCTGATGATGAGAAACGATCCTTATATGACAGATATGGAGAGGCTGGACTTAAAGCTGGTCCAGGCTTTAATGTAAGCAAATCTTTCATGAATATGGGAAATATCTAATTTTTAAATCACATCATCTACCTTCTTATGGTTGAATAAACTCTGCTGTTACAGGATTTCAGCAATCCCTTTGATCTGTTTGAGTCGTTATTTGAAGGCATAAATCAGGGGGGAAGACCTTCTAGGAATAGAGCAGTTGATGGTCAGGATGAGTATTACAATCTTGTCTTAAACTTTAAGGAAGCAGTTTTTGGGGTTGAGAAAGAGATTGAGATAAGCCGACTAGAGAGCTGTGGGACTTGCAATGGTTCAGGTGCTAAACCAGGGACCAATCCATCAAAATGTAGCACTTGTGGTGGGCAAGGACAGGTTGTCTCATCAGCGAGGACCCCATTAGGTGTCTTCCAGCAGGTAATGACCTGCTCTTCTTGTGGTGGGACTGGGGAATTATCCACCCCTTGCAACACGTGTTCTGGGGATGGTCGGGTAAGAAGGACAAAACGAATAAGTCTGAAAGTTCCTGCTGGTGTGGACTCTGGTAGCCGTTTAAGGGTCCGAAATGAAGGAAATGCTGGAAGACGAGGTGGGACTCCTGGTGACCTCTTCGTCATTATTGAAGTTATGCCAGACCCTGTCCTTAAACGTGATGACACCAACATTTTGTATACCTGCAAGGTTTCCTACATTGACGCGATCTTGGGAACTACAATCAAGGTTCCAACAGTGGATGGCGTGGTTGATTTGAAGATTCCTGCTGGTACCCAACCAAACACGACTCTTGTAATGGCCAAGAAGGGTGTTCCTCTATTGAATAAGAGCAACATGAGGGGCGATCAGTTGGTTCGTGTGCAGGTTGAAATCCCGAAGAGATTGAGCTCTGATGAGAGAAAGCTCATTGAAGAACTCGCTGATCTAAGCAAGGGCAAGACTGCAAGCAGTAGGAGATAGTTGTCTGCGGCATCATTTTGCATTTTTCTGTTTATTGCTGATCTCATCAGTTATATTCTCCTTTGTGGGTCCAACTTTGTTGAACCTTGATGCATATTAAGGGAAATTCAGCAGTTCTCAGGACTCTGGAAAGGGCGAGAGCACGTGTTTGTAGTTGTAGGTAAATTATATTTTGTGATAATTTTTCCCCCACATAAGTTATCTCAAATGACAGGAGGTAGAAAAAGAGGTGAAAATTGAGGATCCATTACTCTCTCATCATCTGTATTTAAACATAGAACTTATTCTTTGGGATTGAACATAAATTTCAGCTACATTGTAGTCTTTTGTGTTTTTATTTCATTTTTTTGAGGACATTTGATGAATCAAAAAGCATCTTCATAATTGTATCACAATTTTGTAATTTTCAAAATGTTTTTAATTAGTTTTCCTAACCAGGAATGGGGATTATGGATTGATTGGTGGTAACTGATGCAATGTTTGGGCATCTCAGGGTGAATTAATTATTAGTGAAGCTGCGTCTTTTATTTATTTTTATGGTGTACAGGCGTTCCTTTATGATCATATTCCTTTCAGATGCATTTTTTTTTTTCCCAAATGGCGCCATATCATGGATGTTTTCTTTTTGGTGGGAAAGTAACTTTATTATTATTATTATTATTATTATTATTATAGAAAAATCAGCAGCAACTGAAGCAGTTCTTAAATGTTGGAAAAACCAATTTCTTATTTCAAGGAGATCATTCTATTTTAAAGAACTCGTTCACTATATTATTTCAATATTTTGTGTACTTATTTTTATATAGGGATGGATTCACTCTGGAACAGTGTATTTTATGGTAAAACATTGATCCAACTGATGGTTTCAAGGTTAATTGGCAAGCTCTTTTAACAAACATTATATATTGACTTTGCTAAGAAACAGTAATCACACAAGTCTTTCACTACTTGGACCGTTTTAATTGGATTGGATCCATTTCCAAAAAATGTTACTCAGCAACATTGGTATTTCCATATAATTGTCCAAATTCACCAATGTTGGGCCTTGTGAGAAGGCCTTTTTTTGGGAGAATTGAGCAGCAAAAAGCAAAAGAAAAATGATGGGGTGAGAGAGGCTCGAACTCTCGACCTCAGGATCACTCAGAAGCTATGAGACCTACGCGCTAGCCAACTGCGCCACCACCCCATTCATGCTGATGTTCCTTCCAATTCACTACTTGTTTAGCTGTCTCTCATATGTGTGGTTACTTCCAGGCTTATCTGGTGGTGTGGTAGACTTTCTTTGTTTCTCAGCCTCTCAAAAGTATTAAAACTCCGGGGTTATTGCCAGGACCAAATAGACAAATTCATGCATTGCACCCATACCGTGCATATATATTAAAATTTTGTTCTCATCAAGAATATTATTAAATTATTAATTGCGCCCTTAAAGCCACCATGATCAATAATTTTTCCACTCATACTGATACAGTTCAATGCCATGTGCAATATCCTTTTTCTGTTTTCATTCCACAAAAAGTACTTGAATATTACTAGCAAACATTCCAATAATTATTTACAAGAACAAGTCATTTAAGAATTTACAGAACAGATTTAAATCTATATAAAAAATGAAAAACAACATGGGCAGATGGAATAGAAGCAACATGACCACAACAGCTAATGTAATAATTTTACCATTCAAGTTCAGCCAAAAAAAAAAAAAGGTTTTAGTATTTTCTATTTACTCTCCCACTTAGAGAGCCTCCTTAATTAACCTCTCAAAATCCTTGTAAGATGATCCTCCTATATCAGTTGCTTCCACTGCTTTTTTCTTCCATTCTAGAGCCTTTTGCTTTGTTTCTTTCCCCTTATCCCCTTCTAGCATTTCCTTAACAAGTGCTTCAATCTCTTCACGTTTTACATCATGGTTGATCTCCATGCCAATCCCCCAAGTGGTGCAAGCATACCGGCAATTTGGTTGTTGGTCAGCAAAGAATGGCCAGCAAATAATAGGCACACCAGCACATACACTTTCTAATGTAGAATTCCAACCACAATGTGTTAGGAATACCCCTATAGATTGGTGTGCTAGCACTTGGTCTTGGGGGCACCAACTTGTTAGGAATGCCCTATCCTTCGTCTCCTCAAAAAAATTTTCGGGCAAAATTTCTGTATCCCCCATTACCACATCAGGCCTAACTATCCACAAAAATGGGTGCTTGCTATTTGCAAGTCCCCATGCAAATTCATTAAAATGTTGTTCTGTCATTGTGGTCACGCTGCCATAATTTACATACACAACTGAGTTGGATTCCCATCTATCTAGCCATTGGATGCATTTTGGGTCTTCTTTCCATAAGTTTGCACTTATAGACATGAATTGGCTCTGAGGCACATGCCGTTCTAGCAAGGAAAGTGGACCTATATTGTAAATTCGAGGGAATATGGCTGCAATTGCTTCTAGGACATCATGTTCAAACTCTTCAAATGTGTTGAAGATGATCGCCGGAGAATTCAAGCAATTTCGTGCTTCCGATCCCATAAAGTCGAACATTGTTTCAGTAATGTCAGTGGTTCTAATGAAGCTAGGGAGGTCCATAAGCCTGATATTTTTCAATCCTGGGATCCAATTGATTGATGTCTCAAGAGTGCCATCATATTTGAAAGTTTCATCTGTAACACATGAAAGATAAAATTAAGTTTTTAGAAAATAATGTGTTTTAAGTATTTCAATTTTTACAAATTAAAATCATGTTGGTATTACAAAGTTGCATGTCCCATATATAATTTTTTACAATATTAAACATTTTTCATGTGTCTTGTCAATATAATTTTAACTTGTGAATATTTTTCTTGGGACATAAGATCAATATTCATCACTCTAGGAGTAAAATATAAAGTAATGATCACATTACAAAATTAGAAAAATATAAGACTCATTCTCATGTTTAATGACATGGACCAAGACTAGGTGCAAATGGATTATTCCTTCAGAGATTATCCAGATTTATGATTTACACAACAAAATATGCCTCTCCTATCCCTTAAAACCTTAGAAGTTTTCTTCTTAACAAACAAACTATGATCTTTGGTTTCATTATAATGACAATAGATTTTATCTAAAATTTAGCTAATGCTTCTGATTTTTTGACATTGACGAATAAAAGTAACTTTAACCAGTACACCAATATTAAACAATAGTTAGGTATTATTATTTTGAAAAATACTAAAAGTGTTATAAATTTTACTATATAAAACTTACAAATTGATATATTAATGAATAACTAATTCACAATAGATGGGTTTTCATTTTTTTTTATACTGTTTTTTCCCCTAATAAGGACCGCTTCCTTTGGTCTTTCATTAAAACATAGTAGTATTATTAATAACTTTAGTAAAAGCATTTTGACACGTCTTTTTTGTTGCCTGTGACATGAACTTTTTTTTTTTTTGAGAATGACCTGTGACATGAACTTGATGCCATATAAGGATGAGAAGTATTTGCAGTAAGTGCAGAGCCACCACAAATTTTACATTTATAAGGTGACAAGTGATCGATTCTAATTGATGTATGATATAAATAATGTCAATAATTGTTTTATGTGTAAGTGATATTACACTAATTATATTAAAAAAAAGAAGATATTACACTAATCACAATATGTTATTCCAACCATTGTGAAATATTTTGTGCATGCAGCATTGTTGAAGTATTTATACAAGAAGAAAATCAGTCGCCTATTGTCTGGTCCCCTTGCAAAAGGGTTCGCATCAGTGGGTATTGCACATCAATTGTTATGGTATGTATTACACATAATATGCTTCTCAAAGAATATGGATGTAGGATTCACATACTACCTACAGATATTTTCATCTTCCACTTGGGGTTTATTGGTTCATCCTCACAAAAAGAAACTTCTATACAGAATTACTACTTTTCTTAATACAAGAGTATCGATTAGATTTTTTTCAGTATTAAAAAAAATTTATATTTTGTCAATCAAATCTTGATTTTAATGGTGAATTTCAATTAATTTAATTAGTAAAGTCCAGTTTGTTAAAATAATAAATTGTGAGTGGTGAAAACAATGATTTCCACTCGCAACTTTATAGTTTTAAAAGGTTATAAAAGAAAAAAAAAATTTATGAAAGAAGCATAGCGAAGAAGTTGATACTCATATAACATACGCACTTGAAAACCAAAAGTAGCCCAAGTACCTTTGAATGGAATAATTCCTCTTTTGACGAGTTCAGAGAAGTAGAGGAATCCCATGTAGCCACAAGCTGAGGTAGTCCAAAATTGAACCTCTGGGATGCCTAATTCTTCCCCAACTTTAATTGCAAAACTCATAACTCCATCAGAAACTATGCAAGTAACCAAAGGCACTTCAGAGGATGAGTTCAGCTTAAGCACTAGCTCTTTAAAAGGGGCCAAACAATTCTTTCTTGTGGAATCACATAGAGCTGGTACATATTGGGTTGCATCACTATCAGATGGTGGCAACCCATCTGGTATTGTTTCAAACTGGAAATCAGGTAGCCCCTTTATGTATTCAAGTCCTTTGGACCTGATCAAGCGTCTGTGGTTGAACTCAGTGTTAACAAAGGTTATATGAAAGCCCCTTGAGTGAAGGAGCTTGGCTAGTCTCATCATGGGTGTTACATGGCCTTGTGATGGGTATGGAACACAAACTGCATGAGGTTTTTGGGTTTCTGCAGAACCCATAGAGCCAAGTTTAAGCTATTACAATTTAGAATTAAATACTGAATTGGGCTTCAGAATTGTGATAGTTTTCCAAGCTTTGTGCCACACTCATTTATAGGGAAAATGCTTCAATATTAGCCGTTGGATGGGTACCATAATCAGAAGATCAGGTGATGAGAATATATTCGGTCAATATGTGTACAATATAGGATTGCCGATGTAGCTGTCACTTTCTCGCTCAGATTGAAAACTTAAAATGGCCACCCCCACTGTCCCTCGAATATTCTATTTTTGGACATCTGGTTATGATTACTTTAGTTCAGATTAATTGAACTAAAATGGTCTTGTCGGTGATCAAATAATTGTTAGATAGTTTATACCCTGATTGGGCAATCAATCAATTATTAAGCCACTAGTGTATTAATTAGTTCAAGCACAAAACTTAGGTACAGTATCTTAAGTGTTGTTCCTTAAGTTTTCTTCTTAAGATTTAGTTATGTGGCTACTTAACTAAAAAATTCACTTCCATCTCGTGACAAAAAATTCATATGGCAGAATCTTAAGAAGGGAACTGTATGGTACGGGACCCCTGAGCCCATTGGGCCTTTGACCTCGGCCCAATAGTATGAACCCTGGACCTGGCCCTTTGCATGGGGGCTTGGGGCCTAGGCTTCGTGCTGCGATTCTTGACCTAGAACACGTTAGACCCGCAATCTTGATCCAGACTCCTTAGGGAGCATTCTGGGCTTCACCTGGTCAATTGCGCCATGGATATGAACGTGAGTGCTCGGGGATACATGTCTCGGCTGCCCGATATGGCCTTGGGGAGTATCTCTGCTGAACATCCTTTTGAAGGTGGGAATTAGTTCCAATGCCACTGCTACCACTCTCAACGAAACATCCACTCAGACACAATGGAATTGGACCCCCATTTCCACTTATAATTAGGAATAATCATGGCATTCCCATTGACCTCACACTATAAATAAGAAACGAGAATAAGAAGAAGGGGCTGGCAATTCTGGAGAGAATATTGAGAGAGAAGAGCGATCACTCTAAGAAAGAAGGGGAGCAACTACGTAAGGTAAAGAGAGGGATCTGAGGAAACAGGAGTGTATTTGGGCTCCTGAGCATAAAACCACCTATAGTAGGAAACCCAAAGCCCATAATACAAATAGATTGTGAGCCTAAGTAGAGTCTGAGCCCAATATTTATACTGGGGGTATGCACAATTGGCGCTGTCTGGGGAAATCTCCTACAAAGCTGTGGTTCTACTAAGGCGTGAACGGGAAAATGTCCGGAGGTTAATCAGGGAGTTATGCTGAAAGTGGCTTTAGGAGGTCTTCTCGGGGATCCACCTGGCGGGAAAGAAGTCAGAAGAGATGCGAAGATATGGAGTATGAGGAAGGGCAATCCGGCCTTGGCGAAGGGTCGTTTCAAACGTACTGGACAATGTCCGGCACCTCGGGGCGCAATCGCTTCAACAAAAGGGATGAAGAGCTTGAGCAAAGGGATGAGGAACTTGAACGTCTTCGTAGGTTGGTAAGGGATTTGGAGTTGCAACCAAGAGGTAGGCGTCAGAGAAGGGACCACGAGGACTGAGAAGAAAGGTCGGCTGGTGTGAAGGATCACCGTGGAGTAGGGCTCCATCAATTTGGGTCTCATTGGCTTCGAGATCGCTTACGGGAATATGCAGACCGGGATTTGATTTCCCTAGAGGAGAGACGACCTCGGAATGCGACCATGGATGCTATGAGCCGCGCATTATGCCGAGCTACCCGATCACCGTTCTTAAGGGACATTGAAGGGGCACCAATGCCGAGCAGATTTACACGGCCGCCGTTTAATTCTTACGATGGAAAGACAGACCCGGTGGAACATGTAAGCCATTATATTCAAATGATGTCTTTGCACACTCATAATGATGCATTGATGTGTAAAGTGTTTCCCTCGAGCCTTGGTCCCATTGCTTTAAGATGGTTCAATGGGCTAAGGAAAGACTCGATTTATAGTTTTTCTGAATTGATTCAAGAGTTTGGTGTTTGGTTCATGACCTGCAGCCAAGTTTCGCAGCTCGTAGACATGTTGCTATTAATGAAAATGGGGGCTGGGGAAACCCTCCGCAGTTACGCTAACCGGTACTGGGAGCTGTACAACGAGATTGGTAGAGGTAATGAAAAAATTGCGGCGAGCATTTTCTGGATGGGGTTGCTTGAGGATTCTAAATTACGGGACTCGTTGACAAGAAGGCCTCCCGAGGATATGAGGCAGTTGATGAGGCATATTGAAGAATATAAGTGGTTGGAGGATGACCGTTTACAGAGCAAAGGCAAGGCCCCGGTCATAAATCATCCTCGGCATATCGATTTACAGTCTAGGCCCTAGAAGGATTTGAGGATTCAAGAGTCGAGTCCACAGGCAAGGGAAGTGAATGTAGCCTTCAAGGAGCCAGTGCATAGGATTGTGGATCGAATCAAGAATGAGCTATACTTCCGGTGGCTAAACAAGATGAGGGGTGATCCCTCAAGGAGAAATCATAATCTGTATTGTACTTGCCATAGGGATAAGGGGCACACCACTGAATAATGTAGAGTGTTAAAAGATCATCTGGAGTAGTTGGTAAAGGCGGGGTATTTGAAAGAGTTTGTGGTTGATCCCAGGAATCAGGAAGTCGAGCAGGGTGCTCGGCCCTGCGGGAATCCTCTCCCACCCCCATTGGGAGTAATAGAAGTCATCCACATGGCCCCAAGGGGCTCTCAGGTGTCCAAGAAAGGGGGGGGGGTGCTGGCTATGGTGTCGGCGGAAATCAGCACAAGTAAGCAACCCTTCGACAAGAAGTTGAAGAACACTTGGGAGCCCATTGCCTTCGATGATAACGATCTGGAGAGCACGATTCAACCACATGATGATGCCTTGGTGGTTACAGCCTGAATAAATGGTTTCATAGTTAAGAGAGTGTTGATAGATCAGGGGAGTGGTGTCGAGGTGATGTATCCGACCTGTTCAAAGGGCTCGGCCTGAAGAATGAAAATCTCACCAAATACGATACGCCCCTGATGGGGTTTGATGGTTGTATGGTGATCCCAGAAGGGCTGATCTTGCTTCTCGTGAATATGGAAGGTAAGGAGGTGATGGTAACATTCATAGTGGTCGCTTCTTTCTCTTCGTACATAGCAATCCTTGGAAGGCCGTGGATTCACGCAATGGGGGCTGTACCGTCCACCCTACATGTGAAGGTCAAGTTTTGCACCGAGTAGGGAATTGTTGTGGTAATAGGTAATCAGCAAGTGGCCAGGTAGTGTTTGGTAGCTGTAGTTGACCGAGGAATCAAGCAAAAAGAGTCAACTGAGGAGACTCCCTTATAGCAATTACAGGGACCCTAAGAGGAAGCGAGAGCTAGCTGTGTCGAGGACTTGGTGAGAGTAAAGATATTGCCGGATGATGACAAGTGTTATTGGAGCGAGTGTGAAGGACAAGGAGAGGGTAGAGATGTTGCTGTTTCTTGTGTAGAATGTGGACGTGTTCGCTTGGAGCCCATATGAGGTGCCTGGGGTGGACCCCGAGTTCATAGTTCATAAGCTCAATGTGAATCCCTTATACCCTCCTAAGAAGCAGAAGCCGAGGAGATCGGCTAAAGAGCACGTCGATGCTGTCAAGTAAGAGGTTAAGAAACTGAAGGAAGCCGGGGCTATAAAAGAAATATTTTTTCTGGAATGGCTTGCGAATACCGTGGTGGTAAAAAAGAAGAATGGCAAATGGAGGGTTTGTGTTGACTTCATCGACCTAAACCGAGCATGTCCGAAGAATCTATTTCCTATGCCAAAGATTGATCAGCTGGTAGACGCCACCTATGGACACCCGAGGATGAGCTTTCTGGACACTTTTCAGGGTTATCATTAGATTGCTTTGGCTGCCGAGGATTAGGAAAAGACAACGTTTATTTCACTTGACGCTAATTATCATTATACCGTGATGCCATTTGGGTTGAAAAATGCTGGGGCCACGTATTCACAGATGATGATAAGAATGTTCAAGGATAAGATCGGGTGCATGGTCGAGGTTTACATTAATGATATGGTGGTAAAAAGCAAATGGGAGATACAACATTTTGACGATCTTAAGGAGGTGTTCGAAGTACTTCGATGTCACAAGTTGCGCTTCAACGCTGATAAATGTGCCTTCGGAGTGGGGGCTAGCAAGTTCCTAGGGTATTTGATCACTAACTGAGGAATTGAAGTCAACCCCGATCAGATTGAAGCAGTGAAAAGCCTCAAACCACCGAGCAATCCAAAGAAAGTACAAGTACTGACTGGTATGTTAGCCACCTTTAATCGGTTTATTTTCAAGTTTGCCGACCATTACCGTATATTTTACCAGCTTTTGAAGAAATGGAAAGGGTTCCAATGGAGTGAAGAGTGCGAAAGAGCTTTTCAGGAATTGAAAGAATATTTGCTACGAGCACCAATGCTGACAGCTCCAGAACCTGGGGAGGATTTATTTATGTATCTCTCAGTGTCAGAACATGCCATCAGCGCCGTGCTTTTGAGGGACCGGGGAGTGCAATAAGCAGTATACTACATCAGTAAAACCCTAGTTGATGCCAAGATGAGGTATTTTCCCTTGGAGAAGTTAGTGCTAGCATTAGTGCATGCTACACGAAAGTTACCCCATTACTTTCAAGCTCACATCGTTTATGTGTTAACTGAGTATCCTCTACAGTCGTTATTAAAGAGATCTGATTTCATGGGAAGAATAACTAAATGGGGAACTCGGCTGGGTTCATTTGATATTAGGTACAGGCTAAAGAGCTCGGTGAAAGGTTAGGTCCTCGTTGACTTTGTAGCAAAATTTTCCTTGAGGAAGGGAAATGAGATGATTTGCCCTGAAGAGGTAGTCCCATGGAAGGTATTTGTGGACAGTGCGTCCAATGCATTGGGAGCTGGGGTAGGGATCATGGTCGTCACCCCAGAGGGAATAAAATTGGAGCATTCCTTTAGGTTGGGTTTTAAGGCCTCCAACAATGAAGCCGAGTATGGGGCCCTACTGGTCGGGTTGAGAGTGGTTTCAGATTTGGGTGCCAGAGAAGTAGAGGTTTACTTGGATTCTAGGTTAGTGGTTAACCAGGCGCAGGGAAGTTTTGAAGCCAAGGATCCCTGGATGGTGGAGTACTTATGGTTAGTGAAACAGACTATGGACCACTTTCTGAACGTCAAAGTGGTTCGGATAGCCAAGGGGCATAACCGGCACGCCGACTCTTTGGCCACATTGGTGACATCATCAACTAAGAAAATTCCTTGATTAATAAAAGTGGAGTTGGTAGCAGAACTGAGTATCAACGCAGGAGTAGGTGTTTCGTTGGTGACAACAGTTGAGCCGTATTAGATGGATTCGATCATCGACTTTTTAGCAGAGGATCGAGTGCCTGCTGATGAGAAGGAAGTAGAAAAAGTATGTCGGACAGCTGCTCGATATTGGTTGTTCACCGATCGTAAGCTATATCGAAGATCTTTTGACGGGCTTTACCTATAGTGCTTGCACCCCAGCAAGATTGAGGAACTCCTAGCCGAGCTACATGATGGGGTGTGCGGCAGTCACGTAAAGGGACATTCGTTAGCTCATTGGGTAATGACTCAGGGATTTTGGTGGCCGCGAATGCAAAAGGATGCTAACAAGTATGCACGGAAATGTGAGCAGTGTCAGAAGCATGCCCTTACGATCCACCAACCGATAGGGAACTTGAATCCCATTAGTAGCCCTTGGCTCTTTACGTAGTGGGGGCTAGATATCGTTGGACCATTCCCCTAGGCGATAGGAAAGGCGACAGGAAACCAGAGGTTTGTCCTAGTAGCCGTGGATTACTTCACCAAATGGGTAGAGACAGAGGCAAAGGCGTTGGCGAACTTCTGGGATGTGGATGTTAAGAAGTTTGTATGGAAGAATATAGTGACGAGATTCGGGGTACTAGAGTCCCTATTGTCAGACAACTGGTTGCAGTTTGATAGCAAAGTTTTCTGCAGTTTTGTGGTAGCCTTAGCATCACAAATCGGTATTCCACTCCGGTATATCCACAGAGCAACGGTCAAGCCGAAGCCACCAACAAGGCCATTGTGAACGGGTTGAAGATGAGGTTAAAAGGTGCTAAGGGTAGGTGGGCAGAGGAGTTGCCCAGTGTTCTATGGGCATACCAAACTACCCCGAGAAGGTTCACAGGAGAAACCCCGTTCTCTTTAACATATGGAGCGGAAGCAGTCATACCGGCAGAAGTGAACTTGTGCAGGCACTAGGGCATATTACTTGGAAGATTTGGATAAAAGACCATTACCCCAACCATGAAATGTCTACAATCTAAAATTTTTTTACCACTGACTATCAACACACGGGGCTATGGACTGAGTGTAATGTCATTTGTGCATATTATTAATTAATACAACGATGATGTTTATCCATGCAGGTGTATTTGTACTTACAAATTTTATCGTTGTTATTAAATCCAGTCAACAAACACAAGGAAACTTCATATCAAATTATTCTAAGGACATAAACCTGTCTCCGGGTCGATTTTCATCACCGGACAGGTGGAAACCTTATATCAAATTACTCTAAGGACAGAAACCTGTCCCTGGGTCGATTTTCATCACCGGATAGGTGGAAACCTTATATCAAATTACTCTAAGGACAGAAACCTGTCTCTGGGTCAATTTTCATCACTGGGTAGGTGGAAACCTTATATCAAATTACTCTAAGGACAGAAACCTATCCTCGTGTCGATTTTCATCACCAGACAGGTGGAAACCTTATATCAAATTACTCTAAGGACAGAAACCTGTTCCTGGGTCGATTTTTTATCACCGGGCAGGTGGAAACTTTATATCAAATTACTCTAGGGACAGAAACCTGTTTCTTGGTTCGATCTTAATCACCGGGCAGGTGGAAACCATATATCAAACTACTTTGTTGGGAAATTTAAACCCCGGTTGATAGAATTAACAATTTAAACTCAAGTTAATTATATTTATTATAAATAAAACTTGTTAAAACAAACAAACATCAATTTCATGTTAAAATCATGCAGTGGAAAAATAAATAAGACATCATATGATGACTCAGGAAAACAAATGAAACAAATTAGTTTCACAGAAAAAAATCTGGGGGTAAACCTTCCCAAAAAAGCAATTCACTATAGTAAAGAGAAGTTTCTGATCTAGTACAAAACTTTTGTCCCTAGACTTTACAATCCTCGTAGATGAACTTACAGCAGAAACCTTCTACCACTTCAGAACCTCTGAACTCTTCAATATATAAACGCCACCCTTTTTTTTTGTTGCACGGATCCTAGTATGTGACTAACTCATCAACTTGAAGAAGATTGTTGGCTGTAAAGTTCTTCACTTCATCAACAATGAAGATCAAGAAGCACTTGGTTACAAAACCCTAAGGCGCAAGGACACAGTAGCTTCTTTCAAATAGAGTAAGGCATCGGTCACCTTTTGCATATGTTCTCCCTTGTATTCTCTTATGTGACGGCCTCTAAAATAAGCCTTATATATGTCTAGGGTTAGGAGAAAATAAGTTCCAAAGACACATTCACGGATTCCAAGAAAACAAATTAGAATTTCTGTTTCTTTCTTAAACCTCGACAGATAGCAGGTGTCGAGCAGGTGTCGAGGGGACAGAAATTTGCTTATCGACCAGGTGTCGAGGAGGTGTTGAGATTGCGATAAGAAAAAGCTTGGAAGCTCGACAGATAGCCAGGTGTCGAGCATCTATTGAGTTTTAAAATTCAGCACTTTCTCACTTGATTCTTGGACAGACTTGCATGACTTTAACACTTGAACTTGAAACAAGGTTTCTTGAAGTATTAAACACATCCTAGATCTATCAAAATACAAGTAAAGTACGTTTTGTCAAAGAATTAGCCAATTACATAAAATAGTGACATATGTTCCTAACAAGTGAATCACATATGTCCTAACATACTTTAAGGACAGAAACCTATCCTCGAGTTGATTTTCATCACCAGACAAATGGAAGCATAATCTTAAATTTCATCTGGTAGGCACCTGTTCCTGGGACGATCTTCATCACTAGACAAGTGGAAAACCTTACATTGAGTTATTCCAAGAATAGAAACAAGCTTCCTGGCCTTGTTCTAGTCATCGGTCACACAAAGATACGTCGAATTATTTCAAAGGACTGAAGCCAGTCTCTTGGATCACAGGGAAGATGATCACCATACACTAAATTTTCCTAGATAAGCCTAGACATGTCAAATTTGGTTCTTATCACCGAGGGGCCAATTCTTTCTAGATATAGACGATCTCTTCCGGACTGGTCCCGGTCATCATACGTGCACGGATATGACTTATCCTTTTGAAGATAAATGAGAAAGCAGTTTCAATCACCTTTTAGAGGCAAATCGAGATCAAAATACCCGGTCATTTGGAATATATACATATATAAAAGAGAAAGAAAATGAAAGAACATGACAGGAAGAATAACTTCGCAGTAAACATTCGTAAACGTGATTAAAGTAAGCAAATAAAGATTAAACTAGTGTTTTGTCACCATAACCCGGTGACTATAGGTAAATAAAACTTAGGAAAATAAAAGTTAAATCATTGTTCTATCACTACAACTTGGTGAATTTAGGCAAACCAGACCAATAAAAAAGAAAAGTAAACATGGATAAAAAAGGAAGGCTAGTTAAAAACGTAAGTATCAGACGGGAGGATCAGTGAGCGGGAGATGGATTGCTTTGTTGGCTTGCTAGCCGAGGACGTCTTCGGTTGGTGGCTGCTGGACTTGCGCATCGTTGGTGGTATTAAGGTTGCTGGTAGCCTTGAGATCAACATGAGTGTTAATCACTCTCACCGGCTCCCTCATACTTGGGGTATCCTCTTCATCAGTAGCATCAGCTTGACTTTGCACGGGGGGAGGGGGAGCCGGGTATGAGATTTGCTTCGAATTCCTTAATGGGGAATCATCGGGCACTCCCATAGTTTGGAGGGCTGCTAACCACCTCTCCTCGAACCCATGAGACCGGGCTTGGTGGACGATAGGCTCCATGGAGTTCTCAGCATCCGCGAAGCCCTCGTCGTACCACTTGGTCACACAGGCTTCGAGGGCCGCCTTCAAGTCAACTATCTCGTTAGCCTGGGCCAAATTTAGGCTGGATACCTCCGTCAATTTAAGCTCTATAGCCCCCAAATTGTCCTCCACCTTGGCCAAATTTCTCTCTGCCACCAACCAAGCCTTCTTCGAAGATTGGGCCTTTTTCTCAGCAGCCTCGGTGGCTTTGCCCTTCTCTTTCACTGTGGTTGCAACAACATCCTTCAAGGCCTTCCCCCGCTTGGCATCCTCGGCGAGCTTCTTCAGCCTCTCGTTGAGGATGTGGGTTAGTTGTGCTGCTTGATATTGCAATAATGGTTATTATGAAAGAGAAAGGAATGCGTATGCATTAAAATAAATGAAAGTAAGATAGAAAATTACCTCTATGGTATGCCATTGTAATCACCTTGCCAACGATTCCTCGGTTTCATCTAAGAAGAAATGCACATCCTCGGGCAATAGGAGGCTGTGCACCAAGCTTTGGGCCACCTTCCCTCTTTGCCCAAGCTTTGACGTTGGTAGAGGCCTGTCATCGAACTTGAAAGTGGGCTGCTAGATGGCTTCGGGCCGAGATGAAGATGCCATGTCCGTACCAACCTTGGCAGATGGCCGAGGATCACCCATTGGTTCTCGGATCATTATCCCATCCCGGAGAGGAGTCTTTGTAGGAGCATCACTAGGGACTTTGAGGGGTTGGTCGATAACGCGCTGCTTTTTTTTTTTTTTTTTTTTTTTTTTTTTTTTTTTTTTCAGTCGGCTAGCGCTCGGGGGAGGGGGGGTACGGTCCCCGCTTTGAGGCTGGGCCATAGGATGAGTATCTGGCAGGAACCGGTTAACGGTCATTTTTCGCTTGGTCACCATAGCTGCGTCTTGGTTAGCCTCGGCTACTTCTGGCTCGGCTATGTGGGCGAGGGTGTCAAGCTCTTCAACGGGCACGTGGACTTTGTGGCTTTGAGATACATGCTCAGCTGATTTGTCTCACATTGGTGCAAGGTCCTTTGCTGTAGTATACCGAGGGCCAAGGTCCCAAGCTTCACTAGCGGTCAAGGAAGGTGGGAGAAAATTGGCGTGCCGGATGTCGATATAAGAGAGGAGGGGGTTGTCTACTAACAAGGCCTGGCTGAACGACTGCCAGGTAGAATACACCGGGTCGACACCAAGTATCAAATGGGATGCTCGGAGTTGTCTGTCCTTGTGCACAAAAATTTCTGACCTAAGTACGAAGTTAAGATCTCTCACGTGCACAACTCTAAGATTGGTTGAAATCTTCTTCCTTCTGCAACAAATCAACAAAAGGACCGGTTAATGTATATGTAAATATCCAAGTAAAAGATTCAAACTTAAAGCAAATGAAGGTTTTCAGTACAGACCAACATCACGCGTTGAAAACGGGCAAGGGAGCTCATCGGCAAGCCAATTGCCGCTCACCTGGACGAATTCCCCCGTCGAGTTTCTGTTGGAATCGGGAAGGCATGATATTAGTCGTACCTACATATCCCTAGTCTTTAGGTAGTAATCGGTCTTAATATTTCCGCACAGACTATACATGAAGTTAATATCATGATGGTTCAATTGTAGACTAAATATTTGGTTTAACCTACTAACACAACTCACCACTCGGTAAAAATTGAGGGGGAGTTGGTCGGGACACAAGCCATAAAATCTAAGGGTACCTATAATAAGAGGGTCCACAGGGAACCTAACCCCACCCTCAAGAATAACCATTGGGGGGAAAATACTGTGTTTGAACTAGTACGCCTATGAAGGTTGATATCGCCCACGTGATTGTAAGCGATGTCAACATCTCTAGGAACATTATAGGCTGCTCTAAAGTTAGCCAAGGATGCTTCAGAAGAGAGAAGATGAGAGAATCCCATCCTAAAACTCTAAGAGTGAGGAAAAATTGAAATGAGAAGGAAGAGTAGAGAAGACTTATTAGGGACTCTAGGAAGTGATGACCTGGGCTGGAAGTTTTACGCACAGGAAAACTATGCTTGAAAAATGTGCTCTGCAGAGAGGAAAGTGAAGAAGAGAGGATGCAAAAAGTGCGATGGGAAATCAGGGGGAGCTATTTATAGGGATAAAAGCATTTAATGAAGGGGGAGGCGGGAAAACTCCTCTGATCCCTATTGGTAACCCCTACACGCGTGGGCTCGGTTCACGAACCGTCAGACGGTTTGCGAACTGTTAGGCCATAATTACTGGTGTATGTGACAGTCTGGCACAACGCTTCTTTTAAGGGCGCATTAATAAACATCCCATCCGTTCCGTGGTTGACTGTTTAGCTTCCCGAAGAGTTTTTGGCCCTCGGCATCCTTGATTCGTTCTCGGTGGCCTGACACGAATCAAGGGGGGGGCTAATGTACGGTATGGGACCCTTGAGCCCATTGAGCCTTTGACCCCAGCCCAATAGTACTAACCCTGGACCTGGCCCTTTACACGAGACAAGGCCCTAGGCCCGCTAAGCCACGGGCCCAGGCTTCGTGCCGCGATTCTTGACCTAGAACATGTTGGACCCGCAATCTTGACCCAGACTCCTTAGGGAGCATTCCGGGCTTTGCCAGGTCAATTGTACCATGGATATGAACATGAGTGCTCGGGGATACACGTCTTGGTTGCCCGATATGGCCTTGGGGAGTATCCCTGCCGAACATCCTTTTGGAGGTGGGAACCAGTTCCAATGCCACTGCTACCACTCTCAACGAAACATCCACTTAGACACAATGGAATTGGACCCCCATTTTCACTTATAATTAGGAATAATCATGGCATTCCCACTGACCTCACACTATAAATAAGAAACAAGAATGAGAAGAAGAGGGTTGGCAATTTTGGAGAGAATATTGAGAGAGAAGAGTGATCATTCTAAGAAAGAAGGGGAGCAACTACGTGAGGTAAAGAGAGGGATCTGAGGAAATAGGAGTGTATTTGGGCTCCCGAGCATAGAACCACTCATAGTAAGAAACCCAAAGCCCACAATATAAATAGATTGTGAGCCCAAGTAGAGACTAAGCCCAATAGTCGTACTAGGGGTACGCATAGGAACCTAAGGAACAATACTTAAGTATTGTACCTAAGTCTTACCCTTAGTTCAATTATGCTTATAGCCTTGGTTGATGTAATCATACAAAATATTGCATAAAGTAATAACATTGAAAAAAAAAAAAAAAAACAAGCACTATTGAAAACCAATGGAAAAACTATTCCAAAGGGAAAGACCACTGCAACTGCAAGGACTTAGTTTCCAACCCCAAGAAAAATAGATTTACTATATGGAATTAAAGTTTTACAAAACGATATAACCATACTTGAATTTGTTACCAACAAAGCCCTACAAGTTTGGCTTTGCTCTGTTCCTGTTAGAGTAAGGACCTTCGCATATCATTTGTTGTGGAGATAATATCTTAGGGAGATTCGTTAAAAATTTAATATAACACATAAAGATACACTTAACCCAAAAGGCCTAAGCTTAGTAGGTATGAGTTCAACTATGTTCTATTAACAACTTATCACATCATTATTCAATATGAGATTTCACTTACACCTATATTCCCAACAGATTCTTTAATGTCCACTCATCAAGTACTTTTTACATTATTATTTTGGATAAAATATGGGACCATTAATATGCTATGAACAAAACAAAACAAAACAAAAAAAAAAAAAAATCAAGAACAGTGTCGTGACTATATCGAAAATGTGAAGTTGATATGGGTTCTATACTTCTATGGAGTAATTATTATTATTTTTGGCTGTGCTAGAGCAACCATATCAGCTCATCTATAGTCTTCTAAAATAGAAAGAAGTACAAATTTTACACATTTTGAGCAAAAAAACAACCACATCAGTGGGTGTAAAAATGTGTAAAGATGTGTAAATATTTCCATGAGCTATGAAAGGATTGAAAGCGCTTGTCCAACCTATTTATATTAACCGACTCCGATTCCCCTTCTTCTGTTTTTTTCTGTTGCAGAAAAGAGATCCCTTCTCCCCGCTTTCAAAAATGATGAATATGAAGTCCGTGGGGCTGCAGGTACTATGGATCCTCTGACTCCCAATTGGGTTGTCTTCCTAGGTCTCGCCGGTCTTGCTTGTAGGTCGTGATGTGTCTCAAGATGGCCATCTCGAGCAATAAGGATATTAGAGAGCTGCTTTACCGCAGGCGAATCATGGAAAAGCACGTGAGAGAAGTAACTATGTGAAGACTTGATCACGTAGGTTGCTTGGATTGGAAAAGAAGTCCGGGTTCAGTCAATCAACAAAAAGCCAGGTCAGAGGAAGAAGTCAATGATGGCATTGTTGATCTTATCCCTTTCTATCCTAGAGGACATAGTCAACCTCCTACTATAGCTAATAGGAAAGGGCAGAACTTAGCTCAACACTAAGCAATCTAGGGAAAAGAAAGCTAACTGTAGTTCGTCTATCTATTAATTTATTATTTGTTTCTCTCTCCTCACCTCACTCTTTCCTTTTCAGCTTCTACTCTGACCTCTCTCTCTGGTCCCTCAGTCCCTCAGTCCAGCCTCCTCCATTCCCTGAGAGTGAAGCCTTCCTCAGGCTCCATCTCCATTGGAGGGGGTGAAATCGAACCGTTCGATCCAGGAAACCCTTCATCGAAGTCCTCACCGATCGCTTCATCGGTGTAGATCTCCGAGATTGGTTGCGACGCGAACGCGTCATCTCTGGCGGAGAAATATGTGTCGTTGTTGTTGTTGTGGAAGATCGGTGAATCAATGGCTGAGTCCTTGAGTGGGTCAAAGTTGGCGAAATGAGTTGTGGCGGACGAGTCAAATCGCTGGGAGGGTTTGATTACTGGGTTGTTTGATCGGTGTCCTTTAATGAGTCAGTGTCATTTTTGTTTAATGTCGTTGATGGTGGCTGGGTGTGGGTGATTTTGGGTTTGTGTTGGGTTTGTAGCTTGACGGAGAAGATGGTGGCTGGCTGGGTGTGGGTGATTTTGTTGAAGGATGGGTGTGGGTGTGGCTTGACGGATTTTGTTGAAGGATTTTGTTGAAGGGTGTGGCTCGACGAAGAAGACGAGTTTGTGAGTTTGTTCTAGAGAGGAGAGGGAAGGAAATAATAAAAAATGTAAAAAGAATGAATATTTTATTGAATAAATGTGTAGAATAGATAAATTGATGAGGGTATTTTGTAAAAGTGGATGTATAGAATAGAAAAAGTAGGTTTTTTCTTGCAAAATAGACAGAAAATTTGCACGAACTGATGTGGTTGCTCTTATAGTCTTGGTTTCTAAAGTGGGGTGTTTCTTGTTTTTTTCTATGTCAAAAGGGACTATATGCTTAAATAACATACAAAAGATTTTTCTGGGAAAGGAGCCCTTGGCTCCGCCTCTGGTCAGTGGTAACAAATAATTGACAAATACGTATCATTACTGATATGGATGTAGCCAACTTAGGGTTCATGACTTCATGGCATCTCCTCAACTCGGTCAAACTCAAACTACACCAAACCAAGCCCAACTTGGGAGCCTAACACCTCAGAAGACCTCATGAGCTCAGCTAAGTTAAGAATGGTCAATTTAAACATGGAAGTAATAAACATGCTCATTAGAATCTCGTCTACAATTACAACGTTATCCCATAATTTATAAATGAAATTACAACAGCTATTAAGGTAAGTGTTCATGATATAAAAGAAAAAGAAAAAGAAAAGCCCTGTTTTCTTTCTAAAAAAGAGACAATACTCACTAACTTACAGTTTGTTTGGATTGAAGGGAGGGGGTAAGAGTAGAGGGGAGCAGAGTAAAGTTAGTCTAAAATTAGTCTATTTTCAGCAAACTTTACTCTACTCTCCTCCACTCTCCTTCCCTCCTCTCTTAATCCGAACGGGCCATTAAGCATTGAAGATCTTGTGATTAATCCCATACTAGTATCTTTCCAATTATTATTTTTAGGTGTTTATGACTTTATGTTCACGTCAACTGTAGAATTAATTAATTGCTAATAGCGTTATAACTTAGCTGACATTTTCTAATATTCTTAATGAAGATATTCATGATTTGAATCTCTCAAACTCATTTTAACTATCGAAAAAGAAAAAAAGAATTATTTCATTAATTAATTGTATGCAAATTGACTTTTATGATTCATTTGGATTTAGGGGAGTAGAGTAGAGTACATAAGAATTGACCCAAAATTAGTTTATTTTTAATTAACTCTGTTTTACTCCCTTTTCTCTTCATTCAATCCAAATAGGCTCTTAGTCTACCATTCTCTCATTGTTTGATTGTTCAGAAAATGCTAACATGATGATTTACAGCTTTGCGGAAAGTTCATCTTAAACAAGATTGCTTCCAATTTGGTAGAAATTTAACATCAACTATGCCAATTGAGAATGGTCGAAACTAAGTATATTAGGTTAAAATAATATACAACATCATGAGACTTTTTTTTAGTAGGACATCATGACGAGAAATTATTGTAAGAAAGCTCAAAGCACTTTTTCCTTTTCGTCACCTAATGATAGGTTGAGTAACAAATGGCAAAGCTTTACTTGCCTACAATGGTCCAGATAGAATTAAAGATAAAAATGGATTGAATTCTCCATATCTCTATCATTTAGCTGTTTGCTTTTTGTACGCATTGGAGCAACCGTGGTTCCAAGAAACTAACAGCCAAACACTACATTGGTGCCTGCAACACGCGTGCTTCACATATACGTGGTTATTCAGCCTAAGTACCACGTGTGTTGGCACTACTGTTCAAGAATTCTTTGGGGTGCTAAAATTTTAGTCAACCTATTTGATTGGTTGTTGGATGTGTGTGGATGTGTGATGAGTCTTACATTGGATATTTACTGGGTTGAACTGAGATTTATTAATAACTGCAAGGAGCCTCAATTGTAACTAGTCCTTTTGAGGCGTAATGTAGATGTGGTGTGGTTAGCGCTTTTCCTTAGGTCGTTACACTATTTCCCTTTCCTCAATAAAAAGCCTCCATAATGGGAGTGTGGGACTCCTTTTTTCTTACTGTTATACCCTAGACGCGTGTTGCAAATTGATTGGACAACTATCAGTTTGGACTTTTGTTAAAAAAACAAAGTTTCTTTCCAAATTAGTTTGGAGAGAAATTCTACAAACTCATCATATATATTTATATTAAGTGTGAATTTTGAAAATCTAATCATTGAATTGCCTGTTCTTATTACATCCTTAATGCTTACAAAATTTTAAGAAAATCAAAAATCAATTGCTATGTCATCATATAAATGTTATAATTTCAAGTTTTGTAACCTAAAATTGTATCTAAAAAATAAGTTAATTGATTAAATGATAAATAATATCCAATTTGAACAAAATTTGATATGTATGTTAAGAAAATAAGAAACATGAAATTTAACGGTTAGATTTTCAAAATTCACATCCAAAAAATAAAAATATGAGAAGTTTGAAGAGAAACTTTGCTCTTGTTAAAAGGAGGGGAGTCAAGCCTTATACTCCTGCAAAATGAGCCTTTGGTTCTATTATGCCACCATTAGCTTGGGCACAAACACCCAAAAAAAAAAAAAAAAAAGAGAGGGAAAAGTTAGTAGATGTTTTAATATTATTAATTTAGAAAATATTTTTGAAAATTTTTTATAAAAAAAATTAATTAATTTTTTAGATAAATTTTTATATTTCTAATAAGAGTAGTGTTAAGACTTTTTAAAAATGGTTTATTAACCATGGCTTTAAAAGTATTAATATGACGCAAAAAAATTATATGTTATGTGAATGAAATGACACGGATATTTTAGTCAATACCTCTCTTTTTGCAAAACAGGTATAATAGAGCAGTTGCTTATTGCCATAAGGGAACTTTGATCCCAACTCTTGTAGACTTGCTGCCCAACTAGAACCAATCAAATCTAACGAGGTTTGGAATCCTATCCAAAATAGCCCGATGCCATATCCCAACAAAGGCCAAGTGAAGGAGCCAATTTAGTATATGTTTGGCATCAATTATAAGCTTAGCTTATAGTTTTTTATTTTTTATTTTTTATTTTATAGCTTTTATACAACTTTTTAAAATCTCATTTTTTTCATATGTTTTCACTTTTTCAAAGTACAAATATATTTTAACACACTTTAAATAAAAAGTTAGATAAATTGTTGTCAAATGGACATTTAGCCATTAATCAGTTCAAGATTGTGATGAAATAGACTGGACATGCATCTTGTACTAGCTCCCCTTTCCTTTTTATTTTTTTTATTTTATTATTTAAATTTATTTATTATTTTTTATAACTTTTTTGGGACATATGTGTTTCCCTTGCAAGCGCAGTAGACAAAATGGTACAATACCATATCTTCCCATCTTCTTACCAATCTTATCTCCTTGGGCCTTTGCATGCTTTGGCTATGGATCAAGCCATTTTACTCACTTTCCAAAATAATGTTTTTTGAATGAACGATGGTCATATTGGTTATTTGGCATAGATTTTGAGGTTGTTCAGTCTTATCAATGTTGGATCCTCATCCCCTCCCGATCTGCCACATAGACAATTCAAGGCATATGACTAGGTTGATTTCCTCATGTTATACAGAAACGCTGGTTTGGGTTTTTGACTTGGGCCCTTGTGGGCCTTTGTTGAGGGTCCACTTTGGAAATTAATGTAGCAGAGAATTAGTATTGAAGGCTTGATAATAGTATCGAGACTATAATCAAGATGGTGATTTGTTGATCAATAAGAACATTAATAGTTATAATTATAATATCATCTCACCATTAGCTTCACAGCTACCCTGAGGACTTGTTCCCCATAAATAATGCAATTGTTTCATCTTCACTTTTTAGCATTGCAGGATACTAACAAGCTCGACGTATAGCAAAAGCATGAAAGGGTTTGTATATTATTATAACTAGTCGCAAATTCTTGAATTTACAGGGAACTTCTTGAATATATAAGAATTTTTTTTGAAATCAACCAGATTAAAGTAAATAAACTGATTACAATTTATCATTATTTGAATCTTGGTCCATAGGCCTGATATTTTTCATTCTTGGTATAGATCAAGTCATTTTACTCACCTTCCAAAATGTTGTTTTTTGAATGAACGATGGTCATGTTGGTCATTTGCCATAGATTTTGAGGTTGTTCAGTCTTATGTTGGATCCCCTCCCGTTCTGCCACACTCTCTTAATTCAAGGCATATGACTAGGTTGATTTCCTCATCATGATATACAGAAACGCTGGTTTGGGTTTTTGACTTGGGCCCTTGTGGGCCTTTTTTGAGGGTCCACTTTGGAAAGTTAATGTAGCAGAGAATTAGTATTGATGGCTTTGATAATAGTATCGAGACTATAATAAAGGACAAATTATTGAATACTTTGAGAGTATTATAAATGCGTATTCCTCATCTCACATGAATTGTGAGTCTCACCATAAGTTTAATTAGTGACACTCACAATTATATGAGAGGGGAGAGTACACATTTTATAGTACTTCAAGAATACTCAATATTACCCATAATCAAGATGGTGATTTGTTGATCAATAAGAACATTAATAGTTATAATTATAATATCATCTCACCATTAGCTTCACAGCCACCCTGAGGACTTGTACCCCATAAATAATGAAATAGTTTCATTTTCACCTTTTAGCATTGCAGGATACTTGTGCTCGACGTATAGCAAAAGCATGAAATGGTTTGTATATTATTCCAACTAGTCGCAAATTCTTGAATTTACAAGAAACTTCTTGAATATATAAGAAAAAAAAAAAATTGAAATCAACCAGATGAAAGTAAATAAATTGATTACAATTTATTATTATTTGAAACTTGGTCTACTATTTAAAGTTTTAAACACTATAAATATTTTTTTTTATTAAAAAAAATTGCGATTAAAACAATATCATAAAATACTATACTAAATCTTAAACTTCTAAAAATTACATAATAAAAATTAACAAACTGAACCCATATTATGTCCTACCTTATAAATGGGGAACATGATCTTTTAAATGAAGAGAACTCATTTCATAGTTAAGATTTTAATTCTGGGATCTAATAATGTACAGATTGTCAAGTCATTTAAAAGTTTAAATGAGGTGGCAAACTTACATTCTTAGATCAACGATATTTAATCTGAAATATGAAATGAATCCATTTCAAATAGAGATGACCACTTTCGTACATGTAAAACATGATAGGATGACATTAATATAGATGTAAACACAATAGCTTAAGATTTTCACAGGATAGTTTTACCATTCACTCACCAATGAGGAGAGCCTCCTTAATTAATCTTTCAAAATTCTTGTATGATGATCCTTCAATATCAGTTGCTTCCGTTGCTTTTTTCTTCCATTCGCTAGCCTTTTGCCTCATGGCCTTCCCCTTTTCCCCTTCCATCATTTCCTTAACAAGTGCTTCAATCTCATCACGTTTAACATCCTCGTTAACCTCCACACCAATCTCCCAAGTGGTACAAGCATACCGACAATTTGTTTGTTGCTCAGCAAAGAAAGGCCAGCAAATAATAGGCACACCAGCACATACACTTTCTAACATCGAATTCCAACCACAATGTGTTAGGTAAACCCCTATAGATGGGTGCGCTAGCACTTTGTCTTGGGGGCACCAACTTGTTAGCAATCCCCTATCCTTAGTCTCCTCAAAAAATTCTTCAGGCAAAATTGTTGAATCTCCCATTACAACATCAGGCCTAACTATCCACAAAAAAGTGTGCTTGCTATTTGCAAGTCCCCATGCAAATTCATTAAAATGTTGTTCTGTGATCGTGGTCATGCTGCCATAATTTATGTACACAACAGAGTTGGGTTCTCTTTTATCAAGCCATTGAAGGCATTTTGAGTCTTCTTTCCATAAGCTTGAACTTGTAGACATGAATTGGCTCTCTGGTAAATGCTGTTCTAGCAAGGAAAGTGGACCTATACTGTAAATTTGCGGGAATTTTGCTGTAATTTCTTCTAGGACATCATGTTCTAACTCATCAAATGTGTTGAAGATGATCGCCGAAGAATTCAAGCAATTTCGTGTTTCTGATCCCACATAGTCAAACAATATTTCAGTAATGTCAGTGGTTCTAATGAAGCTGGGGAGGTCCATAAGCCTGATGTTTTTCATTCCTGGTATCCAACTGATTGGTGTCTCAAGAGTGCCATCATATTTAAAGCTTTCATCTGTAAACATAGAAAATACATTTCGCTTAAATTTTAAGAAAAGTTGTCACAGTTGTGCAAGCTAAATGTTTCATTTTTTACAAATAGAAATCATGTTGATATTGCATGTCCCAGTCTCCAAATACAAATTTTCACCGTAATAATCACTTTTCATGTGTCTTGTGAACGCAAATTTAACTTGTGTATATTTTTTTGGGACATAAAATCATTACTCATCACTCTAGGAGAAAAAGATAAATTTATGATCACATACAAAGTTAGAAATTACAATGCTCATTCTCATATTTAAGTGACCAGCAAATGGGACAAGACTAGGTGTACATGTGATCCCTTCAGATGTATGAGCTACAGTGCTACACAACAATGATCAGATGTTAGCTAGACAAAAAGAGTCTCATAAGTCATAACTGTGTTTTACAATTCCTCGGCCTCTTTATTATTAGACTAAAACTAGACTTCTTTTATTTTATTTCCGGCAATCACTAATATTTATCGGCTGTCTCGCTATTATATGATTTCTTATACTCATAGTCTCATATAGCAAGATAAACTTCCCCCCACCTAGTTCACATCCCCAGGACAAGGGGTGTGGGGTCACTCCACAAGTATAAATGCTTGTGAGGTATGAAGGAGAAGGGCAGGGTTCAAGTTTCTAGTAGGAAGTTTCACACACACATATACACTTAGATTAGGTTAGAGTAGAAATTCTATCTTGTAAAAAAAAAAAAAAAAAAACTTACCCTTTGATATTGAGCTATAATGCTGTTGATAATATAAAAAGAATAACTGTAAATCTAAAGGCACAATAAATTTTATAATTATTAAGGTGGTAGGTTGTGCTTAATATACAATAAAAATAAAAATATTAATTGTAGTAATGTGAAAATGATATTGCAATAATTACACTCTTCCCTTTCAATACCTATGAAATTTATAGTCTCTAATACTGACCGAGATCTTAGTTTTATTGACTAACATATTAGAAAATATAATCAAAGTATCCAATTAATCTTTAATTGATAAATAAATTATAGGAAAATATTGATTGAGAGATCTCACTTTTGTTTGGCTATCACGAAAACATTGATTATTACTTAAGGATTTTTATAAGAGTAAGTTTATTTTTATTTTTTTAATTTATAATTACTTTAGGATTTTTTTTTTTTTTGATAGGAATTACTTTAGGATTTGAAACATAAGCATCCACTTCATAATAATTGCGTTTATGGTCTTACCATTAGGCTAAGATACTAATTAGTTTTTTGTGTAGGTGAGGTTCAAATTTAGGTCCATTGTTCAACATGAGATTTTACCAATTGAGTAAAGTTTTTTTAAAAAAAAAAAAAAAATTATAATATATGATTTTAATCTTAGGTATCCAATCCATGGTGATTGTTTCTAGCATCAGATCAAGACACCAATTGACTTTTAATGTAAACGAGATTCAAATTCAAGTCCATTATTCAAGGATATGAAATTTTACCAATAAAGTTAATTGGAACAAACTTGTATTTCAGTTCCTATGCAGACTTGCAACCAAAATAGCAAAATAAAAAAGAAATGAAAAGGATAGAGATGCCATGTGTTTTAATTTGCAATCAACTTAATTTAAGCAGGTTACTTTGTTATTAGTGTCATCTCCATTTACCACCATACTTGTAGGTAGAATGTACCTCGATCTCTCCATATCTAGGTGCATGAGGTTTCTAGGAGAAGGGGTTCAAATTACAAGATTAGCAACAAAATTATTTTTAACCATCTAAAAAAAAGGATCATCTCCATTTGAAATATATTCATTTAATGTTTTAGAGTAACTGGCACAAGTCTAAGTATTTGTTTGGATCCAGCATTTGTTGCGTTTTGCGTTTGCGTTTTTTTTTTTTTTTGCTGCAGCACGCGTTTCATGGGGACAAATATCACTGTTCATGCTACTATTCATAAACAGTAGCTGTATATATTTGACTTTTCAACTCTTTTTCATCACACTCGTGAGTCCTGTATATTGTTCACGGGACCCACAAACTTCACTTTTCAGTAACTTTTTCATTAAAAATAGGTTCCATGGCACTATTCACATATTTAAAAATTATTTTGCTACAATATTTTCAGTTTTCAGTAAAAATAAGTTGTATCCAAATCAGGGGCGGGCGAGGGGGGCAGGTCCCCCCCCTGAACTTCCAAAAGTTTTACTAATAATGGCAGTATAGCATTGAAATGTATTATTTGCCCCTCTACACAAAAGCCAAAAAACTTTTCTATTTATTAGGAACAACCTACTGCTACATGGTTCAGAATTCAGCAGCCTTAAGTAGAACTCTGAGACTACTATAACTCTAATATAGAACTATGGGTCCCACCTAGTTATCATTAAAAAAAAAAAAAAAAAAAAAAACCTACTGCTAATGCTATATGCCTATACAGAATAGAAATCACAGCAGCCTAATACTAATAGAACTCTAAAAAAAACAGTGTATATATAATACAGTATAAAGCATGCCTCCCATATTAAAAAAAAAAAAAATTGAATGTTTTTAAAATTAATTAAAGGGAGGAAAATAATTAGCTTTTTTAAAAAAGAAGTTTTAAATTTGGTAATTCATTTGATCAAATCTTTCTATGCTCTACTCTTCCTCCACATTTCTCTAATTTAGGAGAATTAAAAATGAGGGGTTAGAAGTAATTAGAACCCCTCCAAATCTCTCCCCCTCCTCACTAAAAAAAAAAATCCAAATAAAGTAATTTATCTTACTCTCCCTCTCTCTACTCTACTCCCCCTCTATTCAAACAAACTATTAGAGTTTTTGTTGAGTTTTTAAAAGAATTCAAGTTGAGTTTTTAAAAGCATTCAAGTCATTGAGTCGCATTTATGTATTCACAGGTATATTGCATACTCTTAATATTTACGTTTAAATTTTTTTAGATTAGTTTTTGACTTTCAATTTTGTCTTTTAATCTTACCCCTCCTGAACTAAATTCCTGGCTCCGCCACTGATCCAAATGGACCCTAAAGGTGTATCAAATGCTAGACCTAGCAAAAGTGAACTAAGACCTGTCAACCCAAAGGAAAATACCTAATCTAACTTGAGTTTTTACTTGAAGGAAAAACGTGTTCGAGTCAACTTACCCTAAGGCCACATGGGTTGACCCACTTTTAAAACATTTCTTTGAAGAAAAAATGTATCAAATAGCCAAATGAGACAATTCACAATAAAAAATTCACTGCATTCACATCACATTCATGGAGTGTGATTTCTTTCACGGGCTAACATAATAGTTTAGTAAACCGCGTCATTATTAAAAACAAACCTTAAACCAAAACCTAAACATTTGGAATGCTATTATCTTTGTCTCTACTTCTCACCTTCACTCTCACATCTCAAATCTCAAGTATATATGAAGATTTCCAATATTGCATCTATTGCTAACATTAAGTTGATTGAGTTGCAATTCATATTAAATATTTACACATTCTTCTTTACCTAATATGTTATGTATTATTTATAAAGCTTTTTTTTAATAAAAAATAAAAAATTAATTATCATTCTAGCTAATTTAACTTATTATTGTTATTTTACATGCAATAGGAATAGGTGCACATGATTAGGTTGATAATGTGGTGCATGACATTTAGTATTTTCTTTTGTTCTTTTATATATGGTAATGATACTATTAATGAACTTTTTAGATGGTATAAGGTAAACTTAAGAATTTGTGCATTATTTAACTTTTATTTTTGAGTATTTTGTTAGTTGTTCTCTTATTTGTATTGACAGGAAGAAAAAAAAGAAAAATGATATGATCATATGTTGTTATTATTATTATTTTACATGGAAAAAAATATAACCTGACCAATAATTTGATCAAACCATTAACCCATAACTCACTTGACCCGATCCAGAACATGTTTAGGATGACCCATTTTTAACTCGACCTGAGCTATGATCCATTTGTCAATAAAATACCAAGCCATTTAAACATGAAATATGAAATTTATGAATGTGAGAAAGTTCATGTATCTTCTTTGGGCCATTCACACTTCTAAATATATGAAGAAATTAAAAAAAAAAACTTAGAATCATAACTCATATATACTAAATTCAAATATTTTATACCGCTTTTTATATTCCGCTTTATACGTTATGTACTTAGATTTTTTATTCATTTTAAACTTTAGTTATTTTATTAAAAAATATAAAATATAAAATATAATACATTACAAATTATAATCAGTGAAGTAAAAATAATACAAATGATTTGTATTTGTATTAATATACACTCATCACCGCCACAGTACCACGCAAGCCAGGGAAAAAAAGAGTAGACACAGTAGTCAAGAAAGAAAAAGTAGACAGAGTAATCAAGTACCTTTAAATGGAATAATGCCTCTTTTGATGAGTTCAGTGAAGTAGAGATATCCCATGAAGCCACAAGCAGAGGCAGTCCAAAATTGAATCTCGGGGATGCCTAATTCTTCACCAGCTTTAATAGCAAAACTCATGAAGCCATCAGAAATTATGCAAGTAACCAAAGGCACTTCAGACTCGGATGAGTAGAGCTTAAGCAGTAGCTCTTTAAATGGGGCCAAACAATTCTTTCTTATAGAATCACATAGTGCTGGGATATCTTGGGTTGCATCACGATCGGACGGTGGCAACCCGTCTGGTATTGTTTCAAATCGGAAATCAGGTAGGCCCTTTACATAGTCAAGTCCTTTGGACCTGATTAAGCGTCTGTGGTTGAACTCAGTGTTAACAAAGGTTATATGAAAGCCCCTTGAGTGAACGAGCTTGGCTAGTCGCATCATGGGTGTTACATGGCCTTGTGATGGGTATGGGAGAAAAACTGCATGGGGTTTTGGGGTTTCTTCTGAACCCATGGAGCCAATTTTTAAGCTATTAGAATCAAATACTTGGTTTCAGAATTGGTATAACTTTCCGGGCTTTGTGCCTTACTGCCATTTTATAGGCCAAATGCTTCAATATTAGCCGTTAGATGGGTCTAGCATAATCAGAAGATCAGATGACATGAATATCTAATTTGGTCACATGCACCGTATAGGATTAATCGCATAAACAGTTCGATTGTTAATCAATGAGTTAAATTACTACCGTACCATTTGCGTGATGGCCATTTCACAAATATAAAATTTAGTGGGATGAGAGAAGGCAAGAACTTGGGTTCGAGTCACCAAAAAGAAGTTTGACATACATATTTACTTTAATTAGTTTAGAACATAATTTATATCTTGCATTAAAAAAAAATTAAGTACTAAATAAGTTGAGATTGACGGTGTCAAAGTAATTGTTAGATACTTTAGACCTTGGTTGCACCAATTAACCAATTATTAAGCCGAGTACGTTACTTTGTTTAGAACTTGTTAGATAGTTTAGAAATTGGTTGCCCATTTGAAGCTTTCTTCCAGTAGCTCGACTGCTTGACATCATCTGGATGCAACATCTTCTATTGATCATTGGATCTTCGGAGTTCTGCAATCTTGATCTCTAGATGACATTTTGAGCGAGCTTGGGACAACCTGTACAACGCATGGCTCTCAAAAAGTCTTCCACACAACATAAACAAGATAATGGATAGTTATTTCCAGCAAGTAACTAGCTAATTACTTCCTGTAACTGCCCCAAAGTTACATATTTTGACACCATTTGTCCTCGTATTAGCTAGGCATTCAAACAATTTTTACCCAGATTGCCAAATCAATATCACATAATCATTAATTTTCTGGTTATTCTAATTATTAAAATTGTTATTTATACTAGCTTTTGAGCATCCGATTATGCACTACATTTTCCAATTACAAAAAAATCTAGGGGTGTGATGAAAAAAATATTTCACTCGCAAATTCATAACACTCATCAGTCATCACACCCCCTAACTATTTTTGTAATTGGAAAATGTAGTAGTTCCTAATTATAATTGATGAAAATTATTAACTTTTATTTGAAAAAATCCGCATGCTTGGATGCTAGTACCACTTTACCACTATATGTAGAAGGAGTGATACGAAGGAATTCTCCCCTCCAAAATACCACTATAACAATTATAAGAAGCATATTATCCAAGGATGTCAATACTGTACCGGTTTGGCCACCGGTACGATATATTTCGGATACAGGTCAATACCGGTGTACCGTTTCGGGTTTACCGCTATTTTTTATATTTAATATATATATATATTAGTTGTATATCCATTAGTAAAGGCCAATATAATTTGTTTATAATATTTAAAATTATCAACTCATATCTTATTTATTAATTTAAGCTCTAGCTAAAATGTTAATTCATTATACTAGTAATATATAATATAAAGTATTCTCGGCAAAAATATATATATATATATCTATATATATATAATATAATATTTATAATATAATTGATATTGATGTATTAAAAGATTAAAATAAGCCTTAAATAAGTAGTCTTTTTTTTTTATGAACCTCAAATAAGTAGTCTTGATCATTGTACTTGTAGTGTTCTGATGCGCGGCAGAGCACACATAAATAGTATAATGTAATATTAATAAAAAAAAAAAAAAAAAAAGGTAGAGTTTGAATTTTTGAATGATGTTCACGTGAGTTGTAAGTGACTTGTCACTTATCAAGCACACAAAACAACAAAAAGTTAAAGATTAAAATAAAAGGAAACATAAAAGGCAGAATAAGATGAAGAAACGTGTGTATAAGCCTCTGAGCAGACAAAGAAGAAGCAGCAGCAGCAGAAGCTAAAGACAACGGCACCGTGTTAATGACGGCAGTGACCCAAGAGCAAGAGCAAGTTAGTAAGTTATTGAGAAAGGAGAGAGATTATTAGATCTAAAATTTTTTTGTTTGTTATTTCGGTCTGGTATGAAGTTTTCGGCCGAAATCCGATTTGCTTCCCGGTATGACCGGAACGACCCGGTATAGCCGGTATTTAAACCGGTATGAAACAAACACATTTCTGTACCGTTTCAGGCGTCGGTGCGAAATATTCCGGCCATACCGACCGGTACGGTATGAGATTAACACCCTTGATATTATCTACAAATTGTTTCTTAAGAGAAATGTATATTACACACATTGACAAATATTGTCACAATTAAGGTCTTTGTTTTACGGAGTTAGTTCCTAATAAAAACTACTTAATTGTCCTTAAAGTTGTACAATCAAGAAATAGTGCCTCTCATTCAAATGAATCCAATTTGGCCTTTATTTATATTACTATTTAAGAGGCTTCCCCTCTTTGGATTAGAAATTTTTTTGGTTCCAAAATACTCTTACAGTATAACACCCCAACCTAATTGCATAATTAATTTCATGGGTTTATATGCATGTTATGATCTTAATTACTTCTAAGTGCATGAAGCCTTGATTTTGTGATGTTATAAAACATATATGCTCTTTTAAGATTATGGATATAACTTTATTAAGTTAAGGATATATATGTATGCAAAGTTATATTATTCTTTGGACCTTTCTAGAATTATAAGTTTATAAGGGGTAAAATGTATGATTTCCAAAAGTTGAAAAAGGTGGGTGTGATCTTTTTCCCTAGCAATACACGTATCCCACCACCAAAGTCCACTTCTATCTTCTTTTGCTGCCCCCAAAAGTCTTTTCCCTTATCCTATTTTCTTGGCTGCATCTGATAAGAAAGTCCAGCCCCTCTTTCTCTACTCTTTTCCTTGTTTTTGTCCTTTCTTCTCTCTTTGCTCTTACACGGAAGCCCTCCCTCTCTCACCAAAACAAAATATCCCTCTCTAAAGAAGAAATTAAAGGGTTAACACTAAAATTTCAACTTCAAAGTTTGAGGGTAAGTAATCTAAACTTCTTTTGTTTATTTCTACTTCTTTATCCTCTATCCTGATTTTAGAGGCTGAACTATGATTTTGTTTTTGTGATTTGAAAGTTTGATGATATTGTGATCAATTGAATGCTTATTAACATACTTTAATATATATAGTATGGGTATGAAAATACCCAAATGAAATTAAGGCTTATTGCTATTTGTTGATGATTTTGTAAGTATATGTACTGAAGTTGTCTCGGTGACAGATTTGATGTTTACAACAAGAAAATTATGTATTAAATCATATTCTGTGTATTAAAAGACCAGGAGTAGTTTTTATGAATTCTAAGACACACATGGTTGTTATGGAATTGGTCTCACATCATTTGGATGAGTAGAAAAATAATGGTTTAATTTTTAAGTTACATGAATTTCTGTCAGGACGGTTTTGAGTATGCTGTCTTGCGTGATTTTTAATAAATCATGGGTTGATGCTTTGACTCCGAAATTTTTATGATATATACTGGACATACAGATGAGTAGTTCTGTAAAATTTCGTGACAATTGGATGTGTGTGGACAGCCCATTTGTATTTTACAAATGGGGCATATGCTGCTGAAATGAGCAGTGAACAACATATGCTACACCTGACTTTGTTGATTTAATTCTTAAGTTAGGGTGAATGTTTTGAGTTAGAATTTAATATGATTATTCTTTGGTATGTTAGGATCATATATAAATTTTATGCCTTGGTTTCTCTATGGTTTGGGTGCATAATGTGTTTGATGATTGTATCATGTGTTTTGGAGAATTTTATGTGATGGGAATTAAGATTTTCTTGAGTTTGAGAGTTAGGTTATGTTTGAGGTATAAGTTTATATATTAGGAAGAGTTTGTTAGTAATAAGTTTTGGTTTTCATTTAGGTGACGAGAACGAGAACACGGACACTTGAACTCCTCTTGTACAATCTCTCGCGTCTTCTGTTTTCAGGTAAGGGATTTGTGACATGTGCTTTTGATAAGTATAAAAATTATTTCAAAAACTATTATGCATTAAAACTTTTTGACTAGAGATATTACATATAAGCATGATTTAAGTAAAATATATGTTCGTGAGTTGTTCTATCTTATATATATGATAATTTTAGCATGTTGATGCTAGTTCTTATATTACGAACATAATATTTCAGAATGAAGTGGATATGCTACTATTATGAAATAATTATGTAAAAGTATAATTATTAGAAAAATATAGCTTTCGGGTTATTCCATTGTTATGTTCTGAACTCAACCAGTAGGGGTTAATTACTGGCTTTCCATGGAAAATGTTATCTGTTTGGCCATTTAAAGTAGAGAAAATGGGACTACCTGTAACTCTAATCTGAACAAGACCTTCTCCCCAATTTGTACAAACGGGGGGGAGGAACAAAACCTTGAGGGGATGTGTCATCAGGCCACCCAAAGAGGATAATATCATGTACATGAGGGCAACCAAATGTGATGAGGTCTTCTCTGTACAGACTTATCAGATATGGATTAACCAATATGTTATAAACATCTATATTATGTTATTTATCATGAGAGAATGATTTTATTAAATGCATTATGAACATTTAAAAGCTCTCATGAAAAAAAGTTTATGATGAAGCATTTTATAATCTTTTTTAAGATAAAGTTACTGAATTATGTTTATATTCTTTATTACATTCTTTTATGATTATTTGAAAGGAAATAAATTATTTCATCTAAGAGCTCATAAGTTAGTTTAAGAGCAATATGAATAGTATGAAGGCTATTTTATCAAATCTGGCATATTTATAAAATATTTGTTTTACATGCATTCTTATTAAAGGCCTATGGAGCTTAAAACCTTACTGGGTTTCGCAGCTCACCCTATTATATTTCAGTGCATAGGTTCTTCCTGGAAGAGACGAGAGTATTAGAAGTGGCAATGATTCTGTGTTTTCTCCTTTGTTAGAATGTAGAGTTTTTGTTGTATAGTAGTTTAGCTCTTTTGTTGTATAGGAGGAATCAAGATATACTTGATCCTTGAGGACAGATGTAATTCAGTATCTTAGTTTGTTTTGAACTCCATATGTATGTCTTTGGGGTTAGGTCTGTAATAAGAGTTTTGTTAAACGTTTAGCTATGTAATATTTACATGGATACCTTAAGTTTTAGCCAAATGGTAATTTTCCAAGTTCAAAGGAAATGAAATTTCAAGGTTTCTATTATTTTTGTTTATTTTGGCTTTTATGCAAGAATATAAGCAGGAATTCAAGAAATAATTCTTGATAAGTACTTTCAGTTTAGGTTGGTTTGTGTTAGTATTGAGGTAAACTTGATATTAACATGCCGGTCATGCTCTAAACTCTGAAGTACAGGTTTGGGTTGTGACATACAGTCTACATTTAAGTAGGGGTAAAATTTGGTAAAAATGCTTCTTTAACTCTCACGTAAAACATTATTTACAAAATAGGACCACACTCCCAGTGCACTTACATTGGTTTTCAAACTCAAATTACTTCTTCTACAGTTCTCCAATTCTCTCAATTTTGTATTATTCTTCTTTTCTTTTCATCATTATCATCATTTTTTCTATTTGCTCTACTCAAATTTGCTCCTGCTCATGGTATGTGTATGTCAATGTACATTGGTCTTTTCTATTTTGGTTTTCTAATTCATAATCCACTTCTTATATTCTAGAAACAAGTAAAATATTTGTGTAAAAAAGCCCTTCTATTTCAACCTCACCTTTAATTTCTTTCACATATTTCTTCAAGGAACACGCACTGGATAATTTCTTTCACATATTTCTTCATGGAACCCGCATTGGGGTATATTTCTTCAAGGAACGTGCATTAGGGTGTCTATCTTCAAGATTTTTGTATCTAAACTTTAAAGAACATGCATTGGGGTGTGGATTTTCAAGATTTTCGTGTGCTTTATCCTTAAACTCCAACGTACTATGTGGACTTTGGACTTGAAGTGTAGTCAACGGTAAAAATGTAAGTATCTTTGATGACCTCTATTTAGATGCCTCATGCGTGTTGAGTTCTCTGTATTACAGCAAATTACGTTTGCTTTTATGAGTTTCCATTCAGTATTTACTTTCCTAAATATGGTTGAAATATATTTGTGATAAGCCAAGAATGTATTGACTCCTTGTAATAAATTAACCATTTGATTTAGCCAAGTTAATTAATTAATTCAATTAACATGTAAAACATGTGGTAGTACAAACAAATCACCAATTAACTAAATACAACGAAAATTAAATTGATATGATGATTTGTTTATGAATAGGGAAAACCTACACGGCAAAAACCCCATCGGGTGATTTTAAGGTCACCACTTCCGAAAATCCACTATTATCAAAACAAGCAGTGACAAATAAATGAATCCTAGTACTTTATATCAACCTACAGTTGAACCCTTACCTCAATATCTAATTAGACTTGTTCTGTAGTGACAATCTCTCTCATTTTCAGTGCATGACTCCTAGTACGTGACTAACAAATAGATACACGGATACTAGTATGCAACTTAATCACCAACTTGAGAAAGATGTTGGCTGCAAAGTTTTTTAGTTCATCACACGATGAAGATCACGAAACTCCTTAGTCACAAAACCCTAAGGTGTACAAACACAACAGCTTCTTCAAAAGAAAGATGAACTAAGGCAAATTCTGTCTCTGGTCACAATTTATATGAACACGACTTGCTTTACACTTGTGCAACACTTAACGGCCCTTAAAATAATCCTCATATATGTTCAGGGTTGTGAGAAAAGAAAGCCCAAACATATACACATAGATTGGATGTAAAACAGAACTGAAAATCTGTTTTTCATAAACCTCGATAGATGCTAGCTGTCGAGTTTTAAAATTCAGCACTTTTTTATTTGTTTCTTGGACAGACTTGCATAGTTTTAACACTTGAATTTGAAACCTTGTTCCTTAACGCATTAAACACATCCTAGATCTACCCAATTACAAGTAAAGTGCGTTTTATCAAACGATTAGCCAATTCTAAATTGACATATATTCCTAACATCAAATCACATATACCCTAACAATTTGATTTCCTTACTTTGTTATCATATCCTTTTCATAAATAACTTATCTTTTCTTTTCTTTTAATTTTTAATCTTCTCTTTTCTTTTATTTGTTTACTTGGGGAAGAAGGCAAAGTTTAATTTGACTTTGATCTGTGAGGGCTAAGACCCTTGACTTAATTTGTTTCAATATTTTGCCAAAAATTTTATAATCAGAATAATAGTATTACGTAACTTGGTTCATCTCTCCATGACGACATACCTTAGGCTGCGGTCAATTACTGAGAATTTGCGTAGCATCAAAGCATCATGCATTATGACAAAACGATCAATAAATTTAATTATCAATGACCTAAAGTCCTAGGCCTTGAGTTTAATACTTACACGCTTAATAGAATAATCTAATGATAATGATAATCAACTCCAAAAAAAGAAAAGAAAAAAAAGAAGATAATAATAGATAAATATAAATACTAAAAAAATCAAATTAGGTTGAACTGCATTGGGATTCCTGATTTTTTTTTAAATTTTATTTATGAGTGTTTAATATTTTCTCTAATTAATGAGTCTTTTTTAAAGAATGGAAATGATATATATATATATATATATATATATTGTCTATTTTTTTTACGGTTAACAGGTTTGACTAATTATTGTAGTGTATGTCTTCAAAGTGGTGCTCTTTCTTCCTCCTATTATTTTTGTCTTTTGTTTTTCTTATATATAAGCCTTACTCTCTATTTTTTTGTAATTTTTTTTTTTTTTAGGGTGACATATCAACAATTTTGTTAGATTGCATAGCTGGTATATTGTATGAATTTGGGTGAACGAAGTGGTAGTCAATCTATAAAGTAGTTGTTAAAGACTATTTTTTGTAAATATCCTACCATGTGAAATTTAATATTATCCTTTGTTGTGCCTTTCATTGCACATTTAAAAAAAAAAAACATTTTTTAAAAAATTAAATGAATGGTAATGTTGACGGCCCTTCTTAGTTTTATTTTTATTTATTTTTTATAGCTTTTTTAAGCATCCTAAAATTTAGTTATGGATGTGTACTAAGTGCCTATCTTTTAGGATTAAATACAATTACATAATTACCGTTTAAAAAAATTGAATTAAAAAAATATGAGTTTACAACATGAGAGTCTTTAGTATTTGAAATTTTTGTTATGGTCATGGATATGAAATAACTAGCTACCTTTTAGGACTAAGTGGCTACCTTTTAGGATTTTAAAGAAAAATTGATAACTCTTGTTAAGACATATGTAATTCACTTATTAGGAATATATGTTACTATTTTATGTAATTGACTAATCCTTTGACAAAACGCACTTTACTCATATTTTGCTAGATCTAGAATGTGTTTAATACTTCAAGAAACCTTGTGTTCAAGTTCAAGTGTAAAAGCCATGCAAGTTTGTCTAAGATTCAAGTGAGAAAAGTGCTGTTCATTAAAACTCGATAGCTAGCAATCTATCGAGTCCTGAAGAGCTGTTCCAGCCCGTGGCTCGACAGTAACTCGACAGATAGATATTTGTCGAGGTTTATGAAACTCAGTTTTTTGGGACTGTTTTTCATTCAATCTGTGATTGTATATTTGGGCTTTCTTTTCTCACAACTCTAAACATATAAAAGAATTATTTTAAGGGCTGTGAAAGGTGACACAAGTTGCACAAATGTTGAGCAAAATTTGTTTAAGCAAATTGTGACTGGAGACAGAATTTGCCCTAGTTCATCTTTTTTGTGAAGAAGTTGCTGTGTTTTGTGCACTGTAGGGTTTTGTAACCAAGGAGCTTCTTGATCTTCATCGTGTGATGAACTAAAAACTTTGCAGCCAACAACCTTATTTAGTTAGTGATTGAAGTCGCGTACTAGGATCCGTGCAATTGGTTAGTCGCGTACTGGGAGCCATGCATTACAAGGAGAGATTATTACTATAGAACAAGTTCAATTAGGTATTGGGGTAAGGGTTTAACTGTAGGTTGGTATAAGGTACTGAGATTCCTTTACTTGTAACCGCTTGTTTTGATAATAGTGGATTTTCGAGAGTGGTGACCTTAAAATCACCCGGTGAGGTTTTTGCTGTGTTGGTTTTCCCCATTCGTAAACAAATCACCTGTGTCAAATTTATTTTCAGTTGCATTTAGTTTAATTGGTGATTTGTTTGTACTATTATGCATCTTGCATGTTAATTTGATTAATTAACAAACTTGACTAATTAATCAATTAATTTATCACAAGGGGTCGATTTGGTTTTGGCCTATCAACTCTCATTTAAAAATAAATAAGACAAGACGTTTTTTTCTTCAAATTAAAGCAATGGTAACTTTGACAGCCCTTCTTAGTTTTTTTTGGGGGGGGGGGGGGGGGGGCTTTTTAAAGCATCCTAAACTTTAGTTATGGATGTGTACTAAGTGTCTATCTTTTAGGATTAAATAACTACAATTTTTTAAAAAATTGAAAAAAAAAATTCTGAGTTTACAACATGAGAGTCTTTAGCATTTGAAAATTTTGTTATGGATGTGCAATAACTAGCTACCTTTTAGGATTAAGTGGCTGCCTTTTAGGATTTAAAAAAAAAAAAAAATCGATAACTCTCATTTAAGAAAAATGATAATTATGACACTCTATGACCATTATATCTTTTATGTCATTACAAAGTTCACAATCCAAAAGAAATAATTTTCATTCATTAAACTTTTGGGCTTGGGTTCAAAAAAATAATAGATGCACAAAAAAAAAATTACATCGCTTGATATTAAACTTAGAGAATAGGTGGACTTCTCAAACGGTATTTTTGGTGTTTTAAGAAATTAATACTATTTAAATTTTCTTTTACTTCAACTGAGCCTTAATCCTATTTCCAGCTTTGTGAAAATTAAATCTAAGGGGGTGAAAGACATTGAAAATTATACATTACACTGAAAATCAGCTACCAATCAATTTTAATCCAACCTAAAAATTAAATAAAATGCTATATAAATTAAATCAAACAAAAAACCATATGCACAATGAAAAATACACAAATGTATGTATCCAAATTTTCTATGGAGGTCATGCCACAATGCTATACTGGTGAAACAAAATTTGAGATGACAGCACATCCTGAATGAAGATATATGTGAACTTTGCAAGCTCAAGATTGAATCAGTTGTCCATGCTTTCTGGGGATGCTCACAGCTCACACAAGTTTGGGGCTCAATTCCTTCATTTTCGTTCCGGTAGACACGAGCATTTTCATCCATCCAAGAAGTGCTCACTTATACACACAAAGAACAAAAAAATCCGAAGTTGTTGGCCTCAATTATGTGGTCTCTTTGGCATTGCAGAAACCAAGTCCGCACATCTCCCAAGGACTATCTGCTATCGCAGGTGGCACCAACAGCGTTTCAAGCGCTGGCTGACTTCTAACGGGCCAACTCCACTAATGCTATGCAACCTAGAAGCTTTAGTCAATCTCGGATTCGATGGTCTCCACCGTGGGAGGGTGAAATTAAAGTAAATTTTGACGGAGCTCAGTTCAGAGATATGGGCAAAGCAGGCTTGGGAGTCGTTATTCGAGATTGCAGAGGACAAGCACTGGCTTCTCTGTCTGAGCAAGCAAGTCTTCCATTCTCTCTAGAAATTGTCGAAGCTATGGCAGCAGCTAGGGCAATCTCTTTTGCGTAGGGACTTGGCTTCACCTCCTTCCTAGTTGCAGTTTGATGATGAATCCCTTTCCCCATATGGTTATATCCTCAGCTCGGCAAAATCTATGTTCGTAGCAAGAAGCAGCATTAGGTACTCGCATGTTGGTCAAACTGGTAATATTGTAGCGCATAACTTAGCTAAACATGCTAGACATGCTAGAGGTTTTTCGGTGTGGACGGAGGATGTTCCTCCACACCTTTCTCATGTACTTTTTGCCGATCACGGCTGATTTTACTTAATAAAGTTCAAGGTCTTGCTTCTAAAAAAAAAAAAGAAGAAAAAAAAAGGTGTTTTAAAAAATTTAATACAAATTTAATAATTTAGTTATTTTTATGAATTTTTTTAACTAAATGACTATCTTTTAAGATTATAAATAACTTCATATATAACTCCCATTAAAAAATTATTAATAAAAAAAATTAATAACATGAAAGCCTTTTCTATATATTAAAAAAAAAATTTAATACCCTTAAATAGATGGGGGAGGAAAATTTCAACCAATTGAGCTATTACTAAAGAAAAACATTATATTACAGCTAAAATATTGTGTTTACATATTTTTAGTGTTAGACCATCACAACTCAAAAATAATGTTGAAATATTATTTTGCGAAACTTTTATATAACAAATTATTGTGCAATTTTGTTATGTCCATAAATTTTAACATAGCACATGCTTCCACTTTTACTAAAATTTTATTAGAATTGCACATATTACTTCAATTATTACATGTGATTGGGCAAATGCCTTGCATTTAAAATTTACTTCAATGTTTACAGGTTTAAATTCAGTGGCGGCTCCAGGATTATTTTTAAGGGGGTTCAATAAGAAACATAAATTATAAAAAATATAAAACAAAAGAGAACTTGAATATATCGATATCACAAAAAAAGAAGAAGCAAACAAACAAAACAAAACAAAAATTGAAATACATAAAATTTTACAATTACTTTCTATGATTTTTCATATTTTGAAATTGTTACATGATTTTTTCATTATCAATCCTATGAGTTATATCTATTTCAATGTACACAACCAAACAATCATTCATTCATTAATTTCCCATTTGGTTGATTTATTTCGAATTTGTTAAGATCTAAATGAGTTTTTTCTAAGGTTTAAGATTAATAAATTTCTACTTTTGTTGTTGGACTTATTAGGGGGTGTTTGGTACAGTTGTTTAAACAACAATTTTCAGTATTTAAACACTGAAACACATATTTCCACAACACTTTTTAACTTACATATTTTCACAACACTTAAACAACAATTCTAGAAATCTCTAACCAAACGGGCTCTTAATGTTTTTCTTCCATATTTTAGATTAAATTGGTTTGTTATTGGGCTTTTTGTTTTGTGTTTAAAAATGCCAAGATATTGTTAAGAGGATCATATTCAAACTTATTTTAGCCGAGTTTAAAAAAAAAATCTAGGATTAGGGTGTTCAAATTTTTATTTTAGGGGGGTCAAAACAAACAAAAAAAGAAAAAGAAAAATACTAATATATATATATATATTTGGGTCAGTTCAGGGGGTTCATTTGAACCCCCCAGGCTCCAAGTGGAGCCGCCCATGGTTTAAATACACCCTATTTGGACTAGTCTCTGAGCATGCCCTCATGCGTGTGCTTAGCGACTCTTCTATTTTTTTTATTTTTTTGTTTGGTAAAGATTAATAATTTGAATACATTATAATTTGGATTACTCACACTCATCCGAAACACATAACACTCTTCACACATGTGCTCAAAGGCTAGTACTTTTATTACGCAAGTATTTGTTGGGAGGGTGTTACATGGCCTAGTGCTGGGAATCAGACACATACATACTGCATCTTGCAAGTTAAGCTACATATTAGATGGAATCAAATTTAAATTTGGGCTTGTAATCGCTTCCGGCTTTGTGCTATTCAAAGGAAATATACGTAGAAAGGCTATAGATTTTTACAATAAACCCAATTGCGGGAAAAATTATTTACTTTTACATCAGAGTAAGTGGTATTTGTTAAGCAAAAATACCATTTTGTTCTTTATATTTTGAGATTACTATTAATTTGATCCTTATATTTTGGTAGTAGTATATTTGGTTCTTATTATTTAAAATTTATGGTCAATTTCCGTTAGTAAGTTGGCAGAAAGCAAATTACTGTAAGTTGAAAATAGCAAAGATTAAATTAACTGTTACTAAAATATAAATACCAAATTGACAATAATCGCATAATATAGGGTGCTAAAATGATATTTTTGCGATTAGTTAAAACCGAAAAGGAAAAAAAAGTAGTATTTGTCAAAATGCTGAATAATTAAGTAACGGAAGCATATTTCGTTTAATGGCTTATACAATTATTGCAATGTCTGTTGGCCCACTCAAAAAGCTGGTTCAGGTACATTTTATGATTTTTCTCTTAAAATAATTCTAGACCACAAAAAGTTTACCGAAATTTTATTTTATTTTATTCAATTTTTCTGCTTTTAGTTTGGATGTGGGATTTTAATATTAGAAGTTTTCTTTGGAAGTTGATGATGTCGAAAAGTTCACCAGTGAGATGCACGATTCTTGCGCTCGTAGCCGTTACCTACAAAAGAGAACAAAATAAGAACACCTTACAGAAGGCACCGGTGTGGAGCCGGCCGAATACCCTCCGAAGGTTAAGTCAGAAATCTTTTTATAACTCTAGAGTGCTAGAGAGGAGTCAGTCACGCGTACCTTTATGTGAGGAGGATATTGGGGCTTTTATAGTAGTGAGGTCTTGCCTGCTTTCCTTGTAGAGCAAGTCTTATCCTTGCAGAGCAAGTCTTCTCCTTGCAGCCCAGGTCCTTTCCTTGCAGAGCAAGTCTTCTCCTTGTAGGACAAGTCTTGTCCTTGCGGCCCAAGTCCTTTCCTTGCAGAGCAAGTCTTCAGGAATCTGAAACGTGGTGGGCAAGTCTGGGCCTTCGTTCTGTCAGGGGCTCCACACAAAGAATGAGCTCGACCTTCTTTTGGCCCTTGGACATGGGCCTGTTGGGCTCGCCAAGCCTTATCTCATATTTTATCCTCTTCAGCTGCCCCCTTCACCCCATTTGGTCCGTCGCTTTTGTGCAAACGGTTAATTGGGGTGACGGTCAAAACAAATAATCATGACGGTCCTATATTCATGGGGGCGACGGATAGGCATAAATGAGCGGTGACAAAGAATAACTAGAATGGTGATCGTAAAGACCGAGTGGTTGGTGACGTAGTCAAAGTGGTGACGGTTAGAACTTAAAAGCAGACGGTCAAAACGATAAAGCTGACGGTCAAAACTTTACGGTTGATGGAGACGAGGGCCCTTGGAGGGAGGTTTACGGAGCATGACGCCGTCAGGTCTATGGAAGTCTGACAGGCTGCAGAGGCATTTAAGGCGATGACACGTGTCACTCGTCGAGTGGTTCGTATCTTAGATCGAAGTGCCGCTTCGTCTTCCGTGCACTCCATCTATAAAAACCAGCACCTCTCCTTCATTTCTTTTACTTTACGCAGAAACTACATTGTCAGACCGAGTCCGTCACCTGTCAGAGCTTACCCGTTCACATCCTTCAGTAACGACTTTTACCCGCTCACTCCTTTCCTCGGTAAGTGATTCTATCCGTTCACTTTGATATACCTTCAGTTTTTATACTTGACATGGTAGAAGCTTTAAATTTCTTGCATCCGTCTCTTCCCTTTTTTTTTTTTTTTATTTTAGACCCGTCAGTCTTAGGCTTTGTCGCTCCGTTGTAGACAATGTCTAATGCGTCGAGTAACCAGTCGTTCGTCCGCGACGGGGCGGGTTACGAGGAATTGTACCCGTCGGGTTACAAAGATCCGGACGAATTGAGCGAGAGGACTTCGTCTGCCACTTCACCGTCCTCAACAAATGAGGATATGGAGTTGGCCGAACCAGAGGAAGGTTCTAACGGCGGTGGTGAAGGACTTAAGTCAGTAGTTGGGGCTGACGGACTTAGGGAGTTCGTCATGCTACCTGAGTGGACGGTGAATAACTTCAGGTCCACGATTAAGGAAGTGCACTTCAAAACAATTAGGGCAATCTACCAAATACCCGACCACATCCCAATCCGTCTACCCTACCAATCAGAAAGATGTTATTACGACGGAGTGGACGACCTAGGGGTGTACGAACAAGCACTAAAGGCTGGGCTTAGGTTCCCTCTGAACAGACTCAAACGAGAACTACTCCAGCACTTGGGTCTGTCCGTCAGCCAGATATCCCCGAATGCCTGGAGGGTTTTTATTGCAATGGAGGTCCTGTACGGAGCCATGTCTAATGGTTCTAGATCGTTGACCGTACGGGAGTTCCTCCACTGCTACCGTCCAGATGAGATAGACAAGTCAAGGGGAATGTATAGCTTCGTCCCTAGGAAGTCCGTCTTGAAGGTCATCTACGAGACCCCGGACTCCAATCGAGATTGGAAGAGCCGTTATTTCTTCCTGGAAGGTGACGGCTGGATGTGTCACCCGGGGGAGACGGACTTCATGCCCGTTGATAGGACATGGGGGATCTTGGACCCGTCTGGTATAATTCACTCCGTCGTATCGCGAAGATAATTTTTCTTTAACTCTTTAATGACCGTCCTGAGTATTTTGTCTCTTTTATTTTTCAGTGCGACGGCGTCCACAAGTTGATCTAGAGGAGTACAATTTTTTGGAGAGGATTTTTTCAAAGACAAAGCCAGAGGAATGGACGTGGGTGAAGTTGGTTAATCTTAATACCGTCCACTGGTATTGCGACGGACCCGAGCCCACTCCGGCGGCAATAAAGTACGAGGAGCGCACCCGTCAGCGTAAGTCCGTCACCTTTTAGAGCTATCTTGACCTATTACTTTGAGTTTACCCGTCTACTCTTATTTTCACAGAGATGGACGATGCGAAGAGAAGGGCTGCCATCAGAAGCAAGGCCGCGAAGAACAAGGAGACGGACGAGGGTACGATGGGGACGGGCTCGAGCAAGCCCCTGGCGAAGAGACCAATGCCTAAGGTGGACCGTGCACCCAAGAAACAGAAAGTTTCGACGGAGCCTGTCATAGGTTTTATGGCGGAGGGTAAGAAGACGGTGACCTCGGCCAAACCTGGGGGTGGCAAAGGCCTGATGGTTCCTCCTCCGGGTAGCCAGAAGAAACCGCCCGTCCTCCTCCGTGAAGACCCAAAGTATGCTTTGGGGAAGATCTCTTCTATTATCGGGAGCGAGGACTATGAGGACCTTGGCAACCACTCGACGGAGGCTATGGGGGAGACGGGCCTCTTCAGCATTGGCCAAGTAAGAGTCTGTCGCTATTCATTTTTTTTTTTTTTTTAACTAAGTTCCAATTTGTCGTCAGGCTATGATTATGATGAAGGGCCTGATGGACCGGGCTCTTCACCAGGAGACGGCGCTTGAAAGGGTCCGCGAAAAGGCCAGGATGGCAGGTGAGGAGCTGCTCGAGCTAAAAAGCTGGAAGGTGGTGACGGAGTAGAAACTCAAACTTGCGGAGCAGACGAGGGATGAGTACCAGAGGATGACGGAGGAGCTCAAGACCGTTTTGGAGGACAAGGAGAACGAGCTCCGTCTAGCCAAAGAGAAGGCCGTCCAGGAGTATCGTGACTCCGACGCTCTCTTGACAGAGCTCGGAACTTCATATAATGACGGTTTCGACGATGCCCTCCGTCAAGCCAAAGCTCTTTATCCCAAGTTTGACTTCTCAGCCGTCAACATCAATGTCGCGGAGGGTATGTCCATTCAGCCCGATGCTTTTGATGATACAGCTGAACTTTTTGCAGAGGAAAGGCCCGTCACCGTCGTCCCCGAGCTTCACGCTGAAGAAGGAAAAACCCATGAAGCCAAAGACCCCGTCGTCCCTGATGTGTAGTCATTTATTTATTTTTTTTCTAAGTTTTTTGGAGAACAGTTGGATTTTGCCCGTTGTATGCCGGGCCATTTTGTATTCGTTGTATTTGACATTTAACTTATTTATTTAAATGCTTCTTTTAATATTCTGTTGATGATTGCAGTGTATGATCCGTCTCGTTTTTTTAATGTTTGCTTTATTTGATCCGTCCACTTTGTGGACCTTCATAATATTTGCGACTCTGGTAGGGTCCGTTCATTCCGTGGAACGTGGTCGTGACCCCTGATGGCCGTCCACTTTGTGGACTTGTACAATTTTATGAACTGGTTTGGTCCGTTCTTTATGTATCTTGGGGTTTTGAGCGTCTGTAGGGTCCGTCCGCCCCTTTTTTTTTTGGATTTATATAAGTCCGACCCTTGTTGGGTCCGTCCACCTTTTGGACTTTGTATAAGTTTTTAACCCTTGGTAGGGTCCGTCCACTTTGTGGACTTTGTATAAATTTTTAACCCTTGGTGGGGTCCGTCCACTTTGTGGACTTTGTATAAATTTAACCCTTGATGGGGTCCGTCCACTTTGTGGACTATAAATTTAACCCTTGGTGGGGTCCGTCCACTTTGTGGACTTGTATAAATTTCTAACCCTTGGTGGGGTCCGTCCATTTTGTGGAATTTGTATAAATTGTTAACCCTCGGTGGGGTCCGTCCACTTTGTGGACTTGTATAAATTTAACCCTTGGTGGGGTCCGTCCACTTTGTGGACTTTGTATAATTTTAACCCTTGGTGGGGTCCGTCCACTTTGTGGATTTTGTATAAATTTAACCCTTGGTGGGGTCCGTCCACTTTGTGGACTTTGTATAAATTTAACCCTTGGTGGGGTCCGTCCACTTCGTGGTAGCAATCTTTTAGTAGTAAGGACACGCAGCAAGTTCTTGAATGTTCCTTCATTAAATTCAAAGCTGTAGAAGAAGGTACCTGCCCCTTCTTGGGCCTAAAAAGGTATTGAAGAAGTCGTTGTTGAAAAAGCCAAAAATAATCAAAAGACTACTAGCAAGTGGTTCAAAAATAATCGAAGACTAGCAAATATACATGGGGGAAATTAAACGTCATTTCTACTGGTAGTATTTCCGAAGGTGTTTCATATTCCATGGGTGCTGAAACTTCCTTCCGTCCATGGTTTCGAGGTGGTATGTACCCTTCCTCTGCCATGATGTGATTTTATACGGTCCTTCCCAATTTGGTCCGAGCTTCCCTTGTGTAGGGTCTTTAGCAGCGCCCATGACCTTTCATAACACCAGGTCGCCGATCTGAAAATCTCTGTGCCTTATCCTAGTGTTGTAGTGCTTTGACATGAGATTCTGGTATCGCGCCAACCTCTGTTCTGCTATTACTCGGACCTCGTCTACTAAGTCTAGCTGAAGACGCATAGCTTCTTCATTTTTGTCCTCCGTGTAGCTCTGTACGCGATAGCTGGTGAGGCCGATCTCTGCTGGGATGACTGCATCAGCTCCGTATGTAAGTCAAAACGGGGTCTCCCCTGTGGGTGTCCTTGCAGTCGTCCGATATGCCCATAAGACGCTTGGCAGTTCGTCTGGCCAGATACCCTTTGCCCCCTCAAGCCGGGTTTTGATGATTTTCAGCAGTGTCCGGTTCGTGACTTCTACCTGTCCGTTTGCCTGCGGGTGTGCTGGTGATGAGTAATGATTCCGAATGCCTAGCTCTGAGCAGAAATTCCTGAACGCGCTATTGTCGAACTGTTTTCCATTGTCAGAGACAAGCACCCTCGAAATCCCGTACCGGCATATGATGCTTTTCTCTGTGATGGTGGCAAGGGGTTCTGCTTCCATCCATTTGGTGAAGTAGTCGATACCGACCACCAGAAACTTTAGCTATCTTAAGGCCGTTGGGAAGGGGCCCATGATGTCTAAACCCCATTGCGCGAACGGCCAAGGTGCCGTCATAGGTGAGAGTTCTTCTGACGGTTGCCTGATTAGATTACTGAACCTCTGACACTTATTGCAGGCCTTCACGTATGATTGGGTATCTTTGAGCATAGTGGGCCAGTAGTATCCGGCTCGGATCAGTTTGTGCACCAAAGACCGTGCTCCTAAGTGATTCCCGCAAATCCCCTCGTGAACTTCCTTCATCACATATTCTGCTTCGCTGTGGCTTAGACACCTCAGGTAAGGTCGAGAGAATCCTCTTTTGTACAAGACGTCCTTGATCAGCACGAATCGTGATGCCCGGACTTTCAATCTTCTTGTAGCGTCCTTCCCGTCTGGCAGAGAGCCCGACTGTAGATATTCTTTTAGAGGCACGGTCCAATCCTCTTCAACATCTATCTCCTGTATTTGTCTCCCGTCATCAATAAGTGAGCAGGTTTGGACAAAAGATAATACCTGTTTAGGCGCATTCATGAATTCTGCGGAGGATGCTTTTGCCAAACGGTCGGCGCACTCGTTTTCCTCCCTTGGGATTTGAACGAATTTGACCTCGAGGCCGGCGGTTCGACCCTTCACTTCTTCCAGGTACTTCTTCATCCTCTCGTTTCTACACTCAAAATCGCCATTGATCTGACTAGTTATCACCTGGGAGTCACAATGTATGATCATGTTCCTAGCACCCGCGGCCCTTGCGAGATCCAACCCAGCTACCAAGGCTTCATACTCTACCTCATTGTTGGTTGTAGGGAAATCTAGTCTTATCATGCATTCGATCTTATCCCCTTCTGGTGCTAGCATAACTACACCGGCTCCTCCTGAGTGCTGATTTGATGACCCGTCCGTATGGATGATCCACAGTTTTTGTCCTTCAGCCCCTTCGTCTCCTGGCTGGGTGTACTCGGCTATGAAATCCGCCACTACTTGCTCCTTCATTGTAGTTCGTGGACGGTACCGTACGTCGAATTTGCTTAGCTCAATTGCCCACAAGGCCATTCTCCCTGTCGCCTCCGGGCTGCTCATTGCTTTCTTCAAAGCTTGGTCCGTCAGAACTACGATTATATGAGCTTGGAAATATGGTTTGAGTTTCCGCGCAACGGTTATGAGGGCAAGAGCCAATTTCTCCATCCGGGGATACCTTTCTTCTGCTCCTCGAAACGCCCTGCTTACAAAATAGACAGGTCGTTGCGAGCGTCCGTCGTTTCGTACTAAGGCCGCGCTAACTACTACTTGCGAGACCGCTATGTAGAGGTACAGCTCTTCTCCTGGCACGGACGGGTTGAGAAGTGGTGGGGACGATAGGTACTTCTTCAAGTCCTCGAACGCCTTCTGACATTCGTCCGTCCACTCGAATGATTTCTTCAGTACTCGGAAGAAAGGCAAACACTTATCTGTCGCTTTGGAGACGAATCTGTTTAGGGCTGCAACTTTTCCGTTCAAGCTCTGAACTGCCTTCACTGTCTTCGGGGGCTCTAATTCCATTATGGCCCGCACCTTCTCTGGGTTGACTTCTATACCTCTTTGGGACACCATAAAACCCAAGAATTTCCCGGCTGTAACCCCGAACACGCACTTGCTTGGGTTCAGCTTCATGTTGTACGACCGAAGGGTGTCGAATGTCTCCTGAAGGTCGCTCAGGTGGTCATTCTCGCGCACGCTCTTCACCAACATGTTGTCGACATAGACTAGTACGTTTCTAGCGAGCTGGTGCGCGAACATCTTGTTCATTAACCTTTGATACGTAGCCCCCGCGTTCTTGAGTCCGAATGGCATCACCTTGTAGTAGAAAAGTCCCTGGCTGGTTACAAAAGAGGTTTTCTCCTGATCTTCCTCCTTCATTTTAATCTGGTTATAGCCTGAGAAGGCGTCCATGAAACTCAAGAGTTCGTGTCTGGCCGTTGAATCTACCAGGGTGTCTATCCTCGGGAGTAGATAGCTGTCTTTTGGGCACGCTCGGTTAAGGTCCGTGAAGTCGACGCACATTCTCCACTTTTCGCTATTCTTTCTCACCATGACCACATTTGCTAGCCAGTCGGGGTAGTATACTTCTCGGATGAAATCCGCCTCCAGCAGCTTTCTAACCTCTTCTGCCACTGCTTTATCTCGTTCTTGCGCGAACACATGCTTCTTCTGTCGGACTGGCGAAGTGTCCGTGTTAACATTCAGGCTATGGACTATCACTGACGGATCGATTCCCAGCATGTCTTCGTGGCTCCACGCGAATATGTCCTGATTCTTCCTCAGAAAGTTTGCCAGGTTTTGACGTACCGTCGGGCTGGCCAAGGTGCCTATTCTTGTTGTCCGTCCGGGTCTCGATTCATCGAGCATGACCTCTTCCAATTCTTCTACCGGCTCTGCGATGGTCCGCTGCTCTCCAATGCACATGGTCTGCTGATGATCCTCCATTTCCAGCATGGCGACATAGCATTCCCGGGCGGCCACCTGGTCTCCTCGCAACTCTCTAATTCCGTACTCCGTAGGGAACTTAATCATTAGGTGGTATGTTGAGGTTGCTGCTTTCCAGGAGTTCAGTGTGGGTCGCCCTATTATACCGTTGTACGCGGATGAACAGTCGACCACTAAGAAAGTCACGTCCTGAATGATTTGCTGCGGATAGTCACCGACCGTCACTGAGAGTGTGATTGCTCCTAACGGGAGTACCCTCGTTCCTCCAAAGCCGACCAACGGGGCATTTGTTGGTGTTAGTCGTGCTCTATTTATTCCCATCTGCTGGAATGCTGGGTAGTATAGGATGTCTGCCGAGCTGCCATTGTCGACCAGCATCCGGTGTACATTGTAATCTCCTACCCTTAAACTGACGACAAGGGCATCATCGTGTGGATGGTAGAGGCGTCTCGTGTCGTCCTCTGAGAATCCAATGATCGGGCTTTCCCTCCGCGCTATCTTGGGTACAGAACCCGTTGTCTGTACACTTTGGACCACCCTGAGATAGGCCTTTCGGGCCTTTTTGGACGATCCCGTTGCTGCCGTGCACCCTGTTATCATCCTTATGTCCCCTACAGGGGGTCTCGGATGGCCGTTCTCCCGTCGGGGGGCCTGTTCCCGTGCATGCGCATCCGTCCTTTCCTTGCTGACGAATCTCTGCAGTTTTCCCTCTCTGATGAGGGCCTCAATTTACTGTTTCAGATCGTAGCAATCCGCAGTATCGTGACCGTGGTCACGGTGGAAACGGCAATACTTGTTTCTGGATCGCTTGGCTGGATCGCTCTTTAGCTTCCCTGGGAACGTTAGGGATCCCTCGTCTTTGATCTGCATCAGCACCTGGTCTAGTGGGGCATTCAGAGGGGTGAAGCTTGTAAATTTCCCTCCTGGGGGTTTAGAACGCTTCTCCTCGCGTCTATCTCCTGTCCTTGGTTTCTTCCTTCCACGGTCCTGCCTGGCATCTTCCGGTCTCTCTCTCTTCCTGGGTTTGTCTTCCCTGGCCGATAGTGCGTCCTCCACATTCATGTATTTTGTGGCCCTGTAGAGTACCTCAGACATGGTCTTCGGATCATTTTTGTATAGGGAGAACAGGAATTTTCCCTTCCGTAGGCCATTGGTGAAGGCTGCCACCAAAATCTTGTCGTCGGCCTCATCAATGGAAAGTGCTTCCTTGTTGAAGCGAGTGATGTATGATCGCAGCGTCTCGTCCTCCTGCTGCCTGATGCTCATTAAGCATGCTGTAGACTTCTTGTACCTGTGCCCCCCGATGAAGTGCGAGGTGAAATGGGCACTTAACTCCTTGAAGGTGTTGATTGAATTTGGTGTCAATCTGCTGAACCAAATCCTTGCTGCGCCCCTTAGTGTTGTAGGGAAGACCCTACACATGATCTCGTCTGGTACTTCCTGGAGGTGCATCATGGTCTTGAAGGTTTCTAGATGATCTAACGGGTCCTTGACCCCGTCGTAGCTTTCAACTTGCGGCATCCGGAACTTCTGTGGTAGGGGACAGGAGTTGACTTGTGTAGTGAACGGCGAGTCCGTCCTATTCACCAAATCGTCAAGGTCGCTGGAGACGCATCCCTTGAGGGCGTTCATCATGACCTCCATTTGCTCCTTCATCGCCTGCATCTCTGCGAGGATGGGTGGTGGGGTTGCATCCGTGAGGGAGGGCATGCTCAAATTCCGCCTCTCCATTCTACTGGGCTCATTACTGCCCTCTTGCTTCTCAAACCCCCTTCTTTCGGAGCTGTCCCCCTGGTTCTCCTCCTGGACGTTATGTCCCGGGTCCTTCTGTCGCAACTGTTCCTCCAGATCATGATTCTGTTTCGTGAGGCGCTTTACTGCGGCCGCGAGGGTTTGGACCTGTCTTTCTAATGCGGTGGGCCTTGGCGGCTCGTCGCTTTGAACGTCGTTGGTGGTGGCCATCGAGCGTGTAAGTACCATGCAACTCTTGTGTCCGGGAGGCAACAATGGCTTAAACTGTCACGATCAAGTTTCCCACAGACGGCGCCAACTGATGATGCCGAAAAGTTCACCAGTGAGATGCACGATCCTTGCGCTCGTAGCCGTTACCTACAAAAGAGAACAAAATAAGAACACCTTACAGAAGGCACCGGTGTGGAGCCGGCCGAACACCCTCCGAAGGTTAAGTCAGAAATCTTTTTACAACTCTAGAGTGCTAGAGAGGAGTCAGTCACGCGTACCTTTATGTGAGGAGGATGTTGGGGCTTTTATAGTAGTGAGGTCTTGCCTCCTTTCCTTGTATAGCAAGTCTTATCCTTGCAGAGCAAGTCTTCTCCTTGCAGCCCAAGTCCTTTCCTTGCAGAGCAAGTCTTCTCCTTGTAGGACAAGTCTTGTCCTTGCGGCCCAAGTCCTTTCCTTGCAGAGCAAGTCTTCAGGAATCTGAAACGTGGTGGGCAAGTCTGGGCCTTCGTTCTGTCAGGGGCTCCACACAAAGAATGGGCTCGACCTTCTTTTGGCCCTTGGACATGGGCCTGTTGGGCTCGCCAAGCCTTATCTCATATTTTATCCTCTTCAGAAGTACTAGAAAGTATTAATTGAATCATAAGGCTCTTGATACCTACAAGTTGTTATTGTTTAAGTAAAAAAGTATTACTTTCTCAAAAAATTTATAAAATATTATAAATGGCAAATTCAAAATTCATACGAGAACTCATAAATTTTTTTTCGATTTAACTGTTATAAAAATTGTTAAGATCTGTCTCCCTTAATATTGATAGCAATCAAAGCTCTCCTCTCTATCTCATTATGCGTGTTCTTATGCATGTTGTCACCTCTCAGTGGGTTTCTTATAATTAAGGGTGTAGTAGAGTTGGTAGAATAAACTTAAAAATGATCATAAAGAAAAGAATAACTTAAAAATAGTCTAGACCACAAAAAATTCCACCCACAAACTCGTTGGGAGCCAAGGAAATTTAAACTTTGAATACTTCTTTTTAGAAATATGAAGAGATACCAATTAAACTATAATATGAAGAGATACCAATTAAGTTATAAGATTCTTGAAACTAATAAGTTAATATTGTTACGTGGTGGATTCGATAAGAATTAGTAAAAATTTAAGAATTCAATTATTGTGAAAATTGTTACGTCTATTGTATTATCTTTTATCTCTCCCACATCCCACCGTTTGGTTATGGAGATAAAAAAGTGGGAGGAGATAAGAGATTTTAGTTTCCCTTATTTGTGTTTGGTTGAGGGTGGAAAAGTGAAAATGTGGGAAAAAAAAAAAAGAGTTTGTATAAATTTACTTATATATATTTGTTAAAAAATATTACCAATTAAAAAAAAAAAAAAAAGCAATGACCAATCATGCCCAGAAAAAAAAAAAGTAAAAAAAAAAAAAAAAGAAATGAAAGAAGAAAAGAAAATGAGCAAAACAAAAGAAACATTCACAACCTGTATCCCGCAATTCACGCCCCCCACCCTCCCCCTCCCAAAAAAAAAAAAAAAAAAAAAAAAAAGCAGAAAAAAGCAAAAAACCCACAACCCGTATAAAGTTTAGACAAATCCAATCGCATAATCTCTTGAAGTTTACTCTTATACTAATCTCATCCTTGCCACCCATGCACAATTGAAATCCTTGAAAAATATAATTTTTTTTTTCTTTACAATTTTTATCCCTAACAATGTTCAGCTTTTTTTATTTATTTTTGTTTCATTTATGAATTATCCCCAATTTTTTGTTTTCCTACTTATCTCCAAATATAAGGGCAACTTTAGATTAGATCATTACATACTCTGCTATCTCTTAAGACTACTTTTTGATGATAGCTTTTCAATTCAAATTACAACTTTTGTTCCATCAAACACATCCTATCAACTTTATTATTGATTGAATTGTTTTTATCATTGCTTAAAAGGTATCGCTATTAGATCGTTGGGGATAAAAAATACAGTGGCAAGCCCCACACAAGAGGGCTATTGCAAAATTAACGCGGATAGACAAATCTTTAAATAGCTTTAACTTTGACACGGATTCACTATTTTTTTTTTTTTCCTCATCCATTTACAGTTAGCTGCATTAGATTTTTAGGAAAATAGGTGTGAAATTGGTTGCAATTCTAGAATTTTTCTTAAGTAAAAGAGTGTATCAAATCCATAACTAGAGATGTCAAATTAACTTGTTATCCAAATTAATTTGAATTGAAAATGTAAAAAAAAAAAAAAAAAAAAATTTTTTTTTCTTCAAATCGTAATCCTTGGTGGTGCTTTTTTAAAATTGCTAGAAAATTGCGTATTCACAAATTTTTTCCCATAGCAACAACATTTTTCAAATATTTAACCAAATTAAACAACAAATTGCGTTTTAAAAAATCATGTTTTCAAAATAAAATCGCTTTATATTCAACTTTTAGGATAGCAGGATACTAAAAACTTGACATATATAAAAAGTTTGAAAGGGCCATATATTATTTTAACCAATTGCAAACTCTAAAATTCAAAAGGAACTTCTTGAATCCATAAAAAAGAATTTCAAAATTAACTAGATGAAAGAAAATAAATTAATTGCAATTTTTTAATCATATATTTGAATTTGGTCTACCTTTTACACACTATGAAAATTATTATTTTTAATTATTGAACGATTGTGATTAAAACAATACCATAAAGGATTACAATTCAACTTGTAAACTTATGAAAACATCTAAATTTAAGAAATAAAATCTTTAATCTTGAACTTCTAAAAATTTTATAATAAAAATTAACAAACTGAAACCTTATTTTGTCCCACCTCACCAGTAGGGAACGTGATCTTTGAAATGAAGAAAATCCATTTCATAGTTCAGATTTTATTTATTGGATTTAATAGTGTACAAACTGTCATATCATTAAAAGTTTAAATAATATGGTAGTTTATTTTCTTTTAGATAACCAGAATCATGAAATGATTCTATTTCAAATGCAGATTTCATTTTACCACAAGTAGAACATGACATGATGACATAGAACATAGATGTAAACACAACAGCTTAACTTTCCCGCAACATAGTTTTACTATTCATTCACCAATGAGAAGGGCCTCCTTAATTAATCTTTCAAAATTCTCGTAAGATGACCCTTCAATATCAGTTGCTTTCATTGCTTTCTTCTTCCATTCCCTAGCCTTTTGTCTCATAGCTTTACCCTTATCCCCTTCCATCATTTCCTTAACAAGAGCTTCAATCTCATCACGTTTAACATCCTCGTTAACCTCCACACCAATCTCCCAAGCGGTACAAGCATACTGACAATTTGTTTGTTGCTCAGCAAAGAAAGGCCAGCAAATAACATCCACACCAGTACCTACACTTTCTAACGTCGAATTCCAACCACAATGTGTTAGGTAAACCCCTATAGATGGGTGAGCTAGCACTTTATCTTGGGGGCACCAACTTGCTAGCAATCCCCTATCCTTAGTTTCCTCAAAAAATTCTTCAAGCAAAATTGTTGAATCTCCCATTACCACATCAGGCCTAACTACCCATAAAAATGCATGCTTGCTATTTGCAAGCCCCCATGCAAATTCATTAAAATATTTTTCTGTCATCGTGGTCACGCTGCCATAATTTACATACACAACTGAGTTGGGTTCCCTTTTATCAAGCTATTGGAGACATTTTGAGTCTTCTTTCCATATGCTTGCACTTAGAGACATGAATTGGCTCTCAGGCAAATGTCATTCTAGCAAGGGAAGTGGGCCTATATTGTAAATTCGAGGGAAATTGTCTGCAATTGCTTCCAGGACATCATGTTCAAACTCTTCAAATGTGTTGAAGATGATTGCTAGAGAATTGAAGCAATTTCGTGCTTCTGATCCCATAAAGTCGAACATTGTTTTAGTAATGTCTATGGTTCTAATGAAGCTAGGGAGGTCCATAAGCCTGATATTTTTCATTCCTGGTATCCAGTTGATTGGTGTCTCAAGAGTGCCATCATATTTAAGCTTTCATCTGTAATACATTGAAATTACAATTTGCTTTAATTTTAGGAAATGTCATAGTTCAAGCTAAATATTTCAATATTTACAAATTGAAATCTTTTTTTTTCAATTGAGAATTGAGATCATGTTGATATTACCGAATTGCGTGTCCTTGATCCAATTTCACAATATTAAACATTTTTTATGTGTCTTGTAAACAAAAATTTAACTTGTAAATATTTTTTGGGATATAAGATCATTACTCATCACTCTAGGGGAAAATAATAAAACTATGATCACATTCAGAAGTAAAAAATATAAGGCTCATATTAAGTGACTAGCAAATGAGACAAGACTAGGTGTACATTTGATCCTTTTAGAAATTATCCAAATGTATGAGCTACAATGTTAGACAACAAAATATGTCTCTTACCCACCACCGGACCTATTGGCCTAAGTGGTACCCGGTCTCTTTAGTGACCTTCAACTCAAGGCTTCGAGCCCTTGCACTTGCACAAACAATTACCCAGCAAAAAAAAAAAAAAAAAAAAAAAAGCCTCTTACTCAAAAAAAAAAAAAAAAAAGGGGCTCTCCCACCTAGGTCTTTTGTGTCACTTCTAAGCCGATGCTAAAAAGCACCAACATAGAAAGCACTGATAAATGTATGAGCCTATTTGGTTTTTTTGTTGAAAACTTTTTGTTAATAATGTACTGAAATATATTTCTATCTTGAAAATTTGGAAAAAGTGAAAAAATATGAAAAAAATTGATATTTTAAAAAGTTATACATAAAAATTAGAAGTTAAAAGTTGAAGTTGGTACCCAACAAGAAAGTCTTATAACTTTGTTTTACAATTCCTCATCCTATTTTTAGGCTAAAACTAGATATCATTTTTTAGTAGAGTTGTGATATACTTTTGTGTTACAACCTTTTATTCTCTTATTTGTATGTGTTTGTTTCTTTTTTTAAAAAAAAAATCCGGCAATCACTGTAGCACGATGGATTGACAAGTAAAAGCAACTTTTCCAGACACGGGCCACGTTGATGATCAATAAAAGTTGGGTTTTAGGACTGTTTATTTTTTTCCCTCGTTAAATAATAAATGATTGCTTTCGTTTGGATGGAAATCCCCTGTCCTCTTCCTCCATTCGAAACATACCATTATCCATTGGTGTTAACTTAGGTAAAAGTATCCAAATTGATAAGCATTCACATCCAAAAACACATGCGTGCGTGCGTGCGTGCACACATGCACACCTAGGGATGGCCATACCTATTGGGTAATGGATATCCAACCCTACCCGATCCAATTATTCTGAGTAATACCCAGTTCTTAATGGGTAGAAGGTAATTGGGTAGGGTTTGGATATTACCCAAATATTTTGGGTAGGGTTTGGATATTACCCATTTACCCATTAATTACCCATTTAACTAATTAAATCTAACTCAAACCTAGCTCAACCAAATTATTATGGATAAACCTCAACCCACCCAATTAGCTAATAATCAAAATTATCAAATTGCCCATAAAACTTGAAAATGACCAAAGTATTCCTAAAATCCTCTAAAATTGTCAAAATACACTCTAAACCTAAAAAATGACCGAAATACCTCCAGAACCTTAAAATTACCAAAAATACCTCAGAAACCTAAAAAAATTACCAAAAATACCCCCCTAAACCTAAAAAATGACTGAAAGACCTCCGAAACCTAACAAATGACTAAAATACCTCTGAAACCTAAAAATTACAAAAATACCCTCTAAACCTAAAAAATGACCAAAATACCCCTGAAACATAAAAAATTAACGAAATACCCCCTGAAAACTAAAAATTACCAAACATATAAAATGACAAAAATACCCTCGAAACCTATAAAATAACCGAAATACCCCCTAAACCTAAAAAATGATTGAAATACTCCCGAAACCTATAAAATTACCAAAATACCCAGAAACTTATAAAATGACAAAAATGCCCCTAAAACCTATAAGATGATAAAAATGCACCTAAACCTAAAAAGTGACTGAAATAACCTCGAAACCTAAAAAATGACCAAAAGATCCCAAAACCCAAAAAATGACTAAAATACCCCCAAAGCTTAAAAAATAACCGAAATACCCCTAAAACCTAAAAATGACCAAAATACCGAAATATAAAAATTACCGAAATATCTCTAAACCTAAAAAACGACAAAAAAGCCCCGTAATCTAAAAAATGACTGAAACACCCTTAGAATCTAAAAAAATGACCGAAATATCTCTAAACCTAAAAAATGACAAAAATGCCACGTAATCTAAAAAATGACTGAAACACCCTTATAATCTAAAAAAATGACCAAAATAACCCCGAAATCTAAAAAATTACCAAAATTCGCTCAAAATCTACAAAATGACTAAAATATTCTTAGAACCTTTAATTTGACAAAAATACACTCGAAACATCCAAAATACCTCAAACCTCTATTTTGGTAATTTAAAAGGTTACAGATGTATTTTGTTCATCTTACAGGTTTATGGGTATTTTGGTCACTTTAAAGGTTTCAAGGGTATTTTGGTCATTTTAGATATTTTCTAGGGGTATTTGGTTGTTTTAGAGGTTTAGGGCTATTTTGGTCGATTTATAGGTTTCAGGGTATTTTTGGTAATTTTAGAGGTTTGGGGTTATTTTTGGTCATTTTAGAGGTTTTGGGCATATTTGGTCATTTTACAGGTTTAGGGCGTATTTTAGTCATTTTATAGGTTTAAGGGTATTTCAGACATTTTTTAGGTTTATGTTGTATTTTTACCATAATATAGGTTTTAGGGGCATTTTTGTCATTTTATAGATTTTGTGGGTATTTTGGTCATTTTATAGGTTTTGGGGGTATTTTGGTCATTTCTCAGGTTTACGGGGTATTTCGGTCAATTTTTATGTTTTGGAGGTATTTTGGTAATTTTTCAAGTATTAGGGGTGTTTCAGTAAGTTTTTAGGTTTCGGAGATATTTTGGTCATTTTTTAGGTTTAGGGGTTATTTTAATCATTTTTTAGGTTTCGGGGGTATTTTGGTAATTTTAAAGTTTCAAGGGTATTTTAGTCAGTTTCTAGGTTTTGGAGGTATTTTTGTCATTTTTTAGGTTTAGGGGGATATTTTGGTAATTTTTTGTTTCGGGGGTATTTCAGTCAAATTTTAGGTTTTGGTAGCATTTTGGTCATTTTTTAAGTATAGGGGGTATTTTGGTCATTTTTGGGTTTCAAGGGTATTTTGAACATTTTTTAGGTTTCGTGTGGGTATTTAGTCATTTTTTAGGTTTCAGGGGTATTTTGATAATTTGAAGTGGTTTTTGAGCTTATTTAGTGATTTTGGGGGTTTTTGGTCATTTTAAAGGTTTCATGGGTATTTTGCTCATTTTAGAGATTTCAAGAGATTTTGATCATTTTAGTGGTTTTTGAGCATAATTAGTGATTTTAGAGATATCAGAGGTATTTTGGCCATTTTAGAGGTTTTGAGGATATTTTGGTATTTTTAGTGGTTTTTGAGCATATTTGGTAATTTTATAAAAATTGGGTTTGGGTAGGGTATGGATATCCATGGGTAAACAAACTGGGTAACAATTGAGTATGGATACTAATTGGGTAAGGTAATTGGGTATCCATGGATAAATTAATTGGGTTGGGTATGGGCATACCCTACCCATACCCTACCCATGGCCATCCCTAGCACACACACACACACACACACACACACACACACACATATATATATATAAAGCCCAAATTCCATACTCTATTCTTTTTGTGAGATTATAATAATTGAGGGTACAATAAAATAATAGAATTGAGATATAGTTGTTGCTATAGTGAACATCTATTTTTGGATGTTACTATAGCAACAAGCAAAAATCTCAAGAATGTTAAAGGCTTAAAGCACCCGATGTGGAGTTTTTTTTAGGCAATTGATGCTAAAGTAAATTGCAAAATAGCTAAAATTACACCAGATGGGAATGCTCAAGTATGAGAGGATTTTATTTTATTTTTTGGGATGTTTTCATAGTTACATTAGGTATGGGGGATTTGAATCTTGAAAATATTAAAAGGTGTTAGACTATTAGTTGAGCTACAAGACTCATGGTAATATAAGAATAATTTATTGTAAATCTAAAGGCACAACAAATTTGATAATTGTTAAGGGGGTAGGTTGTGATTGATATACAATAAAAATAATATTATTATAGTTCCATATAAAAATAATATTGAATTAATCATAATCTATCTTCTCAATATCTTTGAAATTTATTGTCTCTGATATTGATGAATTATGAATACAACAACAAATTAAAATGATTTAGTTTACCAGGTTTTGTCCTGGCCCCTCACATGGTAATATAAGAATAATTTATTGTAAATCTAAAGGCACAACAAATTCTACAATTGTTAAGAGGGTAGGTTATGATTGATATACAATAAAAATAATATTATTATAGTTCCATGTAAAAATGATATTGAATTAATCATAATCTATCTTCTCAATATCTTTGAAATTTATTGTCTCTGATATTGATGAATTATGAATACAACAACAAATTAAAATGATTCAGTTTACCAGGCTTTGTCCTGGCCCCTCACATGAAGGGTTGCATTTGCGGCCTTATATCAATAATTATGGAATGCATTAGACATCTATTATATCAGTAAGTCTAGGACCCAAAATAAAAATCAATAAAATCTTACTAACTTAATTGTTGTAAAAAAATATTGTGTGTATAGCATTACTCTTATAATATACCTCTCACAGTTGATATGAAGTATCTACATTCTAAATATAGATATTTTCTCCTTCCCCATATGGTCAATCCTCATGTGAGAGGGGAAAGACACTTCCCAACAGAAGTATTAATCTTCTTAGTTTCTTAATACTAGAGCATTGATATAGATTTTGTAATTTATTTTTTTATAAAATGATTTAGAATTTGTCCTTCAAATCTCTATTTTAATTGGTGTCTTAGTATAACAATAAAGAAAAATTATTATAGGGTGGACACATAAGTTCAAATTTATGCATCTAAAATAACAAAAATCTTGATTTTAATTTTAAAATAGAATAAATATTGATTTTTTTAGTTAAAAAGAGAATAAATTTTGAGAAAACATGTTTTAGTTGAAAACTGTAAATATCGGCAAATATTGACCAAGATATTAAATAAAAATACCGGAAATGTTAGAAATATCAAAATAATAGCTAAAACATATAAATGATTAAAAAATATATATAATTTAAGGAAAAAAAATTAAAATATATTGACAGAGATCTTAGGTCTTTTTTTTTTTTTTTTTTTTTTTTTTTTTTTTTTTGAGACAAAGGTAAGCGAAATATTATTAAGAAAAACTAAAACTAAAAAATACACCACAAGTTCAAGGCAAATCCAAATGAAAAACATCTTCCACCTCCTCAGACAGAGATTTTACCCATACATCAATATCTGCAGATAAAACTGTTTTTTTAGCTAAACAATGAGCTAACCTATTCCCCTCATGCCGAACATGCTGAAACAAAGAGCTTCTCAACGTTCCTCCAATTTGCTTAGATTCATCAATAATATGACCAAACAAAGTACAGCAGCAACCAAAGCCCTTCAAGGCAGCAATAACCTGACTACAATCACCTTCAATAATCACTTGAAACACACATAGCTCTACATCAACCTCACTGCCCTCCTAGCTGCCAAAGCTTCAGCCATTTCAACAGACTGAACCGAGCCAATATTTTGCCGCAAAGCTCCAATAATCTTCCCATCACAGTCACGAACAACTACACAACACCTGCTGACCCGGTTTCTGCAAAGAAAGTTGCGTCAAAGTTCACTTTGTAATGATCCTGAGGGGGAGGAGACCAACACACCAAGGACCGATGCACTGGCGCACTCTGCACTTGAGGATTAACTTCCCAAAACTCATCAACTAAGTCCCGAGATCTTAGTTTTTATGTCAACTAACATATTAGAAAATATAACCAAAGTATCCAATTAATTAATAAATAGTAGTATCCAATTAATTAATAAATAAATTTATAGGAAAATCTTGATTGGGGTCTCACTCTTATTTGGCTATTGCGAAAACATTGGTTTTTTAAAAAAAAAAAAAAAAAAATAATTACTTTAGGATTTGAAACTTAATCATTTGCTTTATAATAATTGTTTTTACCATTAGACCAAGACATTATATAGTTTTTGCCTTTTTGGTATAAGCGAAATTTGAATTCAAATCTTTTGTTCAACAACAAGAAACTTTATGAATTGAGTCAAGTTTCTTAGGCATCCACTCCTTGATATTGCTCTTACCATCAAGCCAATACACTAATTGACTCTTAATGTAAAGACACGAGACTGACAAATTGAGCTTAATTGGAACCTACTCCTATTTTATTTCCTAAACAGACTTGCAAGCAAAATAGAACAATAAAAAAAGTTTTTATAAAGAAAAGAAAAGAATAGAGACATCATGTGTTTTAAATTGCAATCAACTTTAGGCAGGTTACTTAAGTTACTTTGGATTAAGGATTATCTCCATTTACCACCATACTTGTAGGCGTAATGATACCTCCCAAGTCTGAGTGCCTGGGGTTCAAGGTGAAGGGGTTCGAGGTATAGGATCAGTAACAAAATTATTTCTAACTATCTAAAAAAAATCATCTATATTTGAAATAGATTCATTTACTGGTTTAGAATATTACAAGTCTAATAGTGTATCAAATACTAGACCTGGCAAAATTGAACTCGAACTTGACAACCCAAAGAAAATACTTGACCCGACTAGAGTTTTTACTTGAAGCCAAAACATGTTGACCCAACTCGACCCATTTAATTTTAGGTCAGATCGGGTCAACATGCCTACTAGTCAAATGGATTGACCCGCTTTTGATTCTCTCTCTCTCTCTCTCTCTCTCTCTCTCTCTCTCTCTCTCTCTCTCTATATATATATATATTAGTATGTCACGTCGTTATTAAAAAAAAAAAAACTTAAGCCTAAACAAATGTCTCTCTCTCTCTCTCTCTCTCTCTCTCTATATATATATATATATTAGTTTGTCACGTCATTATTAAAAAAAAAAAAAACTTAAGCCTAAACAAATGTTTAGAATGTAATTGTTTTTTGTCTTTGCTTCTTAGCCTCACTCTCATATCTCAATTCTCAAATATAAAAATTACCAGTATTTTCTTTTGTCCTCTGATGGTAATAATGTCATTAATGAATTTTGGATTGTGTACAGTAAACTTAAGAATTTATGCATTCTTTAATTTTTATTTTTGAGTATTTTGTTATTTTTTCTCTTATTTGTATTGACAAGAAGGAAAAAAAAAGATAATATGATCATATATTATTATTATTATTATTGCATGTGAAAAAAATATGGGTTGACTAGTTACTTGATCAACCCAGCCCATAACCCGATCGACTTGCAACCTGTGTAGGTGATCCACTTTTTATCTGAAATCAATTAACCTGATTTGATCTAACTTGTTTGTCAAGTACATCAAATGTCATGCCATTTAAAACTTTAAATGTTGTGACGTCTCATACACTATCAGGTTCAAAAAATAAAATATTGATGGAGAAAATTGATCTCTCTCAATTTCACTTGACAAAGAGAGTAAATGTGAAATTTTTGAATATAAGAAAATTAATATATCTTCTTCGGCCATCCCTACTTTATAGGATAAAAGGAAAAAAAATTCAGAAAAGGTTACAATCATAACTCATATATATAGTCATCACCGCCACAATATAGAAGCATGGGAAACAAAAGTAGACAAAGTAGTCAAGTACCTTTGAATGGAAGAATGCCTCTTTTGACGAGTTCAATGGAGTATACATATCCCATGAAGCCACAAGTTAAGGCAGTCCAAAATTGAACCTCTGGGATGCCTAATTCTTCTCCAGCTTTGATTGCAAAACTCGTAACCCCATCAGAAACTATGCAAGTAACCAAAGGCACTTCAGAGGATGAGTTAAGCTTAAGCAGTAGCTCTTTAAAAGGGGCCAAACAATTCTTTCTGTTAGGACATATGTGTTTCAAATGTTAAGAACATATGTCATGATTTTATGTAATTGGCTTATCCTTTGACAAAACGCATTTTACTTGTATTTGGGTAGATCTAAGATGTGTTTAATATTTCAAGAAACATGTTGTTCAAGTCTAGTATTAAAGCCATGAAGATTGGACCAAGAAACAAGTGAAGAAAAGCTATTCATTAAAGCTGGACAGATAGCTCGACATCTACGGACAGATAGCTCGACAGCTGCTCGATAGTTGGTGGATCGATCGAGAAAGCTCCTGTCTCCTCGACAGCTTCTCGATAGCTGTATCTATCGAGGTTTAAAGCTCGACACCTCCTCGACACCTCCCGATCGATCGAGGTTACGGGAATTTAGATTTCCAGATATGATTTTTGGGCCAAGCTTATGTATTTGTGTAGGGTTTCTTTTCTTACAACCCTAAACCTATATAAGGCTTATTTTAGAGGCCGTCACATAAGAGAATAGAAGAACATATGCAAAAGGTGACCGATGCCTTATTCTCTCTGAAAGAAGCTATTGCGTCTTTGCGCCTTAGGGTTTTGTAACAAAGTGCTTCTTAATCTTCATTATTGATGAAGTGAAGAACTTTGCAACCAACATTCTTCTTCCTCAAGTTGGTGAGTGAGTCACGTACCGGGATCCGTGCAACAAAAAGGGTGGTGTTCATATATTGAAGAGTTCAGAGGTTCTGAAGCGGTAGAAGGTTTCTGCTGTGAGTTCATCTACGAGGATTGTAGAGTTTAGGGACAAAGGTTTTGTACTAGATCTGAAACTTCTCTTTACAATAGTGAATTGCTTTTTGGGAAGATTTCCCCCTAAGTTTTTTACTGTGAAACTGGTTAGTTTCATTGATTTTCCTGGGTCATCATATCTTGTCATATTTATTTTTCCGCTGCATGATTTTGACATGATATTGATGTTTGTTTGCTTTAACAAGTTTTGTTCATAATAAATCTAATTAACAACTTGAGTTTAAAACTTGTTAATTTTATCAACCGGGACCTAAATTTCCCAACAAGTGGTATCAGAGTAACATCATGATAGCATCTAGAAGCCAAAAACAGCTTCAATCATCTCTCGCTCCTCTCGGTGATGTTCTCAAGGCCCTCATCTTCCTTTCAAACTTGAACGGTTTCAATTCTTCCCCCGCACCACCGGTTCAAGCATTTAATCAAAGGAAAGGTTCTTCCAAGGTGTGAAAGAAAAATGACTCTAAGTGATTTTATCACTTTCTTCTATCTTCTTGTTTTTGTTTGTTGCATTACTTGTGTGTTTTGCTTTTATTTTGAGTCAGTTTAGTTTTATGCTTTGCTTTGTTTAACACATTTTTGTTTGTTTATTTTCAATTTTTGGTTATTTTTTGTTATAAAAAAAATTGAAAAATCAGAAAAGTACAAAAACAGTGTGTTATGTGTACATTGGTACTTGTGTACCTTGGATGGCCATTGAAATAAAGTTTTCTAAACTTTGTATCTTTCGTAGCTTAGATGAGCATCTCTATGCACAACTAAGCAAGTGAGTTTTGTGGCTCTTGTTTGTGATGAGTAAGATTGAGTTGTCTCTTATACTTAATACTCGTATCACTCTTTTTTACAGGAAGGACTAAAAAATCCTGAAAGAAAGACATTAATAACAATTTCACCACTATTACCCGCCAATCATAATATGACACCTGTATGCTTCGGCATAGCAAAAGTGCAGTATCAATGACATCTGTATGCTTCGGCATAGCAAAAGTGCAATGTCAAAAGCTTAACTTAAATGGGTATTTCTTTTCTATCTCTTATATGCCCATGTATGTTTTGTTTAAAAAGAAAAAGATGCAAAGAAAAATCAAAAGCAAAAAGATAAAAAATGCTTTTAAATATGATTGCAAACGTGTATTCTAGGAGATGTGGGAGTTATAGGATGTATCTTGAAGGTGATAGTCCCCATCAAGCAGTTATGATTGTGTGTAAGTTAAAGCGATTTTCTCATATCTCAAATCGTCATAACATGTATACACTTATGCAATTTTGCGATGTTTTTCACACATAACACGCAATATTCTTGGTATTCTTGATACATGTGCAGATACAACGTGATTTGGCTATCATAAGTTCTATATGTGTTAATGTATGCTCACTAAACTGTCTTGACATGTTTTTGAAATATAAAACTGGTTAGACTTGTTGTGTGTGTGTGTGTGTGTGTTTTAGGATCTATGTGTTTAACATTTTTCTTGTTGAAAGATTTGTTTTTCACATGTTTTGCATATTTCTTTTATCTTGTCATCCATAGAATCTTGTTTCATTACATTCATGCATTTATATGGATTTCTTTGTGCCCCCTTGATCATCTTTGATCATCTTTATGTTTCTCGGGTGAAGCTTTCTAGCTTCTTGTACCCTTTGTCAATCATGACAAAAAGGGGGAGAAATTGTGGAGAATATGTGGTTTCTTTTTTTAAGATTTTACATGTTTGGGGGAGAAATACATTCCTTTGTAAGGGGGAGATGCGTTTTATCTTGTTAGGGGGAGTGCTTACTTCCTTGTTCTTGTACATCGGTCTTGTGACCATTTATAGACATTCATTGTATTTATTGTCTCTTCTATGATGTTGATGTATGTTTTTCTTTCACTTACCCTTTCATGTGTTGTTTCTTTTCTCTCTTTATACACATGCTTTTTATTATTTGTATGCAATCTATTATTTTTGTTTCACACAAAGATGCCTTGATGAGTTTTGTTTAAAGTGTTTCAGAAATAGAGGTTGTCAAAGTCTACTTGCCATAAACTCTCTTCTTACAAAGTTTTTCAAGAGTTTGTATTAAGATAGATTTTATTGTATTCAACAAGTGATTTATGACTTCTCTCATATGTTCATTTGTTTGTTGTGGTTTTGTCACAGATTGCTAAATGGGGAGATTGTTAGGACATATGTGTTTCACATGTTAAGAACATATGTCATGATTTCATGTAATTGGCTTATCCTTTGACAAAACACATTTTACTTGTATTTGAGTAGATCTAAGATGTTTTTAATATTTCAAGAAACATGTTGTTCAAGTCTAGTATTAAAGCCATGAAGATTGGACCAAGAAACAAGTGAAGAAAAGCTATTCATTAAAGCTGGATAGATAGCTCGACAGCTGCTCGATAGCTAGTGGATCGATCGAGAAAGCTCCTGTCTCCTCAACAGCTCCTCGATAGCTTCTCAATAGCTGTATTTATCGAGGTTTAAAGCTTGACACCTCCTCGACACCTCCCGATCGATCGAGGTTACGGGAATTCAGATTTCTAGATTTGATTTTTGGGCCAGGCTTATGTATTTGTGTAGAGTTTCTTTTCTCACAACCCTAGACCTATATAAGGCTTATTTTAAAGGCCGTCACATAAGAGAATACAAGGAGAACATATGCAAAAGGTGACCGATGCCTTATTCTCTCTGAAAGAAGCTACTGCGTCTTTGCGCCTTACGGTTTTGTAACCAAGTGCTTCTTGATCTTTAGTGTTGATGAAGTGAAGAACTTTGCAGCCAACATTCTTCCTCCTCAAGTTGGTGAGTGAGTCACGTACTGAGATCCGTGCAACAAAAAGGGTGGTGTTCATATATTGAAGAGTTCAGAGATTCTAAAGCGGTAGAAGGTTTCTGCTGTGAGTTCATCTTCATGGATTGTAGAGTCTAGGGACAAAGGTTTTGTACTAGATCTGAAACTTCTCTTTAATATAGTGAATTGTTTTTCAGGAAGGTTTTCCCCCAAGTTTTTTACTATGAAATTGGTTAGTTTCATTGGTTTTCTTGGGTCATCATATCTTGTCTTATTTATTTTTCCGCTGCATGATTTTGACATGATATTGATGTTTGTTTGTTTTAACAAGTTTTGTTCATAATAAATCTAATTAACAACTTGTGTTTAAAATTTGTTAATTCTATCAATTGAGGTCTAAATTTCCCAATGCTTTCTTGTGGAATCACATAGTACTGGAACATCTTGGGTTGCATCACGATTAAAATGTGGCAACCCATCTGGTATTGTTTCAAACCGAAAATCAGGTAAACCCTTTAGGTAGTTAAGTCCTTTGGACCTGATTAAACGTCTGTGGTTGAACTCAGTGTTAACAAAGGTTATATGAAAGCCGCTTGAGTGAAGGAGCTTGGCTAATCGCATCATGGGTGTTACATGGCCATGTGATGGGTATGGGACACAAACTGCATGGGGTTTTCAAGTTTCTGCAGAACTCATAATTAAAGCAAAGTTTAAGCCTATTTTAGAATCAAATATGAAAGGGTTTGAGAATTGTGATTGATGGGACTAACGAACTCAATTTACCTGGACGACATCATCAAACAATTTCGTCCACCTCGACGCGACACAGATGAAGAACAAAAGGACCATTAATAAAGACATTTAATGCCCGGGGCGGTTAGTAAACAGTTGGCAGACCGTTGGAGCCTCATCAAAACTCATATTCATAAGGCTTGAGGTGTTACAAAAAGGGCACTAAAGCCACAATTAAAGCCCCTAACGGCTAGGAACTTCAAAGCTGTATATATACACCCCAATCAACTACATACTAGGTACATAGACACCTCTAAAATTACTCATAGTCATTCTGATATTTTATTATTCTCAAGAGGCTTCCTTGTACTAACTTTGGCATCGGAGACGTGGCAGGCCAAATCTGATCAGGGAGATCAAGACGATCATAGGTGGCCCATCCACAGGTGGATCGTTCAAATCCCTTTAGAAAGCATACTAGAGGCAGGTGAATAGCGTCCACAAGATGCCCTAATTTAAACAAAGACGGACGGACCGAGACATGTGTTTCTTAGAAGAAGACGCTAGGGGAGTGAACCAACATCATGACGATATTTTGGTCATAATGCTCATGATAGAGGGATTCAATATCAGGAGAATCCTCGTGGATAATGGTAGCTCAACAGACATCATCTACCTCTCCGCTTTCCAGCAGCTGAAGCTTGATCTAGGAAGGTTGCACCTATTTGACTCTCCCTTCGTCAGCTTCAGTGGAGACAGGGTGTATCCCAAGGGCATAGTAACACTGACGATTATAATGGGGACTCACCCAAGGTAGTTGACTCGTCAATTGGACTTTCTAGTGGTAGACTACCCTTTGTCCTACAATGTGATCATCGGGAGACCCACGCTTAACCGTTGGAAAGCAGCCACGACTACCTATTGCTTGAAAGTAAAATTCCTAATAGAGAACGGTGTGGGCGAGGTAAAAGGAGATCAAGTACTGGCCAAGGAATGCTACCAAGTTGTTCTAGCTGCCAAAGAAAAAGTAGAAGCCTTGGAGACAATGGAGTTGGTCGAGGGTGAGACAGTAAAGACAACTAGAATAGGGATGACACTAAGTCCTGAGATGAGGATGAGACTTGTCTAGTTCCTTAAAGAGAACTTGGATATCTTCGTATGGAGTCACGAGGACATGTTGAGTATATCCCCAAAAGTCATCCAACATAAGTTAAGTGTGGACCTGAAGATGAAGCCCGTCCAGTAAAAGCGATGAGTCTTTGCTCCAGAACGGAACCAAGCGGTTACGGACGAGGTTAACAAGTTGTTATCGGCAGGCTTTATTTGGGAGGTTTACTATCCAGAGTGGCTTGCTAACGTCGTTCTAGTGAAGAAGGCAAATGAGAAATGGTGAATGTGCGTGGACTTCACGAACTTGAACAAAGCTTGCCCAAAGGATAGTTTCCCTTTGCCAAGGATTGACTAGCTAATGGATTCTACAGCCAGGCACAGGTTACTGACATTCATGGATGCTTTTTCAGGGTACAACCAGATAAAAATGGCTGAAGAGGACTAGGAGAAGACCGCTTTCATCACGAGTCAGGGGCTCTATTGCTATAAGGTAATGCCCTTCGGACTGAAAAATGCATGAGCAACCTACTAGAGGTTAGTGAACAAAATGTTTAGTAAGCAGATCGGGAGAAACATGGAGGTGTATGTGGATGACATGCTCGTTAAGAGTAAGGAGAAGCCTACCCATCTAAACGACCTCAAAGAAACATTTGCCACACTCTGACAGTACCAAATGAAGTTGAACCCTAGCAAGTATGTCTTAGGGGTAGCCTCGGGGAAGTTCCTGGGATTTATGGTGTCCTAACGAGGGATAGAAGCAAACCTGGAGAAGGTACAAGCCATACTCGATATGGCATCGCCCAAGACTGTCAAAGAAGTCCAAAAGCTCACAGGAAGGGTAGCAACACTTAACAAGTTCGTCTCTAAAGCAACAGACAAATGCTTGCCCCTCTTCAAGATACTGAAGCAAGCTTTTGCCTAGACTAATGAATGCGGAGCAATGTTTCAAGAACTCAAGCGTTACCTAAGCAACCCACCCCTCCTAAGTCCGTCTAAGGAAGGGGAAGATCTATCTTTATATCTGGCAGTATCAGCCACAGCTGTGAGCGTAGCTATGATTTGAGAAGAGGACAAGAAACAACTCATAGTTTATTATGTCAGTCAAGCTTTCCAAGAAGTAAAAACCAAGTATCCCATGATTGAAAAGATTGCATCTACACTAATAGTAGCTTCGCGCAAGCTGCGACCATACTTTCAAGCGAACCTTATCTTGGTAATGATGGATCAACCCATCAGGAAGTCCATGAACAAGCCCGAGGCAGCTGGGAGAATGGTCCAATGGGTAATCGAGCTTAGCTAGTTCGACATCAAGTACCTCCCTAGGACAGCCATTAAGGCACAGGCTCTGGCGGACTTTATCACCGAGTTCACCCTTCCAGACGAAGATAGCCTCACAAACATGACAGAACGGTGGACAATACAGACCGATGGCTCGTCAACCTAGGAGAGGGGGGGAGTAGGGGTTGTCATCACCACCCCAGATGGAGAAGTGCTTAAATATGAAGTTCAACTAAAGTTCCCAGCCACTAATAGTGAGGTCAAGTACGAAGGAATACTGATAGGACTAAGAGTCGGAAAAGCACTAGGAGTTGAAAACTTGTTCCTTCAGTATGATTCTAAGCTGGTAATAATGCAAATAAAAGAGAAGTATGAAGCAAAGGAGGAAAGAATGAAAAAATACCTCAAGCTGACGAAGTGTCTGATACAGAAGTTTGATAAGGTGGAGTTCGTGTAGATCCCCAAAAGCCAAAACGTGATAGCAGACGAAATCGTAAAGTTAGCATCATCAGAAGAAGGATCAACAAGCATGGGCATAGAGATGGAAGCCAAGAAATGCCCTAGCATTGAAGAAATCTCTACATTTGCAATCCAAAATAGGGGCAGCTGGATGAGCCCGATCATATCATTCCTCTAAGACGACCATCTCCCACAGGACATCGAAGAGGTCAGGAAGGTCAGGAAGAGACTAGCTAGATTCACGATCCTGAATGACATCCTGTATAAGAGGGCCTTTTCCATGCCCTACCTGATATGCGTAGATGAAGAGGAAGCCAAGTATACTCTAAAAGAGATTCATGAAGGGGTGTGTGGAGACCATGCGGGCCCCAAGTCCTTGGTAAGTAAGGTCATCAGAACTGGTTACTTCTAGCCTACTATGCAGGTGGATGTGAGGGAGCTTGTCAAGAAGTACGACAAGTGCCAGAGGTTTAGGAATGTCCAATGCCTTTCAGCCGAGAGACTGATGACGATATCCTCCCCTTGGTCATTTGCATAATGGGGAATTGACATCGCCAGCCCATTGCCCTAAGGTAAACAACAGGTAAAGTTCCTACTAGTTGTCGAAGCACAAAAAATTTCCTTCTCGACAAATAAGATTGATGTTGGGTCGGAGGGTCTAAACCGAAACTCGATGATGGGCTTGGTGTGTGGCCCAAAGGCTATCGGTGAAGATTCAAGAAGTCCACTATATTTTATGCCTTGGGCTTAGATTGGAACTGACAAAAGTGGCCTATGAACAATCCCTTCAGCGAACACGTCATCATGGTTGAAAAACATGCTGCAATTTATAATCCAGCAGTAAAATATGTCTATAGGAAACAACCTAGTAGTAAAAATGTTTCTGCAGAAAAAGGCCAAGCTGTTGAGGTGTTCCTGCAGAAAATAGCCCAACAGTAAAATAAAGCGAAACAAAATAAACCTCCAGCCGTTAGTTACTTTACAGACTAAGAGAAACATCTATGTTTTCAGACTCATTATCCGTTAGCTCAGGGGAGGAGTCTTCTAATACAACAATATGAGGGAAAAACTTTATAGTAACGGTCACATTATAACCATTGATAGTAAATGAGTAGATAAATATCATAGGTTCCATGATAACAAATAATGGAGAAGACTTAATGTGAGATGAAGGGAGAGAGAGAGATCCCAGCTAGCACAACAAGATTATTATGGTGCCATGGCATGCTCATGAATATGATATATGTAGTAAGGAGAGAGAATCATTTGTGAGTAGTATGAGTAATGAGTGAAAGTATATAGTTGTACTGCTGGAGTATTCTACTGGGGCAAGTAAGTGTTTGAGAGTAGAGCTGTGGGAAAGTATTTGTGAGTTAGGAGCTGGGGAACATAGCTTCCATACTTGAAACTAAGAACTCAGAGGCTTCTTCCGGGCTTAGAGAAAGCTTAAGCAGAGAGATTAAGACAGAGATTTTTTTGGTGTAAGTCTTAGTGTCTTGTTGGTTGTTGAAGCATTAATGGAGGGTTCTATTTATAGTAGGATTTTTAGGGGGTGATTAGCAAATAATCTTTACTAAATCCTCCTGAATCTTCAGAAAATCCTTAGAGAAATGTTCTTAAGATTTTGGCTAAAAGTAGTAAGCTTAACTTTAGAAGTTTTATGCTGTTTTGGGCAATCACAGCTGGGTTTCTGGCTTTAGCATTAAATGCTGATTAGCCTTGGCTGATGGATTAGAGCATGCTTTAGGCTAATGATCTTGGATATGTTGCAACTAGAATCAGAGTTCCCTAGGGTAGATTGGACCACCCCAAGCCAGGTGTTAACCTTGGAGCCCTTGCTGAGAACTCTACTAGGATCCCCTTTGGTGCTCTCCAAACCACATTTCCCTAAGTTTCCCCATTTGGGGTTCATGTGCTTGGTTCATGAACCAGAAAATACATATTTTTAGTATGAAAATGAGCTGATTTTGTGTCGCTTCAGGAGCTTCACTGGTCTGATTATGGCAGCTTTGTTTTCTTGACTGAATGAGCTGAAGGAGAAAGAAGTAACAGCTGGCTAAAGCTTTCCTACCTTTCCCAGCTTTTTGTCACATCACTTTAAGCTTTATGTCACTTGAGAGATGATGGGATTTCAGCTTGTGGAGGAAGGATTCATCCCCTGGTGGACACATGTCTATTTTCTGACTGATTAGACATGTTGGGACCTGATGGGAAGGAGCTCAAGTTGTCTAAACATTGCTGAAATTTGGCTAACTAGTCACGTGCTTCTCAATTGCTAAGATTTGTTTATGGGTTGGTCTGACCCAGTTGGGCTTTTGTTGATAAGTTTGCCTGGGCTTTGTTAACCCTACAAAATGAGTAGTTTTGCCACGGGTGGTATTCATGGGCTTTGTAGTTTGATTATTGAAATAATAGACATAGTTCCCATAAAATTTTGTGAAAGAGATAATTTTTTGAGAAGTGAATAATTTGTATGTCCCATGAGTTGGGGATTTAACAAATAATATTTGAATTTAGTAAATATGTGCCAAAATAGTGTTTGGGCTTCATGACATAGTTGCCAAAAGATTATTTGGGCTTTGCAAAAAAAATAAGTGCCAAATTAACATTTGGGCTTTGAGTATAAAGTAATTGTTTTTGCCAAACCGTCATTTTGGGCTTTGTAAGATAATTGCTACATGGTTTTAGGCTTTGTAAAATGGATGCCAAATTAGTATTTGGGCTTTAAGTAAGAGTTGCCAAAATAATATTTGGGCTTCATAAAATAGTGCCAAATTAGTATTTGAGCTTTGTGAAATAGTGCCAAATAAGAGTTTGGGCTTTGTAAAAATAGATGCCAAATAAGAATTTGGGCTTTACAAAAAATGATTTTGAGACTTTGTAAAGTATTGCCACGTAGCAACGGGCTTTAGAGGTAATGTGTAGCAACGGGTTTTGTAAATAGTGCCGCATCGCTGCAGGCTCTGGATTTGTAAAATAGTGCCACATTGTAACCGCCTTTGAATTAGCCACATCGTAGTGGGACTTTTGGAATTAGCCACATCGTAGTGGGACTTTGGAATTAGCCATATCGTAGTGGGACTTTTGGAATTAGCCATGTTTGTTTTTAGACCCCTTAAAACACAATTGGATTAACCTAGGAATTTAGCCAAGTTGTTACTTAGTCAAATTAATTAAATCTAGGTTAACACAATCAAATAATCATATCAAGTAAAGCAGCAGAAAGATAAATAACACACAGATATGATCACCCAGGAAACCAAACCAGTAAAAACCTGGGGAGGATTTAACCTAGCTATCCTCAAGGTAAACTTAAATCCACTATCTTGAAAGAATCGAAGTTCATACAATAAGACTTACAAACCCCCACGCTTGACTTTTTATTGCTACCCACCAGTAGAACTTACTGACACGACCACATGCAAGCTCCGAATCCACGAATTCCTTCTTTCTTGGATTCACCACCAGATACAAGCACACCGCTTGTGTTTCTTAAAGCTTCAATGGCAGCAACTGGATTGATCATCAAGGTGTAGAAAACTTCTTCTCCTTGAAAACCCTAAGTTTATGTGAAGGAAAGCTCCTCAAAGATCTCACAAGAGATTCACATAAACCGCAATATGAGCAACCAAGTCCTTAGAGAGCTTTTTGGTACAAAACCCTAAAATAGAAAAGGAGGCACACTCTTTTCTCTCTAAAAAACTTATAAAAACGTTTTAGGGTTTTCCTTATATATAGGAGTGTTTTACTTGAACCCTAATACGTTTAAGTAGAGTTTAGGCTGAACTGGAACTCTGCAGAAAAATAAATCTGTACGTGGTTCGATCAATCGAGTCTAATTTTCGATCGATCGAGCCTTGCTGATTTAGTCCAATAAATTCTGCAATCACTCGATTCCAATTTTACAAATAAACAAACTTTGAGCAAGCCTAAACCTAGATTCTATGTTTTGATCATGGTTTGCCAACATAATACAAATTGAAGTTCTAATACATTAGTTCCTAAAGTCTTAGAACCTAACAAGCCACATTGTAGTGGGACTTTCGGATTTTGGGCTTTCTTTGAGTTTTGCCCCACAAGCCAAATGATGTTAGGCTTTGTGTGGGGATAGTGTAATTCGTGGCCCAATTTTGGTAGTGATATGATGAGTATATTTTGTGGAGAATTTGGATGAGATGTGTGATATAATAGGTGATATTTGTGAGAGGGCCCATGGCAATTTATGGGCTTGAGTATGGAGTATTTGTAAAGGCCCAATAATATGGAAAATATTTGGGTGATATATGTGAGAAATATTTATGTGGGCCTAAATAATGTGTGGGCCTATGTGGGTATTTTGTGAGTGCGCCAATAAAATCAAGACCCGAAAATTTATACCTCAACACTAGTCGCTATTGATTATTTCATGAAATGGGTTGAAGCGGAGGCATTAGCAACCATCACCGAAGCAAAAATTCAAAGCTTTGTATGAAAGAAAATAATTTGCAAGTTCGGGATTCCACGAACGATCATATCAGATAATGGGCGGCAATTTGACAGTCAAAACTTCAAGGATTTTTGTTTAGGTCTAGGGATTAAGAACCAATTCTCATCCCCAGGACATCCACAAGCAAACGGACAGATGGAGGTGACTAATCAGACACTACTCAAGATTATCAAAGCCAAGCTAGATGATGCTAAAGGGGCCTGGCATGAAGAATTGCCCAATGCCTTGTGGGCCTATAGAACTACAGTTAGAACCCCTACAGGAGAAACCCCTTTCAAGCTTATTTATGACACCGAGGCAGTAATCTCGGTTGAGGTGGGAATAACCAGCATTAGACGAGTGATGTTTCACGAAGAAAGCAATGACAATCAACTAAAAGTCAACTTGGATTGCTTGGACGAGATCAGGCATGAAGCTTCGAGCAAAATGACCAAATACCAACAGAAGATGGTCGAATACTGCAACGAAAGAGTAAAGCTCAGACGACTTGACATATGGGATCTTGTCTTATGCAAAGTCAGCCTAGCAACCAAAGACCCTATCCAAGGGAAACTCGGCCTAACTTGGGAAGGACCCTATCAGATCGTCCATTACTCCAAAAAAGGAGCTATCACTTGGAGACCTTAGATGGACAGAGATTGCCACGATCAAGGAACATTGAGCATTTGAAGAAGTACCACTAATAGATGTAACAGAAAATTGTATTCGTTATTAAAAGTAATAAAAGGACTAGTCAGCCAATGATTCAATAAGCTTAGCAGCCTAAAAGCCAAGTAGAAAAATGGCTAAGTAACAAGATTCCGCCTAGATGGATGTAAGTTACTGATGAGGCCAAAGATGACGAGATCCCTTAAATGGGTGTAAGTCATAAAAATGGCTAAGTAACAAGATTCTGCCTAGACGGATGTAAGTTACTGACGAAGCCAAAGATGACAAGATCCCTTAAATGGGTGTAAGTCATAAAAATGGCTAAGTAATAAGATTCCTTCTAGACGGATGTAAGTTATTGACGAAGCCAAAGATGACAAGATCCCTTAAACGAGTTAAGTCTTAAAATTGGCTAAGTAACAAGATTCTGTCTAGACGGATGTAAATTACTGAAGAAAACAAATATGACAAGGCTCCTTAAATAGGTGTAAGTCATAAAAATGACTAAGTAAACAAGGTTCTCCCTAGACAGATATAAGTTACTAACGATGTATAAGTCAATTCTCCACCAAAACAAGTACAAGTTGCGTACTAGTCAGTCCTCCTCCAAAAGGGTAGATCACAACAGAAAGTTTAACTAAGTACAATGCATCAATGCAAATGAAGCAGCTAAATAATTGAAGCAAGCAAGGATCATATAGAGACAAGGACACAAACAAGCAAGTAAGTATAGAATTACAAACACAAGTGAAAGCCCAAAATCAACGGGTAACCAGAGCAGTGTCATTGTTGCAATAAAAAACCCATAAAAACAAGGTAAGATTGTCCTCAGATTAGAATGAAGATATTGTTCTCAAAATAGACTTAAAAGGCCCAAAAATACATGGGGCACTCATAAAAAAAAAAAAAAAAAAAGGATATAGAGATTTCATAAAGGAAAAAAAGACAGGTTCAGGCATTGTTGGCATCGTCACCAGCATGAGCACTCTGAGGAGCATCTTCCTCAGGAGCCAAGGACTGGGAGGCTTCGTTAGCGGCCGTCACCTTGTCCACTTCTTCCAAGTCCAAGTTCTGTAGATCTACTCCAGTGGGATGCTTGACGAAGTACCTCCTCAGGAGCTTAAAACCTTTGAAATACCAACTGAATAGTACTGTGTTGTACTCGTCAGTCTGCTGGAAGGCCTTAATAGCCTTGGCAGCAATGGTCTTAAGTTTCTCCTTAGCAGCCAAAAGTTGTTCATCCTTTTCCAAAGTTAGCTGCTTCTTGGCTCTGAGGTCGTCACTCAAGGTCTTGACTTTATCCTTTAGAGTATTGGCCTTGTTCATGGTGACAATTAAGTCTTTCTTTAGCTTGGAGTTCTCTGCCTCTAGAGCTTCCATCTTGGACTTCATAGACGCAACCTTGGCTTCCTGGGTGAGGTACTCCGCTGTGATGTGAAGACTCTCCCCCAACACTTGAAAAGAAAATTGGAGCCTTTAAAAAAAAAAAAAAAGGGAGAGGAACTGAAATTGCACAAGTACTTTACCTGAACAAGTCTATGGACGTGATAAGCCACCACCTTGTTGGAAGGCACACCAGAGAAAACCTTCAGGTCCTCAGTAGTGACAACCTCATGCGCCCTTTCCATCGCAAGTTCAACATTGTCCCAGATATTGGATGCTCGGGAGTCAGCCTTCTCCTTCCCTTTACCTTCCAAGTGTGGCCTCTTGGAAGTAGGAGTAGGGATCTCTTCGACAGAAGTGGCCGGAGAAGTTGTCCTTGTCACCTCAGTACTGGGGATAGTTGGAGTAACAGGGGGGCCCTTCCCTATGACGTGTACTGTCCTCTTGTCCAGATTGGACAATGGCTCATCCTTCTTTGATCTCATTTTCACATACATGTCTATATTAAACTTAGTCGTCATTCCTACAAGAGGAAAACACTTAATATATATATATATATATAAATAAAAAAGTGAGGGCAAAAGAATTAACAGGGATGAGCCTAACACTTACTCTTTTTTTGCTCAACATCAATATCTTGCAGGACGTAGGAAAATGGTTTAGGACCAAGGCAATAAAATGGAAGAGTACGCGGGTCCACCAAATCGTCAAAATCCTCAGTTGTTCTCGTGTACTCGATGGCCTTCTCCACGCGTTCCTTGTACCGGCTTTTAAGCTTGGGCTGTCTCTTGACTACATAAGACAATGGACGAAGCAGTTAGTAACGACAAAATAATCATGATGAAAGTCAAGGGACAAGAAGAAATCATGATGCACCTAAGTTGGGGGTACTCCATCGACAGAGCAACTGCAGGAGATCACCCCAGACCTCACTAGAGGGAGTCTCCTAGTCATCCCTGGACACAAAAAAGAACCGGGGCTTCCAATATCTGAAGGAAGAAGGCAGGTCCCGGACGATCCTAGTCCTCCTCACCCAAGGCACTAGCTCGTAGTACCTGTGCTCCTTAGATTCCTTCAAACGATACAAGTAGACGAGCTTATCTACTCTAATCATATCTCCGTCCATAGTAGCCAGCCATATCCCCATACAGCTGACCACTATCCTCCACAAATTGGGCATAAGTTGCCTAGGAGCAATTCCAAAACGACCGAAAAGCTCCATAATAAACGGGTGAACAAGGAACCTAAGTCCACTCCCAGGGAAGAAATGGCAAGCCCGCTCCTCTTCGTAGGGTAGACGAACCCTATCCCTATTTGGGAACTGAAATCTACCCTTAAATCTAGAAAATGTGTCATCGTCCAAACCACACACCTTTTCCAGGGTATGAAAAGCCCTAACCTCTCGGACGGTAGAGACGGCGGTATCCCCTTCCACCATATTGTTGTTAGAAGACAACCCAGTCTCGAGTTCACTAGATCTAACCTTAGACATTCTTTCTCTCTCACCCACCAAACCTTCAAACCAATTGATTGATTGACTAAGCAAAGGATATAACTCACCCAATGCAACACCTAAACCACTACCCTAAAAAAAAACATTCCCAACCAAGGGGAGAAAAGCACGAGAAATACCCAAGGAAGCCCCCAAATGAGCAAACAAAAAGGAAACCGAGGGGCACACTACCCTAACTTCAGAGCTACTAACCATGAAAACCAAAAAGAAAACAGAGCGAAAGAGATGAATACTAAAAACCCCAAAAACCAAAAGCAAACATAAAAAAAAAAAAGAAAAAAAAAGAAAAGAAAAGAAAAGAAAAGAGAAATCAGAAATTTGTCGTAGTCTATGTCCATGCCATAAAAGAAAGCAGAGAAAGGAAAAAAGGCGTACCTCAAAAGAAATGTGCAGAGAACTTGGCCACTAAACGCATTGACTCAGAGAAAATCACAGATGAAAATTGGAGAAGAAGAAGCTCAGAGCGATAATTGGAAGTTTGGAAAAAGTGAAGGGAAAAATAAAAATGAGGGAAGTTTAAAAAGCAAGGCACAAAAAACTGAAGTTCAACGGGAAACCCCAAGAATCACACAATTGGAGCATTAACTCCATTGGCCAGAACACGCCAGTGGTGAAGAAACTGATAGCTACATAGGTAATCCTTTATTTGTAAATGTGACCAAATTAAATATTATTCAACTCATCTAATCTATCGGCTAATAATGAAGCATTTTCCCTATAAATTTGAGTATGCAGCTCCAAAAGCTATCATTGATGAAGTGAAAATCGTCAGTATTAAAGCCTTTAACGACTAAGAACTTCAAAGCTGTATATATATGCCCCAATCAACTACACACCAGGTGGCCAGTGGTGAAGAAATTGGCCAGAACACGCTAGTGGTAAAGAAACTAACAGTTACATAGGTAATCCTTTATTTGTGCATGTGACCAAATTAAATATTATTCAACTCATCTAATCTATTAGCTAATAATGAAGCATTTTCCCTATAAATTCAAGTATGCAGCTCTGAAAGCTATCATTGATGAAGTGAAAATCGTCAGTATTAAAGCCCCTAATGGCTAGGAACTTAAAAGCTGTATATATACGCCCCAATCAACTACATACCAGGTACATAGACACCTCTAAAATTACTCATAGTCATTATGGTATTTTATTATTCTCAAGAGGCTTCCTTGAGGGAGCCATCTTCCTACACTTGTAGAATACAGACAAGGGCATAGCTCCATCTGGACCTACTCACAAATACTGACAATTTTCACTTAATCAGTGATAGCTTTTGGAGCTGCATACTTGAATTTATAGGGAAAATGCTTCATTATTAGCCGATAGATTAGATGAGTTGAATAATATTTAATTTGGTCACATGCACAAATAAAGGATTACCTATGTAGCTGTCAGTTTCTTGTCAAAACACCTCTATAGTTATTGCTTTTTTTACTGTAAAAAATACCCCTAAATTAATTGACCAAAAACTTAAAAGTGGGGTTAAAATAGTAAATTAAGGATTCAGAAATCTGTATATATTAAGAGGATTCAGAAAGTTAGTTATTGCTTTTTTTACTGTAAAAAATACACCTAAATTAATTGACCTAAAACTTAAAAATGGGGTTAAAATAATAAATTAAGGATTCAGAAAGTTAGTTATTGCTTTTTTATTAGTCAAAAGTACCCCTAAATTAATTACCCTAAAACTTAAAAATGAGATTAAAATAGTAAATTGAAAAAAATAATAAATTCTTACTTCTACGTTGATATAAATTCCTAAAAAAATAAGAAATATGGTTAAAACCATAAATTGACAAAAATTAATAACAAAAAAGTGAAAAAATAAAAACTATCCACAATCCCCACTTTCTCCTAAAAAAAAACCATCCCACCTTCTTAAAAAAAAAAAAAACCACCCTACGGTCTTCTCTTACAAAAACACCTATCCTAAGTTCTGTTAACAAAAAATAAAACTACCCCACCTTCTTTAAAAAAATCCCACTCACGTTTTCCTATTAAAAAAAAAAAAAAAAAAAAACTAAACATTTTCAACGTTATTTTGTATTCATTTTTTAGAGCTAGCCTTATCTTTTGGCCATATTAGTGGTTCTAAACCTGTGACACAGACGAAGAACAAAAGGACCATTAATAAAGACATTCAATGCTCGGGGCGGTTATTAAACAGTAGGCAAACCGTTGGAGCCTCATCAAAACCCATATTCATAAGGCATGAGGCGTTACAAAAAGGGCACTAAATCCACAATTAATGCCCCCAACGGCTAGGAACTTCAAAGCTGTATATATATGCCCTAATCAACTACATACCAGGTACATAGATACCTCTAAAATTACTCATAGTCATTATGATATTTTATTATTCTCAAGAGGCTTCCATGTACTAACTTTGGCATCGAAGATGTTGTGGCAGGCACCACACCGGTGTCCACCTTGAGGGAGCCATCTTCCTACACTTGCAAAATACATACAAGGACACAGCTCCATCCGGATGTACTCACGAATACCGACGATTTTCACTTCATCAGTGATAGCTTTCGGAGCTGCATACTCGAATTTATAGGGAAAATGCTTCAATATTAGCCGATAGATTAGATGAGTTGAATAATATTTAATTTGGTCACATGCACAAATAAAGGATTACCTATGTAGCTGTCAGTTTCTTGTTTAGATTGAGAATCTTAAAATGAGCGGCCGCTGTTAATGAACAATTCGTATCAGTTTATTTAACATTTAACAAATGAGTTAAGTTTGAGGTTACTAAACTCTTTTTTTTTTGTTTTGTTTTGTGTGTTGAGAATGCTTAAATATTAGATTTTGACTACTAAATTAGTAGGGCTCAAATATTATAACATATTTATGACCAAGTTCGTGAATATAAGAGTTGGTTTAAGTATATATGTATGTATGTTTTATTTTATTATTACAAATATACTTATATAGATTTGAAATTAGATTGTGTAAATTTGTAAATAAGTTTATATAAATAATATAAATATGAAATTTAACAATATAAAATTAGTGAATCTAATATTTATTAATTTAGAAACCCAAATCATTATATCTAATTAATTTAAATAATAAAATTTCAAATTTCATTAAAAAAAAATCTTTTTAACTATCATTCAATTTTAAATTTTTAGTATAGATTTTTGAATGGTTAAATTTTTTTTATTAGTAGTATTTACTATATATATACATATATAAATAAATAATCAAACAACTCGTGAATAAACTTGAACTAGATTGATATGAAAATGAACCAAACTTGAACATGCAATTTAATTTGACGATGAGCTTAAGCTTGACGATGAGCTTAAGCTTGAAATAAGATTAAATGAATAATTTTGAATTTCATTACTCACTTAGCTTGGTGTTTGTTCTTCTCTCCTTCACATTAATTATTTCAAAAAATTCATCAAAGGAATGGAAAGAGTTTAACTTTTAGAGAAAGAGTTCTAATAAGACTTTGTTTCAGTGTAAAAGATTGTTGATGGCTACTTTTGCTAAAAGCCCTACAAGCCCACATAAAACAATGCCTAAATCCTTTCGGTTCCACTATCTCTATTTGTAATGTTTTATTTTTCATGAATTACCCAAATTTATGTTTTTTTATTTTTATTTTTTTATGGGAAATCAAAGAAGTGTGATATGGATGGTAAATACTTACATTACTTAGTCTATCTTAATCTTTTGAATCATAAGAAGTAGCAAATCATTGCAGCACAGTAGTGCTCTCTCTCTCTCTCTCTCATCCCATTGAATTTATGACTAATAAAGATTCAAAGTATTCTTTTGTCTATTTTTCCCTTTTGTGAGTTAGTGACACCACTAGTGTCTATTTAATACTAAAGTGTGTTTTTGTTATGGGCTTTACTTTGTTTTATTTCAAATTTGAGTTTGACAGGCTTAATTTATCTTCCTTTCCAAAAATCGACCCAACAAAGATTTTTCATAAAACATTTTCCTCGTTTTTGGGTGCTTGAGGCAGTTGAAAAAATAGATTAAATTGAAATAATTTTTCATTGACTAAGAAAAACACCCTTTTTGCAGTTGAAATTATTTTAAGCCCCTTACACCCCAAAGAAATAGAAGCCTCCAAAATGACATAAATACACCTAAAATTTCCAACATTAGTAAAATACCCTCAACCTCCAAAATTCCATTGAAAGCTTCAAAATGAAAAAAATTCCATAAAAATTCTAAAATGATAAAAATGCCATTTGAAGCCTCTAAAATAACCAAAATACTTGTTCACCAACAAAAATAAAAACCAAAATACTTTTGAATACCCTAAAATGACAAAAATACACATAAAATTTTCAAAATGACCTAAAATACTCTCAAAACTTTTACAATGCTATTGAAACCTTCGAAATAGTAGAAATACCCTCAAAACTTTTAAAATGATAAAATTCCTCTTGAAAACCTCAAAAACCTCTATAATGACTAAAACACCATTCAAAACCTCCAATATGCCCCCAAATCATCAAAATGACAAAAATTGCCCCCCAAATCATCAAAATGACAAAGAAATACCCTCAAAACTTTTAAAATGATAAAATTCCTCTTGAAAACCTCAAAAACCTCTATAATGACTAAAACACCATTCAAAACCTCCAATATGCCAAAATGACAAAAATTGCCCCCCAAATCATCAAAATGACAACAATATATACACCTTGAAAGCTCCTAAACGAGCACAATACTTCAAAACGTTGGGAATCGTCCCCAAACTTTTAAGAATCACATAAAACAACTTTTGAGAGTTTGTAATTACGTGTGTGAATATGCAAGCTAGTATAGTTGATAGTTTTACAGATTTTTGATTTGTTGCACTAGTATTTTGATTGTGCTTATTATTGTAGTTTTATGAATTTATTTTGAATATATTTGTTTTAGGTTGATTTGGCTTCTTTTTTTTTTTTTTTTTTTTTTTTTTTTTTTTTTGTGTAGAAATATTTCAAATTGAAGAATTAAATTTTTATTTAATATCCAAAAAAAAAAAAAGAAGAAGGAAAACTTGTGATTTTTGTATGAGCCAAATGCTAGAATATTTTTCTATAGTATTTCCAAAAATACAAACCACACTAGAAAGCAATCCATTTTCCTTAAAATATTTTCAATTGAAAATTGGGGGGCCAAAGGATCTGGGTGCCCCAGCCCATTTCGAATAATAAGCCCAAGGGCCTAGCCGAGGAGGAAAACATCCGAGGATGACTAAGGAAGGCCCAAAGCTACTAGGAGAAATCGCCGAGGAGCATCATGTCCTCGGCGAATTGGTGTCTTGAGAAGAAAGAGCAGTACGCCATCCACCGCAGCCCTCCCCATCATCCCCAAACAAAGGGACTAGCGTAGGAGGGCAGCTATAGGAGCATGGTGAAAGGACTATTGTAGGAGAGCCTGTCACCTCCGCATTAAATGCCCGTAGCTGGCAGTCTGGCCGCATTAATGAAGGAATGACCCCTGAACAGTGCCATGCTATCCACTGCAACTCACAGCAAGTTGAGGGAAGCGCTGGATGGGACAGACACTCAAGTGGTGACCTGCGCAATCGACAGATGGACGGCTAAGATGAAGAGAACAAAAGAATATATAACCAGAGAGATTTCACAAATGAGGGGGACGACAATTCGGAAGACACCAGTTCCCAACTCGAAATCATCCTCGGCCGAGGCCCGAGGACGGACTTTGACCCTTCCCCCAACTACGCTGTTGACGATCCAGTTCCCCAACGATTTTGCCTAACCGTTAATGAAGTCCTCATAAAGGCCCAGTTCTTAAGCCCGCTTCTCTACCAAATTTATTGTATTGGGCCTGTTGGGTCTGGGTTCGTTCACATCTATAGTGAAAGACACCCCCCAAACCGGGACCCTACAATTGGCGTCGTCTGTGGGGAGAACTTGTGTGCTAGTGAGAACGATAATCGGGCATGGCGGGATCAGGCTCCCACGGAGAAGGCCCCCATCTGACTGAGCCAACCAGATCCCAACAGCAGGGTAATTTCCCAAACCCTGAGCATGGCAGGAACGAGGTAAACGGAAGGTTTCGGGAGGGGAGCGTGGATACCACGCAAACCAGCAGAAGCCACACCCGCGTGGGTAGCCACATGTCCCAGAAACGAGACAATGAACGAGCCATGCAGCGGGAGATAAATGACTTGAAGAGAAGGTTGCGCTTTGCGCAATGAAGACAGTCCCCCTCGGCACTGACACACCCCTCGACGACGAAAATGACGACGACTACAGGCAAAGATCCAGGACTCCCCCAAGCAAGACTTTCTCCCACGAGGAGGAGCGTCACCAAAAGCGCAAGTGTAGAAGTCCCTCTCCAAGGGGCATGGGGCACGACGCCATGAGCAGGGCCCTAGACCAGCTCTCCAGGTCACCATTCACATGCCATATTAAGGAAGCCGCGCTCCCCCGGCGGTTCCAGCAACCAGCCTTCTCCATTTACAACGGAAATACAGACCCCGTGGAGTACGTAAGCCAGTTCAACCAAAGGATGGCAGTTCACTCCAAAGATAAAGCGCTAATGTGCAAGGTTTTCCCGTCCAGCTTGGGACCGGCGGCCATGAAATGGTTCAACAGCCTGAAAGCGAACTCCATAGACTCATATAGGCAGCTAACCCAAGCCTTCGGTTCACGCTTCGTCACAAATAGTAGAGCCCTTCAACCCTTGAGCGCGTTGCTATCACTATCCATGCGCGACGGAGAGACTCTGAAAGCTTACTCGGGTAGGTACTGGGAAATGTATAATGAAATGGATGGAAACTTCGATGACGTCGCCATCAACACATTCAAGAGCAGCCTCCCCACCGAGCATGGCTTAAGGAAATCCCTGACAGGAAAACCTGCCACTAGTGTGCGCCAGCTGATGGACCGAATCGACAAGTATAAGCAGGTAGAGGAGGGCCAAATGCAGGGCAGAGGAAGGAGAAGGTTATCCCTTAGGAGAGGAGGGATTTCAGGTCAGACCGGTACACAAACAGAGAACCAGTGCACGGAGCGTTGGGGTTGTATTTCGAGAACCAGTGCACCAAGTGCTAGAGAAGATCAAGAACGAACCATACTTCAGATGGCCGAACAAAATGGTGGGGGAGTCCATAAAGCGAAATCAGAACCTGTACTGCCAATATCACCAGGATCATGGACAGACCATGGAAAATTGCAGGAACCTATGGAATTATCTGGACCAGTTGGTCTGAGAAGGAAAGTTGAGACACCTCCTGTACCATTCAAGCGGTCATCAGAACCAAGCACCTCAGGAGCCCCGGAGGGACGCGGCCCTAAGGCCACCTGTGGGAACGATCAATACTATCCTAGCCGCGCCTGGTAGGACGGGAGGCTACCCTTCGCGAGTACTGTCTGTCGCCCAGCTGCCTATCGAAGAGTCCCGATCAGGGCCGAAGAGGCCCAAAAGGAATCTTCATCCAGTCCTAAGTTTTTCAGAGGAAGACAAGGTCGGAACCACCCAACCCCATGACGATGCGTTGCTGATCACCCTCAGAATCGGGGGCTACGATGTGAAAAGGGTGATGGTGGACGGGGGCAGCACAACTGAGATTATGTACCCCGACCTCTTCAAGGGTTTGAAATTAAAACCGGAGGATTTGATGCCGTACAACTCCCTCTTAATGAGCTTCGATGGAAAGCTCGTCACTCTGAAGGGCATGATCAGGCTACTCATTCAGACTGGCCCCGAGATCGTGGAGGTGAACTTTATTGTAGTCGACATTTACTCTCCGTATACAGCCATCGTTGGTAGGCCCTGGCTGCATACCCTAGGAGCCGTTGCCTCCTCCTTGTACCAGAAGGTGAAGTTCCCATCAGGAGATCGGGTCCTCGAGATCCGAGGCTGCCAACCCACGGCAAGGCAGTGCATGGTGGCGGCCATCTCACATCGGTCTGAGATGGAGTCCTCGACCCCCGAGGAAAAAGACTTATAGCAATCAAAAGCTCCGACACCACCGCTTGAAATAGCAGCCGAGGAGGCAAAATGCAAAGATCTGGAAAGAGTGGTCGTCGGAAGCGACGCCGAGAAATTATTTCAAGTAGGGGCTAGGCTGCCTCTTCAGGAGAAAGAAAAGCTGGTCGAATTTCTCAAAGGAAACAGTCACCCCGGCGCCCATCCAGGGAGCATGCAGAGGCAATTGGAGAAGAGGTGACGAAACTTAAGTGCACCGGTGCTATTAAAGAGGTTTTTTACCCCGAGTGGCTAGCCAACATTGTAGTGGTCAAGAAGAAAAGCAAAAAGTGGCGAGTCTGTGTGGATTTTACGGACCTAAATAAAGCATGCCCAAAGAACCTGTTTCCCATGCCCCGGATAGTCCAACAAGTGGACGCCACCGCAGGCCATCCTCGGATGAGCTTCCTAGATGCCTTCTAAGGCTACCACCAGATACCGCTAGCCCTGGAGGACCAGGAGAAAACAGCCTTCGTCACGCCCACGGGGAACTACCACTACAAAGTAATGCCATTCGGCCTAAATAACGCGGGTTCCACCTATCAAAGGATGATGACAAGGATGTTCGAGCCACGGTTGGGAAAAAACATCGAAATCTATGTCGACGACATGGTGGTAAAGAGCAAGGTGGTCACTGAACACTTGGAAGACCTTAGCGACATTTTTGACGTCTTGAGAAGGCATAAGTTGTGCCTGAACGCTTCCAAGTGCTCCTTCGGCGTGGGATCAAGCACATTTTTGGGCTACATGGTCACACATAGGGGAATCGAGGTCAACCCAGACCAGATCAAAGCCATTCGCGACCTAAAACCGCCACGGAATGTTAAAGAGGTCCAAAAGCTCTCTGGGATGATCGTTACCCTGAATCGATTCATTTCCAGGTCGGCGAATAGATGCAGACCATTCTACCTCCTGATCAACAAGTGGAAGGGATTCGAATGGTCCGAGGAATGCACCGTGGCCTTCTAACAGCTCAAGGAGTATTTGTCGCGACCACCCATCATGTCCAGTCTTGCGGCCGATGAAGTCCTATACGCGTATATCGCTGTGGCCACCCACGCCGTGAGCTTAGTGCTGATAAGAGAAGACAATGGCCTCTAAAGGCCAGTCTATTACGTAAGCAAATCGCTACATGAAGTCGAGATTAGATACTCCCCCCTAGAGAAGGCAATACTAGCTGTAGTCCATACTTCAAGGAAGCTTCCCCACTACTTCCAAGCCCACACAGTAGTGGTTCTAACTCAACTACCCTTGAAATTTGTGCTCTGGACCGCAGATTACACCGGAAGGATCGCCCTGTGGAACACGATTCTAGGAGCTTTCGACATCAAGTATATGCCGCGAACCTCCATAAAAGGGTAAGTCCTGGCAGACCTAGTGGCCGAATTCGCCGAACCACCAATAGAAACGTTAACCACACAACACGTCAGTGAGGGAAAACATGTTGGCGTGGCCTCCGCGCCAAAACCCCCTGTGCTGGAAAGTGTACGTTGACGGCGCGGTGAACCAGAGGGGATCCGGAGTAGGGCTAGTCCTAATCACCCCTAAGGGAGCCACCATAGAGAAATCCCTAAGATTGGGGTTCTCGGCTACGAATAACGAGGCCGAGTACGAGGCTTTGATGCAGGGGATGGCTATGGTGCAGAAAATGGGGGGGAAAGCGATAGAGATGTCCTCAAACCCGAGACTGGTAGTGGGTCAGGTGACAGGAGAGATGGAGGCCAAAGATGTGAGAATGCAAGAATACCTCAACCAAGTCAAGTGCCTTCGGCCGGGTTTCGACCTATTCAGCTTGTCACACATCGCCAGAAGTGGCAACACCCACGCAAACTCGTTGGCCACACTCGCTACCTCCTCGGCGGGGCAGCTCCCTCGGATTATCCTCGTTGAACACCTGGGCAGGGCAAGCAAAGTAGCGAAAAACACAACCCGTGTCCATGAAACCAGGGTAGGTTCCATCTGGATGGACCCCATAGTGGCGTTCCTCAAAGACGATATCTTGATCGAAGCAAAATCAGAGGCAGAGAAAATACGAAGAAACGCCACTCGATTCTGGTTGTCCGAGGATCACAAGCTATACAAGCGCTCTTACTATGGGCCGTACCTGCTGTGCGTTCACCTGGAGGCATCAGAGTTACTGCTGGAAGAGCTACACGAAGGGATCTGCGGTAGTCACACAGGGGGAAGATCCCTGTCGCACCGAGCCCTTACCCAGGGTTACTGGTGGTCGGGGATGCAGAAGGAAACTCTGGAGTATGTTAGGAAATGTGACCAATGCCAGAGGTTTGCCCCGAGCATCCATCAACCAGGCCGAGTCCTCAACCCTTTGTCCAGCCCATGGCCATTCGCCCAGTGGGGCCTGGACATTGTAGGACCCTTTCCTAAGGCAGCAGGAAATAAGAGGTATCTGCTGGTCGGTATAGATTACTTCACCAAATGGGTCGAAGCGGAGCCACTGGCTAACATCAGAGATGCAGATGCAAAAAGGTTCGTTTGGAGAAATATCGTCACATGATTCGGGGTCCCTCGGGTCCTCATCTCAGACAACGGGCTTCAATTCGACAGCAAGGCCTTCAGGAGATACTGCTGTGAACTGGGGATCACCAACCGGTACTCGACCCCAGCTTATCCTCAGGGGAACGGACAGGCCGAAGCCTCTAACAAGGTCATAGTCAATGGGCTTAAGAAAAGACTGGATGACGCCAAGGGAAGGTGGGTAGAGGAACTCCCACATGTCTTATGGGCTTACTGCATTACGCCGCGACGCTCAATGGGGGAGACACCCTTCGCCATGACTTATGGGGTCGAGGTTGTAATCCCCCTAGAAGCGAACTTCCCAACGCTGAGAACAAGTTCCTTCACCCTAAGCAGTAACGATGATCTGTTGGGGGAGAGCCTAGATCTGGTCGAGGAGAGAAGAGAAAGGGCAATGATCCACTTAGCGTATTACCACCAGAAACTCAAACGCGGTTACGACGCCAACGTAAAGCTAAGGCCATTGGCAACAGGCGACCTAGTGTTAAGGAGGGTCGTGGGAGCTGCCAAACACCCAACCTGGGGAAAGCTCGGGCCCAACTGGGAAGGGCCATTCCGAATTACTTCAGTAGCAGGAATAGGCGCATACTATTTAGAAGATTTAGATGAAAAAGCCGTACCCCGCCCTTGGAATGTAAATAACCTGAAGAGGTACTATTATTAATGAAGAGCACTTGTCCAACCCCGACTCGTTTTTTATCTTGTCTACGCACTCTGTGTCATCCAAGCAAAAATATCTAAGTGCTAGACAGAACCAAGGTATTGCATGGTCCTCGGACTCAAACCTATGGGGAAACTAGTTACTTCAAAAAATATATAAGTGCTAGACAGAACCATAAGTGCTAGACAGAACCAAGGTATTGCATGGTCCTCGGACTCAAACCTATGGGGAAACTAGTTACTTCAAAAAATATCTAAGTGCTAGACAGAACCAAGGTATTACATGGTCCTCGAACTCAAACCTATGGGGAAACTAGTCATTTCAAAAAATATCTAAGTGCTAGACAGAACCAAGGTATTGCATGGTCCTCGGACTCAAACCTATGGGGAAACTAGTCATTTCAAAAAATATCTAAGTGCTAGACAGAACCAAGGTATTGCATGGTCCTCGGACTTAAACCTATGGGGAAACTAGTCATTTCAAAAAATATCTAAGTACTAGACAGAACCAAGGTATTGCATGGTCCTCGGACTCAAACCTATGGGGAAACTAGTCACTTCAAAAAATATCTAAGTACTAGACAGAACCAAGGTATTGCATGGTCCTCGGACTCAAACCTATAGGGAAACTAGTCACTGCAAAAAATATCTAAGTATTAGACAGAACCAAGGTATTGCATGGTCCTTGGACTCAAACCTATGGGGAAACTAGTTACTTCAAAAAATATATAAGTGCTAGACAGAACTAAGGTATTGCATGGTCCTCGAACTCAAACCTATGGGAAAACTAGTTACTTCAAAAAATATCTAAGTGTTAGACAGAACCAAGGTATTGCATGGTCCTCAGACTCAAACCTATGGGGAAACTAGTCACTTCAAAAAATATCTAAGTGCTAGACAGAACCAAGGTATTGCATGGTCCTTAGACTCAAACCTATGGGGAAACTAGTCACATCAAAAAATATCCAAATGCTAGACAGAACCAAGGTATTGCATGGTCCTCGGACTCAAACCTATGGGGAAACTAGTCACTTCAAAAATATCCAAGTACTAGATAGAACCAAGGTATTGCATGGTCCTCGGATTCAAACCTATGGGGAAACTAGTCACTCCCACGAATAGTTCGCACAGAACGCGAGACCAGCCTAAGTGCACACCCCGCGGCTCTGAATTCTAGGGCTCTAGGGCGCTAAGGCCAGCATGGTGCATACATACATTATCATTTTCGAGCGCATAACCCATACTAATGTTGATAACAAGTAATAAAAACGAGCGAAACAAAAAGAAGAGAAAAGTTTTTATTCATTTAGGGAAAAGTCCCATTACAGCATAACACTTCGCAAAAAAAAAAAAAAAAAAGGACTACGCCAGGGACTTGCCTTCGATCCCCTCCAAGGAAGGCTGAGCAGGAGAGATCTTGGGATCTTTGGAGCCCTCGGCAAGGGGAATCGACTGAAGGGGCTTAGCAGCGATAACCGGCCCTTCGATGTAAGAAACCGGACCGCCACTTATAGACCCTGCAGTCTCCTTGGGCGCATCAGGATCCTGACTCTCATCGGCCCCCGCCATCCGAGAAGGACCACTCCTTTTAGCGGGCATCTGGGGGGAGATTATTTCCTGGGCAGCACTGGGGCTGGCGACCTCAATCCCTTCTGGAGCATCCCGTACCTCGAAGTTGGGGGTGGCATCTTCCTTGATAGCTGGGGGATAGAACATGCACTCTGCCTTCCACAGGTCGGACGAGGCATCAACACCAGCCCATTTTAGGGCCTCGTTCCAAACCTGGGAACAATAAAGTCTGCATACCCTAGGAACCTGAGCCTTCAGGGCAGCCTCGGTCTCTGCCACCCCCACGTTATAAGCCTCCTCCTCGGCCTTCTCCTTGGAGCACTCGGCCTCTGTCCTAGCGAACTCCGCCTCTTTCTTGGCCCTCACAGCCTCATCCCTAGCCCATATAGCCACATTCTTGGCCCCTTCTGCCTCAACCAGCTTCTTCTTCAGATCGACAATCTGCTCCTTAGCAATCTGAAGCTGTTCCTCGGCCTTTAGCAGGCGCCTTGTTTGATCCTCAGCCTGCTTTTGGGTGCCGGCCAGGCCAGCTTCAGCGCTGTCTTTAGCCCTGGTTACCTCCTTCAAGTTCTCCCTTGCTTTTAGGAGGTCGGTCTCGGAGTTCTTAAGGGTCTGCGTGGCGTCCAAACGCTTCTCACGCTCAAGGTCCAGGGTCCTGCCCTGGTCATTGGCCATTTTCTCCATCCTATAGGTAGCTTGAACGGCCTGTCATTAGAAATAAGCAAAGCATGAATGGAGAACCAGGAAACTAAAACCAAAAAGGCTACGCGTACCAAAGATCTTACCATGCCGAGGTACCTCTTCATACTGAGGAAGAGCTCCTTACTCCGCAGGTTTTTTAGATCTTCCATATCGATGGGGAGTAGCAGTGACCTTTCCACGGTGTCTGCCACGTAAGTGCCCTCGCCTTTATTGAAGTCCCTAAGGGAAGCATTGTCCATCAGAGGCTCCCCATGGAGCATTGGAGCAAGGAGCCAGGCTTGAGGCTTGGGCTGAACGTCCACTTCCTTCTCCTGACTGTGAGACGCAACCCTTAGCTGTTTCGATGCCCGTCGGCCCTCGTCCTCCTCATGAGAGGAACGGGATTTTCCCCCGTCCATGGGCTCTTTTCCCTTGGTAGACCTCTTCCTCTTAGGATCAACCAGCTAGACAGTGGGGGGGAGTTTGGCGGGTGGCGGCTGGGAGGATGATGACCTGGTCTGGAGGTGTTCGGGCTTGGAAGGAGGAAGAGGGGGAAGCTTCGGTTGTGATTTCCCCGGCGCATCTTTCCCCGGCTAGCCCTCGAGAAGATCACGAAGGCTCGCAGACGGTTTCCTCTTGAAACCCATGTCGGTCTGCGAGGAGGTCCCTTGGAGATCAGCCTCTGACAAATTCTGATCACCTGTGTCACCAAAAGGATCCTCGGGCGTGTCTAATTGCTCAAATGCGCCAAATTTGTCCTCGGACTGGTCTAATTCGATGACTTGTTCCTGGACTTCGTCCCCACCTTCCTCGGTTTCCGCGGCCCGTTAAGCGGAAGACTCCCCGGGGAGAAAAAAACCGTGCCCCACAACTGTTATCCGTTGGAGTCGGGGGTCTTTGGCCTTGATCACGAACTTTGGCGTGGTGAAGGATCTCTGAATGGGATCGTATCCAAGGATCTTGTGGGTAGCACAGACCTGGTGGTCGCTTTCGTTCACAAAGACCTCGGCGCGAAGAACAGTCTCTAAGTCTGCCCGGTTGACTAGATGAAGGTGGCGCTCGAAGGCGTGGGGATCTGCAAAAAGAGAAAATGTACCCCTGTTAGCAACCACGCAAGCGCCCATTTTGGCAACACCAAAGAAACGACCCTCCCCTACTCAAAATACCCCACCTGGCTCCCCCTCCTTAACCAGGCAGGGTAGGCCATCGTGCCACGCCCCCGACACGATAAGGAAGTCCTTATTTAGACCCTTGCTGGACTCTGGGAGACACTGAATAAGGCGGACCCTTTCGTCCCTCGCCTTCATGTAATAGGTTTTGCCCTTGAGGTACTGGAGATTATAACACTAATTTACATCATGATGGGTCAACCTCAGCCCCATCTGTTCGTTTAAGGCGTCCATGCTACCCAGGATCCTAAACATATTGACGGCGCACTGGATGGGCGCTAGTCAGAAATGCCTAAGATAATCTCTCACCACGGGGCGCATAGGGAACCTCATGCCCCCTTCAAGGAAGGCGATTATAGGAATCACTACCTCACCCTCTCGCCTCATAATGTGCCAGTCTCCCTCCTTACAGTACCTTAAGCCCACATTGTCGGGTATCTTATAATCGGCGACGAATTTCTCCATCGCCTCCTCCGACTTAACTAACTTCTTGAATCTACCCATCCTTGGGACCAACTAAAAATCCAAAGGAAGACGAAAGAAAGAAAAGGACAGGACAGGGAAGGACTTAGAAGGGAGGAAGTGTTAGTTAAAGAGAAGAGAGAACTTACATAAATGAGGAAAAGCTCCTCAGGTGGGCTTTTTATGCTGAGAGATGGCGTGAGTTCAACTGGATACTTGACCAAATTCAAGGTATGTGCGCAAGAGCCCTTGGAAGCAAAAGTAAAATGACAAACCCGTTCGAATGGGTATTTATACCCCCAATTAAGGTAACTGCCTGGTTTTTCGCACCCATAAAAGACTAAAGGAATCCCTACCGTTAGATTGCCATCACACCGTCCAACGTGGGGAACACAGAGCCACCTGAATTTAATGAAGACACGCTCAAGATACCGAAGTGCCAGCAACGTGTCGTAAGCAAGCGAAAAGCCTTAAGCGCCAGTAGATGACAGGACTTGACAAGCCGGTAGGGTAGTCCGAGGACATCAAAACCCTAGTCCCCGTCCGAGGTTCCAGACAACAGGATTTTGAGGGGCTATTGTGGGGTCAAAGGATCTGGGTGCCCCGGCCCATTTCGAATAATAAGTCCAAGGGCCCAGCTGAGGAGGAAAACGTCCGAGGATGACTAAGGAAGGCCCAAAGCTACTAAGAGAAATCGCCGAGGAGCATCATGTCCTCGGCGAATTGGTGTCCTGAGAAGAAAGGGCAGTACGCCATCCACCGCAGCCCTCCCCATCATCCCCAAACAAAGGGACTAGCGTAGGAGGGCAGCTATGGGAGTATGGTGAAAGGACTATTGTAGGAGAGCCTGTCACCTCCGCATTAAATGCTCGCAGCTGGCAGTCTGGCCGCATTAATGAAGGAATGACCCCTGAACAGTGCCATGCTGTCCACTGCAACTCACAGCAAGTTGAGGGAAGCGCTGGATGGGATAGACACTCAAGTGGCGACCTGTGCAATCGACAGATGGACGGCCAAGATGAAGAGAACAAAAGAATATATAACCAGAGAGATTTCATGAATGAGGGGGACGGCAATTCGGAAGACACCAGAAAGCTCTAGTGGCGCAGTATCAGAGGAGGAGAAGAAGAAATCATCCTCGACCGAGGCCCGAGGACGGACTTTGACCCTTCCCCCAACTATGCTGTTGACGATCCAGTTCCCTAACGATCTTGCCCGACCGTTAATGAAGTCCTCACAAAGGCCCAGTTCTTAAGCCCGCTTCTCTACCAAATTCATTGTATTGGGCCTGTTGGGTTTGGGTTCGCTCACATCTACAGTGAAAGACACCCCCCAAACCGGGACCCTACAATTGGCGCCGTCTGTGGGAAGAACTTCGGTGCTAGTGAGAACGATAATCGAACAAGGCAGGGCTAAACCCCCAAAAGGGAACGATGATGGCCAACCTACTAGACTGCAAATGGAGAACTGCAGAGAGGTTCCCAGCTTGGCGGGCGTTTGGCACCACGTGCGTGGCCCTCACCCCCACCAGGGCCTGGACGACCAGCGAACCTCACGGGCGGCCCCTATTGGACCCCGGTGGAGGAAGACGGCGGTCGCGCGAAACGCTTTCAAGGGGCTCCGCGGCGGGAACAATTTTTGGAGATCGGTGTTGGTGCCTTCTAACTCACTCGAGTAGTCGAATGGGGCTGTAGCGAGGGCGAATCCTCGGGAGACGTAACCAGGGTATTGCATGGTCCTCAGACTCAAACCTATGGGAAAACTAATAACTCGTGACAAGTATCTAAGTGTTAGACAGAACCAAGGTATTGCATGGTCCTCGGATTCAAACCTATGGGAAAACTAATAACTCGTGACAAGTATCTAAGTGTTAGACAGAACCAAGGTATTGCATGGTCCTCGGATTCAAACCTATGGGACAACTAATAACTTGTGACAACTATCTGGGTGTTAGAAAGAACCAAGGTATTGCATGGTCCTCGGACCCAAACCTATGAGAAAACTAACAACTTGTGACAACTATCTGGGTGTTAGACAGAACCAAGGTATTGCATGGTCCTCAGACTCATACCTGTGGGAAAATTAGTGACTTATGGCAACCATCTGGGTACTATGCAGAACCAAAACTTATTTCCACCAAGCATTAAGTATGGCCATAGCTTCGCCTGGGTCCTTGTATTGGATGACGAAGGGAGATAGGCGCCCTGGCCCTCTACGGGTCTCGGACAGAGTCATGACGCGCCACGACCTTCTCGGATTGCAGATTTCAAAACTAGCATCTCTTGTTAAAAAAAAGGGGTCGCACAGTTCGCAGCATGGAGCACATCGTCGTGTGCTCGGCTGTTTTTGGAAAGGCGGAGGCAGTGCAGGAATACATGCGTAAGGAAAATAAGTAAACAAAAACATCTATGGAAAGTAATAACAGTAAAGAGAAAAAGATTTCACCAAGTAAAAACCATAAATCCTTTTCCATTAAATAAGATGTTTCACATCGATTACAAAATAGCCGAGGAAGGCCCGATTTACAACTAATTACAGAACAGCCGAGGATGGCATGTTTTACATCGATTACAAAATAGTCCAATTTACAACTAACTCCACAGTGGTCGAGGTGTACTTGCGGCGAAGCTAGCTAATAAAAGGAAGAAGGCTAGTGGTGATGGTAGGTTCACAGTCCCGCTTCAGCAGCCCCTAAGCCAGTGCACTTGGCGCAGGTGGTGATGAGGAGAAGGAGGCGGGAGCATCTAAATTGGTTTCCACCTGGGGAGGCTGCCTTGAAGCGAACCTGGCCCACCATAGAATGTCGGTACTTCTAGGAAGTCGCCCTTCACGTGTCCCGCCGTTTGCCAGCAACGGCGGGGATGGCTCCCTCTAATGTCACGATCGCCGCCCTTAACTTCACTTCACTTTCTTCCCCTTCCTCTTTAGCCAACTCTTGCGCGTTCACGATTGGCATTTGGAGGAATATCAGGAACCTAGTACAGTTCGCGCTGGCTACGGTTCTTGGTCGAAGGAGGAGAGTGCTCTTTCTTGTCAGGTTGAAGAATAGGAGGGACTTTAGCCCCAATTCTCTTTGCCTCAGCTGCAACGCCCATGGTTCAGGCGGCATCCTTTTTATCCAAGAAGAGAGGAAACTTGGAACTTCCGAAGAGTTCCAAGGCTAATGGGTGTGGAGAATGTTCCTCTCAGGGCGCCTTATATAGAAGGCGAAGTCTGGGGAAGCTCACTACCCACAGAGTTCAAGGAAAGAATGTCAAATAAAATGAATTCCACTCAGTTCCCAAAGGAGCCTTCAGTCTCCAAATCCACGCCGCTTCATAAAGGCACCATTGAATACGCTTCCCGTATTCCAAAGCAATCCGCGTTACCCCCGAAGAGGAAACATTAATGGCGATGCGCCTTGTACGCCGAAACGCCAGGAACGTGCTATGGATAATCGAAGAAACTCTGGCGCCTGTAAGAAGGCAAAGCTCAATCGACCGTGTTATAGGTCCGAGAACGTCAAAATCCTCCTCCCCGTCCGAGGTTCCGGATAGCAGAATTTTGAGGGGCTATTGTGGGGCCAAAGGATCTGGGTGCCCGGCCTATTTCGAATAATAAGCCCAAGGGCCCAGCCGAGGAGGAAAACGTCCGAGGATGACTAAGGAAGACCCAAAGCTATTAGGAGAAATTGTCGAGGAGCATCATGTCCTCGGCGAACTGGTGTCCTGAGAAGAAAGGGCAGTACACCATCCACCGCAGCCCTCCCTATCATCCCCAAACAAAGGGACTAGCGTAGGAGGGCAGCTATGGGAGCATGGTGAAAGGACTATTGTAGGAGAGCCTGTCACCTCCGCATTAAATGCCCGCAGCTGGTAGTCTGGCCGCATTAATGAAGGAATGACCCTTGAACAGTGTCATGCTGTCCACTGCAACTCACAGCAAGTTAAGGGAAGCGCTGGATGGGACAAACACTCAAGTGGCAACCTGCGCAATCGACAGATGCACGGCCAAGATGAAGAGAACAGAAGAATATATAACCAGAGGGATTTCACGAATGAGGGGGACGACAATTCAGAAGACACCAGAAAGCTCTAGTGGCACAGTATCAGAGGAGGAGAAGAAGAAATCATCCTCGGCCGAGGCCCGAGGACGGACTTTGACCCTTCCCCTAACTACGCTATTGACGATCCAGTTCCCCAACGATCCTGCCCAACCGTTAATGAAGTCCTCACAAAGGCCTAGTTCTTAAGCCCGCTTCTCTACCAATTTCATTGTATTGGGCCTGTTGGGTCTGGGTTCGCTCACATCTACAGTAAAAGACACCCCCCAAACCGGAACCCTACAATTATTTACATAATTTTATAAGTTTTTTCTCACCGTTTTATCTCCTTAATCATTAATATAATCCCAAGGAGTTTGTGTAGTAATTCTAAGGATTCATGTGATCCTATGAGATCTTAGACTAGATTTTCTAACAAATACTTTGCGACCACTTATTGCACACACGCGACTGATAAGTTAGTTGTTCTTAAAACTAACTTTTTAAACATCCAAAAAAAAAAAAAAAAAAAGAACAAGAAAAAAAGGAAGCAATTGAGCATTGATCAACTATACAATCAATTATTTCATAATTTAATAATATGAATTGACGTTTAATCTACCCTTCTCTAATTATTTGATTTTTCAGAAAATGCCATAATGATAGCTTACAATTTGAAAGAAATTCAAATCAACATCAGCTTTGCCAATTTGGAATGGTCAAAAAACTATTCATATTAGATTAAAATAACATACCTCATGATAAGCGGGTGAATTGGCTATATCGATGGGATTAAAAAGTTTATAATAGTCAATAGATAAGGTCGGCTTCGTTAGGGAAAAAATCACAATCTCTTTAAATTTTAAATTGCCTACAAATCAAATCACACCGAGACATTTGTATGAAAGCTCAATGCCCCTTTTTTCTTTTTGTCAATATATTGATTTATTCCATTGATAGATTAAGTAACAAATGAGAAAGATGCAACTTGGCTACAATATTAATGGTCTAGAATTACAGAGAAAAATAGATTGAATTCTCCGTCACTATCATTTGGCTATTTGCTTTTTGTACGCATTGGATGGAGCCACCGAGATTCCAGGTTCCAACTTCCAAGAAGCTAGAACAGTCAGACAAAATCGTTCTAGTTTGGAAATTGGAATATTAATCGCCATTTTATATTGGTGCCTGCAATACACGTGTGCTTCACATATACATGCTCTTCAGAATAAGTACCACGTGTGACAGAATCACCGTTCAAGTGTTCACTGCATGATGCTAAAATTTCAGTCAACCTTTTTAACCGTAGCTTGTTGAGTACACTGAACACGTTATGATATGGATATATAGCTTACATTATTATATTGATGGCTTTTATCTATGAAAAATCTATGCCGAACTGTAGGGATGGCCATGGGTAGGGTATGGGTAGGGTATACCCATACCCAACACAATTAATTTATCCATGGATATCCAATTACCTTACCCAATTAGTATCCATACCCAATTGTTACCCAGTTTGTTTACCAATGGATATCCATACCCTACCCAAACCCAATTTTTATAAAATCACCAAATATGCTCAAAAACCACTAAAAATACCAAAATATCCTCAAAACCTCTAAAATGAGCAAAATACCCATGAAATCTCTAAAATAACCAAAATATCCCCAAATTCACTAAACATGCTCAAAAACCACTTAAAATTACGAAAATACCCCCGAAACTTAAAAAATGACCAAAATACCACTGAAACCTAAAATTTGACTGAAATACCCCACGAAACAAAAAATTACCAAAATACCCCCATAAACCTAAAAATGACAAATATACCTCCAAAACCTAAAAACTGACTAAAATACCCTTGAAACTTAAAAATTACCAAAATATTCCCGAAACCTAAAAAATTACTGAAATAACCCCTAAACCTAAAAAATGACTAAAATATCCTCGAAACCTAAAAACTTACTGAAACACCCCTAATACTTGAAAAATTACCAAAATACCTCCAAAACCTAAAAATTGACCGAAATACCCTGTAAACCTAAGAAATGACCAAAATACCCCCAAAACTTATAAAATGACCAAAATACCCCCAAAATCTATAAAATGACAAAAATGCCCCTAAAACCTATATTATGGTAAAAAAATACACCATAAACCTAAAAAATGTCTGAAATACCCTTAAACCTATAAAATGACCAAAATACGCCCTAAACTTGTAAAATGACCAAATATGCCCAAAACCTCTGAAATGACCAAAAATAACCCCAAACCTCTAAAATTACCAAAAATAATCCAAAACCTATAAATCGACCAAAATAGCCCTAAACCTCTAAAACAACCAAATACCCCTAGAAAATATCTAAAATGACCAAAATACCCTTGAAACCTTTAAAGTGACCAAAATACCCATAAACTTGTAAGATGACCAAAATACATCTGTAACCTTTTAAATTACCAAAATAGAGGTTTGAGGTATTTTGGATGTTTCGAGTGTATTTTCGTCAAATTAAAGGTTCTAAGAATATTTCAATCATTTTGTAGATTTTGAGCGAATTTTGGTAATTTTTTAGATTTCGGGGTTATTTTGGTCATTTTTTTTAGATTATAAGGGTGTTTCAGTCATTTTTTAGATTACGGGGCATTTTTGTCATTTTTTAGGTTTTAGAGGTATTTCGGTGATTTTTATATTTTGGGGCTATTTCGGTAATTTTATAGGTTTTGGAGGTATTTTAGTAATTTTAAGGTTTCAAGGGTGTTTTGGTAATTTTTTAGGTTTCGGGGTATTTTGGTCATTTTTAGGTTTTAGGAGTATTTCAGTTATTTTTTAAGCTTTGGGGGTATTTCAGTCATTTTTTGGGTTTTGGGATCTTTTGGTCATTTTTTAGGTTTCGGGGTATTTTGGTCATTTTTAGGTTTTAGGGGGTATTTCGGTTATTTTTTAAGCTTTGGGGGTATTTCAGTCATTTTTTGGGTTTTGGGATCTTTTGGTCATTTTTTAGGTTTCGAGGTTATTTTAGTCACTTTTTAGGTTTAGGTGCACTTTTATCATCTTATAGGTTTTAGGGGCATTTTTGTCATTTTATAAGTTTTTGGGTATTTTGGTAATTTTATAGGTTTCGAGAGTATTTTAGTCATTTTTTAGGTTTAGGGGGTATTTTGGTAATTTTATAGGTTTCGGGAGTATTTCAGTCATTTTTTAGGTTTAGGGGGTATTTCGGTTATTTTATAGGTTTCGGGGGTATTTTTGTCATTTTATATGTTTAGGGGGGGTATTTTGGTAATTTCTAGGTTTTGAGGGTATTTCGGTCATTTTTAGGTTTAGAGGGTATTTTGGTAATTTTTAGTTTTCGGGGGGTATTTTGGTCATTTTAGGTTTCAAGGGGTATTTTATTAATTTTTTATGTTTCAGGGGTATTTCGGTCATTTTTTAGGTTTAGAGGGTATTTTTGTAATTTTTAGGTTTTAGGGGTATTTTGGTAATTTTTCAGGTTTCAGTGGTCTTTCGGTCATTAAATAGGTTTAGGGGGGTATTTTGGTAATTTTCAATTTTTAGGGGTATTTTGGTCATTTTTTAGGTTTCAGGGGTATTTTTGGTAATTTTTTTAGGTTTATGATGTATTTTTGGTAATTTTAAAGTTTCGGAGGTATTTCAGTCATTTTTTAGGTTTAGGGTGTATTTCGACAATTTTAGAATATTTTAGGAATACTTTGGTCATTTTCAAGTTCTAGGGGCAATTTGATAATTTTGATTATTGGCTAATTGGGTGGGTTGAGGTTTACCCATAATAATTTAGTTGAGTTGGGTTTGAGTTAGATTTAATTAGTTAAATGGGTAATAATGGGTAAATGGGTAATATCCAAACCCTACCCAAAATATTTGGGTAATATCCAAACCCTACCCAATTACCTTCTACCCATTAAGAATTGGGTATTACCCAGAATAATTGGATCGGGTAGGGTTGGATATCCATTACCCAATGGGTATGGCCATCCCTACCGAACTGGTTGGAAGATGATACATATTATCTCAAGCAGATTGCGTCATAAAACACTCATGAGTTTTTGAGGAAAAGGATATTTTGAAAAGGGACTCTCACTCTCTCACGAGTTTTTGAAGAAAATGGATTTTGGTGGAAAAACTCAAAACCTTAAAGGAGGACTAATCTTTTTTGGAAAGGTAATGTTTCATTTACTCTAGAGAATCGTTTTCATTATTAAATCTGAAGACTTTCTGAAAAATGGGTTTTAAAAAAGAGAAATATTATGTATATAACATTTTTACAATAAATTCAAAGTGGTGGATTGTTATTGGTTGTTGGGGTAAAAAAGTAATCTCAGTAGTAGTTTCAAATTTGAACCAATAATAATTAATTACTTATGATTAGTTGTGAAAATGTTGTGGATGTATCATTTAAAAAAACATACATTTCCATAGGTTTTTGTAGTAAAATTCTTTTGATGATTAAATTTCATGGCTTTTTAAAGTCTCTTTTTTTTTTTAGAAATCCAAAATTTAGGGCTCTTGAGACTTAATTTAGAAAGTACATCTATCAAATGATTTAGTTTTTAAAATAATTTTTTAGAGTTTTAGAAATCAACTTGAACAACCTTTTTGAAAACAAATTTTGCAAAGATTTAGGAAGCTATTTGGAAAGCATTTTGTAAAACAATTTAATAAAAGTCTTTTGAAAACACTTTTTATTTTTTAGAGAGTTCCTTTGGACCAAGCCTTTTATTCTTTGGTAGATAAAAAGCTAGCATCATTAACACTTCTACCCATGAGAAATCATTCAAGGATTACAAAAGTTCAAATAAATATATATATGGAAAGGAGATAAAAATCACACATTCATTTACTTTGTAATATTAGTTCAATATCCATATAGCTATAAACATATGAATATCAAGATCAAAGGACTTAAATACATAAATCATAGGTGATCTCGATAGATATATAAACTAAAAGTATATATAAATATCAATATGGATAAATTTATTCAAAAAAGCATATATCCACAACTTGGTTAAAAACTCTATACCAATGGATCTATCAATATATGATTGTGTACATCTAGGTGATGTTAAGTTTTTTTCTAGATTTTTTTTTTTAAATTACTTTACTCTCATACTAGGAGAAGGTAATAAGTTAGCTCATTGTCTAGCTAGGCATGCGATAAATGATTTTAGCTTTGCTGTTTGGATGGAGTCTGTTCCTCCTTTTTCTTTTGATGTTTTCAAGCTGACTTAGCCAATCTTTTTAATAAGATGATTCATAATTTTCACCCTAAAAAAAAAAGTGTATGTGAGAATATAGCCATATATATGAAAGCAATAATATAAGAGCAAATCATGTAGTTACTATACATTAATCTAAGCTTAAAAGCATAGAGATAATATATTACTCACATAAATTTTATAAGTTGAATGCTCTAAAATGTGTAAAAACACAAGAGTTATTTAGACCTCCAAATTAAAATTACGACTCGATAGATTTTACTCTAACTTATATTAAGTGCGGAAAAGAGTAAATGTGAGCGTATAAACAAACAAGCTACTCTAACCCATATTCATAATAACACAACAATAAAATGAAAGGTAAAAGAGTAGGGAAGAAAGATGTAAACACAAGATAACATGCCGATGTATTATCGAAGAGGAAACCGAAGAACTCGGCGAAAAATTTCTCCGCTTCCCTCCAAGTGGTAATCGATCCACTAGACAATCAGTTGGGATACATGGGTTAGCAAGAGACCCTCCAAGCCTAATCTACTCACTGTACTTAAGCCCTCTAAGCTCCTACTCCAACAAGGCTTCTCAGAACCATGTTTTGTCTAGCTCTCCAGATCCCGTAATATGCCCGATTGCATCCGTCAAAACCTGGCTTCTTCCAATACTTCCCAGTAGCACCAAATCCTCACTTGACACTCTGAAAGGGTGTGATAAGTGTTTGGGCTATCAACCTCTCAATGGTATGGAAATGGAGAGGTAGGAGTTGAGGAAAATTCACAAGCAAATGTGTAGAGATATGTGGGTATAACAATTTCTAACTCTCAAGGTTTGTGGCTAGGGTTTTCTCTCAAAAGCACTCCTTAACATTTATGAGCAATGTGGGTATATATAGTGTGAGTACAGAAAGTATATATCAGATAGGACAATCTGGCAAAACAGAATGTTTCGCGAGTGTCTTGCAGGAAGGCCTTACCCGCGAGCTACTTGCGAAACACAGCTGTCTCCATTTGTCTTGACTTTTCGTATTCCAGTCATGTGCAGGGCACATGCATCATTTCGCGGGATGCTTAGTCACGAGCTACCTGCGAAAACTCTTTAGTCTTCAATTTGCTTAAGTCTTCACACACACACTCTCTCTCTCTCTCACAACTCTTACAATTAAATCCCACAATAAATACAAGGTACAAAAGATTGAATAAAATTACAATAAAATTTGGCATGAAATTAAAGCCAACAAAACAGATAATTATAAATTACAACTTTACATAAGCATTAATATATAAACATAGCATACATAAAGCAAAATATGAAATTTATTTGCTTAAATGGAAATCTAGACTAATATAGCAATAAAAGGGGGTAAGAGGGTTACTTTAGGGGTGATTAGAAGGCTAAAGACTCCTTAATTTATTGCTGGAAATTTTAGGAAAAAAGGATTTGGAAATCTTTTTTTTTTTTTTTTTCAACTACAATCTAGGCCCATGAACTATCATTTCAAAGAGAATTTCATGATCTTTAACATGAGCACAAATTTATTACAATTGGATGGTTGGACTTTTGGTCAAATCTTGATTAAACATTGATTAGGGTTGGTCAAACTTAGTTAAAAAATTGGCCAAATGGTTTGAAATGGTGATTAGGTCGAAGTAAAGTGGAATTTGGAGGTTGGATGAATTAGTGGCAAATTTGAATGCCACTATACTTCTCCATGTATAGGAGCAGTTTGGTGAAACAGCCGCATCAAGGAAATTGCATCAAGGGAAGTATCTAGCCTTAAGACATTTGAATAAGAGTGAGTCTTGATCTTGTATTAGTCTCCACCCTTGCTTAGCAAGCATAGCAAGATTAAAGCTTCTCAAGTCTCTAAACTCCATACCACCATCTTTCTTTGGCTTTGATAAAAAATCCCAACTCCGCCAATGTATTTTCCTCTCATTGCCCACTTGACCCCACCAAAATTTTGCACACAAAGCATTGAGATCATCACAAAGCGTCGAAGGTAATAGAAACACCCCCATAATGTATGTGGGTATTGATTGAGCCACTGACTTGATTAGCACTTCCTTGCCCGCTCTAGATAACATCGTCCCCTTCCACCCTTGCAATTTTTTCCAAACCCTATCCTTAAGGAAAGAAAATGTTTGGTACTTTGCACATCCAACCAAGGTAGGTAAGCCCAAGTAAGTGTCAAACTTCTCCACCTCTTTCACCCCCAAAGCCGAGGCAATTGCTTGTCTATGGCCACTCGGTATGTTCTTGCTAAAAAATACCGAAGATTTCTGTAAGTTAATAGATTGAAGTTTGGATTGACTTTTTAAACACTATAGAATTTATTTATTTAATTTTATTACTAAACAATTGTGACTAACAATACCATAAAAGATTGATGAAAACATCTAAAATCAAGGAAAAAAAACCTTAAATCATAATCTTTAAAAAATTACATTATATATATATATATATATATATATAAGTAGAGACCTCATTTGAGAGAGCATAAGGTTTTGCTAAGTAACGCATTCTTTGCAAAGAAAATTAAAATATTCTCAAGTGCCACACAAGAGATAAAAACAAATTAAATATTAACTTTTTGTTTAATTTGGTTCAATGTATCAAAGCTTTCATATTAAAAAATAAATATTCTTAGTTTCTTTTGGTTCAATATTTTAAGACTTTTCCTCCTTCACACATACACACAAAATTCTTTGCATTTCAATTCACCATTTTTACCTTTTGCACTTCTACTTTTTTATATATATCTACCTATAGCTTTTCATGTCATCTCATGTCAAATATACACAAACCAAAAACGATGTCATTTACCTTCAATTTTTCGATGACACATTCCTAGCTCCAACATTATTGTCTCATCTAATCCTATTCCGTATGAGTTAACTACAACCAAGAAAAGGGACTTGCATTTTATATTGAGTGATGGCGGCAATAATGATTTTGATGTTAAGGTCGAATGTTGTGAGCTTGTGGGTTTTATAAAAGATGTGATTGACTGTGTGTGTTTGACATATGTATTTTATTTTAGAATTAAGGAGAAAAAGAAAGATATATTCTATATTAACTTTTATTCTACAATATTTTTCTAAAGTATTTGTTTCATATTTCTCATTACTTGAATTGAATAATTATAATGAATATATGTGTGCAATTTATAATTGTTGCTTCTTATAATGAACTCATTACTAACAAAGTTTTATAACAATCATGCAATAATACATATACAATATTCTATAGAACCATCTTACATAAAATATTAAAACATTATCCATGTATCGCACAGTCAACTTACTACTAAAATATTAACAAGCTGAACTCATGTTCTATTCTACCACACTAATAGGGAAATATGATTTGATGATATGAGTATAGATGTAAGCACAATAGTATAGATTTCTCAGAAGACAGTTTGACTTTTCACTCACCAATGAGAAGAGCCTCCTTAATAAATCTTTCAAAATTCTTATATGATGATCCTTCAAAATCAGTTGTTTCCATTGCTTTCTTCTTCCATTCCCTAGCTTTTCGTCTCATGGCCTTACCCTTTTCCCCTTCCATCATTTCCTTAACAAGTGCTTCAATCTCATGACGTTTAACATCCTCGTTAACCTCCACACCAATCTCCCAAGTGGTACAAGCATACCGACAATTTGTTTGTTGCTCAGCAAAGAAGGGCCAACAAATAATAGGCACGCCAGCAGATACACTTTCTAATGTAGAATTCCAACCACAATGTGTTAGGAAAGCCCCTATGGATGGGTGTGCTAGCACTTTATCTTGGGGGCACCAACTTGTTAGCAATCCCCTATCCTTAGTCTCCTCAAAAAATTCTTCAGGCAAGATTGCCGAATCTCCCATTACTACATCAGGCCTAATTATCCACAAAAATGTGTGCTTGCTATTCGCAAGACCCCATGCAAATTCTTTTAAGTGTTGGTCCGACATCACAGTTATGCTGCCATAATTTACGTATACAACTGAGTTGGGTTCCCATTTATCAAGCCATTGGAGACATTTGGAGTCTTCTTTCCATAAGCTTGAACCTTTAGACATGAAACGGCTCTCAGGTACATGTCGACCTAGCAAGTGAAGTGGGCCTATAGTGTAAACATGAGGGAATTTGGCTGAAATTACTTCTAGGACTTCATGTTCAAACTCGTCAAATGAGTTGAAGATGATCGTGGAAGAATTTAGGCAATTTTGTGCTTCTGATCCCATAAAATCAAACATTGTTTCAGTTATGTCAGTAATTCTCATAAAGCTAGGGAGGTCCTTGAGCCGGATGTTTTTCATTCCCGAGATCCAATTTATTGCTTTGTCAAGTGTTCCATCACCTTTGAAGCTTTCATCTGTAATAAGTTGTTAACGATTGATGATAAAATGAAGTCAATAGTGAGCCAATATAAAAATCAAAAATAACTTGTCAACTCAGCAATATTGAAAATGTTCTTTCTGTTGTATTGAAAAATGTTGTTTATAGCATTACTATAGACAAGGACAGATCCACACTTGGACCAAGGGGGCCAACCGCTAGCCCAACGCCAAACCCTCCTCCCTATTTGAATATTTTAATTTTTTTTAATAATACATATTTAAAATTTGTCATCATCCTCCCTAGCCCCTTCACCCTACACCAAACCCTCCCTCTCTTTTACATTTTTTTTCTTCCAAATTTATATAGTTTATATATAATAAACATTTTAAATTTTTTGTAATGATCCAATGAAAGCACTAGCTATGTCTGTGCTTATACTTCAAAATGGTTAGTCAAGTTGCAATTGGCGCTCCTCATCATCATTTATAAACCTAAAATTCATCTAGTAAACATCTAACGTGGGACTTTGTACACGCCCACGCAACACACACATGGTATTATACTAAGTTTGTTATGATACGATTTGTAAACGACTCGAAAAAAGTGCTAATCATTTCTTTGTTGACACCCCAAAAGGACTATTCAAATTATGATTGGGAATCGTCATAATTACTTATAAACCTAAGATCCACCTAGTGTACACTTGATGTGGAACTCAGCGCATGCCTGTACAATTCACGCTTAAACAATCAAATCCAACCAAATAAGCACAACTTGAGGTATCACAATTTTCATCTTAAAAAATAAATTAGTCCATATAGGTTTTTAAAAAAATGGTATAATCTAATGTGTGGCCTTCCTCTAAAGAAAACAATTTTTTAACGTAAAACATTTTAAAAAAATAGTTTTTCATCTTTTAGTATTTTTAAAGAAGATTCTCTTCTTAATCAATTGAAAATTAAAGGCCAATAGAGAAATATGAATGTTAAGAACATCTAGAACATGTAATTTAATAGTATGATTTTCAAAATATGAATTATATAATAAGTTATTAGTTGGTGTAACATTACTTACCCTACGTATAACTTGAATTATATATATATATATATATATTTCAAAATTTAGAATTTAATTGGAACATGTTATAATTTTCTAAAATGACAGTGGATAAAATTTACCTTTTATTTTTACAAAACCCCAAACAAAATCTATTAAAATATAATAAAAATTTATTATTAATTAATTATGGGAAAATATTGGTTGAGATCTCAGTCTCATTTGGCTATTGCAAACTCACCAATAATTTCCATGTTTAAAATTTTTAATTAAAGTCTTATGAACAAATTCAAGCTGGATGGCTACTTACTTTGCACTCGACAAAGAGAGAGTAAATGAGAAACTTATAAACAGGGGGACTTAGTATATACTCATTTAGCTATTTTAAGCTTAGAGTGGTAAGTGATAGATATACTCAGTAACCCCATACTACCATCTGAGTTACAGTTCAATTAATAAAGTTGCTTATAATCATCTGAGTACCATTGGTTTGGTTAGAAAAATATGAATCTAATCTTTAACAGTCATTCTAACAAAAACAAAAAATTGCTCAAAGTACCTTTGAATGGAAGAATGCCTCTTTTGATGAGTTCAGTGAAGTTGAGATATCCCATGAAGCCACAAGCTGAGGCAGTCCAAAACTGAACCTCTGGGATGCCTAATTCTTCTCCAGCTTTAATAGCAAAACTCATGATGCCATCAGAAACTATGCAGGTAACCAAAGGCACTTCAGAGGATGAGTTGAGCTTAAGCACTAGCTCTTTGAAAGGGGCCAAACAGTTCTTTCTGGTGGCATCCATTAAGCTTGGAACATGTTGAGTTGCATCACGGTCCGATGGTGGCAACCCATCTGGTATTGTTTCAAACTGGAAATCAGGTAGCCCCTTTATGTAGTCAAGCCCTTTGGATCGGATTAAGCGTCTGTGGTTGAACTCAGTGTTTACAAAGGTTATATGGAAGCCCCTTGAGTGTAGGAGCATGGCTAATCGCATCAAGGGTGTTACATGGCCTTGTGCTGGGAATGGAACACATACTGCATGGGGCTTTGTAGCTCGAACTGAACCCATATCACTTGCAAGTTAATCTATATTTTTTTTTTATGGAATCAAATTTAAAGGGCTTGTGATGATACCTTTAGGCTTTATGCCATTTTATAGGAAATATGTGTAGCATTAGGATATTAGTCTATAGATTTTTTTAGTAAACTCATCTGCGGGGCAAACTACTCGCTGCCACATGAGAGATAATATTACGGAAATAATCAACGGTTGTCGAAACACTGAATAATCAACGGAAATAATATCTCCATTAATGTCTTATCTAATGCAACTATTGCAAGTCACCAGTTGGCCTAGTCTGAAAGCTGGTTCAGTCAGTCAAAATAAGACATTGATTCACGGTCACTGTGTACAGTGGGTAAGATACAGAACGTGAAAGAGATTTCCCCCAACAAAAGAATTCCAATGTGGCAAATTCTTATTATTATGTGAAAATTTGATCTAATTAAATTTTGTTGACATAATAATGAACTCAGAGAACTAATAAAATTGTGTCAATTCAACCTTGTAAAAATTATGTCTATAGCATTACCTTTTTCTCTCCCCTCTTACGCTTTGTTTGGAAATGGAGGGGGATGGGAAGAAAAAGAGAGAAAATTGGGCTAATATGACAATTTTCCTTAGTTGGTTGGCATTGTAGGAAAGAAATGAAGATAAATGGTTTGTTTAGATACTGCTTATTATTGAAAACTGAAAATACTGTAACAAAATAATTTTTAAATGTGTGAATAGTACCGTGAGACCCAGTTTTAAAGTTTTTTTTTTGCTGAATAAAGTACTTACGGGTCCCGTGAACAATGCACGGGACCCACTGAAAAACGCACAATGCAGCTGAAAACACTTTTCAGCTCTATCCAAACGTAAGCAAAGTGGAAAGAGTGAGCATCCATCTGGGCCTAGTTTTCTCATCTGCCCAAATTGGGGAAATGAGAAAAAAGACAAGTAAAAAGCTTGCAATTTTTGGGGCCCCAATACTAATGACTGCTAAAATTTCAATTTTGTCCATCACCAAAACAAACACTTTGGTTTTTATTTTGGGTATTTGGGTAAAAACATATATCTAAATTAAATATATTCTTTTCTTTTCTTTTATTGTCCCTCACTCTTCCCAAACATGTAAAAAGGAAGCATTTTTCTTTTCTTATCTTTTTCCTCTCTCTCTCTTCTCTTCTTTTCTCTTCCCCTCTTTTACAACCAAACACACTGTTAATGTTGAGAATAATCAAGCCCTCCACTCCATCTTAACATAGTTGCTAATGATGCTCCCAAGTTCCAAAATCTTATGAGATAATCTTTTTCTTCTCCTAAATGTTTAAAGTAATATTAGTGGTTACCTAGTGGTAGTACTACTACTATGATTGGGAGATGCAACAAAGTTCCAAACTTTTAATAAATCGTGGTCCATAGGGCTGTAAATGAACCATGTTATTCATAAATAGCTTAGGCTTGATTAGATAAAAACTCGTTCATGTTTATTTGGTTATAAACAAGTCAAACTTGAGCCTTTATTTTAGGCTTATTTATTAAATGAGTCGAATCCAAGCTAAAAAAGAAATGTTCATGAACAAGCTTGTAAACAATAGGGTTTGATAAAAAAAACAAAACGAGCTTAGGCTCGTTTATGGGCTTTGTAATAACTTTTATATGATCTTAAATAATAAACTCATATCTTACTAAACCTTTGATAAAAATTGGAGGTTGGGACCAAATGTCCAACCCAAATGGGCTTGATAACATGCTTAATATGGACTTGATAATATACTTGTATTAGATCTTAAGGCTGGGCTTGACTAATGAATCAATCAAAGTCAAGCCAAGTTCAAACTTTAGGACTTTTGACAAGTTCAAGCTCAAACATAGTTTGTACACTCAGTTCAAGCTTAAACCAAACATGAACATTTTATATTTGTTGTCCACCCGAGCTTGAACATTCAGTACTAAGCAAATCTTAGCTCGTTTACAACCCTAACCGTGGATAAATGATCTACCATATTTGTAATGGATTTAATTTATACAAAGATTCCGGCAATTAAACTTGTGTTCAATTCTCAAAGCTTGTTTTCTTAAGGAAATATTAGCAATTCGCTGGTAATGGTACACTGGTACTAGCATCTTGTAACAACTTGCATAAATGGAAGGGAGAAGAGAAGAGGAGAGTGAATGGGAAGTGTATGGTTTAATACTTTGCTTGGACCTTTTTTTAAAGAAAGGAAGGGGAAGGGTTTGAAGGGATTTGGAATTTTGGAAGGGTATCTTACCCCTCCTAACCCTTCATTTTTAGTTCCCTCAAATTTGAGAGATTTGGAGGAGAAGTGAAGTGGAGGAGATTAAAAAACAATTGAAATGTCAATTTTTCCTTAAAGATGTCAATTTATATTTATTTCTTTAAAATTAATAAAAGGATTGAGTTCAAGTTACATTTGATGCAGTATTACACTACCCAATAACTTGTTATAGAACTTATATTTTGAAAATCCCATAAATTAAATTATATAGTCTATATGTTCTTAACAATCATGCCAATTTTCATGTCAATTTGATGTTATTTACTATTTGATCTGTAAACTCATCTTTTATGCATTATTTTAAACTAGAAAAACTTGAATTTAAAAAATTGATTGATGACATGACTTAATCTTTGATTACCTTGAAATTTTGTAAGTATGGAGAATATACAAAAATAATGTTAATGGTAGATTTGTCAAAATTTGCATCCAATTAAAAAATATTGAGTGGTGTAACATTACTTATAGTTACATCAAGTGTAATTTGAACCCAACCCTTAATAAAATAAGTCATAATTGTCAAATTATGAAATTCTCCTCTCCCTACTAGTTGACTCTTACAAAAATCATTAATATTTCTTGTAATTTCAAAAAAATTATATGAGAAAAACTTTTATTACCTAAAATAGACTGAAATATAAATAGCAAGTGCAAAAGCAATTGATTTGAGTTAAAAAATAAAAAAAAATGTCCTTTGGGAAAAATCAACCGTTGGTCAACAGTTTGTATATGAAAGAGAGAGGGGGCAAAAAGAGAAGTTACCATTAGGAGAGTTTTTTGTAATGACATTTATTTGGGAAAGGTTTGTTGAATATGTATATGTAAGTTCCAAAAAAGCCTTTTCTGCCCTATTTTGCTTGTTTTTTGTTGACCACGGAAAATAATTTCAGTTGACTTGTGTTTTCAGCTATACCAATTACCAAATACCAAAAAAATGTAGTGTGTTTTTACAAAACCAATCAGACTAAACTTTTGGTTTGAAAATTTAACCACTTGATATTAATTTTGAAATGTTCTTATTTACTAACATTCTACCATATGCAAATCATGTAATTTAATCCTTGTCCTTTAATTCTTATATATATATATATATATATATATATATATATATATATATATATATATATATATATATATATATATTTTATATAAGATAGAAACTTCTTCCTGGAGACTTGAATTCCGACCTTTTCTTCTACACCCTATAAACACTGACACTTGTGAAATAACCACCGCACTAAAGATTTGCAATGGTATAATAGTAACAAAATATTTGCTTTTTATAATGAATCACACCCTCAAAATTCCTTATAATATCTTCCACCTTAAATCCACCCATACCAAAGATGGTGATTTGGCTATACATGGACGAGCTTAAATAACTTACAATATCTTCTTTAGTTCATGAGCAGCTGAGGAAAAATCACATCTAATTTCTGAACACCTTGTTCAATTTCTTATAGATATTGAAGATGCTACTATCGGAGACACTATTTTATGAAAACTCAATGCTATTTTTTTTTTCTCCCTTTTTGTCAATGATTTTTTCTTAACCACAAAATGACATTTTTGTTGCTTCCAAATTGCGCTGAGCATCCGAGTCAAGAATTAAAGACAAGAATGGATTGATTCATTGAATCACGGGTCTCTATTTTTTTTTTTGGCTCTTTGCTTTTTGTACGCATTGGATTCCAGCTGCCTGCATCAAACAAAAAATCATTAATTTCAGAATTCTGCATCTCCATCGTTTAGCTCTTGACTTTGTACTGAAACTAATTTGTGACCACTCTATTGTGTAGGGTCTGCCCTAGGCCTAGGCCACTTAGGCCCCTAATTTTTTTTAATACCTTCAATATATATATTTTAGAGGTATTAAAAAAAAAAGTAGTTTACATTTTTTTTTCCCACTATTAAGAATGTCCAAAAAATTAAGTATTGTTAGAGATAAGAAAAATTTAAATACATAAGTTTTACAAATAGATGTAACACTAATCACAAGTAATTCAAATAGGATAATATTAAAATACTATAAATTTTACTATATAACCTTTATAATTTGATGTGATAATGAATATAATTGATAGACTTCAACAATTTATTAAATGCATTTTTGAGTGATTTTTTTATTTTATTTTTTTTGTAATTGATGATATATCTTTATAAGTCTCATGTTGTAAAGTTAATAATATCTCTAGCATCTTTGTAAGCCTCTTGTCACTGATTTGTTGTTACATTAATTTGTAATTTTTTTGGTAGTAAAATTTATTATAAGTTTATAACTTTAGCATCCCCTTGGGGAAAAAGCAAGAAATTCATATAAAAAAGTAAAAATAATGGATTTAAAAAAATTATTATATAAAACACTTGTTAAATATTATTTAAGCGATAAATTAAAGGTTCTATTTGAAGATTTTGCCTTAGGCCTCCAAATCGTTCGGGCCAACCCTACTTTTGTGCTATAATTTAGGACCACACCCAGTGGCGACTCTAGGAAATTTTGTCAGGGTATTCCTCAACAAGCATAAATTACACAATTTAATAAAAAGAAAATTTTATATATTGATAACAGCAACAATAAAAAAATACACAAATACATAAAATTTACAATTGTCTTCTATTAGTTTTCATATTTTGAAATCTTTGCATAATAGTCTCATTATCAATACTACAAGCTACATCTTTTTCAATATACACCATTAAACAATCATTCATCCACCGATCTCCCATTCGATTGCACAGTCCATTTTTTATATATTTCATTGCTGAAAAGCTTCTTTCTACTGTTGCAGTAGCAATTGGAAGGGTCAAAATTAACTTCACAAATAAATAGACTAAAGGATAAGTCTCATGCTTCCTTGTGCTCACAAACTTTTTAGCAAGTTCACTAACTCCTTGAAGCTCTAAAAAGAAGTCGTTGCTGCGCATATCAAAAATGTAATTCTGCAGTTGAGAGTCAAGTGCCAAAATATCTGTCCCAAGAAAATCAGAGGGATAGAACTTAGCTAGATGAATCAACTTTTCCTTATCAAAAGCCAAAAATGAATTACTTGGATTTATGCAGGCCATACAAAGTAGCAAATCGGTATTCGCCTCAGAAAAACGATTGTTAAGCTCTTGAAGTTGCATATCTATGACTGTGTAGAATAGTTCAACATGACAATGATGTAAATTTGTCTTTTGTTGAGTGTTGCGTCGTGACCTCCTACTAACTACAAATGTTTCATCCACATTCAAGATAGAAATATCATGTGTGGTACAAAAATAAAATACTTCAGTCAATAAAGATTCCCATTCACCTTCTCTCATTACTTGCAATCTTTGCTTATAGACACTTTAACAAGATCCATAGCATTTACTATATCCTGATTTTTTTTTTGCAATGCTATTGACAACTCATTTGTGATCCCTAAAATATTTTTCATCAAGTGTAGGGCAAAGACAAATTCAAAAGATAGAATTGACCTTATAATAGATCGAGCTTCAACTTTTTGGTCGGACAGGCCATCTTCTTCAATAATCTCAAGTACATCAACAACAGCAGAGAACATCAAAATCAAGTTCAGAATAGTCCCATAATATGATCCCCAACGTGTATCACCAGGACGTTTAAGATTTGTTTCTTGATTTAAACCTTGCCCACTTCTACGTACACCATTCTCTAAATCTTCTTTAATTTTGGCAAATTGTGCATCTCGAAGAGCATCTCGTCTCTTACAAAAGCCTCAAAAAACAGTTACTAAATTACTAATCACATAAAAAAATTCAGCAATGTTAATGTGATTTTTAGCAATAGCAATAAGTGTCAATTGAAGTTGATGAGCAAAACAATGGACATAAAATGCTGACTTATTCTCTTTCAAAATTAAAGTTTTGAGACCATTGATATCACCTTGCATATTACTAGCCTCATCATAACCTTGCCCATGTAGGTTCGACAAACTCAAATTATGTTCACAAAGTAAACATTCAATAGCACATTTGAGTGACAAAGTGGTGGTACTTGCAACATGTACAATACCAAGGAACCGCTCTATAATAGTTCCTTTTTTGTTCACATAACGAAGAACGAAGGACATTTGTTCTTTCACTGAAATAACACGTGACTCATCAACTAATATTGAAAAGAACCCATTGTCAAGATCCTTGATGATGGCTTTAGATGTTTCACTTGCAATTGCATTCACAATGTCTTTTTGAATCTCCAGGTGGGTAAGCTTGCAATTTTTCGGAGCTGTTTGCAACACTTCATTGATAGATTCATTGTGATCTCCCAAAAATTGCACAAGCTCAAGAAAATTTCCTTTACCACTTGAACCTTGAGATTCATCGTGACCACGAAAAGCTAATCCCCGGCATAAAAGGAATCTTATGCAATCAACTATTGCATTTAATTGAACCCGATAATCATGTTTATCTTTATTTGATTGTTTAACCAAAATACTTTGAATGTGTTTCTTTTCCTTCAGTAGATCTTCACCCTTTTTGACAGCTTGGCTATGAGCACTATTAACTCCTCCAACATGGGAATCTAACTTCGCAACCTGATTCTAAAGTTTGAATCCCTTCGTTACAAAAGTCTCACCTCCTCCTTGCTTACCAACATCTTGCCGCTCAAATAGGTAGCAATAAAAACAAAATGCCACATCCTTGTCTATACTATATTCCAATCACTTTCTTCCTATATACCAATCGGATCTAAATCGACGGGGCTTTTCAGAAAAATATGATAGAGGGAAAACATTAAGAACAGGTTGACAAGGGCCTTTTGTTAAATAATGTTTTCTTATTTCATCATGATTATTAGGATGATAAGATGATATCTTTTGTCGTAGCCTAGGATCTGGAGGAAGATTTTCTAAGTTAAAGTCAACATGAATTCGCTTAGAAGATGAAGATGAATCTTGCACAGGAGATGAATCTTGGGTACGTGGTTTTCTTATCAAATATTTGTCCATAATTCTAGCAAAAGAATAAACAATAAACTATAAGTTCATTTGAAATATTAATAAAATTATTAATTATTGTTGTTTAATTGTTTCGTTAATTTGTTTGTCTTTTATAAACTATAATTTGTTATATTGTTATTTTGTTAATTATAAAATTATTAATTATTATTTAGCCTAACATAATTTAATTTATTTGTCTTTTATAATGTATTGGTTAATTATACAGCTTTAATTATTGTTGTTTAGTATAACAATAAACTATATTGTTTTAATTTGTTTGTCATTAATTATACTGCTTTAATTTGTTATATTGTTTAGCCTCTTGTATACATTACACTAAAAGAGCCTAACATTACACATCCCATGTGCAGCACAATAATTGAAGCAGTGTAATGTGCAACACATTACATTACTTTAATTATTGTGCTCCTGACCCCATGTGTGATGTGCCCATCAGCCCATCTACCCCGCCCCACTCAATGGACATTGGACAAGCACAAGCCTCATGCTCATGCCTGATGCCCAATCACAATAGCCTGCCAATTAGAAAATTTCACAAGATTCATAAATCACAATATACACTAAACGACAATTAATATCACACCAACACAGTGAACACACATTGACCAACACAACAACAGCGGATAAGATAAACGCTATAGCCAAATTAAAAAAGACAAAAAATTCAAAAAGACAAAAAAACAGGGAAAAGCAAAATATAAATAAAGCATTGATTCATTCGGCCAACCAATCTGAGAGAGAGAGAGAGAGAGAGTTACTGAGTGATTCATTTGGCCAGCCAAATAATCAGAGAGAGAGAGAGAGAGAGAGAGTGAGAGAGAGAGAGTTACTGAGTTAATTTAAATAAAGACCAAAGAGAGAGAGGGACATTCATTATTTTAGAATCACACTTTCAGTGAGATAAAGAGAGAGAAAAAGAGAGAGAAATTAGAAATACCTTGAGCTGAGCACCGGAGGCTCCGATTGTGACTACGAGGGGCGAGCTGAGCACCGGAGGTTCGAAGCTGAGCAGATCAATCTGCGATGAGGGGAGAGACTGCGACTGCGATCTACGAGACTGCGACTGCGATCTACCGTCTATGATCTATGATTTGCGATGAGGGGCGAGCTACGGCGACGACGATGGGCGAGCTACGGCGACGACGACGATGGGCGAGTTACGGCGACTGAGGAGCGAGTATTGTGGTTTTGGTTTGGTTTTGCCGTTTTGGTACAGAGGCTTTGTATTGGGTTTTTTTTTTTTTTTTTGATAAACACAGTATATTTCTTTTGGTTTGTTTTGCTTTTGCAATGTAAATTGTATTCTGTATAGACTATCTCATCTCAGTATATTAGGGATTGGTTTTCTCTGTATTCTCTGCATCGACGTGACCGTGGGTACGGTGGGTAAGTTTGATTTCTGATTTTGTGTTGGTTTTTTTTTTTTTGAGAATCCGTGGGTGGGTTTGCTCTGTTGGGCTTGCCGTGGGCTTGGTTCTGTTTCAAAAATATTTTTTTTTTTTTTCAGATTTTAGTTCAAATTTTTTTTGGGCTTTTTTTTTTTTTTTGCTTGAAAGTTGAACAGATAATTTTAGGCTTCGCTCTATTACAAATTTTTATTTTTTTTTTATTTTTTTTTTTTTTTTTTTATTTTTTTCAGATTTTAGTTCAATTTTTTTTATGCTTTTTTTTTTTTTTTTGCTTGAAAGTTGAACAGATAATTTTTTTTTTTTTAATGCTAGGGTGTTTCTAATTTTGTGTTGAGGGTGTTCCCAATTTAGCTTAAATATAAATTTTTTTTTTTTAATTTTTTTCAGGTTAGGGTGTTCCTAGGAACACCCTGACCTGTACGTGGCGCCGCCACTGACCACACCCTTTTACCAAGAATAAGTTTCAAAGCACAAAAAATTACACACTTTTTCACAAAATGCTTTGCATTTATGTTTATGGTGGGATCCAAATGAGCTGAAAATGTGGGCATGTGTAAAAAGATTATGTGAATTTTTGTGTGTAGATAGTAGAACTCACATGAAAAAGGTTATTGAGAAAGTTAACAGATGTCCTTGATTATGAAATATTTTTAGAAACTTTTTATGGAAAAAGTGAAAAATAATTGACTTTTTTGACACATTTTTATATTTTCCATGAAAATGGTATCTAAAATTTTCAATTAAAAATTTTCCTAAGGGCACTCGTTAATAAGACTCAAAGTTTGTAGGATCATTTATCACCAGTTATTGGCTTTTTAAACTCATTAATTTAAGCTTTTGGGTTAAATACGTGGTGTCTATATATGCTATACTAATTACTCAATTGCAAAGTCTCTTGAGGTGTTATTTCCTCAACAAGTGGTATAGAACCAAGATGGTATGCAGCAAGGTTACAATGCTTTGAGGGTCCTTTTTGCCACTAGAATAGGAATAGGGTGCATGTGCTTGGAGCGTGCGCACAAGGTTCTCTAAACAGGGACATGTAGGGTTCCCATGGATGAGAAATATATTGCATAACTGTTGCATGTGACCTTTGTCTCACAACATGTGAGATCAATGGATGTGTGGTCCCCACCAATTGTGAGACATCAATTGCATGCAAGTAATGTATAAAATAATTTTCCCCTAAGTAGGGGTGTGCATGGGTAAAGTTTGAGATATTTTTCAACTTTTTCAGGTTGATAAATGTACAACCCAACCCAACCTAATTTGTTTCCATTTCATCAAGTTTAATTAAAAAAAAAGGATTTTTATTCAACTACTTAAGCCTATTATTCAATAAAATATTACAACGTATACAAATGAGTGTAATATTTATATTTTATCAGAACTAAGACTAGAAATCTCAAAATAATTCAAATTAAAAATTTAACCAAAATCAAAATCCAAGATAAATTAAACTAAAAATTTGAAATGCACATATTTTTTTTACTATTAATAGGGTGGACTGTGGGTTGAGTTAGGTTACATGGATTCAAAATTTAACCTACCCAAACCCAACCTAACCCAAGCTTAAAAGAATTTTACAACCCTACTCAACCCATCAACCCATGGAAAATAAGCATAAGATATTGATTTGGGTTCAGTTGAGTTGGGTTATTGGGTTGAATGCAATATCTCTAGAATTCCGAAGTGATTCAGCAAGTTGTTAGTACCCATTCTTTATTATAGGTCAATTTATTATCATTACCTTATCATAATTATAAATATGCGGAAGAGGTTGCACAAACATCATTTCAACACTTTTTTTTGTTTTTTGTTTTTTGTTTTTTGGAGAAAGAACATCATTTCAACACTAATTGAAAAGAAGAAAGAAAGAAAAAAGCACAATACTTCATGTCAGTGTTTACATTTTATGCGTGTGTGTATAAACATGTTGTGTTTACAATTATTAAAAGAAAATATAGATTAGAAAAATGATAGGAATTGTATAAGAGATTTCATTATCTTGCAATGATGAAGCTAGTTGTCTGAAAAAAAAAAAAAAAAAAAAAACCTTAGACTAGTAATATGTGGGCAGGGCACAAGATTAGGTATCCCTATTGAACTCTAGAAACAAAAGTCAAGAGAAATCACCTTCTACATTCTAGATTCTACTAATGAAAATTGCATTTTTGGATTATTGTCAGGTTTCCTTGGGGTTGGGGCAAATCATGAGACTCTCAATCTATTTAAATATTAATTAAATAATAATAATTTTTATATAATTGCTTATTTAGATGCAAAACTACTAATTCATTATCCGACATCTCTTTTTATATTAAAAATTGATAATATAGTTAATTTACTTAATTTTTTTTAAATGTTATATTTATTAACTAGTAATTATATATATGATTTTTTTTCACAAAAATCATTTTTTTAATTTGTTAACAACTAGTATATTATATATCATTAAAGCAACGCCTATACTACTATCAATAAAATAAAATAAAAAGCGAAGTTCTATCTAATAAAAAACGTGACCACCTATATTATAATTTTTTTCCTTTCATAAAACCCAAGCTACACCACCCCCAAACTAATGATAATTAAAATAAATATGTACTGTGTAAAAACTTAAAGCTAAGCTAAACAAAAGTAATTGACTAACTCTATTTTATTCGGATAAAACACTGATTTCTTTCTTTGTCTCTTACCACTACCAAGGGTATATAAAACAAACACAAAGTAAAGCTAGTTTTCACCTATAAAAACTAGAAAAGTGATAGAGAGAGGGTTTTTTTTTTTTTTTTTTTTTAATTTATTTTTTTTTTTAACATAACTCTAAAAGGAACAGAGAAGAAGGTCCAACACAACTATAAAGAAGAAGCATTAAGAAATTTCTTTTAATGCTTTAAATATGGTTTGTGGAAAAATTTCTAGCAATACTTTCCAAAAAATAAGGTTTGAGATTTTTTATTTTTTTATTTCAGTTTGTTTTTTTGTAGAGAGAAAGAGAGGGTAAGTGATTTTCTAGCTTCTTTGTGTGGAAGACTATAAGTTCTACACTCTATAACTCCCCACAGAGAGGGAAATTATTGTATATTCTCGGAGTACCATAAATGCGTACTCTCTCTTCTCACATAAATGGTGGGTCCTACTAATTAAATTTATGGTGGGATCCATCATTCATGTGAGAGAAAGGAGTACGCATTTATAGTACTCTGGGAGTACGTAATAATTATCCCCATAGAGAAAACCAACCATTGGTTATACATTAAATAAAGATAAATTTTTATTTTTTTCTTTTAATATAGAGAATTGCTATGTTCACAATATTTTCATAACACTTTCACAATAAATTATAAGTGACAGGTTGTTATGAGTTGTTATTGGTAGAAAAAAAAATGATTTCAGTGGTAAGTTTAAATTAAAGCCAATAACAACTTACCACTTATAATTTATTGTAAAAGTATTGTAAAAATGTTGTGAATGTAGCAATTCTATTTTTTATATGAGTGATATGTTTCATCAATCACAAAAAAAGAAAAAAAGAAAAAGAAAAAAGAGAAGGAGGTGCAATTGTATTCATTGCCAATAATTTGTTAGGCAGTTGATAAAAGTTGTAGTAATTTTAGCATTTTTATTTTAAAAAAATATTATTTTTTATGTATTAACTAATAGATGTTTAATTAATACTCTTACAAGTAATGATACATCCTTATTGCTTATTGATTAGTAGTTGCGCCTTTTTAGATATGGGGGGGCCTTAACGCAATTGCCACAAGTGGATCGAAAGCCCGTCACTTCTGACTCTGCCTTGTTCCCAAGGTATACCAGGTTGGCTTGTTTATATTTGTTTTCAATGTCATCCTTATGTCCAATCTTATCAAAAGTTGTTAACCCCTCTCTAACAACATTGTTTTGTCTCATTTTACAATTTTTAATCCCAAAAAGCTTCTTGTTTTTTTAAAGAAAATTTAAGATTTTATCTCTTTCACTCTCTTGTTTTCTTCACCACCTCCCTCTTTTCTTCTTTTCCAATTTTCTGCCTATTGGATCTTTGCCATGGTGAGTATGTCACAGCAGATGAACAAAAGGTGTTCATATAGCCATCCTTTCAATAAATCTAAGACTATAACTTTTCCCACAACTTGATGAATTGGTTAACTGTAAGTGATAAAAAGTCACTTTTACATGAACTTACCAGTTTTTTTCTACCACTTGTAGTCAACCACTTCAATAAGTCGTGGAAGAAGTAGGGTTGTAAATGAACAAAATCATTCATAAACAACTTAGGCTTAACTCAATAAAAAAAAAAACCCATTCATGTTTATTTATTTATACACAAGCCAAGCTTGAACCTTAGTTATAAGCTTGTTTAATAAATGAGTTGAGCCCAAAAAGGGAAAAAAAAATTGTTAATAAACAGGCTCGTGGACATTTGGACTTGATACAAAATAAGTTGAGCCTAGGCTCATTTATGAGCATGGTAATGAGCTTCATATGAGTATGATAATTCTTGTGTTAGATCTTAAGCGCAAAACCTTGATATTGAACTCAAGCTCAGCCTGACTAATAAATCTAAGCCGAGCTCAAACTTTAGACTTTTTGACAAGCTAAAATTCAAACATGTTTGTGTTTTAGGCTCATTCATGCTCTTTCATATTTGTTAATTAATACAAAAGCTAGTTCATGTTTGGTTATTTATAAACAAGCCAAATTTGAGCTTTAGTTTTAGGCTTGTTTGATAAACAAGCTAAGCCCAAACAAATAAATTGTTCATGTACAAACACAATACAAAATAGGCTAAACCTAGACTCGTTTATTTTACCCTTAAGTGGTTTGATTCTCCCAATTTAACAAAATTTAGGAATGCTTAATTGGGAACTAAGGGGAAAAATAGGTCTTTAATGGTATTTCTTAATCCCGGAATATTAACACTTTTGTTAGTTTTGAAATTCAAACTATTCAAAAAACCAAAAAGTGGAAAGGTAAGGTTTTTTTTTGGTAATGTTTCATTAACTTTATTATTATTTTTTAGTTTCAACTTATGGCGTTTGTTAGCTATCATCAAACTGAGACACCAATCGGTTTTTGCTGTAGGCGGAGATTGAATCTCAGATCTCTTATTCAACCATTAGAAACTTTTCCAGTTGAATTAACTAAATCCCACTTGTTTTATTTACTTTAGACAATCATTTTCAAGATTAAATCTATATTGTAGGGGTGGTGGGCCCAATAATACGTATCTATGTATATATTGAGCCGGGGGTCCAATCCGAGGACATTAAGTAGTTCGAGGACAGGGAAACACTGTCAAAGGAGTCTGTGTTAATGAATGAAGAGGTGAGGTATGGTCATGAGACTCCAAGAAAGTGATTTGAGGAGGGATGCCTCCTCGGTTGATCGAAGATGAAGTTCAAAGTTGTGATCTGCCTTTCAGAGCAACATTCCAAGAGTAACTATTGGTAAGGATACACATCTAGAAGATACAAGACAGATGAGGACTATGAAATATCTAAGAGAAAACTGCTACCACCGAATTGAATGCTCTGTAGCTAATTCTCTAGCCGCATTAATCAGGAAATGATACTTGAACAGTAATTTTCAGCCTTACAGTTGCTCCTCAGAGACTTCAAGAAGGTGCTGATGGGATAAGGATTGACACTAGCAATCTAATCTACACGTGGAGGGTAGAGATGAAGGGAGGAGAAAGATATAAAACAGAGAGAAGATCCTAAGAAGAGGGGATCGGGGAATTGAGAGAGAAATACTGTAGCAATAAGAACTATACTTGTAATCAACTTCAAGAATTATATACAAGAACTGATCTCCTCAGACTATGCTGAGGACGATTTTCTTTAGATAAAACCAGTCTATTTTTACTTTATTGTCATTTGGATCCACTATAATTGTTACCTAACTCATTAGAGCCTAGTTTTCTAACCTACTCTCTACAAGTTCATTGTATTAGGCTCTTTAGGCCTAGATCCTTTTAACTTTTGGACTTAGGACTCAAATTGCGTCCTTGCATATAGCATTTTTGAAAATGGGTTTTTTTTTTAAAGAATACATTTCCATGGATTTTTGTAGTAAAAATTCTTTTGATGGCCAAATTTCATGGCTTTTTAAAGTATTTTTCAAGAAATCCAAATTTTAGGGCTCTTGAGACTTCATTTAGAAAATATATCTATAAAATGATTTTGTTTTAAAATATTTTTGTAGAGTTTTATTTAGAAATCAACTTGAACAACCTTTTTGATAACAAATTTTAAAGCAAAGCTTTAGGAAGTAAGCTAGCATATCAACACTTCCACCCATGAGAAATCATTCAAGGATTACAAAAGTTCAATATATATATATATATATATATATATATATGGAAAGGAGATAAAAATCACACATTCATCTACTCTGTAACATTAGTTCAATATCCATATAGCTATATACATACGAATATGAAGATCAAAGGACTTAAATAAATAAATAAATCATAGGTGCATATATCTCAATATCAAGATCTAGATATTTAAACACATAGAGTATGAATATATAAACTAAAAGTATACAAAGATCAATATAGATAAATTTATTCACAAAAAGCATAGATCCACACCTTGGTTAAAACTCTATACCCATGGATCTATCAATATATGATTGTGTACATCAAGGTGTATGTGAGAATATAGGCATATATGGAAGCAATAATATAAGAGCATAGTTAATACATTAATCTAAGCTTAGAAGCTTACAGATAATATACTATTCACATAGCATACATAAAGTATTTTCTCAACCAAAAAAAAAAAAAAGCATACATAAAGTAAAGAAAAATATGAAATTTCTTTACTTATAAATGGAAATCTAGACTAATAAAGCAAATAAAGGGGGTAAGAGGCTTACTTTAGGGGTGATTAGACGGCTAAAGAGGGCTTAATTTAGTGCTGGAAATTTTAGGAAAAGAGGATTTGATATCTTAGGAAAAAAGATGATAAGTCAAGATTGATGATCAAATAAATGAGGAATGGGGGAAATATTTAAAGGGAAATGGGTTGGCCATTAGGCTCAACCCTACCATGAGCCAGGCATATGGCAGAGCTGGGCTGGGTCTGCTGGCCATCTCATTTTTCTACAAGCGTCTAGGCCTTTTCGGTCCCCATGTTGTAAGAAGGGTGTTTTAGCATAGAAATTTGCGAAGCCCATTTTGGCCTATATTGTGCATGCGATATCTCTCAATCCAAAAACGATATTGTCGAGCCATTTTATCTTTGACGTACATAATTGATCCTAATTCAATGATATTCTAGATTTTTGCATAAATTATGGCTGAAACAAAATAGTTGTTTGTGTGAAGACGCCCCAAAAAACAACTTTTGGTCCCCCAAAAAAAAGTGTCATTGGAAGGATTTTGATGCCTATTTTGTAAATATATTTTGAAGAGGATAAAATTAAGGGAGATGGATTCGTTCAATAAATCCTGCCATAGGTGACGGTACTGAGATAATGGATGATCGAAATATAAGGACAAGATGACAGACTAATGTACTGGACGGAGAATATATATGACGGATGGATCCTCAATTGTGGATGGATTCTAGATAAACAGACACAAGGGGGATGGATATCAAGGCCATGTGGCATCTACATGGCTTAAGTGGTTTCCAAGGAACCCTAAATGGAAATGTCTTACACCCTACGATTAATCCTAGTTAATGGAATCCCAATATGGGAAGAATCCCGCAAAATACGTATATTTATGAGAATCTTCCCCACAAGGAAACATGTTCCTAGCCAAGAAACGAAGGTCGGTTCTACACTACTATAAAAACCCAAAACTCTTAGAAAATAAGGTACGCATAATTTACCCCAGTTCTGACACTCTAGAGTTGTTAAAGTTTTCTAACTTAACATTTAGAGGGAATTTGACCGATATCATACCGGTACTCTCTGTAAGGTTTTATTGTCCTAATACTCTGATTTAGCAAGTTGGAGGCTTCGGAAAATGGTGATAAAATCATGATTTTGCATAAAGCTTCCAATTTTTTTTTTTTTTAATTCTTTTAATTCAAGTGGGGGGTTTTTGCCATCCATGCTAAATTGAAGTTCACCATGAGACATTTTCAATGATTCCTCACTTCAACCAATTTGTGGTCGTTTGATTATAATTTAACCGAGATTAAACTATAATCAAACATTACAAAAATGGCTGTTTTTTTATTATAAAAAATTCCATGTTTTCATAATATCTTTCTCATTTCAACTACAATCTAGGCTTGTGAACTATCATTTTAAAGAGAATTTCATGATCTTTAACATGATCACAAATTTATTACGATTGGATGGTTGATATTTTGGTCAAATCTTGACTAAACCTCGATTAAGGTTGGTCAAACTTAGTTAAAATAATTCGAATGGTTTGAAATGATGATTAGGTTAAAGTAAACTGGAATTTGGTGGTTAGATGAATTTGAAGCTAATTTTAATGTCAAACAACTTAGTCAAACTCAATCAAACTTGGTTAATATGAGGAAATTTTGGGATTTTGAGCTCTCAAATCGTTGAAATAATTTATCTAGAAACTAATTGGGGCAAATCAATTTATTTCATGTAATATCCCTTATTTTTCCATGTTAGAAATGTTTTTTTTTTTTTTTTTTTTTGGGATTTCAAAGCTCAATTTGACATTTTGGCATGGAAATTGAGGTAAAAAAAAAAAAAATACAATATCAACATCTCCTAGTTTCTATTTCTTAAACCTTCTCCTCTAGTTCTTTCTCAGCATCGATTCCTTTCTCTCACTACTTGTGTCTTCAGTGATTCACTTTTCACCACAACGCAGAGGTAACTCCAACAAGACATGGGAAGGCTGTTACAGCTCTAGTAAAAAATTTTCTTAACCAACACACATGAATCAAATGCAACAGTGACATGCGATACTAAGAGATTGGCATCATATCGGTCCTTACTGCAATGCAATTTGGGGATCTCTAATGTGACCTCTGCCATGATAGATGAGCTAGATCTTGGGGTGGTGTTGGTGGCATGGTGGTTTGGGTCTCAGATTCACTAGATCTTGGGTTCTTTTCTATCGAGTTGAGATCTGTGGGCATATGGATGGGTTTTCTGGTGGCTTGGGTACAGGGTAGTGGGGTTCTGTCGAGTGGCAACTATAGTGGTTTTTGGTGATGGTTGGGATGAAATTGGTGTTGTGTTGTGATGTAGAATAGGGATTTGTGGTGGTGGCAAGGTGGTTGAGGGTGGTGGCGGCAGTTGGGATTTTTTTTGTGGTGCTTTCTGTTTGGCTTGAAAATTTGAGTTTGCATATGGGTGGGTTTATGGTTGAGAAAGAGAGAGGACAGGAGTTGTGGGTTGGTGGTGGTGTTGTGACTTTAGAGTAGAGATTAGAGTGAAAGAGAAGATTTGACAAAAATATTAGTAAAGTATTCTGTTAGGACATATGTGAATCAATGTTAGGAACATATGCCAATATAGAATAGGCTAATCATTTGACAAAACAGGGGCAATTTACTAAATAGTTTCAGAATAAGAGCATTTTGCTGCATAGTTTGTAAATTAAGGGCAAATGCCCATTTTTCCCATAAAAAGATCACTAGTTGTTTTAGTTTTGGCCATAACATTCATTGCATATTTACTTAATTACCAACTTCACTAATATATTTGAAGTTTGGATTTACATTTTAAACATTATAGAATTTATTTATTTAATTTTATAAAATATTGTGATTAACAATACCATAAAATATTTATGAAAACATCTAAAATCAAGGAAATAAAACCTTAAATCATAATCTTCAAAAAATTACATAATAAAAATTAACAAGCTGAACCCATGTTTTATTCTACCACACCAATGGGGAAAATGATCTGATGGTATGAATATAGATGTAAACATAAGAGTATAGCTTTCTCACAAGACAGTTTGACTCTTCACTCACCAACGAGGAGAGCCTCCTTAATTAATCTTTCAAAATTCTTAAATGATGATCCTTCAAAATCAGTTGCTTCCATTGCCTTCTTCTTCCATTCCCTAGCTTTTTGTCTCATGGCCTTTCCCTTTTCTCCTTCCATCATTTCCTTAACAAGTGCTTCAATCTCATGACGTTTAACATCCTCGTTAACCTCCACACCAATCTCCCAAGTGGTACAAGCATATCGACAATTTGTCTGTTGCTCGGCAAAGAAGGGCCAACAAATAATAGGCACGCCAGCAGATACACTTTCTAATGTAGAATTCCAACCACAATGTGTTAGGAAAACCCCTATGGATGGGTGTGCTACCACTTTTTCTTGGGAGCACCAACTTGTTAGCAATCCCCTATCCTTAGTTTCCTCAAAAAATTCTTCAGGCAAGATTGCCGAATCTCCCATTACCACATCAGGCCTAACTATCCACAGAAATGTGTGCTTGCTATTTGCAAGACCCCATGCAAACTCTTTCAAGTGTTGGTCTGACATCACAGTTATGCTTCCATAATTTACGTACACAACTGAGTTGGGTTCCCTTTTATCAAGCCATTGGAGACATTTGGAGTCTTCTTTCCATAAGCTTGAACCTTGAGACATGAAATGGCTCTCAGGTACATGCCGACCTAGTAAGTGAAGTGGGCCTATATTGTAAACTTGAGGGAATTTGGCTAAAAGTACTTCTAGGACTTCATGTTCAAACTCATCGAATGTGTTGAAGATGATTGCGGAAGAATTTAAGCAATTTTGTGCTTCTGATCCCAGAAAATCAAACATTGTTTCAGTAATGTCAGTGGTTCTAATAAAGGTAGGGAGGTCCTTGAGCCGGATGTTTTTCATTCCCAGGATCCAATTTATTGGTTTGTCAAGTGTTCCATCATCTTTGAAGCTTTCATCTGTAACAAAAGAAATAAAAATCTATAATTCTTGAATCACAATTTTTCTCATAAATTGTTGATGCAATAAGTTGTTAACGATTAATAATAAAATGGTGTCAATAGTGTGTCTATATAAAAATCAATAATCACTTCTCAACTCAGCAATATTGAAAATGTTGTTTAAGTAATATTGAAAATTGTAGTTTATAGCATTACTCTAGATAGGGACAGATCCACGATTGGACCAAGGGAGGCCAACACCTAGCCCAACGCCAAACCATCCTCCCCATTTCAATATTTTAATTTTTGTTAATAATGCATATTTAAAATTTGTCATCATCCTCCCCTGACCCCTTCACCCCTACACCAAACCCTCCCTCTCTTTTACTTTTTTTCTCCAAATTTATGTAGTATGTATAGTAAATGTTTTACATTTGTTGGAATGATCCAATGAAAGCGCTAGCTATGTCTGTACTTATACCCCAAAATGACTAGTTGAGTTGCAATTGGCACTTCTCATAATCACTTATAAACCTAAAATCCACATAGTAAATATCTAATGTGGGACTCTATACCTGCCCACACAACACCCACATGGTGTTAAACCATGTTTGTTCTAATATATATAATTTGTAATGACTTGAAAAGAGAACTAGTCACTTCTTCGTTTACAGCCCAAGAGGATCACTATTCAAGTTACAATTAGGAATCTTCGTATTGATCCACCCAGTATAGACTTGATGTGGTACTTAGCGCATGCCTATACAACTCATGCTTAAACAATCAAATCCAATCAAATATGCACAATTTGAGATATCACACATTTCATCTTAAAAAATAAATTAGTCCAAATAGGTTTTAAAAAAATGTTATAATCTAATGTGTGGCCATCCTCTAAATTAAAAAGAAAAAAAAAAATTAACGTAAAACATTTTTAAAAGTCTTTTTTCATTCTTTCGTATTTGTAAAGAAGATTCTCTTTCTTAATCGATTGAAAATTATAAGGTTGGAATATTATTTATTTATTTATGATTTCTTTTTGAATTATATCAAAAGGTTTGTAAGAATTAAAATATCATTTACTTACTAACTTGTTTATAGAGTGATTGTACTTATAATTACTCATTTTGTTTTTATCACAACTACAAAAAAAGAAAAAGAAAAAAAAAAGAAGCATTTTCAATAATAAATATTGTCAAAACTAAGTTTCATATTCTAAATTACTATTTGGTTTTGTACTTCAAAAGGAAAATTATTCTGAATTTAGTATTTGTAAACAATTATAGATTTTTTTGGGATTTAATAAAAAAAAAATTATTACGACAAATTATTGATTTAAAATGTCTTGAGAAACAATTATTTTATGTCTATTTTTTAATTTTCATTTTTCTAATATTGAATGAGTGCTTGTTTTATTTTTTTTTTAATAGGATATTAGGATACTTAGTCATGAATTTCATTATATTTTTTTTCCATGTATTTACTATCCATACTGTAGGACAAATTACTCTGACTCTTTGACAAGAGAAAATATGAAATGAGCATTCCATAAGGCAATTTTATAAGATAATTTTTCCTCTTATAAAAGTAGTTGCGTTCATGAAATATAGCACTCCACTAAAAAAAATCATGAATTTGTTTGATTTTGTTGTAGGAAGTGGAGTTTTAGTTGTAGGGTTTTGCTGTAGAACTTTTGGGATTATAAAGAACATTAACTAGAAAGAAATTTAACATTTAGAGTATTTGACAAACTACAAAGCTACCCTTTAGAGCTATTGTTATTCTGTGAGATGATCGGCAATGACACCACACCAAATCGATATTCAACATTGAGAGAAAAGGGAGGAGTTGTTTTTGGCAAAGAGAAATATCGAGACGCGGTGAGGGTTCAAAATTTTAACTTAAAATTGAGAGCATTTATTTCACAATTAAGATTGTACTTTGTGAATTTAATTATGAGTTTGGCTTACTTTCGGTACTTTTTTAATTGGAATCTCCTTTTGTTTTAAAGAGAAACTGTCACAACACCCACTAACTAAATAAAATGTAGAGATTAAAATCCACTATCACTTGCTATTATGTATTTAAAATAAAAGGACACCTTCAGTTAAAAAAGTACTGAAAGTAAGTCAAACCCTTTAATTATAGTATACAAAGTGTTAAATGCAAATTTTTTTTCAAGAATTAGAATTAATCAGAAAAGGTTAGAATTTTATATAATGACCGTGGATAATTTGGATAATTCACCTTTTATTTTATTTTTCAAAATTCCAAACAAATTCTTATAAAATATAATAAAAATTTATTATTAATTAATTATGGGAAAATATTGGTTGAGATCTCAGTCTCATTTGGCTATTGCGAACTCACCAATATTTGCCAGGTTTGAAATTTTTAATTAAAGTCTTATGAACAACTTCAGGCTGGATGGCTACTTAATTTGCACATGACTAAGAGAGTAAATGAAACTTATGAACAGGGGGACTTAGAAAATACTCATTTAGCAATTTAAGCCTAGAGTGGTAAGTGAAAGATATACTCAGTAATTACCATCTGAGTTACATTTCAATTAATAAAGTTGTTTATAGTCATCTGATCAGTACCATTGGTGTGGTTAGAAAAATATGAAATTAATCTTTAACAGTTATACTAACAAAAACAAAATATTGTTCAAAGTACCTTTGAATGGAAGAATGCCTCTTTTGATGAGTTCAGTGAAGTTGAGATATCCCATGAAGCCACAAGCTGAAGCAGTCCAAAACTGAACCTCTGGGATGCCTAATTCTTCTCCAGCTTTAATAGCAAAACTCATGATGCCATCAGAAACTATGCAGGAAACCAAAGGCACTTCAGAGGATGAGTTGAGCTTAAGCACTAGCTCTTTGAAAGGGGCCAAACAGTTCTTTCTTGTGGAATCACATAGTGCTGGAATATCTTGGGTTGCATCACGATCGGACGGTGGCAACCCGTCTGGTATTGTTTCAAACTGGAAATCAGGTAGCCCCTTTATGTATTCAAGTCCTTTGGATCGGATTAAGCGTCTGTGGTTGTACTCAGTATTGACAAAGGTTATATGGAAGCCCCTTGAGTGAAGGAGTTTGGCTAATCGCATCATAGGTGATACATGGCCTTGTGCTGGGAATGGGACACATACTGCATGGGGCTTTGTAGCTCGAACTGAACCCATATCACTTGCAAGTTTAAGCTATTTTTTTTTTAAGGAATCAAATTTAAAGGGCTTGTGATGATACCTTTAGGCTCTATGCCATTTTATTGGACAAATCTGTAGCATTAGGCTATTAACCTGTAGATTTTTTCAGTAAACTCATCTGCGGGGAAAATTATTCACTGTCATATGAGAGATAGTATTACTGTTAATTATTCGAAATACTGAATAATCAACGTAAGCATGTCTCCTTTAATGTCTTATGCAATTATTGCAATGTCGCAAGTTGGCCTACTATGAAAGCTGGTTCTGTACAATACAATGAAAGCTGGTTCCGTACAATCACTGTCTGCACAGAGCGTGAAAGTGTCCCCCCCCCCCCCCCCCAAAAAAAAAAAAAAAAGAATTCCACAGCTTCCAAAACGTGGCATATTGTTTTTATAGATGAAAATTTGATATAATAAAATTATGTTGACACAGTAAGCATTAGCACTGGGAGGTAATTAAACACCCCCAGTTGCTATTTTAGCAACCAAGAATCCTAAAATAGTGCTCCAACCCGATATGTAAATCTTAAAAATTTTAAAACCTATGAATAGTAGGTACTTATATTTACAACCCATTGTTCATGAGTTTGTAAACACAAATAAAATTAATTTATTCCCCTTTTTCTCTCTCCCCTCTATGCTTCTCCCCAGTCTCTCAATCTCTGAAACACTCTTCTCTCTCAACTCTGCAATTCTCCCTCAATCTCTAAAACTTTTTTCTCTATCAACTCTCCCTTGTGATCCTCGCAATTTTAGGTGGTGGATTTTGGTGATGGCGTAGATCAAAGTTTGGGTCGGTCAGTGGCTGGATTAGTGATGGTTGTTTGGTTGGTGATGGGTTGCTTGGTCGTTCAGTGCCTAGGTCAGTGATGATCTGTGGCTAGATTGAAGTTTGGTCGTGAGTTTCGGTGGCTGAGATTGGAGTTTGGTGGTGGGTTTCGTTCACAACAATCTTCCTTCCATGGACCATGGTGGCTGAGATTTGAGAGGAACGGTGGTTGGTTGGGTTTTGTTTTTTTAATTAGATTTGGGTAGGGGTGGTTTGCTCCGATGGGTTTGTGTGGGTAGTGGATGGGTTCATTGTTTTGAATTTGTGGTGGGTAGTTGATGGTTTTGTGGTAGAATCTGATGGGTTTGTGGTTGTGATTTGGGGGTCGTCACGGATCAACCATTGGTTTGTGATTTGGGGGCAGTGGGTTTGTGATTTGGGTGGGGGTGGGGGTGGTTGGTTGGATAAACTTTTGGTAATTGGATGGTGGTGGTGGTAGCTGAGCTTCGATGCTAGGTTGCTACTGGGTGGCTGAGCTCATATGTGGTGGTTGCTAGAGAGATAAAGACTAAGGAAGAGAGGAAAGAGAGAGATGGGAGAGGAAAGAGAAAGAGTATTTTTTAAATATTATTTAATGTTGTGTTTTATATTATTTTAATAAGTTGTACTAAAAATAAAAACTATGATGTTGGGTGAGTTGTAAAATGAGATGATAAAATAGATAAAGTAGGTTTTTAGAGTGTGAAATAGAACTTTTTTGGAATTCCGGATGCTAGTGCTCTAATAAACTCAGACGAGAACTAATGAAATTGCGTCTATAGCGTTAACTCCCCCCCCCCCCCCCCCCCCAACCCCTTAATGTTGTCAATAATCAAGCTCTCCACTCCGTCTTAACACAATTGCTAATGATGCTCCCAAGTCCCAAAATCATATGAGATAATATTTTTCTTCTCCTAAATGTTCAAAGTAATATTAGTGGTTACCTAGTGGTGGTATACAGGTACTACAATCAAGTGATACAACAAAGTTCCAAACTTCCAATAAACTATGGATAAAGCTGTAAATGAACCAAGTCATTCATAAATAGTTCAGGCCTAATTTGATAAAAAGCCTATTCATGTTTATTTAGTTATAAACAAGCCAACCTTGAGCCTTCATTTTAGGTTTGTTTAATAAACGTTCCAAGTAAAAAAAAATTCATGAACAAGGTTATAAACAATAGGGCTTGATAAAAAATAAAAAATAACATAAATAAAATAAAAAAACGAGCTTAGGTTCATTTATGGGGTTCATAATTAATTTAATATGATCTTAAAAAATAAACTCATATCTTACTAAGCCTTTGATTGATTGGGGGTTAGGACCAAATGTTCAAACCAAATAGACTTGATAACATGCTTAATATGAACTTGATAATATACTTGAATTAGATCTTAAGCTTGGCTTGACTAATGAATCAAATAAAGCTAAGCCAAGCTCAAGCTCAAGCTCAAGCTCAAGCTTTTGGACTTTTTGACAAGTTCAAGCTCAAACATAGTTTGTACGCTTGGTTCAAGCTCAAACCAAGTTTGAACATTTTACATTTGTTGTCCACCTGAGCTTGAACATTCAGTACTCGACAAATCTTAGCTTGTTTACAAAACTAATCGTGGATAGATGATCTACCATATTTGTAATGGATTTAATTTAAACAAAGATTCCAGTAATTAAACTTGTGTTCCATTCTCAAAACTTGTTTCTTAAGGAAATATGAGCAATTAGATGGTAGTGGTACATTGGTACTAGCATTTGGTAACAACTTGCTTAGATGGAGGGGGAAGAGAGGAGAATCAAGTGAATGGGAAGGGTGGGATTTAATGACTTTGTTTGGAATTTTTTTTTTTTTTTTTTTTAAAGAGTGGAAGGGGAGGAATTTGAAGGGATTTGGAATTTTGGATGGGTATCTTACCCCTCCTAACCCTTTGTTTTTAATTCCCTCAAATTTGTTTGGACATATGTGATTCAATGTTGGGAATATATGTCAATATTTTATGTAACTGACTAATCCTTTGACAAAACACACTTTACTTGTAATTGGGTAGATTTAAGATGTGTTTAATGCTTCAAGAAACAAGGTTTTAAGTTCAAGTGTTAAAGGCATGCAAGTCTGTCCAAGAATCAAGTAATGAAGTGCTGGATTTTAAAGCTCGATAGCTAGCATCTATCAATTTTTAAAAGTTGCTGAAGCCCGTGGCTCGACAGCTAGCTCTATAGATGGCTATCTATCGAGGTTTATGAAACTCAGTTTTTCAAAACTGTTTTTCATCCAATCCGTGGGTTTATGTTTGGGCTTTCTTTCCTCACAACCCTAAACATATATAAGGATTGTCTTAAGGGTAGTCATAGCTAATGCAACTTAATGCAAAAGTTTTTCACAAGTATATTGTGAACCAAATACATACGCCTTAGTTCATCTTTCTCTTGAAGAAGTTGTTGTGTTTGTGCATCTTAGGATTTTGTGATCAAGGAGCTTCTTGATCTACATCGTGTGATGAACTGAAGAACTTTGTAGCCAACATTCTTCTCAAGTTGGTGATTAAGTCGCGTACTGGGATCCGCGCAATTGGTTAGTCATGTACTAGGAGCTATGCATTGAAAGGAAAGATTGTCACTACAGAACAAGTCCAATTTGATATTAGGATAAGGGTTCAACTATAGGTTGGTATAAGATACTGAGATTCCTTTACTTGTAACCGCTTGTTATGATAATAGCGGATTGTCGGGAGTGGTGACCTTATAATCACTCGGTGGGGTTTTTGCCGTATAGGTTTTCCACATTCATAAACAAATCAATGTGTTAATTTAATTTTTGCTGCATACTTAGTTTAATTGGTGATTTGTTTGTGCTATCACGCATCTTGCATGTTAATTTGATTTATTAAGAAACTTGGCTAATTAATCAATTAATTTATCACAAGGGGTCAATACATCCTTGGCCTATCAAGTGATATCAGAACAGGCACACTTTGATTAGGGTTAATCTTTGCTGTGTGATTCATTGACCTCTGTTTATCATGGATAGATGACAGTCTCTTATTATACCTCATTTATTTGATGGCACTAACTATGCATGCTGGAAAGTACGCATGAGAACTTTCTTGCAGTCTTTACATGAGAAAGTGTTGCAAGCTATGGAGATAGGCTGGACTAATCCTACGGAAGTGCCGGTTGACTGGGATGATGCTAAGATCAAGGCGGCAAACTTTAACAGCAGGGCACTGAATGCTCCATTCAGTGTAGTCACTAATAAGGAATTCAAAATGATATCCTCCATTGAAACTGCTAAGGAAGCATGGACCATTCTCCAAACAACCTATGAAGGAACTAAGGCTATCAAGGATTCAAAGCTTTAGAGGCTTACCACGAGTTTTGAAGAGGTCAAGATGGAGGAGAATTAGTCATTTGATGAGTTCTATGCCAAGCTCAAGGATATAGTAAACTCAACATTTAATCTTGGGAAAACCATTCGTGAACCCAAGATTGTGAGAAAGGTACTCAGATCTCTACCCGAGAGATTCCATGCCAAGATCACTGCGATTAAGGAATCAAAGGATATTGACAAAATTCCATTGACAAAGTTGGTTAGCAATCTGCAGACCTATGAGTTAGGTTTGACAAGGATTGGGAAATCGAGCGGGAGTAAGAGCATGGCATTGAAGGCCAAAAGTAGTGATACTGATGAGTCTTCAGACGATGAAGATTCTTAAATGAAGTCCTACATTACAATGCAATTCAAGAAGTTCATAAAGAATGCCAATGGAAAGGGCTTCGACAAGGACCGTAGGCAATCTAGTTCCTCATAGTTCAAGAGTCAAGATAAAGGGAAAAAAGATGCTAGGGATGGCGGTCAGTACACTGTTTCCTCAAGACCAAAGTGCTTTGGGTGTCAAGGTTTCGGCCATATGAAACAAAAGTGCCCTACTTATCTCAAGACCTTCGGAAAAAGCAAGGAACTTTTTGCTACCTTGAGTGACACTGAGCCTGAGGATGACTCTGACAATGAGAATGATGGAATCCTAAATGCCTTCACTGCCACTGTAAATCCTACTGAAAGGATTGTTAAAGATGTGGATGAAGAAAAGGAATTGGTGAAGTCTAAGTTTGAGAATATAGATGAACAAGATGACATCCACACAACCTATGCAAAGTTATACAAGGTCTCCAAAAAGCATGAGAAGTTGTATAGGTTGGCCACCAAGAATCTTAGTGATGTGGAGCTTGAGCGAGAAGAAATCTCTACAAAGTTTGATGAAGCCAATCAAACTATTGGAGTACTGAGATTTGAGAATAATTTCTTGGCTAAGAAGACCAAGAAGCTTGAGGCAAAACTGTTCCAAGTCAGAGCTTAGTTGAAAAGGACTTCAAGCGCTAAGCTTGATGAGATGCTCAGTCTTCAAAAATGGGCTTTCGATCGAACCAGTTTAAGGTATGATTTCTCTTCTCCTAGTATTGCTTCTACTAGTACTACTATTTTTATTCCTCTTGCTAATAATGTTGAAACTGAGAACAATGATGTTAAGAATGAATTCACTAGTGAGAACGTAGACAAGGGTAAATCTATCTTAGGAGCACCCCCTAAGCTTGATAAGAAAGAGATTAAGAACCCTAGGGCTAAGAAGGGGAACTCTCAAAAGTCTAAGCAGAAAAAGTAGCATTTTTGTCATCACCACGACGCAGCTGGACATACTCGACCTAATTGCTACAAGTTGTTAGCCACTCAAAGGAGTAATAACATGATCATGTCGGGAGACCAGAATCAGTTTCCATCCTCTTTTACTCCTCTTGGAGATCTTTTCAAAAACCTCATGTTCCTTTCGAATTTGAAAGGTTTTAATTCTTCCCCCTCACTACTGGATCAAGGGTTATTAAACGGAAAGGTTCTTCCAAGGTGTGGAAGGAAAATGGCTTCAAGTGATTTTGTCACTTATTCTCTCTCTCCCCTTCGTGTCTTTTTTTTTTTTTTTTTTTTGCATTACTTGTGTGTTTTGCTTTTTTGTTTTGAGCTAGTCTAGTTTTATGCATTGATTTTTCTTATTTAACATGCTTTTGTTTGTTTACCTTTCAGTTTTGTTTTATTTTGTATTTCATATAAAAAAATTGAAAAATCAGAAAAATACAAAAACAATGTGTGTTTGTGTACCTTGGATGGCCATTGAAACAAAGTTTTCTAAATTTTGTATCTTTTGTAACTTAGATGAGCATCTCTATGGACAACTAAGCAAGTGAGCTTTGTGGCTCGTATTTGTGATGAGTAAGGTTAAGGAATCTTTAGTATTTAACACTCATATCACTCTTTTTGACATGAAGGACTAGAAAATCCTAAGAGAAAGACATAAATAACCATCTCATCACTATTACCCGCCAATCATGAAATGACATTTGTATGCTTCGGCATAGCAAAAGTGGAATGTCAAATGCTTAACATAATTAGGTATTTCTTTTCTCTCTCATATATGCTCATGCATGGTTTGCTTAAAAGAAAAATATGTAAAGAAAATTTAAAGCAAAAAGATCAAAATGCTTTATATATGATTGCAAGCGTTTATTTTAGGAGATGTGGGAGTTATAAGATGTACCTCGAAGGTGATAGTTCCCATAAAAAATTATGATTGTGTGTGAGTTTAAATGATTTTCTCATATCTCAACTCGTCATAAATTGTAGACATTTATGCAATCTTGCGATATTTTTCACACACAACACGCAATATTCTTTGCTACTTTTAATACATGTACAGGTACAATGTGATTTGGCCATCACAAGGAATACTTGTGTTAATGAATGTTCACTAAACTGTCTTAACTTGTTTTTGAAATATAAAATTGGTTAGACTTGTTTAGTGTGTGTGTGTGTGTGTGTGTGTGTGTGTGTGTGTTTTAGGATCTATATGCTTAACATTTTTCATGTTGAGAGGTGTTTTTGAGAGCTTAAAATGTTGTTTGGATCTTTAGTTGAGTAGCATGCTTAATTGCATTCATATCTGTGTTTTTCTCTTCTTTGAAAAACTGTTTTTAAGCAATCTTGATAGCTCTCGACAGATAAGCTATCTATTGAGACCCTTCAGCTTTTTCTTATTGTATTCTCGATAGCTCTCAATAGCTAGTTTGATCCATCGAGAAACTTTCTGCCTCCTTGATAGCTTCTTGATAGCTACCTCAATCCATCAAGCTTTATTGTTGAGGAAACCTTTTGTTAGATCCTTGATAGCTAGTTCGATAGTTGAAACACGCCTTTTTAAAGCTCGATAGTACTCAATCGATCGCGCTTTATGAGATTTCTATATATACGCACCTCACGATTTCAAATCTACTCTCCTTGGTCCCTCTCGACAAATTTCAATTTTTTCACCTCCCAAACACACTTTTCTCTCTCTAAACCTTCATTCCACGTGTTTTTCAGCCCGTTCTTGTCTCTAATCACTTGGTATGATCTCTTTATCTCTCATTCTTCATGCAATTCATGCATTTAGATTTAGGTTTTGGGTTTTTGAAAAATTTTGGGGTTTTTCAAAATTGATGAAGGTTTTGTGCAATTTTTGGGATGGGTGTTGCTAAAATAAGTTTAAAACCTCATGCATTGCAACACACTCGCATTATAACAATGTTTCATGCATTTTAGATATATGTTTACTTTGTTGCTATGTTATGTGCTGGTAGGTTTGGATGGGACTGAGCCCATGATGCATTTAAATTTACATGTCACATGTTCATGCATTTTCATGCATACGTACCTTCCTGTTTTTATCATTTGATATTAAAACTGCTTGGTACTTTTCTGATTGTCTCTCTTTCTCTCTCTCCCTTTTTCTCTATTTCTTACGTTAGTTGCATTATGGCACCTAAACGTAAGTCTACTCCGTCCTAGAACCCTTTTCGTTCCGGGGCATTTTCTTTTTCTTCTCCATCTGACCCCACTCCTTATCATGTCCGATTCCGTGATAAGAAGGCCAAATCGGACTTCTTGGAGAACTTTTAACTACGCGGCATTCATTCGAAACGCCAAGTCGTTCTGTTAAAATTTTTTGACACTGACCTACCCACTGCCATCCATAATAGGGGTTAGGAGTCAGTTTGTGGCGTCCCAGTCACGTGCCCTTCTGTAATCATAAAAGAGTTCTACTCCAATATGCACGGATTTGATTACTTTATACCTCAGTTTTCTACTCGCGTTCGAGGTATACACATGGTAGTCACTCCGGATATTGTATCCGAGGTACTACACATCCCTAAGGTAGGCATCCTAACTACCCTGGTTTTGAGCATCTGAGGATAGTGTCCAAAGATGAGCTCGCGTCTCTATTTTGTGAGACACCTTCTTCATGGGGTGATCTTCAAAACACCTCATGCTCGGCCTTTGCTAAAGGTCTAAGAATCCTTAACATGGTGATGGCATTCGTTCTTCATCCGTTGTCTCACTATAACACTATCACAGAGCCTCGTGCTCGGTTTTTGTTATCCCTCATTGAGGATCTCTCTATTGACTTTGCTTCACACTTTATACTCTCTCTTATAGATGTCTATAAGGACACGGCGACTCGTGATAAGCTCATTTTTCCTTTCGCTATCACGAGACTCCTTCATCATTTTTCCGTCTTCTATCCTATGTCTTCCCACTTCTCGCATATGTGTGCCATAGTTGTAGCTACTGTTCGATGGAGCATAGCACAGTTGAGACCGAGGTAGCCTCAAACACAGACAACAGCTCCTTCGGCATCTACCTCTCCATCCACCTTTGCTCCTTTGTCTTCAGTGGGTGGAGTGACACTTAAGGCCATCATGGCACAACTTGTGCACATGGATGCTCGCCTTGACACTCTCAATGATGAGTTGTGTCAGGTGAACACCCGTGACGGTTGTATTGCGCGATGACAAGCTGTAATGGGTGGTTTCACAGTAGCTTCCTCTCTCGAGGCATCTGAGAATAAGAGTAATGATGGCTCCGACAGTGATGATGATGCTAAGGATGATGATGATGGCTCGTCTAGTGATGATGAGATGTCTACTTGATTTACTTGCCCTTTGTCACTCGTGACAAAAAGGGGGAATAGTTTTGAGATGAGAGTAGTCATACTCATAGGTGGAGGGTTAGTATAGGAGATAGGGGGAGTGTTTATATTGAGGGATGTAGTGAGGATTCTTGTATCTTTTTTTTTTTTTTTTTCTTTCTATTTTAAATACATTATCTCTTGTACATTGGTCTTGTAACCATTTGACATACATTGTACTTATATTTGATTTTTATATATATTGATGTATGTTATTCACCTATCTTCCCATGTGTTGTTTCTTTTCTTTCTTTATACACATATTTCTTATTTATTGTATGCAATCTATTATTTTTGTTTCACACTAAGATGTCGTGATGAGTTTTGTTTAAAGTGTTTTAGAAATACAGGTTGTCAAAGTATACTTGCCATAAACTCTCTTCTTGCAAAATTTTTCAAGAGTTTGTGTTAGGATAGATTTTATTGCATTCAACGAGTATAAGTTGAGTAATTTATGACTTCTCACATATGTTCATTTGTTTGTTGTGATTTTGTCACGGACTGCCAAATGGAGAGATTGTTAGAACATATGTGATTCAATGTTAGGAACATATGTCAATATTTTATTTAATTGGCTAATCCTTTAACAAAACGCACTTGTAATTTGGTAGATTTAGGATGTGTTTAATGCTTTAAGAAATAAGGTTTCAAGTTCAAGTGTTAAAGCCATACAAGTCTTTCCAAGAATCAAGTAATAAAGTGCTAGATTTTAAAACTCGACAGCTAGCATCTATCGAGGTTTAAAAGTTGCTGAAGCCTGTGACTTGACAGCTAGCTTCATAGATGGCTATCTATCGAGGTTTATGAAACTTAGTTTTTCAGAGTTGTTTTTCATCCAATCCATGGGTATATGTTTGGGCTTTCTTTTCTCACAACCCTAAACAATATAAGGATTGTTTTAAGGGCCATCATAACTAATGCAACTTAATGCAAAAGTTTTTCATAAGCATATTATGAACCGAAGACATATGCCCTAGTTCATCTTTCTCTTGAAGAAGCTACTATGTTTGTACATCTTAGGGTTTTGTGACTAAAGAGCTTTTCGATCTTCATCGTGTGATGAATTGAAGAACTTTGTAGCCAACATTCTTCTCAAGCTAGTGATTAAGTCGCATACTGGGATCCGCGCAATTGGTTAGTCATATACTAGGAGTCGTGCATTGAAAGGAGAGACTATCACTATAGAACAAGTCCAATTAGGTATTAGGGTAAGGGTTCAATTGTAGGTTGGTATAAGGTACTGGGATTCCTTTAATTGTAACCGTTTATTTTGATAATAGTGGATTTTTGGGAGTGGTGACCTTAAAATCACCTAGTGGGGTTTTTGCCATATAGGTTTTTCCCATTTGTAAACAAATTACCCTGTCAATTTAATTTTCGTTGCATGCTTAGTTTAATTAGTGATTTGTTTGTGCTACCACGCATTTTGCATGTTAATTTGATTAATTAATAAACTTAGCTAATTAATCAATTAATTCATCACATGGGGTCAATACATCCTTGGCCTATCAAAATTAAAGAGATTTTGAAGGAGAAATCGAGTGGAGGAGATTAAAAAAATAATTAAAATGTCAATTTTTTCCTTTAAGATGTCAATTTATAAAGGGATGCAATAGGGCAACGCAGGGTCGAAGGATGGGGTCTTCGTCCCCGCCCTACATGATTTTGTCTTACTCCATCTCTGCCCCACCCCGAATGACGAGAAAAACTTGCTCACCCCATCCCCGCCCCTTGAGGCCCCACGAAGACCTACCCCACCCCATAAAACTCTACATTTTGTTAATTTGCCCTACAACTAGTACATTTTTATTAATGAAAACATTTTTTTTAATGAAACCTATTTCATTAATAAAAATATAATTGAAATTATAACTAAATTTATCCCATCAAATCAAATCAATTTTTAGAAAAAATTGAATAATATATCCAAGTGTTTAACAAGAAAATCACCCAAAAAAAAAAAAAAACTCATAGTATAACACATAACAAAATAAAGGCAGAGAACCACATTGGGTAGAATAAAATAAGTTAATATTGATATGTTTAAATAGTAGGGTTTTAGGATATGAAAAATTTACAATTATAACTCTTAGCAACGCAGAGCGGGGCGGGGTGGGTCTAAAAAGTCTAAATCCATCTTCGTCCTACCCCGTGGTGTAGGGCTAAAATCTTACCCTATTCCTGCCCCACCACCTTTGTGGGGTGGGAAAAACTCACGTGAGGCGAAATGGGGAGGGGTCGGGCAAGAGGGGCCGGACAAAATTGACATCCCTAAATTTATATTTATTTCTTTAAAATTAATAAAATAGGTCACAATTGTCAAATTATGAAATTCTCCTACTCTCTCCTCTCCCTATTAGTTGACTCCTACAAAAATCATTAATGTTTCTTGTAATTTTATAAAGAATTTGGTTCATTTCCAGTATTTTTTTAACTGGACATCTCCTATTATTTTAAATATACAATAACAAGTGGTAGTAGTGGGTTTTAATCTCCACATTTTTATTTAGTTAATGGGTGATGTGTCAGTTTCTCATTAAAATAAAATGAAATTCTAGTTAAAAAAATATTTGAGGTAAGTCAAATCCTTTCAAAAAATTATATAAACAAAAACTTGTATTACCTAAAACGGACTGAAGTATAAATACTAAGTGAAAAAGCAATTGATTTGAGTAAAAAATGTCTTTCGGAAAAAATCAACCTTTGGTCAACAGTTTATATATGGAGAGAAAGGGGGCAAAGAGAGAAGTTATTATTAGTAGATTTATTTGTGGTGGTTTGTTGAATAGGTTAATGTAAGTTCCAAAACAAAAACTTTTCTACCCTATTATGCTTGTTCTTTGTTGACTAAGGAAAAAAAATTTAGTTTGACTTGTGTTTTCAGTTATACCAATTACCAAACCAATGAAAAATGTAGAACACAGTTTTTACAAAAACAATAAGACGGTAATATTTAAATTTTTTATTTGAAAATTTAACCACTTGATGTTAATTTTGAAATGCTCTTATTTACTACCATTCCACCATGCTCTAATCATGTAATTAAGAAGTGCTAAATTTACAACATTTTTACAATACTTTCATAACAAATCATATGTGTTAAGTTATTATTGATTCTAATTTAAATCTACCACTAAAATTACTTTTTTTGTTTGTCAATAACAACCTGTCACTAGTTGTGGCAATTTTTATCTATATCCATAAACCCGCCTATTACCTACCTTATTTGGATAAGTCTTAACCCAATCCATTTGAATATTTGGGTTAAATGGGTAAAGATCCATTTGGTTATTTAATTAGATGGGTCTAAATGGATAAATCCACCAATAACCACTAAACCTATCTAAAATTTAAATTTAAATAAACCCACAAAAACCCACCAAACCATTCTGAAATCTAAAACTTAAATAAAGAATATAACCTTCTTAAACCCAAAACATTTGGCCCTCAATCAAATTGAAAAAAAAAAAAAAAAAATCCTACATTTTCTCATCACCCAAACAGACTCGTAACAAACACAAAACCAAAATAGCACATGATCACATTCTCAACAACCAAACATACACTACAGAACATAGCCTATCTTCTTTCAATATCCTATCTATTTGTGCATAATCTGAAACCACAATACTCTGTTCAATATCGGTTTTCGGCGGCGAAGCCTAGAATTGAATGACGGCAATTTTCGTGTTCTCCATACGAGTGAGTCCACCGAAAGCGTGACTCACTTTCTTGTCGAAAACAAGGCCTTTGACAAGCTCAGGCTTCCGTCTCCAGTGATCGCCGATGACATGAATGACGAGCTCGACGACACGCTGAAGCTATCCTTGGCGTAATCGAGCTTCGAAGCCTTAGTGTTTGAAGCAAAAGCATTAGGCTTTGTGAAGTCAAGAGTCAAGCTTTGTGGATGAGAAACGTAGCTCACTAGAGCAGTGATGGAGATATAGGGCAAAGCGGTCGAAGCAACAACCGATGCTAGAGGAGTAGGAGCTGGGTTAAGAGTTTGTGAGTGAGGGACAAAGATGGAGTCATCAGAAGAAGAAGGAGAAGCAAAGGGACGAACTGGTCCATGCCTGAACCGGGCAAGACCTATCTGGTTCAAAAGAGAAATGACTTTCTTGAACTTAGCCACAATGTGGTCTATGAGGTCAGAACAGTCCATGTGGTTTGGCCGATTAGACATGAAGCAAATCAGATGCTCCATGCTCCTCAAACCTTGTGACGTGGCTTCTTGTATAGCCGTCTGATCATCCATCTCCGAAAAGCCCAAGAGATCCATCGCCATTCGTAGGCTTAGCAAGGTTTTGTTTTTGTTTTTTGCGTTTATTTTTTTGCTTTTGAAATGTTTTAGGTTCTACAGACTTAGGTTTTATGTATTTAGAATCCTAATGTATATTGTTGGCAAACCATGATCAAAACAATGTATTTAAGTTGTTTTAGAATTGCTCAAAGTTGGTTCTTTGTTGTAAAGTTGGAAGAAATTACTAAGCTAATTAAAAAACAGTTTTAGTACATTTCGATCGATCGAAACTTAGGCTCAATCAATCGAAAATCGTACCTGGCAATTTTTTATTAGGTTTTCCAACTCAGCCCTAAAGTGTTTTAATTGGTTTAGGTTTTTAATTTACCCTAGGTATATAAGGGAAACCCTAGCCACGTTTTTGTGTTGCTCATATTGCAGTTTATGTGAATCTCTTGTGAGATCTTTAAGGAGCTTTCCATCACATAAACTTACAGTTTTCAAGGAGAAGATTTTTCTACACCTTGATGATCATTCCAGTTGCTGTCATTGAAGCTTAAAGAAAACACAAGCGGTGTGCTTGTATTTGGTGGAGAATCCAAGAAAGAAGGAGTCCGTGGATTCGGAGCTTGCATGTGGTTGTGTCAGTAAGTTCTACTGGTGGGTAGTAATAAGAAGTCGAGCGTGGGCCCTAGCCACGTTTTTGTGTTGCTCATATTGCAGTTTATGTGAATCTCTTGTGAGATCTTTAAGGAGCTTTCCATCACATAAACTTACAGTTTTCAAGGAGAAGATTTTTCTACACCTTGATGATCATTCCAGTTGCTGTCATTGAAGCTTAAAGAAAACACAAGCGGTGTGCTTGTATTTGGTGGAGAATCCAAGAAAGAAGGAGTCCGTGGATTCGGAGCTTGCATGTGGTCGTGTCAGTAAGTTCTACTGGTGGGTAATAATAAGAAGTCGAGCGTGGGGGCTTGTAAGTCTTATTGTATGAACTTCAATTCTTTCAAGATAGTGGATTCAAGTTTACCTTGAGAATAGCTAGGTTAAATCCTCCCCAGGTTTTTACCGGTTTGGTTTCCTGGGTAATCATATCTTTGTGTTATTTATATTTCTGCTGCTATACTTGATATGATTATTTGATTGTGTTAACCTAGATTTAATTAATTTGACTAAGTAACAACTTGGCTAAATTCCTATGTTAATCCAATTGTGTTTTAAGGGGTCTAAAAACTAACAAGTGGTATCAGAGCGGGTAGCTCTTTTGTTTTTGATCATTTGATCTTTGAGCTGATCCTTGACCCCTGTTGTCATGGAACACGGACACTTTCTGGTTATTCCTCCTCACTTTGATGGGAATAATTATGCATATTGGAAAGTAAGGATGAAAGTATTCCTGAAATCCATTGATGAGAGAGTCTGGAACTCCGTTAAATACGAATGGGAGAAGCCCACTGCTCCTGTTAGTGAGTGGCAAACTTCTAAAAAAGAAGCAGTTGCGTTTAATAGCAAGGCTATGAATGTTATCTTTAGCGCTGTTTCTATTGAGGAATTTAAGAGAATCTCAAATGTTGAGGTTGCTCATACTGCTTGGAATATCCTCCAGACTGTGCATGAAGGCACAAAGGCTGTCAAAATCAATAAATTGCAGCAATTAATTTCTAAATTTGACAGCATTAGGATGTCTGATGATGAATCTTTTGATGAATTCTATGCTAAACTGAATGATATTGTTAATTCTGCTTATAACTTGGGTGAAATTTATGATCAACCTAAAATTGTTTGGAAGATTCTTAGATCCTTGACTGAGAATTTTAGACCCAAGATGACTGTCATAATTGAAAGTAAGGGTGTGGACTCCATTCCTGTTGATGGACTTGTAGGATCTCTTCAATATTATGAGTTAGACCTACCCAAAACTAGCAAATCCAAATCAATGGCTCTTAAGTCAGTTGATGATGTTGAGGTTGGTGGATTTGATGATGAGCTCTCTGCTACAAAGATTGCTTACCTTGCCAAGAACTTTAGAAACTTTCTCAGAAATAACAATAGAAAGGCAAGAGGTGTGAACACTGCTGAACCTATAAATTTTAGGAAGAATGATCCCACTAAGATTAACAATATTGACAAACCTAGAGAAAAAGTAGGTCAATCTTCTAATAATTCTATGGGTCCTCAGTGTTTTGGATGTCAAGGGTATGGTCACATGAAATCTGAATGTCCTATTTACTTTAAGTCTAAGGGTAAGGCTATGGCTGTAACCCTTAGTGATGGTGAAGTTTCTGATGATGAGTTAGAATGTGACGAGGATGGAAACTTCATTGCTTTCACAGCTACTGCTGTAGTGAATGAAAGCATATCTGCTAAAGAGAACCCTTCTAATGGGAAACTCTCTAAAGATGCAGATCTTCAAGAGGCCTACAATAAACTTTGCGAAGTTGCTGCAAAGGATGCTATGAATGTTGAACTTGGCCAGAAGAAAATTGAATCTCTTGAGCTTGATAAGAAGAATCTGCTTGTTAAACTGTTTGATGCTAATGAACTTTTGAACAATGTGAAAACTGAGAATATGTTATTGCTTGATAAAGTTAAATCTTTGGAACTTGATTTATCTGTTGCTAGATCTGCTAGTTCTAAACTTGATCAACTGCTTAGTGTTCAAAAGTCTCCTTCTGACAAATCTAGAATAGGTTTTGTTGAAAGCATCTCTGTGTCTGCTCCCCATTCCATACACTTTGTTCCTTCGTCTTCTTCTGAACCTTCTGTGAGTGAAGTTGTGAGTGAAATTGTCAAACCCCCTGTTAGTGAGGTTGTTAAACCCATAGAAGTTTCTTCATCCAGGAAGATTAGGGTTGATATGAAAGAATCTAAACCTAAGGTGTCTACCCTTTCTAAGGACAAGATGCATGGTAAGCCTGCTTGGGTGTGTCATTTTTGTGGGAAGTCTGGACATATTCGTCCAAACTGTTACAAGCTGCAAGCTGCTAAGAGAGCGAATAAGCCAAAAGTGTCAGTGCCTCAAGCACAAGATCCTATAGTACTTATTGGTGAATTGGTAAAGGCGCTCAACCTTTATTCCAATCTTGGAGTTGGAAATCACTCTAATGTGAATACAAACTCCAATGCTCGTGGTGCTTCTAAAAAGTTTTGGATGCAAAAGACTCAACCTAACTGAGTCTTTCTGACATAGTCATTGTGCTTCATTGCTTTTCCTTTGTGACCATTGTTCTTTGTTCCTTGATTTTTTTGTGTTTCTCTTTTTTGTCTCTAGGATTTGCATTGCATTACATTCATGCATTTCATTCTAGGTGTTTTTTATTTAATATATATATATATATATATAAATAAATAAAAAGGGAAAGAAAGGAAAGAAAAAGGAAGCACATTGTTGTTTTTGCACTATTCTCTTTGTTTTTGAAAACAAGGTTGGTCAATTTATTTTCACATGACATGTTTGTTGTACTTAGTTTAGCTTTGATGAGCTTATTTATTGCACTTCACTAGTGGAAGCTTTGTAGAACATGTTGTGTGGGAAAGATGTTTATGGTGTTTATCACTTTGTCTTAATCTTGAAGTTACATGTTATTTGACTATTGGACTTGATCCTTTTGAGAAAGGCATAAATAACCATCTCACCACTGTTCACTAGCCAATCATGACCTTAGTGCATATCATAAGATTTTGTGCTCAAGAAAGTGTAGCACATGCACAAAAAGAACATAAGGTGAAGCCTCGGTTTAAATGATAAATCTCTTAACCTAAAAATTGGTGTGTACTATTAGGCTGAATGCCAAATCACTTAAATTAAAAATTGGTGTGTATATTATGAGGCAATATTCAAGAAACTTACATGATTATAAGCTTATGTTCTAGGAGATGTGGGAGTTATATGATGTAACTCTTTAGGTGATAGTTTCTTTTAAATTTTATGTGATTAATTTTGTAGACTTTGTGATTGATTTCTGTTCACATATCACCTCACATGTATCTCAAGTTTTTGCTAGTTGCACACACAACACAAGTTACTCTTTGCTAAACTTTGTACAAATAATTGTGTGTGTTTATGGTCTGACCAACCACGTTTGAAAAATACCTTGAGCTTTATGCAAAACTATTGTGTTGCTTTAAAAATGGGGGAGATTGTTTAAAATCTAAATTTTTGGAAAATTGGGTTTAAATCTTGTGTTTTGGAAGAACATTTCATCTCATTCTCATGCATTTTTTTTCTTAAATTCAATGCTTTGAGGTAAGATTGCAAAAAATCAGGTTTTTTCTCTCAAAAACTGTTTTTTCCAAAATTTCGATTGATCCAATCTAATTTTCGATCAATCGAAATCTTCCTTTAAAAATTCTGTGAGCCTTTGCCTGGTTCGATTGATTGACCCTGTTTTTTGATCAATCGAACATTGTGTTTTAGCTTTTTTAAAAAGAGTTCTTTGACTGATTCAAACCTTTTTCAAAAGTTCTTTTCAAATTTTTCTTCTCTCTCCGACTTGGCAAGGCTGCACTACAAATTTTTTGTCATTTTCTTCCTCAATTTTTGCAAGGTTTTCCTCCCTCAAAGCCGATAAGACCATTCTATCCCTCTTTTTGGTTTTATTTTCATGTTTTCATGCATTTAAAGGGCATTTTTGGACCTCCATAGATTTGGGATTTTTGTTGATTTAAGGCTAATTTTCTGAAATTGATCATTGGGTTTTGTTGGGATATTGTTATATTCTTGATTGTTGTTGATTAATTTGATCAATTTGGGGTTTTATGAAAAATTGAAAATTCTAGGGTTTACGTTGAATCAGATTTGGGGATTTTGTTCAATTGGGTTGAAATTGATGAAATTGGCTTGTTGTTTTGATGTAATTAATCATTCTAATTAGTTTTCTGACTTTTGCAATGGTCAATTGGTCAATTTATTTTGAAAAATTAACAAGTGGTTGAATTTTTTTGGGGGTTTTAGTTAGAAACTCTATGCTCAAGCCAATTTTGTGAGTTTGAACTTATTTTGAACTTAATTTACTGCCTTAGCTCATACATCATGTCATTTAATCTGTTCATGCATCATATAGTTCTTCTTGTTCTATATTTTTGTTGTGCTAACTTGCAATCTACCCTTGGTTTTTGTTTTTGTTTCTTATTCCTATTTTTTTGCTGTGTGCTCTTGTTCCTTATTCTAGCATCATGCCTAGGAAGACTAGAGCTAATAGGGTTCCCTCTACCCCTTCTGTGTCTCCTTCTAGGGTTCAATTGTTTAGGAATGAGCGTGCGTGTGCGGTCTATGAGAAACTTAATAGTAAACGTAAGATTTGGGCTGAGCGTTCTGTGATTCTAGATGTGGTCAATCCAGCCATTAGGGCTAATCTTGAGTCTAGAGGTTGGCTGCCACTCTTAGAGATAGATCATCCACCCCCGATCGCTTTGATTAGAGAGTTCTTCTCTAACCTCTCATGTCACATCTGTGATTCTAACACTATTGTTCGGAGTTGGATACGAGGTGCTGAGTTCACCATTACCCCTAGGGTAGTGGCTGAGGCTCTTGGGGTTCCGATTGTTACTGATCTGGTCTATCCTTATGATGAGTCACCTCCTATTGATGAGGTCATGTCACACATCACTGGATCATCTATCCAGTGGGGTTTTGATCCTCGGATCACGTCTTCTACGCTTTCTAAGACCGCATATTTGTTTCTTAGAGTTGCGTGTCATTCCTTGTGGCCCATTTCTCATCTCCACACCATCCCTCTAGAGCGATGTGTGTTTTTATATGCGTTTATGTCTGGTGCCTCTATCAGTTTTCCTCACTTGTTCCTTCGTTCTTTGAACGAAGTTCATAGGAGTTCTGCCATAGGACATGCGCTTATATATCCTATTTTCATTCATAGGATTCTTTTGTTTCTAGGTCTAGCTGACTTTCCTTCTAGTTAGCCAATCCATCAGAGGGCTGCTCATTTGAGAGCTGATCCTTCAATTTCTCGAGGTGCATCCTCTAGTAGTGTCCCCCCTCCTTCCTCCTCTACAGGTGCTACTGAGACTTCCGGTGCTGCTACTGCTGCTACTGATGTTCCTCCACCTACTACTTCGGATGATTCCGACATTCGATATACGTTGGATCATGTCTTGACCGTTCAGGCGGCTCAAGGACAGGTTTTGGTGGACATTCTGAATGAGATTAGAGGTTTACGAGCAGATTTGGCACGGTTTCGGAGTTCTTCATCGCCACCTCCTTTTGATGATGGATTTTGATTGCCCTTTGGCATTCCGTCACAAAAAGGGGGAGTACATAGAAATGCTTTTTTTGGCATACTTTGTACTTGTTTTTGTTTTAGGGGGAGAGTTTATTTTTTGATTGGTTGTAGCTTGTGGAGTTGTTTAGATTGTATCTAGGTGCTTCACTGTGTACTTTACCTTTTTAGCTCTTGCCACATTGTTTTTACCTTGTTGGGTTATTCATGTTAGAGGGAGTTTATTTTGTTTTGCTTGTTTCAAACTTCTTATTGATTTATGATTATGAGTTCTTCATTGTTATATGTCTTTATTGTGTGTTGCTTGAAATCAAGATTTTTATTTTTCTTTACTTGTATTTTTTCCACACATGCGATTATGCATTTTGTTTAAGTGTTCCAGGAAATATACAGGTTGATTCAATTAAGCTGCTGTCTACTCTTGCAACTGATGGATAGTGGTTAGGATTGAATTTGTGTTTTTGAGCATTATTTTGTAAAGGGCTTTTACTTGTAAACTTTGAGCTATTTAAGTTGTGTTTTGTCACGGATTTCCAAAGGGGAAGTTTGTTAGGTTCTAAAGACTTAGGTTTTATGTATTTAGAATCCTAATGTGTATTATTGGCAAACCATGATCAAAACAATGTATTTAAGTTGTTTTAGAATTGGTCAAAGTTGGTTCTTTGTTGTAAAGTTGGAAGAAATTACTAAGCTAATTAAAAAACAGTTTTAGTACATTTCGATCAATCGAAGCTTAGGCTTGATCAATCGAAAATCGTACCTGGTGTTTTTTTATTAGGTTTTCCAACTCAGCCCTAAAGTGTTTTAATTGGTTTAGGTTTATAATTTACCCTAGGTATATAAGGGAAACCCTAGCCACGTTTTTGTGTTGCTCATATTGCGGTTTATGTGAATCTCTTGTGAGATCTTTGAGGAGCTTTCCTTCACATAAACTTAGGGTTTTCAAGGAGAAGATTTTTCTATACCTTGATGATCATTCCAATTGCTGTCATTGAAGCTTAAAGAAAACACAAGCGGTGTGCTTGTATTTGGTGGAGAATCCAAGAAAGAAGAAGTTCGTGGATTTGGAGCTTGCATGTGGTCGTGTCAGTAAGTTTTACTGGTGGGTAGCAATAAGAAGTCGAGCGTGGGGGCTTGTAAGTCTTATTGTATGAACTTCGATTCTTTCAAGATAGTGGATTCAAGTTTACCTTGAGGATAGTTAGGTTAAATCCTCCCCAGGTTTTTACCGGTTTGGTTTCCTGGGTGATCATATCTTTGTGTTATTTATATTTCTGCTGCTATACTTGATATGATTATTTGATTGTATTAACCTAGATTTAATTAATTTGACTGAGTAACAACTTGGCTAAATTCCTAGGTTAATCCAATTGTGTTTTAAAGGGTCTAAAAACTAACAAAATGAATGTGTTCTTTTTTAGTGGAATCATAAATGGAAAATAATACCAAGGATACTATTTGTTTTTTTTAGTTTAAATTATATGGTGGAATCACTATCTTCCTTTTTTTGATGGACTTTCTCTTGTCCTATTAGATTTCTTTTTCTTACAGTGTTTCACTACTCACTAATTAAATGGGTTAAATGGGTGGGTTACTAATTAAATGGATTGGGCGGGTAATGAATAATTAATTTATATATAAACGGGTCATAAATGAATAAATGGGTAATTACACACTCAACCCATTTATGACCCAACCCGCCCATTTGCCACCCCTACCTGTCACATATGATTTGTTATGAAAATGTTATGGACATAACATTTCTCGGAATTAAATCCTTATTATCATTTAACAAAACTAATATGTAACTCATACTTACACACAAGGAATGATGAATTATAGTAGTGTTATTGATGTTAGCTTGAATTATTAAATATATATGACATTAGTTTAATCAGGACATTTGGAGGTACTTCTTGCAATTTTCATGATATTGGTTATGCCAAGTTTCTCGTTACATTGTTGTGCGTATATAATTTTGAAAATCTCTATTGAATACTACATATCAATTCACAATCATTGTCCATGAAATTCTACTAAATACAACGCAAAATAAAAGAATAAATTTGTCAAATAATGTCTTATAAATTGAATGAGGATAGGCACATGAGAATATCTAATTAATAGAAACAATTTATTTTTTCTGGAAAGCTAACAAAAACAATATTCAATTTTAATTCTAATTAAATTTTCTCTAAGCTTATATATATTACCTAGTCATGGCATAATATATAGTAATGGACCATATATATAGTCTGGGTATATTATATAAATAACTTATAAATTTGGATAATGTTTAATTACATAAAAAAATGACTCATAAATATAAAATCATTCAAACTCTCATTTTTGGCTCCTTGCTTTTTGTACGCATTGGATTCGAACTTTCTTACATCAAACAAAAAATCAATAATTGAATCAAAGATTCAAAATTCTCCATTTCCATCTCCATCATTTAGCTCATTGGCTTTTGTATGGAAAAAATTTAGGTCCACACCTTTTTGTACAATAATTTTGATATGGTAAATTGTAAATGATAGAGAAAAAGTAGCAAGTACATGTAAATGTAACATGTAATCAATTACAGTCTATTACATAAGATGATTATAGAAAAATGGTATTATAAATAATCCTAGGATAACTTTGGGTCCTATTAACGGGTATCTTTAGAGAATTTGTTAATTGACAATTTTAGAAAAATTTGATACCAATCTTCATAGGAAATATAAAAATGCATTAAAAAAGTCTTTTTTTTTTTTTTCCTATAGAAAGCTTCTAAAAATATTTCTTAAACAAGAGCATCTGATAACTCACTTTACAAGTGCCAACATATTCAACTCATTTGGGTCCCACCATAATTGTGCATTTTTAGACACCTTAAAAGATAAGTTGTTTAACCTAGTTATTTAGCCAAGTGATTACTTAGATAAATTAGGGGAAAAACACATTTTCGTCCCTACATTTTCACGCGATTCCCACTTTGGTCCCTATCTTTTATTTTCACCGCTTTTAGTCCTTATTTAGAAAAACGCCTTCTATTTTAGTCCTTTCCGTCAGTGCCCTAATGGCATTGACTTACGTGGCAAACGGAACTATTAAAATAATAATAATAAATTTTATTTTGCCATTAAAAAATGCCACGTCAGCATCTAAATTAAAAAAAAATTATTAATTTTAACTAAATAAAAAAATAAAAAACAGAAATAAAAACCAAAAAAACAAATTTGTTGAGATTTAAATGTGTCTTGAACAAAAATAACAAGAACACAGACCCAAATATAAGAACACAAGATTAAAATCTAAAAATCACAAACCTAGAAAATAAGAACATCAAATTAAACATGAACAAGGAATTAAACATGAAAACAGACACAAAACACAAACCCAAAAAATTAAAATAAGACCAGCTGAACACTCCCACTCTCCTTCACTCTCATTTTATACTTCTTTTTTCTTCGTTCTTTCCAGATCCATTACTTGCTCTGTGTTTGTATCTTTGTTTTTTTTTTCCTTTCTTTTTAGATCCATGACTCTCTCTTTCTATCTCAAATACCAACACCTTAGTGTTCAGCATATGACCGCCGATGCAGCGCACGCGCGACGCCATGGTGGCGCACCTCGTCGAGATGCTTTCCAAGCAGTCCATTCTCTCCAAGTGCTATGACACCTTGCCGAGTGATGAGGCCTCCTCCGCCGCGCACCTCATCGAGACGGAGGCTTTCTCCACCGCCGCCGCATCCGCCTCCACCAAGGACGTCGGTGGTTCATTGCCTCACCACCTTTGACCGACCCACTCTCACGATTCGCTCAAGTCTCTCTCTAACGTCCTATGACCAACCCACTCTCACGAATCGTTGTCTCTCTCTCCCAGATAGGCAAGTTTCTCACTTTCATCTCTCTATCTCTCAGTGTAGTGGTGTAGATCTGGGTTTGTGGGTTGTGGGTTTGTGAGTTTTGCTAATCTGGATTTGGGGATTTGTGGCGGATTGGTGCACTGATTTGTGGCGGATTTGTGGGTTTGTGAGATTTGTTGACCTGGGTTTATGGCGGATTGGTACATTGATCTATGGCAGATTTGTGGGTTATGATTCCAAAGGCTGGGTTTGAGAGAATGGTGGGATTTGGAGGATGGTGGAGATCGGTGGGTTTCCAAGTTGGATCTGATTCTGTGTTTTGATGGATTTGTGGGTTTCCAACTTGGAGATTGGTGTTGATTTTGTGAACAAAGAGGATGCAGGTCTTGTGATTTTAGTGGGTGTATGTTGGGTTAAAATTTCTGAATATGCAAATCTGTTTCTGGGTTTGATTGTTGGTGTATGTTGATTTCTGGGTTTTCAATTTTGGTGGGTGTATGTTGATTTCTGGATTTTGGTTGGTGTATGTTGATTATTGTTTGATGTAAGTTTTGAATTTTGATTTGTTTGGTTATAAAGAAAGTACTGGAAAAGCAAAGAAAAAAAAGACAAGAAAATAGGAATTAATTTACTAAAAGCATGAAGAATATGAACTGTAAGAACACGAAGAACACAAAGATGATCTTCCAACAAAATAATGAAAAGAAAAGAAAAGAAAATTTTATTTTAATTATTAATTATTATTTAAATAATTAAATAATAACTAAAAATTTTAAGTTTTGTTTTTTAATTTATTTTCTTTTTTGGTTTAAATTTTCTGACATGGTTTTTTAAAAAAAAATTAAAATGTTGACGTGGCATATAAAAATGCCAAATAATATTTTTGAATAATATTTTAATTGCCACATCAATGCCACCTCAGCGCCACATCAGCTAATAGGGTGTTCCGTCTGCCACCTAGGACTTTGCCGTTAGGGCACTGATGGTAGGGACAAAAAGAGATTGTTTTTTTTATTTTAAGGACTAAAAGCGGTGAAAATTAAAGATAGGGACCAAAATGGGAATCGCGTGAAAATGTAGGGACGAAAATAGGTTTTTTCCCGATAAATTATTAGTTCTAGGTTACACATCCAAATCATATCATGTAAATAATGCGGAAATATAAAGAACACATGATATGATAACCCAAGAAAACCAAACTGATAAAAAATCTGGGGAGGATTTAACCTAGCTATCCTCAAGGTAAAACAGATCCACTATGAAAGAATTGAAGTTTGTACAATAGAACTTAGACCACTAACATCCTATTGTTACATCGTGTAGAAAACTTACCACGACCATGTGACAGTTCCAAGTCCACAGACTACTTCTTTCCTTGATCCACTGCAACCACAAGTACTCCCACTTGTGACTTTGAGACTCCACTCAAAGGTTTCAGATCTTCTTTAAGTTCTTTATGCAACAATTAAAGCGATTACCAAGTTCTTAACATGAATCTTGATCTTAATAACCCTAAGTGTGTTTAAAGGTAAACACCTCTAGATCTTACAAGAGATTCAACACACAGCACAAAAAAAACTTCTAAAACGTAGCTAAGCTTTTTATTTTTATGCTTGGAGTAAAACATAAAACCCTACACGTCATATGGGCTTAGGCTGAATTAGAAATTCTGCAAAAAATAAATCTGCACGAGATTCAATCGATTGAGTCTAATTTTCGATCAATCGAGTCTTGCAGATTTAGACCAATAAATTTTGCAATCACTCGATTTAAATTTTATGAATAAACACACTTTGAGCAAGCCTAAACCTAGACTCAATGTTTTGATTATGGTTTGCCAACCCATTACAAATTGAAGTTCTAATACATTTAGTTCCTAAAGTCTTAGATCCTAATAAACTCCCCATTTGGCAATCCATGACAAAACACATCACAAAAATGAAATGCTTAAAGTTATAAAAAAAAAAAAAAAAAAAAAAAAAAAAAAAAAAAAAAACACTTGAATTCAATGCAGATCAATTTTATGTAGAAACTCCTCAAAGCACAGTGTTTTATGAATGAAATGCATGAGTATAAGATTAAAAGTTTTTCAAAAACACTTGAATTCAACCCAAATCTTCCAAAAACAAGTTTTTCAATCAATTTGTCCTCAAAACTTAAACATTAAACATTTTTTGCATTAAAATCAAGGAACATATAATCTTGAATGGCCAAAAAAAATTCACACACAACATCATGTACTAAGTTTAGCAAAGAATAACTTGTGTAGTGTGCAACTAGCAATAGCTTGAGATACATGTGAAGTGATATGTAGATAGTAATTAATCACAATTTCTACAAAATTCATCACTTAAGTTTGAAAGAGACTATCACCTAAAGAGTTATATCATATAACTCTCACATCTTCTAGAAAACAAGCTTGCAATCATGTAAGTTTCTTGTTTTGCCTCATAATGTACACACCAAATTTATTTCATTGTGAAATTATTAGATTAGTCAAATAATGTACACACCCATTCTATTTCATTGTGTCATCTTTATTATAGCTCAATAATGTACACACCAATTTTAGTTCTAATCTAAGGCTACACCTTATTTTCATTTTGTGCATGTGCTACACTTTCTCGAGTACAAAATCTTATGATATGCACTAAAGTGTTCATGATTAGCTAGTAAACAGTAGTGGGATGGTTATTTATACCTTTCTCATTAAGTTCAAGTCCTAACAATTAAAAGCATGTAACTTCAAAATCAAGATCAAGTGATCAAAAAACTATAAATAACTCCCACACAACATGCACTACATAGCTAAAACTAGCAAAGTACAGTAAAATAAGCTCATCCAAGCTAAACAAGGTACACAAGCAAGTTATGTAAAGATAATATGGCCAGCCTTGATTACAAGTCCAAGAAAAATAATACAAAACACATTTTTCCTTCTTTCATTCTTTTTTTTTTTTTTTCTTTTTAAAAGAATAACAAAAACAACCTATCATTAAATGCATGAATATTATGCAATGCAAATCCTACTAGCAAAAAGAAAACAAATCAACAAAAGATGAATGGTCACAAAGAGTATTGAGATGAAACACAATGACCATGTCAGAAAAACTCAATTAGATTGAGCATTTTGGATCCAAAACTTTTTAGATGCAACTCTAGTATTGGAGTTATTATTCATATTAAAATGATGAGTAATTCTAGGATTGGTATAAATGTTTAAAACTTTTATCAATTCACCAATAAGTACCATAAGATCTTGTGCTTGAGGTACAAGTACTTTTGGCTTATTTTCTCGCTTAGTAGCTTACACCTTGAAATAGTTTGGGTGAATATGCCCAGTCTTTCCACAAAAATGACAAACCCATAAAGATCTATCATGTAACTTATCCTTAGGAAGGGTAGGATTCTTAAGTTTAGACTCTTTAAGGTCAACCCTAATCTTCCTTGGAGGTGGTGTAACTTCTACTAGTTTGACAATCTCACTCTTGGGGGGCTCAGAAGAAGTAACAAAGTTTGTGAAATGAGTTTCAAATACAGAAATGCTATTTGCAAAACCTAGACCAGTTTTGTCAAAGGGAGACTTCTGAACACTCAACATATGATCAAATTTAGAACTAGCAAACCTATTAGTTTATTCTCTAGCAACATATAGTTCTAGTTCTAAGTTCTTATTCTTATCAAGCAGCAACATGTTTTCAGTTTTCACCTTATCAATAAATTTATTAGCATCAAACAATTTCAATAATAAATTTTTATTATCAAGCTCAAGGGAAACAATTTTCTTTAACCCTATGTCAACATTCATTGCAACCTTTATAGCAACCTTACAAAACTTATTAAAGGGTTCTTGTAAATCAGCACTCTCAAAGAGTTCCCCATCAGAAGGGTTCTCTACAACCACAACAGTTTCATCAACTACAACAATAGCTGTGAAAGTAATGAAGTTTCCATTCTCATTACTACCTGACTCATGATCAGAAAATTCATCATCACCAAGGGTTACAACCATAGTTTTACCCATTAATCTCAAGAATGTAGGACATTCTGATTTCACATGACTATACCCTTGACAACCAAAACATTGTTGACCTAAAGAATTATTAGAGATTTGACCTACTTTCTCTCTAGATTTATCAATATTGTTCACTTTAGTGGGTTTATTCTTTTTAAAATTCCTAGGTTTAGCATTGTTTTTACCTTTTGCCCTTCTGTTGTTGTTTATAAGAAAGTTTTTAAAGTTCTTGGCAAGATATGCAATCTCTATAGAAAAGAGATCATCATCAAATCCATTCCCATCAACTTCATCAACTGACTTCATAACCATTGATTTGGATTTATTTGTCTTAGGTAGGTCTAGCTCATAGGACTGGAGAGATCCTACAAGCTCATCAACAGGGAGAAAGTCCACATCCTTGCTTTCAGTAATGACAGTCACTTTAGGTCTAAAGTCCTCAGTCAAAGATCTAAGTATCTTTCTAACAAGCGTATGTTGATCATAAATTTCACCCAAATTATAAGCAGAGTTAACGATATCATTCAGTTTAGCATAGAATTCATCAAAACATTCATCATCAGACATTCTAATACTTTCAAATCTGGTAGTTAACTGCTGCAATTTATTAATCTTAACTGTCTTTGTGCCTTCATGCACAGTTTGAAGAATATTCCATGCAGTATGAGCAACCTCAACATTTGTGATTCTCTTGAATTCCTCCATATAAACAGCATTAAAAATAGCATTCATGGCTTTGCTATTAAAAGCGGCTGATTCTTTCTGAGAAGTTGAACACTCGCTTATAGAAGTAGTTGGTTTCTCCCATCTGTATTCAACGAAATCCCAAACTTTCTCATCAATAGATTTCAGGAATGCTTTCATTCTTACTTTTCAGTAGGCATAGTTGTTCCCATTAAAGTGAGGTGGGATCACAAGAGAATGACCATGTTCCATTGACAATAGGGGTCAAGGATTAACTCTTAGATCAAAAGATCTAAAACACAAGAGCTAACCTCCTTTGATACCACTTATGCATTTTTAGACCCCTTAAAACACAAGTTGTTTAACCTAGTTATTTAGCCAAGTGATTACTTAGATAAATTATTAGTTCTAGGTTAACACATCCAAATCATATCATGTAAATAATGCAGAAATATAAATAACATACATATGATAACTCAGGAAAATCAAACTGGTAAAAAATTTTACGAGGATTTAACCTAGCTATCCTCAAGGTAAAACAAATCCACTATGAAAGAATTGAAGTTTGTACAATAGAACTTAGACCATTAACATCCTATTGCTACCTCGTATAAAAAACTTATTACCACAACCACGTAACAGCTCCGAGTCCACGGACTACTTCTTTCCTTGATCCACTGCAACCACAAGTACTCCCACTTGTGACTTTAAGACTTCACTCACAGGTTTCAGATCTTCTTTAAGTTCTTTATGCAGCAACTGAAGCGATTACCAAGTTCTTGACATGAATCTTGATCTTGATAACCCTAAGTGTGTATGAAAGTAAACACCTCTAGATCTCACAAGAGATTCAACACACAACACAAAAAAGACTTCTAAAACATAGCTAGGATTTTTATTTTTATACTTGGAGTAAAACATAAAACCCTATACGTCATATAGGCTTGGGCTGAATTAGAAATTTTGCAGAAAAATAAATATGCACAAAATTCAATCGATTGAGTATTGTAGATTTAGACTAATAAATCTTGCAATCACTCAATTCCAATTTTACAAATAAACACACTTTGAGCAAGCCTAAACCTAGACTCAATGTTTTGATCATGATTTGCCAACACATTACAAATTGAAGTTCTAATAGATTTAGTTCCTAAAGTCTTAGAACCTAACAATAAACATAATGCAAAACATTTTGGTGAAAAAAGGTGTGATTTTTTGTGCTTTGAAACTTACTCTTGGTAAACATCGGAAGCATGAGTCAATTCTAGTACTATTTATGGCACAACTTTTGCCACAACTATTTAATAATAATGATAACAATAAGTACTTGATATAACATATATATAGGGATTAACATAGTTGGACTTAAACTTAGTGTCTTAAGCTTTTGGGTTAAGTACGTCGTGTCCTTACATGTTATATTAACTACTCAATTGAAGTATCCCTAGGGTGTTCTTTTCTCAACAAGTGGTATCAGAGCCAAGGTAGTGTGCAACAAGGTTACAAGGTTTTCAGGGTCCTTTTTGCCGTTGGAGTAGGGACAATGTGCGTGTACTTGGAACATGCACACAAGGTTTCCATGAACATGGACATGTAGAATTCCTATGGATGAGAAGCATATATTTTATAACAGTTACATGCAACAAATGTGATAGGCCAAGAATGTATTAAGCTCTTGTGATGAATTAACCAATTAATTAGTCAAGTTAATTAATTAATTCAATTTGCATGCAATTAGCGTGGTAGTACAAACAAATCACCAACTAAGTTAAAGTACAGCGGAAAATAAATTGACACAATGATTTGTTTACGAATGGGGAATACCAACATGGCAAAAACCTCATCGGGTGATTTTAAGGTCACCACTCCCGAGAATACTCTATTATCAAAATAAGCGGTTACAAGTAAAAGAATCCCAGTACCTTATACCAACCTATAGATGAACCCTTACCCCAATACCCAATTAGACTTGTTCTGTAATGACAATCTCTTCTTGTAATGCACGACTCCCAGTACATGATTAACTAATTACGCAGATCCCAGTACTTGACTTCAATCACCAACTAGAGAAGGTTGTTGGCTACAAAGTTCTTCAGTTCATCACACGATGAAGATCGAGAAGTTCCTTGGTTACAAAACCCTACGGTGCACAAACACAGCAGCTTCTTCACAAGAAAGATGAACTAAGACAAATTCTGTCTTCGGTCACAATTTGCTTGAACAAACTTTGCTCAACACTTGTGTAACTTGTGTCACCTTTGACGGCTCTTAAAATAATCCTTTTATATGTTTAGGGTCATGAGAAAAGAAAGCCCAAACATACAATCACAGATTGGGGTCAAAACAGTCCTGAAAAACAGAACTTCATAAATCTCGACAGATGCCTATCTGCTGAGCTGCTATTGAGCCATAGGCTTCAACAGCTCTTCAAGGCTCAATATATGGCTAGCAATCAAGCTAGCTATCAAATTTTAATGAACAACACTTTCTGTACTTGAATCTTGGACAGACTTGCATGGCTTTAAGACTTGAACTTGAAACAAAGTTTCTTGAAGTATTAAACACATCCTAGATCTTCCCAAATACAAGTAAAGTGCGTTTTGTCAAAGGATTAGCCAATTACATAAAATAGTGACATATGTTCCTAACAAATGAATCACATATGTCCTAACAAAATGTCTCACAACATGCGGGATCAATATTGGATGTATGCTCCCCACCAATTGTGAGACATCCAATGCATGCAACTAATGCATAAGATAATTTTCCCCTAATTAGGGGAATGCATGAGGTTGAGTTTGAGATATTTTTCAACTTTTTTGGGTTGATAAATATCCAACCCAACCCAGGTTGTTTCCATTTTATCAAGTTTAATAATAATAAAAAATTGGATCTTTATTCAATTATTTAAGCCCATTATTCAATAAATTATCACAATGTATACAATCGAGCGTGATATTTATAATTTATCAAAACTAATACACAAAATCTTGAAATAATCTAGAGTAACAAATTTAAACAAAATCAAAATTCAAGATAAATCAAACTAAAAATTTGAAATGCACCTTTTTTTTTTTAAACTACTAATAGCGTGGATTGTGGGTTGAGTCAGGTTATATGGATTGAAAATTTTACTAGCCCAAACCCGAACTAACCCAAGCTTAAAAGAATTTTACAACTCAACCCAATCCAACCCATCATCTATGAGAAATTAGCATAAGATGTCAATTTTGGTTTGTTTGAGTGGGGTTAGTGGGTTGAATTCACCACCCCAAGCCTAGAACTTCAAAGTGATTAAGCAAGAAGTTAGTACCCATTATATGCTTTGTTAGAGATCAATCTAGTACTTTATTATCATTACCTTATCATACTTATCATAATTACACATATGCAAAAGAGGTTGCACAAACATCATTGCATTATTGATTAAAAACAAAAATAAAACATAATAAAATTTCGTGTGTATAAACATGTGTTTACAATTATTAAAAAGAAAATGTAGACTAGAAAAAGGACAAGAATCATATAAGAGATTTCATTATCTTGCAATGAGAAAGTTGTTTGGAAAGAAAGAGTAATGCTCAAGACACAGAAAAATGCATAATTTTATGTCACAACTCGTTACTTGGCGAGTTGTGATTGATATAAGTGTGATGGTGGGCCATGTGGGGACATACTTGCACTAATCACAACTCACCACATAGTGACACATAATTGTACATTTTTTTGTGTCCTAAGTATTACTCAAGAAAGAAAATATGAAAATTAATAGGCTTTATTGGTCAGACGAACTTGTAGGGTTTAGTAACTTTTTATATAAAAAGTACAAGGTGGCTTTTCCTCCCATTTTGGTAGGTATAGGATCACATAAGTTTTGTTATCTTCTCAAACCCAAAAAAGAGAGAAGAAAAAAGAAAAAAAAAAAAAAAGTTGTCGTACCTAATAAGGCACGTTTTTAGGAGCCGTGGTGGACTAGGAGATAAGATCCAACTACCCAACTACTTGTTCTCAAAATTGTTTGTTGGAACTTGCAGGTCAATTTAATTAGTATCATTATCACCAAATAAAAAAATAAAAAAAAAATTAATTAGTATCGTTACCTTAAACTTGGACCAGCAACAAGTGGACACGTTCTACATCTAGTCATCTACTAGAGTAATGAAATTTCCATTTTCAGATTATTATTAGGCTTCCATGGTGGGGCTGAGGCAAAGTATGAGACGCAATTACCTTTCTATTTCTTTCCTCTTATTTTGGCTCAAAATATATCGTAAGATTGTCGACTTATTAGCCCATGCTTTACCAGTATTGTTTTTTTTTTTTTTTTTTTTTTTTTTTTTTTTTTTTTTTTTTTTTAAGAACTTGGCTTGGGTCGTGTTCCAGTTTGAAAACCTTACCTTCCAGTGGCGTAAATTTTGAGCTGAATTTGGTTTCTTTGCCACCTGAAGAGCTCAAAATTTACTTCAAAATAGTCTTCCTAATTAGATATGGGGTTCTCTTGTTTTTTTTTATTGTATCTTTTGAGTAATAAACAATTCCTTTTATATCAACTCACCACTTTTTTTTCTACAACTCAGAGACAGTCAACCACTTCAATAAGTTGTGGAATGAGTGGGATTGTAAATGAACCAAACTATTCATAAATAACTCGAACTTAACTCAATAAAATATTTGTTCATGTTTATTTATTCATACACAAGCCAAGCTTGAGTCTTAATTTTAAGGCTTGTTTAAATAATGAGTTGAGCCCATAAAGAAAAATATTTGTTCATGAATAGGCTCATGGATATTTAGACTCTATACAAAAAAAGTTGGGCCGAGGCTCATTTATGAACATGGTAATAAACTTGATATGAGCTTGACAAATAAACTCATATCTTACTAAGACTTCAATTAATTGAGAGTTGGGACCATTGGTCCAAATCAAATAGACTTGATAATAAGCTTAATATGAGCATGATAATTCTTGTGTTGGATCTCAAGCTCAAAATTTTGATATTAAACTCAAACTTAGCTTGACTAATAAATCAAATTGAGATCATTAGTTAAACGAAGCTCAAGCTTTTAGACTTTTTGACAAGTTAGAACTCAAACATGTTTGTATTTTAATATTATTTATGCTTGTTCATATTTGCTTATTTATAAACAAGCCAAGTTTGATCCTTAGTTTTAGGCTTGTTTAATAAACGGTCAAGCCAAAAGAAAAATGTTCATGAACAAGCTCAATACAAAATATATATATATATATACAAAATACAAAAAAGAAAAAAAAAAGAAAAAAAGAAGAAGCTTAACTTAGACTCATTTATGGGCTTTGTAATAAGTTTGATTTGTGCTTGACAAATAAACTCATAATTTACTAAGACTATATCATTAATTAGGAGTTAGAATCACTAGCCCAAACTAAATAGGCTTGATATAAGCTTGATAATGTATTTGTGTCAAATCTCAAACTCAAAAACTTGGCAAAAAATGGACAAATGCCCCTTTCAAAAAAAAAATCTAGCATTTTGCCAAATTTCCCAAACTAATTAGGGAAATACTTCTCTTTTGGAACTCGATTTTCTCAAAATCGAGTTATAAAAAAAAAATTTCTAGAGTCCTATAGTGGCGTTTTAAGGAACCTATAGTGACGTTTTAAGGACCTATAGTGGCGTTTTTTAACTTGATTTCCATGAAATCAAGTTACATGCAATTTTTTTTTTCTTTTTTTTACCTATAACTCGACTTTATGGAGATCGAGTTAAAAAATGCCACTATAGATCCTCAAAACATCACTATATGTTCCTCAAAAATGCCGCTATAGGGCTTAACTCGATTTTGAGAAAATCAAGTTTCAAAATAGGGACATTTTCCTAATTAGTTTGGGAAAGAGGGCAAAATACTGGATTATTTTTTAAAAAATGGTAAAGGCCAATTTTTTCCCAAAAACTTGATATGAGCTCAAGCTAAACTTGACTAATGAATCAAGCAACTCAAACATTATTTATAGGCTTGGTTTGAAATCAAGCAAAGTTTGAGCATTTTATTTTTGTTGAAAATTCGGCTAAAATATTTATTATTCGATAAAACTCAGCTTATTTACGGCTATTGAAAGAAGTTGCGGCAAAAACTGTCCCTGGACTTATTGGCCATTCTTTTGTGTGGCACTTTGAACTTTTTCGTACAGCCCAAGAATAAAACGGTGTCATTCAATATTTAATGATCATTTTAAAGAGAGAGAAAGAGCTCTTTTTTTTTTGGAGTGAGAGAATGAGCTCTATTGGTGGAATGCCTTCCAATCAAATCATTTCACAAACTTTACCTTTTTGGTAATTCTCTATAAGGACCATCTATATTAACCAACCCCCCCCCCCCCCCCCCCCGGGGGCCACCTTTTTGCCCACCTTTTTTTTTTACAGAGTAAATCAAAAGGGTGATTTTTCAAATTCAATTAAAATGCCATATATGAATGGGTAACTCCAATCACAACCAAAATTCTACAAAACCTACACAGGCTCTTCTGGAAGTTTAGAAAAATCGACGCAGTTTTTAACTGTCAGGGACCACTTTTTGAAGTAATAACTCCAGGTCTTTCAATCTGCATGGATGGTGCAAAACCTATATGTGAGATGTCAGGCAATATAAAATAATAAAATCAGAATTGCAAGCATTTTTATAGAGGAACTGGCAACCATACCTCAAATTACTCGAATCTGGATAGATGGCTATTGCATCTTTAAAATCCTACATTAAAATATTAAATCAAAAAATAATTCAGTACTCTCATGAAGCAACTATTGGCAATCAATTGCCAACATACGTAAAAATTTGTCAGTAATTTTCTGTGTTTAAGAAAGAAAGAGGGATAGGCTTGACCTGTTCAGCTGTTGAAGATGTGTAGCTAATCACACATGACATCCCTCCTCTTGTTGCAGCCTACAAATTTAGTTTTCTTTAGGATTCATCATGGTTGAAAAGGCTTGATTCAATGTGTACGCCAAATAAGAGAAAAAATGTGGAACAATAACTCAAATTTGTGGTAAATCAATGGAACGGATAGAATACCTAGACTATTAACATAAGAATCCAAGATAATTTTTAACAATTCTCTCAAAACTCCTTGTTTTTAAGCATGTACAGTAACTGATTTTTACAAATAACAATACCTGTAGTCCAATAACGCTATCCTCCACTATACCAAACAATCTCTTGGTGACACGCCCAGCCTCTGCTAGGAATATCGTTTTATATATAGTTCTGATCGTGATATGTATTCAAGTAATAGAGAGCGCAATGGTCAATATTACATTGGAAGCAGTCAGATAATTAAATAAATTATCTTGAAATTTTGCAAATATGAAAAATATACGAAGATAATGTTAACGGTAGATTTGTCAAAATTTGCTTCCAATTAAAAAAATATTAAGTGATGTAACATTATTTATAGTTATACCAAGTGTAACTTGAACCTAACCCTTAATAAAATAGGTCATAATTGTCAAATTATGAAATTCTCCTCTCCCTGTTAATTGATTCTTACAAAAGCAATATTGTATGATATTTCTTGTAATTTCATAAATATTGTATGAGAACTTTTATTACCTAAAATAGACTGAAATATCAAGTGCAAAAGCAATTGATTTGAGTAAAAAAATGTCCTTTGGGAAAAATCAACCGTTGGTCAACAGTTTGTATGCGAAGAGAGAGGAGGCAAAGAGAGAAGTTATCATTAGGAGAGTTTTTTGTAATGAAATATATTTGGGAATGGTTTGTTGAATATGTAAATATAAGTTCCAAAAAAACCTTTTCTGCCCTATTTTGCTAGTTTTTTTGTTGGCCACCGAAAATAATTTCAGTTGACTTGTGTTTTCAGCTATACCAATTACCAAATACCAAAAAAAAATGTAGTGTGTTTTTGCAAAACCAATCAGACTAAACTTTTGGTTTGAAAATTTAACCACTTGATATTAATTTTGAAATGTTCTTATTTACTACCATTCTACCATATGCAAATCATGTAATTTAATCCTTATCCTTTAATTCCAATAAAAAAAAAAAAATCCATATCCTTCAACGAAATTCACCAACAGAAGATTTCATTATGCATATATATATATATATATATATATATATATATATATATATATATGTTTTTTTTTTTTTTTTTTTTTTTGGAGAAGAGCATTATTCACAAACCTAATTGTTAGGTTCTAAAGTTTAGGATTTTATTGTTTGTAGAACTCTAATGTGTATTGCTGGCAAACCATGATCAAAACAATGTGTTTAGAAGTGTTTAAAGCTAGCTCAAAGTTGTGTGTCAATGTAAAGTTGGAATCGAGTTAAAGCAAGGAAGCATTGTGCCTTTCGACGTGGCTCGATCAATCGAACAACAGGCTCAACCAATCGAAGCTCGGGCAGAATACTTTTCTGCAGATTCGTCCAACTCAGCCTTATTTGTTTTAAAACGTTTTTTGGGTTTCTTATTTATCCTAAGTATAAAAGGCAAACCCTAGCCACGTTTTAGGTGAGCTCATATTTGCAGTTTGTGTAAATCTCTTGTGAGATCTAGAGGAGCTTTCCTTTACACAAACTTAGGGTTTTCAAGGAGAAGATTTATCTACGCCTTGATGATCAATTCAGTTGTTGCCATTGAAGCTTAAAGAAAACACAAGCGAGTGTGCTTGTATTTGGTGGAGAATCCAAGAAAGAAGGAGTCCGTGGATTCGGAGCTTGCACGTGGTCGTGTCAGTAATTTCTACTGGTTGGTAGCATTAGGAAGTCGAGCATGGGTGCTTGTAAGTCCTTTTGCATGAACTTCGATTCTTTCAAGATAGTGGATTCAGGTTTACCTTGAGGATAGCTAGGTCAAATCCTCCCCAGGTTTTTACCGGTTTGGTTTCCTGGGTGATCATATCGTGTGTTATTTATTTTCCGCTGCTTTGCATGATTTGATCTTTATTATTGTGATAACCTAGACTTGTTTAATTGGACTAAGTAACAACTTGACTAATTACCTAAGTTTAATCAATTGTTTAAGAGGTCTAAAAACCAACAAGTGGTATCAGAGCGGGTTGCTCTTCTGTTTTAGATCTTTTGATCTAAGAGCTGATCCTTGACCCCTGTTGTCATGGATAATTTGAAGTGTCTTTTTGATCATGTTTCTGCTCATGCTTCTGTTGATTTTATTGATGCCTGTGAAACTTTTCGTAAAGAATTATTGAAGTCTATGAAAATTGCTAAGAAATTCAAGGAAGAGTTAAAATTGGCTAATCTTGAAAAAGGGAAATTGGTTGTTAAATTAGATGAATCTAATAAAAAGAATGAATTTTTGAGAAATCAAATTTCCTTTCAAGATGAGAAGATGAAAAACTTGGAACAAGAGTTAGTTGAATCTAAAGCTAAAATTGAAATTTAACTAGTACCAAGCCTGTTGTTGATAACAGAAGTATTTATGTTTCTCTTAAGCTAAAACTGAGAAAGTTTATATCCCTCATTTCAAGAGGAATAATAAAGAAAAGGCTTATTTTGCTAGGTTAGACAAAGGTAAAAATTCTGATGTACTCAAGGGTTAATTAAGAAATTGATATTTCTTATTTGTGTACCATCTATAGCTTAGTTAAGCACTGTCATGCATTGCATTTGCATTGTTCATTTAGCATAATATATGTTTTTTTGTTTTTGGTCATATAGTTTTTAAAACCAAAAATATTTTTGTGTTTTATATTTCACATCTTGGATATATAATTAAGGATTGGCTATATTTTCTTTAAATAACAAGTTTATGTACCTTGTTTAGCTTTGAATAGCTTATTTATTGCACTTGACTAGTTGAAACTTTGTAGTGCATGTTGTGTGGGAAAGATGTTTATGTTGTTTATCATTTTGTCTTAATCTTGAAGTCACATGTTATTTGACTGTCGAACTTGAACCTTTTGAGAAAGACATAAATAACCATCTCACCACTGTTCACTAGCCAATCATGAACACCTTAGTGCATATCATAAGATTTTGTGCTCAAAAAAGTGTAGCACATGCACAAAAAGAACATAAGGTGAAGCCTCGGTTTAAATGATAAATCTCTTAAATTAAAAAAAAAAATTGGTGTGTACTATTAGGCTGAATGCCAAATCACTTAAATTAAAAATTGGTGTGTATATTATGAGGCAAAAATTCAAGAAACTTACATGATTGCAAGCTCATGTTCTAGGAGATGTGAGAGTTATATGATGTAACTCTTTAAGTAATAGTCTCTTTTAAATTCTATGTGATGAATTTTGTAGGCTTTGTGATTGATTGCTATTCACATATCACCTCACATGTATCTCAAGTTTTTGCTAGTTGCACACACTACACAAGTTACTCTTTGCTAAACTTGGTACATTATATTGTGTGTGATTTTGTTGTAGCCATCCAAGATTAAAAGTTCCTTGATTTTAATGCAAAATGTGTTTAATGTTTGCGCTTTGAGGACAAATTGATTGAAAATCTTGATTTTGGAAGATCTGGGTTGAAATTGATGAAATTGGCTTTTTGATTTGATGTAATTGATCATTCTAAACTATTTTCTAACTTGTGTAATGATCAATTGGTCAATTTATTTATAAAATTAACAAGTGGTTTTTTTTTTTTTTTTTTTTTGGGTTTTTAGTTAGAAACTCTTTGCTCAAGCCAATTTTGTGAGTTTGAACTTAATTTGGACTTAATTTACTGCCTTAGCTCATGCGTCATGTCATTTAATCTGCTCATGCATCATTTATGTTTAGGATTCACATGCATTGCATTGTTTTTGTATCCATCTTGCAGTTTTGTAGTCATATCTCTCATTATTTTCACACCTAACATCCATACACTTTGCTAAATTGGGTACTCAACTTGATTTAAAAAATGATTGATTAATTTTTGAGTTATGTACTCTTTAGTATAGGCTATTTCTATGTGTGAACTGTAGAAAATATTTTTCTTAAAAGATATGATGGATAATCAATGTGCAAATATTTTCTCTACTCAATGCAACTGTTTATGGGTCACATAGTGCCATGTTTGCATTTTATTGAAAGAGAGAATATTTTTTCTTCATGTGTATCCTCAACTTAGTTTTTTTTTTAAACTTGGTTTGTGTCTTTTTATTTATCCCCACCCTTTTTATTTTTCCCCAAAATTGTTTTTCCCAAAACTTGTTTTGTTTTTCCTATTTTTATAAGGGGATAAAAGTTTTTTTTTAACCTTTGTGGTTCTTAGGGGGAGTTGTTGCTCTTCATAGGGGGAGTCGTCTCTATTTTCTATAGAGTTGAATTGTTTTGTGTTTCCTTGATTCTCTATTTTCTCTTATCCTTTATTGCGTATGTTTACTCTTTATTGAGTTGTCTTTGTCAATGCGTGACAAAAAGGGGGAGATCTAGATGAAATGTGAGAATTCTGTTTGTTTTGTTTAGGGGAGATACATTGATTGTTTATGATAGTGGAAAATACAAGTATGTTTTCGTGTATCTAACTTAGGGGGAGAGTTAGTTTGCATATTTGTTGTTTTCTTGTTTTCCTGTTTTTATTTTCCACACATGTGTTTATGCGTTTTGTTTCGTGTTTCAGGAAATATACAGGTTGATTCAGTCGTGTTGCTGTCTACACTTGCAACTGATGGATAGTAGTTAGGATTGAATTTGTTTTATGAGTATTATTTTGTAAAGGGCTTTTTATTTTGTAAACTTTGAGCTTTTAAGTTGTGTTTTGTCACGAATTGCCAAAGGGAGAGTTTGTTAGGTTCTAAAGTTTAGGATTTTATGTATTTAGAACTCTAATGTGTATTGTTGGCAAACCATGATCAAAACAATGTGTTTAGAAGTGTTTAAAGCTAGCTCAAAGTTATGTGTCAATGTAAAGTTGGAATCGAGTTAAAGCAAGGAAGCACTGTGCCTTTCGGCCTGGCTAGATTGATCGAACGACAGGCTCGACCGATCAAAGCTCGGGCAGAATGCTTTTCTGCAGATTTGTCCAACTCAGCCCTATTTGTTTTAAAACGTTTTTTGGGTTTCTTATTTATCCTAAGTATAAAAGGCAAACCCTAGCCACGTTTTAAGTGAGCTCATATTTGCGGTTTGTATAAATCTCTTGTGAGATCTAGAGGAGCTTTCCTTTACACAAACTTAGGGTTTACAAGGAGAAGATTTATCTACGCCTTGATGATCAATTCAGTTGCTACCATTGAAGCTTAAAGAAAACACAAGCGGGTGTGCTTGTATTTGGTGGAGAATCCAAGAAAGAAAGAGTCCGTGGATTCGGAGCTTGCACGTGGTCGTGTTAGTAAGTTTTATTGGTTGGTAGCATTAGGAAGTCGAGTGTGGGTGCTTGTAAGTCCTTTTGTATGAACTTTGATTCTTTCAAGATAGTAGATTCAGGTTTACCTTGAGGATAGTTAGGTCAAATCCTCCCCAGGTTTTTACCGGTTTGGTTTCCTAGGTGATCATATCGTGTGTTATTTATTTTCCGCTGCTTTGCATGATATCAATAAAGCAACACCTATACTACTATCAATAAAATAAAAATAAAAAGCGAAGTTCTATCTAATAAAAAACATGACGACCCCCAAACTAATCATAATTAAAATAAAACCCATGCTACAACACCCCCAAACTAATGATAATTTAAATAAATATGGATTGTGTAAAAACTTAAAGCTAAGCTAAACAAGAGTAACTAACTAACTTTATTTTATTAGAATAAAACACTGGTTTCTTTCTCTGTCTCCTACCACTACCAAGGGTACATAAAACAAACACAAAGTAAAGCTAGTTTTCACCTATAAAAACTAGCGCAGAGAGAGAGAGAGAGAGAGAGAGAGAGAGAGAGAGAGAGAGAGAGAGAGAGAGAGAGAAATTTTTTTTTTTTAACACAACTCTGAAAGGAACGGAGAAGAAGGTCCAACACAACTATAAAGAAGAAGCTTTAAAAAATTACTTTTAATGCTTTAAATATGGTTTGTGGCAAAATTTCCAGCAAAATTTTCCAAAGAATGAGGTTTAAGATTTTTTGTTTTTATGTTTATTTCAGTTTCGTTTTGTTGTAGAGAGAAAGAGAGAGTAAGTGATTTTCTTGCTTCTATGTGCAGAAGACAATGAGTCCACACTCTAGAACTCCCACATAGAGAAAGCCAACCATTGGTTATACATTAAATGAAGATAATTTTTTATTTTTTTATAGAGAAATACTATATTCACAATATTTTCACAACACTTTCATAATAAATTATAAGTAACAGGTTGTTATGAGTTGTAATTGGTAGGAAAAAAAAATGATTTCAGCGGTAAGTTTAAATTAAAGCTAATAGGAGTAACTATTTATCACTTATGATTTATTGTAAAAGTATTGTGAAAATGTTATGAACGTAACACTTCTCTTTTTTATACGAGTGATATGTTTTATCAATCACAAAAAAATAAAAATATTTATTAGGAGGTCCAATCATATTCATTGCCAATAATTTATTAGGTGAAAGATAAAAATAGTAGTAATTTTAGTATTTTTATTTTTTAAAAATATTATTTTTTATGTATTAACTAATAAATGTTTAATTAATACTCTTACATCTTTATTGCTTATTGATTAGTAGTTGGGCCTTTTTACATATGGAGGCCTTAACGCAATTGCCACAAGCGGATCGAAAGCCCATCACTTCTGACTCCGCCTCGTTCGTTCCCAAGGTAAACCAAGTTGGCTAGTTTATATTTGTTTTCAATGGCATCCTTATGTCCAGTCTTATCAAAAGTTGTTAACCCCTCTCTAACAATATTGTTTTGTCTCATTTTACAATTTTTAATCCCAAAATGCCTCTTGGTTTTTTAAAGAAAAATTAAGATTTTATCTCTTTCACTCTCTTATTCTCTTCACCACCTCCCTATTTTCTTCTTTTCCAATTTTCTCCCAACTGGATCTTTGCCACGGTGAGGATGTCATAGCAGATAAACAAAAGGTGTTCACATAGCCATCCTTTCAATAAATCTAAGAATATAACTTTTCCCACAACTTAATGAATTGGTTAATTGTGAGTGATAAAAAGTCACTTTTACATAAACTCACTACTTTTTTTAACCACTCGCAGTCAACCACTTTAATAAGTCGTGAAAGAAGTAGGTTTGTAAATGAACCTATTCATTCATAAACAACTTAGGCTTAACTCAATATAAAAAAATAAAATAAATAAATAAAAAACCATTCATGTTTATTTATTTATATACAAGTCAAGCTTGAGCCTTAGTTATAAGCTTGTTTAACAAAAGAGTTGAGCCCAAAAAGAAAAAAAAAAAAAAAAAAAAAAAATTGTTCATGAATAGGCTCGGGGACATTTGGGCTCGATAAAAAATAAGTTGAGCCTAGACTCATTTATGAGCATGGTAATAAGCTTGATATGAGTATGATAATTCTTGTGTTGGATCGCAAGCTCAAAACCTTTATACTAAACTCAAGCTCAGCTTGACTGATAAATCTAGGCCAAGCTCAAACTTTAGACTTTTTGACAAGCTAAAATTCTAACATATTTGTGTTTTAGGCTCATTACTACTCATTCATATTTGTTAATTGATACAAAAGCTAGTTCATGTTTGTTTATTTATAAGCAAGCCAAATTTGAGTTTTAGTTTTAGGCTTGTTTAATAAACAAGCTAATTCCCAAAAAAAATAAATTGTTCATGAACAAACACAATACAAAATAGGTTGAACCTAGACTCGTTTATTTTACCCTTAAGTGATTTGATTCTCCATATTTACCAAAATTTAGGAATGCTTAATTGGGAACTAAGGGTAAAAATAGGTCTTTTATGGTATTTCTTAATCCTAGAAAATTAACTCTTCTATTGGTTTTGAAACCCAGACTGTTCAAAGAGCCGAAAAGTGGAGAGATAAGGTTTTTGTAGTTGGATCAAGGTAATCTAGTCTTACTTGTGTATAAATGTATTATCCAAGACATATTATGGAACCTCTAGAACTAAGATTCTAGCCCTGCCAGCAGCAAAATTACAACTACTTTTCAAGTCCTGCCAGTAGCGAGCAAAATTCTAACTACTTTTTACAAACAAAAAGGTGATTGGTAGAAGTGGTACATAAAGTGAAACGGTAAGATTGGAGTAAATATTTTCTGAAAGGTATTGTTTCAAAGGAATTAATACAGAACTCAATTAATGCCAATAAAAGCATTAATTTTCATTGATTCAACTTGTTACTTTGTTCTCACTTAGCTTCCTAAACAAGTTTGGGCTTGTGTCTAGTGGCTAGTTCCATTGGATGTGTTGAGATGCGGACACTTGTCTAGTTTTGGACACGTGTCCGTATTCTAGCATGTCTAATGAAACTGGCCACTTGACAGAGGCCTCTCCCCACTAAACAATAGTAACATTGTAATCATTAATTAATATATTCTCACATTTTCTTAACAGCCAAAAAAAAAAAAAAAAAAAAAAAAAAGATATTAATAACCAAACAACACCTTAACTTTGCTTTAGTATTGTTTGCATGGTTTTTGGTCATATGTTGCATTTAATTCTCAATCACAGCTGTGAGCAATTGGAAAGGTAATGTTTCATTTACTTTATTATTATTATTATTATTATTATTATTATTATTTTCAACTTCTTTCTTAAAAAAAAAAAAAAATAGTTTCATCTTATGGTGTCTGCTAACTATCATCAGATTGAGATATCAACCGGTTTTTTGTGTAAGCGAAAATTGAACCTTTGATCACTTATTCAACCATTAAAAACTTTACCAGTTAAGCTAACTAGAACCCACTTGTTTTATTTACTTTAGATAATCATTTTCAAGATTAAGTCTATAGCATTTTTTTAAATGGTTTTTTTTTTTTTTTTTAGAATACATTTCCATGGATTTTTGTAGTAAAAATTCTTTTGTTGGCCAAATTTCTTGGCTTTTTAAAGTATTTTTGAGGAAGTCCAAATTTTAGGGCTCTTGAGACTTCATTTAGAAAATACATCTATCAAATGATTTAGTTTTAAAATACTTTTTTAGAGTTTTATTTAGAAATTAACTTGAACAACCTTTTTTATAACAAAATTTAAAGCAAATCTTTAGGAAGCTTTTTGGAAAGCATTTTGTAAAACAATTTAATAAAAACCTTTTGAAAACACTTTTTTAGAGAGTTCCTTTGGACCAAGCCTTTTATTTTTTGGTGGGATTGTGTTTGTGATGATAATTAAAAAGCTAGCATATCAACACTTCCACCCATGAGAAATCATTCAAGGATTACAAAAGTTCAAATAAATAAATAAAAATCACACATTCATCTACTCTGTAACATAGTTAGTTCAATATCCATATAGCAATATACATATGAATATCAAGATCAATGGATTTAAATAAATAAATTATAGGTGCACATATCTCAATATCAAGATCTAGATATTTAAATACATAGAGCATGAATATATAAACTAAAGGTATACAAAGATCAATATAGATAAATTTATTCGCAAAAAGCATAGATCCACACCTTGGTTAAAATTCTATACCGATGTACCTATCAATATATGATTGTGTACATCAAGGTGTATGTGGGAATATAGGCATATATGGAGGCAATTAATCTAAGCTTAGAAGCATAGAAATAATATACTACTCACATAGGGGAAATAATTGTGTACTCCCGGAATACCATAAAATATAAATGTGTACCCCATTCTCTCACATAAATGGTGGGTCCCACTAATTAAATTCAAGGTGGGACCCACCATTCATGTGAGAAGAAGGAGTACGCATTTATGGTACTCCGAGAGTACCTAATAATTTTCCACTCAACATAGCATACATAAAGTATTTTCTCAACGAAGAAAAAAAAAAAAAAGTAAAGGAAAATAAGAAATCTATTTACTTAAATGGAAATCTAGACTAATAAAGCAATAAAAGGAGGAAGAGGCTTACTTTAGGGGTGATTAGAAGGCTAAAGAGGCCTTAATTTAGTGCTGGAAATTTTAGGAAAAGAGGATTTGGAATCTTAGGATTAGATTAAAAAAATATGATATTTGATGATGGGTAAAGATTGATGATGGGTTGGCCATTAGGATCAACCCTACCAAAAGCCAGGCATTTGGCAGGGGTGGGCCGGGTCTGCTGGCCAACTCATTTTTCTACTCTTTCGGATCTTATCTTTGAGCAGCTGTTTGGAGGTCTTCTAGAACTTGGATTTTTGTGTTCTCGCATTCCACATTCTAAATAGTTTCAAAACATGAGGATTTTGTTGCATAGTTTATAAATTAGGGGCAAATGCTCATTTACCCTATAAAAAGATCACCAGTTGTTTTAGATTTGGCTATGACATTCATTGTTTATTTACTTAATTACCAACTTCACTAATATATTTGAAGTTTGGATTTACTTTTTGAACATTATTGAATTTATTTATTTAATTTTATTAAAAAAAATTGTGGTTAACAATACCATAAAATATTTATGAAAACATCTAAAATTAAGGAAATAAAACTTTAAATTATAATCTTCAAAAAATTACATAATAAAAATTAATTAGCTGAACTCATGTTCTGTTCTACCACACCAATGGGGAAATATGATCTGATGGTATTATTATAAATGTAAACATAAGAGTATTGCTTTCTCACAGGATAGTTTGACTCTTCACCCACCAACAAGGAGAGCCTCCTTAATTAATCTTTCAAAGTTCTTATATGATGATCCTTCAAAATCAGTTGCTTCCATTGCTTTCTTCTTCCATTCCTTAGCTTTTTGCCTCATGGTATGTCCCTTTTCCCCTACCATCATTTCCTTAACAAGTGCTTCAATCTCATGGCGTTTAACATCCAAGTTAACCTCTACACCAATCTCCCAAGTGGTACAAGCATACCGACAATTTGTCTGTTGCTCAGCAAAGAAAGGCCAACAAATAATAGGCACGCCAGCAGATACACTTTCTAATGTAGAATTCCAACCACAATGTGTTAGGAAAACCCCTATGGATGGGTGTGCTAGCACTTTATCTTGGGGGCACCAACTTGTTAGCAATCCCCTATCTTTAGTCTCCTCAAAAAATTCTTCAGGCAAGATTGTTGAATCTCCCATTACCAGATCAGGCCTAACTATCCACAAAAATGTGTGCTTGCTATTCGCAAGACCCCATGCAAACTCTTTCAAGTGTTGGTCTGACATCACAGTTATGCTTCCATAATTTACATACACAACTGAGTTGGGTTCCCTTTTATCAAGCCATTGGAGACATTTGGAGTCTTCTTTCCACAAGCTTGAACCTTGAGACATGAAATGGCTCTCAGGTACATGCCGACCTAGTAAGTGAAGTGGGCCTATACTGTAAACATGAGGGAATTTGGCTAAAAGTACTTCTAGGACTTCATGTTCAAACTCCTCGAATGTATTGAAGATGATCGCAGAAGAATTTAAGCAATTTTGTGCTTCTGATCCCTGAAAATCAAACATTGTTTCAGTAATGTCAGTGGTTCTAATAAAGGTAGGGAGGTCCTTGAGCCGGATGTTTTTCATTCCTGGGATCCAATTTATTGGTTTGTCAAGTGTTCCATCATCTTTAAAGCTTTCATCTGAAACAAAAGAAATATAAAACAATAAGTTTAGAATCACAACTTTTCTCATAAATTGTTGATGCAATAAGTTGTTAACGATTAATAATAAAATGGTGTCAATAGTGAGTCTATATGAAAATCAATAATCACTTCTCTACTCAGAAATATTCAAAATGTTGTTTAAGTAATATTGAAAAATGTAGTTAATAATATTACACTGACAGGGACAAATCCACGTTTGGACCAAGGGAGGCCAACCCCTAGCCCAACGCCAAACCATCCCCCACCCATTTCAATATTTTAATTTTTCTTAATAATGCATATTTAAAATTTGTCATCATCCTCCCCTAACCCCTTCGCCCCTACACCAAACCCTCCCTGTCTTTCGCATTTTTTTGTCCAAATTTATATAGTATATATAGTAAATGCTTTACATTTGATGTAATGATCCAATGAAAGCGCTAGCTATGTCTTTACTTATACCCCAAAATGACTAGTTAAGTTGCAATTGGCACTTCTTATAATCACTTATAAACCAAAATCCACCTAATAAATATCTAATATGGGACTCTGTACATGCCTACACAACACACACACAATCACTTATAAACCTAAAATCCACCTAATAAATATCTAATGTGGGACTCTGTATAGGTCCACATAACACACACAAGGTGTTATAACATGTTTGTTCTGATATATATAATTTGTAATGACTTGAAAAGAGCACTAGTCAGTTATTTGTTTACACCCCAAAAGGACTATTCAAGTTACGATTAGTGTTAGGACATATGTGATTCAATGTTAGGAACATATGTCAACATTTTATGTAATTGGCTAATCCTTTGACAAAACGCACTTTACTTGTAATTGGGTAAATCTAATATGTGTTTAATGCTTCAAGAAATAAGGTTTCAAATTCAAGTGCTAAAGTTATGCAAGTCTGTCCAAAAAGTAAATCAGAAAGTGCTGTTCATTAAAGCTCGACAGCTAGCTCGACAACTAGCATCTGTCAAGGTTTAAAAAGTTGTGAAGCCCGTGCCTTAATAGCTAGCTCGATAGATAGCCATCTATCAAGATTTATGAAACTCAGTTTTTCAAGATTGTTTTTCATCCAATCCGTGAGTATGTGTTTAGGCTTTCTTTTCTCACAACCCTAAACATATATAAGGATTATTTTAAGGGCCGTAAAAGGTTACGCACAGTTACATAAGAGCAAAATTGCACAAGTGTGAAGAAGAGTGTAATCGGAAACTTAGTTTGCCCTAGTTCTTCATTCTCTTCAAGAAGTTGCTGTGTTTTGTACATCGTAGGGTTTTGTGACTAAGCAACTTCATAATCTTCATTGAGTGATGAACAGAAGAATTTTGTAGCCAACATCCTTCTCTAGTTGGTGATCAAGTCGCGTACTAGGATCTGCGCAATTGGTTAGTCATGTAATGGAAGCCGTGCATTCAAAAGGAGAGATTGTTACTACAGAACAAGTCCAATTGGGTATTGGGGTAAGGGGTCAATTGTAGGTTGGTATAAGGTACTGGGATTCCTTATTTGTAACTACTTGTTTTGATAATAGTGGATTATTGGGAGTGATGACCTTAAAATCATCCGATGGAGTTTTTGTTGTGTAGGTTTTCCCCATTCGTAAACAAATTATCGTGTCAATTTAATTTTCGCTGCATACTTAGTTTAATTGGTGATTTGTTTGTGCTACCACGTACATTGCATGTTAATTTAACTAATTAATAAACTTAGCTAATTAATCAATTAATTTATCACAAAGGGTCAATACGTTTATGGCCTATCAATTAGGAACCTTTGTAATCACTCATGAACCTAAGATCCACCTAGTATACACCTAATGTGGAACTCAGCGCATGCCTATACAACTCACGCTTAATCAATCAAATCCAATCAAATACACATAATTTAGGCATCACACTTTTCATCTTATAAAATGAATTAGTCCAAATAAGTTAAAAAAAAATGTTATAGTCTAATGTGTGGCCATCCTCTAAAGAAATAAAAATTTAACGTAAAACATTTTTAAAAATCGTTTTTCATCTTTTAGTATTTGTAAAGAAGATTCTCTTTCTTAATCGATTGAAAATTATAAGGTTGGTATTTTTTTATGATTTCTTTTTGAATTATATCAAAATGTTTGTAAGAATTAAAATATCATTTACTTACTAACTTGTTTATAGAGTGATTGTACTTATAATTACTCTTTTTTTTTCTTTTTCTTTTTTTATCACAACTACTGTAGGGTCACGATTTCTTGGCTCAAGCCTAAATAGTACTAGATCCTAGCCCAATGAACCCTAGTCAATAAATTTGTAGAGAATGGATTGAAGAACTGGGCTCCAGTAAGTTTAATAACGGTTATTATGGTGTTTAATAGTGTTTTTCAAGAAAATAATGGACATGATAACCAATAAATCCCTTATCCGAGGAGCTTTTTTTCTTTTAGTTACTTAATCCCTCTTAAATAACGCCAATCTCCTCCCTATTCTCATTACTCTCTCCTTTTTTCTTATGGAAGATATTTCTCATTATATAGTCCCCTTGAACTATCCTCCCCCTACACTTGTTCATCATCCAAGCCATCACTTGAGTATTTGTCCCATCAAACTTCTTCTTTAGCTTTTTTCTAAGTTATTATTTCCTAGTAAACACTGTTCAGAGGTCTACTCCACATAAATGCGGCCATAAAAGTAGGTACAATGCATTTAATGTGGTGGTAGCAGCTTTTCTCTAGATATTTTGGAGTCTTCCTTCTTCCCTATATGTTCGTGATGCGTCTCTGCGCGGTGGGAACTTTGTGGAGAATTATTATAATGGTCTGAGTAAACAATTGAACCGCGTTCAATAGATTCGAGGAGGAATATCTCCTCGAAAAGCTTCCCAATTATTTCCCACACCGAAAACCTTAGTTGGTAAATCTTAGTAGTTTTTAACTTCTCATTCATACCTCCTCAGAAATTCAGGTTTTCAGATAAGAACTAGGATCCAATACTTATCAATTTGGACTCTTGCAAGCCCAAGGTCCAATACACATGAATTTTGGACTTTCACCCCTACAACTACCCAAAAAAAAAAAGCATTTTCAATAATAAATATTGTCAAAACTAAGTTTCATAATCTAAATTACTATTTGATTTTGTACTTCAAAAGGAAAATTATTCTGAATTTAGTATATATAAACAATTATAGATTATTGTGGGGGCCAATTGATCCCATAGATACTATTCGCATGGAAAAGGGCTGGGCCTATGGCCCAATACCCAGTCCGAGGATAAAAGCGTATCCGAGGATGATCCGCTAAGGAAGAAATGAAAACTGTACTAGGTGAAGAATATTTATGGATGACTTAACCGTGTCCAAGGATAACAACCATCTCGAAACCTCTATCCGAGGTGGCAAGGAACCTTCCCAATCCCTTAATATAGCATATTAAAGGAACTTTGCGATAAGGGGATGGACAAGTACCAGATAAAGGATAAGGATGAGGGATAACAAATATCTGGAAATATTGCTACCTCCGCATTAAATGCTACCCAGCTAACTCTCTGGCCGCATTAATGTGGAGGTGATGCCTGAACAGTAAACAAGCAACCTTACAGCTAATAGTAGAAGGTTCAAGGAGGTGCGGGATGGGACAGGGAAGCTCCCAACTCCTGACTCACACGTGGATGATGAATATGACACAGAAACCATGGTATATAACAGAAAAAGGAATCGAAAGAAAAAAAAGGAGGAACAAAAAAAAAGCAAAGAGAATAAGGGAGGTTGAAGAAATACAACAGTAGAAAGAAAGGAAGAACCCTAAACCATTGATCATACTATTAGGGCACAACCGAGGATGTTTTTTGTACTTGTGCATGTGTAACTCTTTCCCTTTAACACTATCAATCAATATCTTTTCCCTAAATTCAGACTAGCTTTTTCTCCCATTCTCTACAAATTTATTGTTTGGGCTTTTTGGGCCTGAGTCCAATCCTGTTTTGGGTTCGAGTCAAAACTGGTCCTTACAATTGGCACCGTCTGTGGGAAAAGCTTGATCTGATCAAAAGGAGATTTTGGTTTAATGCTCAAATTGGAAGAATCAGATTCGCATCAACCGACGATTGGGCCACATCAGGGTAATGATAGTCCGCATCAGGCGGAATCAGGAGGTTCACAACATAACCACTCAGCGGTAAACCCTCAACAAAGGGGAGATCGTGAGGGAAGTGGGCAAACCATGCACACTAATAGGAGTCAATCGCGTGGGAAAAGTCATGTGTCCCATGCAGAGAATGAGAAAGACATGCAACGTGAGATTGACGAATTGAAGAAAAAGTTACGCCGTGCACGGCGAAGGTGATCATCATTTGGATCTAAATCTTCTTCTGAGGATACAAAGGATGTCACGTACAGGCAACGATCCAGAACTCCACCCAGTGAAACTTTCTCCGGCGACGAGGAATACAGTAGCTATAGGCATAAGAGCAAAAGTACATCACACAAGGGCCTTGGAAACAAGGCCATGAATGAAGCGTTGAGCCAAGTCGCTAAATCGCCTTTCACATGGCGGATTGAGGGTGCAAACCTTCCCCGGCGATTTAATCAGCCGACCTTCTCTCTTTATAATGGTCGGATAGATCTGGTGGAGCATGTTAGCCATTTTAATCAAAAAATGGCCGTTCATTCTAAGGATGAGGCCTTAATGTGTAAGATCTTTCCGTCCAGCTTAGGTCCAATGGCGATGAGATGGTTTAATGGCCTGAGGGCAAATTCCATTGACTCTTTCAAGAAACTTACCCAGTCTTTTGGCGCTCACTTCATCACGTGTAGCAAGGTTCCATTACCTTTAGGATCTTTGCTGTTTATGTCCATGCGAGAGGCAGAAACTTTAAAGGCTTACTCAAATAATACTGAGAAATGTTCAATGAGATAGATGGGAGCTACGACAATGTGGCTATTAGTACATTTAAGGCTGGATTACCGGCCGAGAATGATTTGAGAAAATCCCTCACTAGCAAACCTGTTACCAGTGTACGCTCGTTGATGGATAGGATTGACAAGTACAGGAGGATTGAGGAGGATCAATTATAGGGAAAGGGGAAAGCAAAGGTGATCCCTCAAGAGAGGAGGGATTCCAGGTCGGATCGGTCGTAGAACAATCGACCTCGGAGAGACTTTTCAAGGCAATTTGCGTCTACCAACTCCCAGGCGGTCAATGTTGTGTTTCGGGAGCCAGTGCAAAAAATCTTAGAGAAAGTTAGGAATGAACCATTCTTTAAATGGCCAAACAAGATGGCAGGAGATCCAATGAATCGCAACCAAAACCTATACTGCCATTATCATCAAGATCAAGGTCATACTACTGAAGAGTGTAGGAATTTGTGGGATCATTTGGAACAATTGGTCCAAGAAGGGAGGTTAAAACATCTCTTGCACCATACCAGTGGCTGAGGAGGCCAGACTGGTTCGGCGTTTCAGAGAAATGCTACATCGAAGCCTCCTCTCGGCACCATAAATGTCATATTCCGATGATGAATCTAATTCAGTGCTGAAGATGATCAAAACGAACGTTCCTCTGGTGTTAAGATTTTTGGATGCGGACAAACAGGGAACCATACAGCCACATAATGACGCTCTGGTGGTTACCCTTAGAATTGATGGGTACGACGTAAAGAGAGTCATGGTTGACCAGGGAAGTGCAGCGGAGATTATGTATCCTATCTATTTAAAGGGTTGGGTTTAAAACCTGAGGATTTGGCAACCTATAGCTCACCTTTGGTGAGTTTCGAGGGTAAAATGGTTGTCCCTAAGGGACAGATTAGGTTGCCTGTGCAAACTGGGTCAGATGTAGTCGAAGTAGATTTCATCGTGGTAGATGCTTTTTCCCCGTATACAACCATTATGGGCAGGCCTTGGCTGCATTCCTTGGGTGCTGTTTCATCCACCCTTCATCAGAAAGTGAAGTACCCTTCTGGAGGTTAAGTGCTAGAGATAGTGGGAAGCCAATCTATGGCTAGGTAGTGCTTAATTGCGGCAATCCAACACAAACCAAAGAGTGGCATCTCGGCCACTAAGGAAAATGATTTATAGCAGTTAAAAACCCCGGAATCTCTGTTCAATGGGCCAGCTGACGAGGTGAAATGTGAAGACCTGGACAAGGTGATCATTGGAGATGACCCGGAGAGATTCTTTCAGGTAGGGGCTCAACTACCCCTACAGGAAAGGGAACAATTGGTTGAACTTTTGAGAAGAAACGTAGATGTGTTTGCATGGGATGCCTATAAAGCCCCTGGTTTAGATCCAAAATTCATTTGCCATTATTTGAATGAACCCCTCGGTTACTCCAAAAAAGCAGCCACCTTGGTGCCCTTCTAATGAACATATAGAGGCAGTCAAGAGTGAAGTAATTAAACTTAAATAGGCAGGGGCTATTAAAGAGGTATTTTACCCTCAATGGTTGGCGAATACTGTGGTGGTCAAGAAGAAGACAGGAAAATGGCGTGTGTGTGTGGACTTTACAGATCTCAACAGGGCTTGTCCTAAAGACCCATTCCCTATGCCTAGGATAGACCAGTTAGTAGACACAACAGTAGGCCATCCTCGGATGAGTTTTTTGGATGCCTTTCAAGGATATCATCAGATACCTTTGGCAACAGATGATCAGGAAAAAATAGTTTTCGTCACTCCTGTTGGAAACTACCATTATAAAGTGATGCCTTTTGGCCTGAAAAATGCAGGGTCAACCTATCAGCGGATGATGACTAAAATTTTTGAACCACAGTTAGGTAAAAATGTTGAGGTTTATATTAATGATATGGTTGTAAAAAGCAAGTTGGTGTCCGAACACCTAGTGGATCTTGTGAACATTTTTGAAATCCTGAGGAGACACAAGCTACGTTTGAATGTGTCTAAATGCTCTTTTGGAGTGGGGTCAAGAAAGTTTCTGGGGTACATGGCGACTTATAGGGGAATTGAGGTAAACCCAGACCAGATTAGAGCCATTAATTGCTTGCAACCACCTCGGAATCCAAAGGAGGTGCAAAAGCTTACTGGAATGATGGCTGCATTGAATTGGTTTATATCCAGATCAGCAGAGAGATGTAGACCTTTCTTCCTTCTGCTACATAAATGGAAAAAGTTTCAATGGTCCGAGGAGTGTGTCATGGCATTCCAAGAGCTTAAACGATATCTATCCCATCCACCCATAATGTCTAGCCCAGTGGTGGACAAAGTTCTTTTTGCCTACATCGCAGTTGCTCTATATACCATAAGCCTTATGCTCATAAGGGTGGACAGTGGTATACAACGGCCAGTTTATTATGTGAGTAAGTCACTTAATGAAGCCGAGGTGCGTTATTTGCCATTAGAAAAGGCAATATTGGTCGTAGTTCATGCCACAAGAAAACTTCCCCATTACTTCCAAGCGCATACTGTGGTCGTACTCACTCAACTCCCACTCAAATCCGTGCTTAGAAGCGCTGATTATACTGGAAGAATAGCCAAGTTGGGCACGATCCTAGGGGCTTTTGATATAAAATACATGCCTTGTACTTCTATAAAGGGTCAGGTACTCGCAGATCTTGTGGCCGAATTTGCTGAATGTCCTGAAGAAATGGAAGAGGGGAGTGAGAAACTGGATGAGAGGTTAATCAGCGTGGCCTCTGTTCAATGCCCACCATCTTGGGAATTGTATGTTGACGGGACAGCTAATCAGCGAGGATCAGGAGTGGGGCTAGTTCTGGTGTCACTTGAGAGGATTACCATTGAGAAATCCTTAAGGTTGAATTTCTCGACTACAAATAATGAAGCAGAATATGAGGCTTTGCTGATGGGGATGATAATGGTACAAAAAATGGGAGGAAAAGCAATGAGGGTCTTTTCAAATTCAAAACTGGTGGTAGGACAAGTAAGGGGTGATCTAGAGGCGCGTGACTCAAGAATGCAGGAGTACTTATGTCAAATCAGGAGCATACAAGAGAAATTTGAGGTTTTTGACTTGTCTCATGTTCCTAGAAGTGGAAACACACATGCGGATTCGTTGGCCACCCTTGCCACATCCTCGGCACAGGATTTGCCTCGAGTAGTATTGGTTGAAGACCTATATACGCATACTTAGTACACCATGGTACTCCTTGGATCCACCAAATCAAATTGGGTCCGAGCTAGATGGATTCTATATCACTATTTCTGGAAAAAGATGTACTGCCTGAGGAAAAGTTTGAAGCTGATAAAGTACGAAGGAAAGCCCCTCGGTTCTGGCTCTCCAGGGACAGAAAATTATACAAGCGCTCTTTCTCTGGTCCTTACTTACTTTGTGTGCACCCCGAAGCATCAGAATCACTTCTGGAGGAGCTGCACAAATGGGTTTGTGGAAGTCATACAGGAGGAAGATCTCTATCTCACAGGACTCTTACCCAAGGATATTGGTGGCCAAACATGCAAAAAGAGGCGTAGGAGTATGTCAAGAAATGTGATCAATGCCAGAGGTTTGCGCCTAATATTCATCAGCCTGGAGGGGTCCTCAACCCTTTTTCTAGTCCATAGCCTTTTGCTCAATGGGGCCTGGACATTGTGGGACTTTTCCCCAAGGCAGTGGGAAATAAAAAATACCTCCTTGTCTGTATAGATTATTTCACTAAGTGGGTTGAAGCTGAGCCTCTGGCTAATATTAGGGATGTGGATGTTAAAAGGTTTATTTGGAAGAATATTGTTACACGATTTGGGGTTCCTAACATGCTCATCTTAGATAATGGTTTTCAATTTGACAGCAAAAGTTTTAGGAAGTACTGTTCTGATCTGGGTATAAAGAACAGATATTCTACTCCAGCCTATCCGCAGGGAAATGGACAGGCCGAGGCTGCTAATAAGGTTATCATGAACTGACTTAAAAAGAGGTTTGATGACGCCAAAGGAAGGTTGGCTGAGGAGTTGCCGCACGTCCTTTGGACATATAGGACAACACCTCGAAAGTCCACTAGAGATACCCCCTTCTCAATGATGTATGGGGCTGAAGCTGTAATCCCTTTGGAGAACGGTTTTCCCACTATGAGATCTAGCGCATTCACCTCTGATGGAAATAACGAGCTGTTAAAAAAGAATTTGGATCTGATTGAAGAACGACGTGAAAATGCTATGGTGCAGTTGGCCTATTATCAACACAAGCTCAAGCAAGGCTATGATATGAGTGTGAAGCTAAGGCCATTGGCCCTAGAAGACTTGGTGTTAAGGAAAGTTGTTGGAAACACTAAAAACCCTGCTTGGGGAAAATTGGGGCCTAACTGGGAAGGACTATATCGCATTACGTCAGTGGCAGGAGTAGGTGCGTACTACTTAGAAGATTTAGATGAAAGAACTGTACTTCACCCTTGGAATGTAAATAACCTGAAAATGTATTACTATTGATAAGAAAGGTTATACTGTGTTTTTTGCTTCCATTCATCTTAATTGTGTGTTGAGAATAATATGACATCTATTGAAATATTAAACAGAAACTAAATTATGTCAGGTCCTCGGACCACAAATTTAGTGGAAATTAATATCCTATGACATCTATTGAAATATTAAATAGAAACTAAGTTATGTCAGGTCCTCGGACCACAAACTTAGTGGAAATTAATATCATATGACATCTATTGAAATATTAAACAGAAACTAAGTTATGTCAGGTCCTCGGACCACAAACTTAGTGAAAATTAATACCCCAAGTCATCACTTGAAATGTAAAATGGGAAATTATCTATGTTGAATCCTCGGATCATGAGCATTGTAGAGATAACTGTCCTAGTCATATTAAGGAATATATTCAATGGAATACAAGTGGTTTTAAAATCTTCAGACCATCTTGGGCATAATTCATTCTTTTTTGAGTTAAGTTCTAGCCTGTTCTATAAGTCATGGTAAACCTCATAGATATCAAGTAAGTGTAAGTGTATTTTAATATATTGACATTCTGCTTATTACATAAGTGTTGGGATATTCCCTAGATGTTGTAAAACTTATTAAAGAGCTTGGTCAAAAAAGAATATACTTTTGATAACGAGATTTGATGATATGTTTTATTAATGTGTTTTACTCCTTAATGGCGTATGTGGAAGAAAGGATAGGAAATAAGATAAGATGAATACCATACATCTAAGTAAAACAATAATGCTGATAAATATTATTAGAACCAAAGGAAAATGTTTCGTATATTATCAAAATTTGTCCTTCAATATAAAGGACAGAGATACAATCATTGTAAGTATCCTAAAAACAAGTACAAAAATTAAGGTTTTAGCTTGATTTGAAGTTTGGACTTGGGAGCCTGGTCAGCCACTTCAAGGGGGGGTCTCTTTCTCCTTACCCTTCAGAAATCCTTCTATAGGTAAAGTAACTGAGGCTAGTTGCTTCTCAAAGTCTTGAGAAGCTGCTCCTGGCTGAGGAGCCTCAACCACTTTATCCGAGGAAGGTCCTTTCAGGATCTCTTGTTCTCTGCCCTGTTCTTGTTGACCAGTGGAGGGAGGATACTGTGATTAGGCCTCTTTGACTAGCTGGGGAAAAGGAAGGGCTACCTCTTTCTGGCTGGAGATCTGCAAGGCTAGAGGAAAGACAATGTTCTCAAGTTTCCTCAGCTCAGAAGAAGCTTCAATCCCAGCTCGGTTGAGGGCTTCTTCCCAGGTCTGGGTGCAGTATGCGTGGCACACGACGGGGACCTCTACTCGAAGAGCATCCTCGGTCTCAGCTACACCGACGTCATAGCCGTACTGCTCAGCCTCGTCTCTCTCCTTTTCTGCTCTAACTTTGTCCTCCTCAGCCTGCATTTTGGATTTTTTAGCCTGATCCTTAAGTTTCTTAGCCTCCTCTAGTTGCTGCTTCAAAGCTGTCACTTGCTCCTTGGACGCAGCCAGTTATTCCTTAGCCTCATTCGTTAGTTTCCTTTGGCTCTTGGCTTACTTCTCAACACCCTTTAAAGCAGCCTCCGCGCTCTTCTTGGCTTGTTCCTCAGCAGTTAGCTTCTTCCTGAGATCAGTATTGCTGTTTTCAACAATAGTTAGTGTCTGCACAGCAGCAACCCTTCGTTTTCTCTCGTTATCCAGCTGCTATGAGATGGAGTGGTATATCTCCTCTATTCTAAAAGTGCTTTGAACAGCCTTTTATTAAAAAAAAAAAAAAAAAAAAGTATGAGTGTTGTATCAAATAAAAAGAAAGAAAATACTATGAAAAGATAAATACGTACCATGCCCAGAAATCGTTTAGTTTGAAGGAAGACTTCATTCCTCCTAAGTCCTCGTAACTCCACCATATCTCTGGGGAGTAAGAGGGTTTCCTCCAGCACCGAAGCAACATGATAACCTATGCCCCCGTTGTAATCTCTGATTGATGCATCATCTGTCAGGGGCTCACCACCAAGCATGGGAGCTGGGAGCCATGCTTGGGGCTCGGGCAGTTGAACATCGCCCCTTTCTAATCCTCGACTGGGGGCATGACTGGTTTTCTGCTCCTTGGTTGGCCTGTGAGCCTCCTCTTCACTGAAAGAACGAGGTCTTCCAGGTTCCACCACCTCCTTGCCCTTTGGTTCCTTTCTCCTCTTAGGATCAACTTGTTCGACCCTGGAGGGTGGAGGTGGCTGAGGAGCACGAAGAGGAGATTTAGGTGGAGGAGGAGGAAGCTGGGGTTGAGAAGGCTTCCCAACTTCTCCCCTTCCTGGCTGACTTTCTAGCAATTCTTGAAGGCTACGCTGGGGCTTCCTTTGAATACCCATATCTTCAGGCTCGTTTTGTGACGGTGAGGTTTGATTGAAAACTTCGTAGTCGTCGTTGGACACAGTGAGGTCCACAAAACCCTCTTCCTCTTGTTCTGATTCCTCTTCCTCCTCCACTTGCAAAACGGGGGGGGAAGATGTTGCTCCTGCTGCAATGGTAGCAACAGGTAGAGGTTCCATGAGCAGTGAGTATTTTGGGAGAGGAATGCCTTGTGGGACCACGAACCCCTCGTAGGCAACACTAATTCTGTGGAGCCGAGGATCTCTAGCCCTTATCACGCACCTCGGAGCTTGGAATACGCGCAAGATGGGAGTATATCTGAGGATGAGGTGCGCTGCCCTTAGCTGGCCGTCTGATTCGTTGACGTAAACCTCAGCTTGTAGAATCCTGTCCAAGCTCGTCTTATTAACTAAGCGGAGTGAAGGCGTAGTGGTGTGGGGATTTGCAATATCGATAGAACCAACAAAAACTTGTTTCAGTAATGACAAAAGGCAATAGGATTACAAAAATCAAGTAAAGTTAAATGGAAGAACTCAACAATTAGTTTCCCACCTAGTTCACCCTCCTTAACTGGGCAAGGTAATTCATCATGCCATTGCCCAGAGAAGATCAAAAAATCGTCCTTTAACCCCTTATTTGATACGGGGAGGCACTGGATTAATCTAACCTCGGAGCGCCTAGACCTTAGATAATACCCCTGCCCCTTCATTCACGTGAGCCATGAGTCCTGAGCTTAGTCTCTAAGGTAACCCAACTTGCAATAAAAACTAGATGCTTCAAATGCTTTCATCTTCATTTTCCCAAGAAACAAACAAGTTCCAAACAAAAATTTTGGTTGAAACTCAACAAATTTTCGGCAAGATCCCTTCACTACCACACCTTGCATTTATTCTGGCCACCATGTGAGGAGGTTGATTGGTTTTCACCCACATGAAAACCCCATAATAGAAGCTTTAAGAGAGAACTAGCCTAAGAGAGAGATGAAGAAGATAGCGAAGCATGGTGGTTGCGTAGGGATTCATGGTGGAGCTTGATTTCCTTGAATCTAGTAAGAATTTTTGGTCCATGGTCTTGCCCCTTATTTCTTTCGATTTGTTGCTGGGTAAGCCATAAAAGAGGAGAGGATTTGGAATATATATATATATATATATATATATTAAAAAAACATAAAAGAAGCCTGATGTCTCTAGAGGAAGAGACTTTAGTACAAGAAATTTGAAGGATGAGACTTGGTGGAAGAATTCAACTGGGAAAAGATCTGATATCTTAAACTAAAATCAGCAATTGCGGGCCAGTGAGGAAAAACACGAAAACCAAGGCAAGGAGACGACGCGCTATCTTTTAATGCCTGTTTGTTGAGTTAACTTTAGTAGACACACGGCTTAAATATAAAGGGCGAACGTAAAGAACGGTACATAAGGTATTCTATTTAAGTTTTTCCCTTAATGGATATATTAATGGATATATGTATCTATTCTTTTACATGGTTTTGGTAAAAACCGGTCCGAATCTGGACCCGATCCAGTTATATCCTAATTACTAAAACACCCTTTTATATATATATATATATATATATATATATATATATATAGATAAACTTATTCAATATCCTAACCCTATCTCATTCTCCCATTCTCATCATACAACTGCCACCCAATGCACCCACCTTCTCTCAAATCTCTAGGCACTCTCACGGCCACAGCCACAACCATACAACCACAACCTCACTACCGCCACCCTTAACTCCTCTAGCCGTCACTCTCACCGACCTACACAACCACACTCACGGCCTCACTGCCTCACCATCGTTCCCATTCTCCCTCCTCCATGTGCCTTCGTTAGGATTTGGGACCTTTGTGATCGTTAGGGTTTTGGTTCCTTTTTTTTTTTTTTTTTGAGAATTTGGTTTGGGTTCGTTGCCATTCCTATTTCTCAATGATATGTTCTTCACTTTTTTTATTTTTATTTTTATTTCTATGTTTGTGTTTGTGATTTTGAAAGGGGAAAGTATAAATCTAAAATTTTTGTATTTGTGTTTTAGGACTTGTGTTTGTGTTTGTGATTTTGAAAGAGAAAATAAAAAATCTGAAACTTTTGTGTTTGTGTTTGGGTTTTTGGTGGCTACTCTGGTCCAATTGAAGAACTTGATCTTGGGGTTTTTGTTTTTGGGTTTCTGATCTAGGTTGATGAACATGATATTGGGGTTTTTGTTTTTGGGTTTCTGATCCAAATTGATGAACATGATCTTGGCCTCTTGGGGTTTATTTTTTGGGTTTTTGATCTAGGTTCGTTTGTGGAGGTTTAGGGCTTCAAGCAAACTTTTTTTTTTTTTTTTTTTTATTGGGCCACAAATTGGCCCTTGAAGTGGCATGGGCAAGGCAGGACCTGCAGAGCGGGTTTGGGTATGAAAAAACTCGGCCCAAACCTGGCCCATTTCCATTCCTAATGGTGTGAGTATCGTATGTATTCGATACATCATACATGTATATATCTACTCTCTTAAATGGGTTGGGACTCACCCCATATAAGAGGGTAGATATACAATTTTTTATGCATGTAATACCACTTCCTATACAAAGATTGCTTTTGTAAAATAGACATGTTATTGTTTCTAATTTTGTGTACTTGACTTTGACGTAACAATTAGTTAAGTTATTTTGCCAAAAAAAAAAAAAAATTTAAGAGAAGTATTTACCATCCAAACTGTTGGACAAATTACTCCGACTCTTTGACAAAAGAAAATATCTCTCTTATGGAACAGTACACCACTTCTATATTTGACGGATCTCACACATTTATGAGATCCCATGTTATTTATTTATTGAAACGAGAAAAAAATAAAGAAGGAAAAAAAAGACCTCATGTTATTATGAAATGAGCATTACATAAGGCAATTTTATGAGATAATTTTTCCTCTTATAAAAGAAGCTGCGTTCATGAAATATAGCAATCCACTAAAAAAAATCATGTATTTGTTTGATTTTGTTGTAGGAAGTGGAGTTTTAGTTGTAGGGTTTTGTTGTACAACTTTTGGGATTATAAAGAACTGTAACTAGAAAGAAATATAACATTTAGAGTATTTGACAAACTACAAAGCTACACCGCTTTAGAGCTACTATTATTCTGTGAGATGATCAGCAATGACACCACACCAAACCGACATTCGTGATTGAGAGAAAACGGAGGAGTTGTTTTTGGCAAAGAGAAATATCAAGACGGGTGAGGGTTCAAAAATTTAACATAAAATTAAGAGCATTTATTTCACAATTAAGATTGTACTTTATGACAGTATTTTATGAATTTAATAGTATACAAAGTGCTAAATGCAGATTTTTTTTTTCCAAAATTTAAAATTAAATCGGAAAAGGTTATAATTTTATATAATGACCATGAATAATTTGGATAATTCACCTTTTATTTATTTTTTTTTTAAAACCCAGACAGAATCTTATAAAATATAATAAAAATTTATCATTAATTAATTATGGGAAAATATTGGTTGATGAGATCTCAGTCTCATTTGGCTATTGCGAACTCACCAATATTTTCCAGGTTTAAAATTTTTAATTAAAGTCTTATGAACAACTTCAGGCTGGATGGCTACTTACATCGCACTTGACAAAGAGAGTAAATGAGAAACTTATGAACAGGGGGACTTAGTATATATGCTCATTAAGCTATTTAAGCTTAGAATGGTAAGTGATAGATATGCTCAGTAACCCCATGCTACCATCTGAGTTATAGTTCAATTAATAAAGTTTTTTATAGTCATCTGATCAGTACCATTGGTGCGGTTAGAAAAATATGAATTTTATCTTTTAACAATTATTCTAACAAAAACAAAAATTGCTCAAAAGTACCTTTAAAAGGAAGAATGCCTCTTTTGATGAGTTCAGTGAAGTTGAGATGTGCCATGTAGCCACAAGCTGAGGCAGTCCAAAACTGAACCTCTGGGATGCCTAATTCTTCTCCAGCTTTAATAGCAAAACTCATGAGGCCATCAGAAACTATGCAAGTAACCAAAGGCACTTCAGAGGATGAGTTGAGCTTAAGCACTAGCTCTTTGAAAGGGACCAAACAGTTCTTTCTTGTGGAATCACATAGTGTTGGGATATCTTGGGTTGCATCACAATCAAACGGTGGCAACCCGTCTGGTATTGTTTCAAACCGGAAAGCAGGTAGGCCTTTTACGTAGTCAAGTCCTTTGGACCTGATTAAGCGTCTGTGGTTGAACTCAGTGTTTACAAAGGTTATATGGAAGCCCCTTGAGTGTAAGAGCATGGCTAATCTCATCATGGGTGTTACATGGCCTTGTGCTGGGAATGGAACACATACTGCATGGGGCTTTGTAGCTCGAACTGAACCCATATCAGTTGCAAGTAAAGCTATATTTTTTTTATGGAATCAAATTTAAAGGGCTTGTGGTGATACCTTTAGGCTCTATGCCATTTTATAGGAAATATGTGTAGCATTAGGATAGCCTATATATTTTTTCAGTAAACTCATCTGCGAGGAAAACTATTCGCTGTCACATGAGAGATAATATTACTATTAATTTGTCGAAACACTGAATAATCAAAAGAAATAATATATCCTTTAATGTCTTATCTTATGCAATTATTGCAATGTCACCAGTTGGCCCAGTTTGAAAGCTGGTTCAGTCAATTAAAATAAGACACTGATTCATGGTCAGTGTGTACAGTGGGTAAGATACAAAACGTGAAAGAGTTTTGAATAGTTTTAACATCATAAATTATTCCATGAATCTTTTGTTACAATTTTAATATGGAAGATTCTGAGTGGTTAACTATCACTTACACATAAACTTTTTTTTTTTACCAATCACACTCAGTCACGTCATAATTGTGGCAAAAAGTTATAAAAAATTATGTGGTCCTAGACTTTTCCAAGAGCTTTTCCCCAAAAAAGAATTCCACAACCTGCAAAAGTGGCAAATTGTTATTATTATGTGAAAAATTGATCTAGTTAAATTTTGTTGACACAATAATGAACTCATAGAACTAATAAAATTGTGTCAATTCAAGCTTGTAAAAATTGTGTCTATAGCATTACCTTTTTGTCTCCCCTTTTCTGCTTTTTGTTTGGAAACAGAGGATGAGAGGGAAAAAAAAAAGAAAATTGGGCTGATATGACAATTTCTCTTGTTTGGTTGGCATTGTAGGAAAGAAAAGAAGATAAAGTGGAAGGAGTGAGCATCCATCCAGGCCTAGTTTTCTTATCCGCTCAAACTGGGTGGAAATGAGGGGGGGGGGGGGGGGGGGGAAACACGTAAAAAGCCTTCAATTTTTGGGGCCTCACTACTAATGACTTCTAAAATTTCAATTTTGTCCATCACTAAAACAAACACTTTAATTTTTATTTTGGGTATTTACGTAAAAACATATAGCTAAATTAAATATATTCTTTTCTTTTCTTTTCTTTTCTTTTCTCTTCCCTCACTCTTTCCAAACATGTAAAAAGGAAGCATTTTCTTTTCTTATCTTTTCTCTCTCTCTCTCTCTCTCTCTCTCTCTTCTTTTCACTTCCCCTCATTTACAACCAAACACACTATCAATGTTGACAATAATCGAGCCTCTCCACTCCATCTTAACACAGATGCTAATGATGCTCCCAAGTCCCAAAATCTTATGAGATAATCTTTTTCTTCTCCTATGTGTTTAAAGTAATATTAGTGGTTACCTGGTGGTAGTGTTGCTACTACGATCGGGTGATACAACAAAGTTTCAAACTTCCAATAAACCGTGGTTCATAGGGCTATAAATGAACCATGTTACTCATAAATAGCTTAGGCTTGATTAGATAAAAAGCTCGTTCATGTTTTTTTGGTTATAAACAAGTTAAACTTGAGCCTTCATTTTAGGCTTATTTATTAAATTAGTTGAGTCCAAGCAAAAAGAAAATGTTCATGACATGCTTGTAAACATTAGGGCTTGATAAAATAAATAAATAAACAATAGGGCTTCGTAATAACTTTAATATGATCTTTGAAAGCTCGAAAATGTGTTAAAATACAAGAGCTTGTTTAGACCCCTAATTAAAAATTACGGCTAGATTGCTTTTACTCTAACTTATCTAAGTGCGGAAACAAGAGTAAATGAAGCACAAACAACCAATACTACTCTAATGCATAAACATGAACAACAAATAATAAAAGTAAAGTACAAAAGTAAGTGAAGAGAGAATGCAAATACAAGATAACATGCTGATGTGTTATCGAAGAAGAAACCGAAGAACTCAACGAAAAACCTCTCCGCTGCCCCCCAAACGGTAAATCGATCCACTAGACATTAAGTTGGGATACATGAATAGCAAGAGACCCTCCAAGCCTAATCTACCCAATGCACCTAAGCCCTCCAAGCTTCTACTCCAACAAGACTTCTCGAAACCGTGTCTTGTCTAGCTCTCCGGACCCCGCAATATGCCCGATTGCATTCGCCAAAACTTGGCTTCTTCCAATGCTGCCCAGTAGCACCAAAACCTCCTTGACACTTAGAATGAGTGTGGTAAGTGTTTGAGCTATCAACCTCTTAAGGATATGGAAATGGAAAGGTAGAAGTTGAGGAAAAACCACAATGGATTGTGTAAAGAAATGTGGGTAGGGTTTTCTCTCAGAAGCACTCCTCAACATCTATGGGTAATGGGGGTATATATAGTATGGGTAAAGAAAGTGTGTATCAGATATGACAGTTCAGCAAAATAGAATGTTTCGCGAGTATCTCGAGGGTAAGGCCTTCCCACGAGACACTCGCGAAAACTAGCTGTCTCCATCCTATCCTGACTCTTCGCATTCCAGTCATGTGTAGGGCACATGCTTCACTTCATAGGAAGCCTACTCACGAGCTACCCACAAAAACAGTTTCGGTCTTCAATTGCCTTGAGTCTTCACACACTCTCTCTATCACATACTACCCTTACAAATAAATCTCACATAAAATATAGGGTACATAAGATTGAACAAAATTACAATCAAATTTGGCACAGAATTAAAGCCAGCATAAATTAGTTGTAAATTACAACTTTACAATCTCCCCATTTGGTTATTCCGTGATAAAACCCCTAAAACAGACTCTAGACTTAAACATGAGTTTGGGAACAATGGCAAAACTCACTCACACCTAATCTAGAAGTTATGAAGCACTTGCATGTATATACCTGTAACCTGAAACACTCACACATAAGCAAAACTTTCATTAAGCTTATGACAAGTTGAATACACAGTACGTATATGAGCAAATAAAGTACAATCAAGTTATTAAACACTATATAACAATTAAGCATATCTTAATCATACAATAACAATCATTAAAGAATGACTACAATGAACATTTAGTAAGTAAATGCCCATCCGGACACGCAATGCAATAAAGACCAATCACAATGATCAATTGCATGTCCAACACACAACCAATGCAAAATACACAAAGTATTTGCATCAAGGATACAAGATCCTACAAGGGTACAAGAGTGAGGTACTTAAGATAGTTTAGCAACATCTAAAAGTACAAAAACAAATTGCTACATAGCAATGAAATAAACACAAGTACTGAATATTAAACTAAAATTAAAACCAAAGTACTTAAGCTTTAAAGGAAAGTAATAAACTATTCAAGAGTTGTAAAAACTAATAAAGTTTAAACCAAACAGAAAAATGCTAAACCATAAACCACCAACACTAAACCAATACTATGTATTGCTCCCCCTCAACTGTGCATACTCCCCCTCAAAATTTTCTCCCCCTTTTCAACCAAAATGGCCAAAGAGGCTAGAACTAATCTAACTCTGAATCAGATCCTTGCGCCATCGACATGTCCTTAATCTGTGAAGATAGTGCAGTAATCTGCCCTTCGATGTACTCAAACTGATCGCAGGTGAGCTGCACATGGGATTCGAGCATGCCATACATCTGCTCTATCCGTGTCATAAGGCGATCTAGGCGATCGGGTCCTCATGCTTGTGCTTGAGATGATGGTTGAGCAGAACTTTCTGGTGCTAAGGTGAATCTGTCTATCTCGTCTTCGGTATCTCCACACTCTTTCTCAACATTATCCCTTGGTATTTAAGAGATGCCAGTTACAAGGTTTTGAGGGTCCTTTTTGCCACTAGAATAGGAATAGGGTGCATGTACTTGGAGCATGCACACAAGGTTCCTAGAACATGGACGTTTAGGGTTCCTATGGATGAGAAGTATATTGTATAACTGTTGCATGCAACCAATGTCTCACAACATGTGAGATCAATGGATGTGTGCTCCCCACCAATTGTGAGGCATCGATTGCATGCAAGTAATGTATAAAATAATTTTCCCCCAAGTAGGGGTGTGCATTTGTAGAGTTTGAGATATTTTTACTTTTTCGGGTTGATAAATATCCAACCCAACCCAACGCAATTTGTTTCCATTTCATCAAGTTTAATTTAAAAAAATGGATTTTTATTCAACTATTTAAGCCCATTATTCAATAAAATATTACAATGTATACAAATGAGCGTAATATTTAAATTTTATCAAAACTATGACTAGAAATCTTGAAATAATTCAAATTAAAATTTTAATCAAAATCAAAATCCAAGATAAATCAAACTATAAATTTGAAATGTATATATATATATATATATATATATATATATATATATATATATATTTTTTTTTTTTTTTTTTTTTTTTAAACTATTAATAGCATGGAATGTGGGTTAAGTTAGGTTACATGGATTCAGAATTTTACCTACCCGAACTCGACTTAACCCAAGCTTAAAAGAATTTTACAACCCTACCCAACCCAACCCATCAACTTATGAAAAATAAGCATAAAAAATCAATATGGATTCAGTTGAGTGGGTTAGTGGTTTGAATGCACCATCCCTAAAATTCCGAAAGTGATTGATCAGCAAGTGGTTAGTACCCATTATATGCTTTGTTAGAGGTCAATTCATTATCATCACCTCATCATAATTATACATATGTGGAAGAGGCTGCACAATATTTCATTATCATCACCTTATCATTTCAACACTGATTGAAAAGATGAAAGAAAAAAAAAAAAAAAGCATAATATTTCATGTCAGTGTTCACATTTTACGTGTGTGTATGAACATGTTGTGTTTACACATTACAATTATTAAAAGAAAATATAGATTAGAAAAGGATAGGAACCTTATAAGAGATTTCATTATCTTGCAATGACGAAGTTGTCTGGAAAGAAAATATTGAAATAAGTCTCATTGGTCCGACAAAGTTTTAGGGTTTAATATCTTTTTTTTTTATCTAAAAAGTACAAGGTGGTTTTTCCTCCCTTTTTGGTAGGATCACATCATTTTTATTTTCTTTTCAAAAAAAAAAAAAAACGTAATTGTTGTTGTACCTAACACGGCACTTGTTCTTAAAATTATTTGTTGCAGCTTGCAGGTCAATTTAATTAGTATCGTTACCATAAACTTGGACCAGCAAATTTGCTCCACATATAATAATAATAATAATAATAATAATTAAAAAAAAAAAAAAAAAAACCTTGAACCAGAAATATGTGGATAGAACACGAGCTCAGGTGTCCCTATTGAACTCCAGAAACTGCCATAATAATAGTTTTCATACCAGTTCCAGAAACAAAAGTCAAGAGAAGTCACCTTCTACGTTATAGATTCTACTAATGAAAATTGCATTTTTAGATTATTATCAGGTTTCCATGGGGCTGAGGCAAATCATGAGACTCTCAATCTATTTAAATATTAATTAAATAATAAATTTTTTTATATAATTGCTTGTGTAGATGCAAAACTACTAATTAATTATCTGACATCTCTTTTTAAATTGATAATATAGTTAATTCACTTAATATTTTTTAAATTGTTATATTTATTAACTAGTAATTATAAATATAAATATATATATATATATATGAGTTTTTTCCACAAAAATTATTTTTTAATTTGTTAACAACTAGTATATTATATATCAATAAAGCAACACCTATACTACTATCAATAAAATAAAATAAAAAAGCGAAGTTCTATATATCTAATAAAAAACGTGACCACCTATATTGTAATTTTTTTCCTTTCATAAAACCCATGCTACACCACCTCCAAACTTCTTCTTTTTTTTTCTTTTTTTTTTGAGAGAGTTTTCAACCTATGGTATCCGCTCCTTATGATAGTTTTTTATCATCAAACCAAAACATCAATCATTTTTTGGTGTAGGCAGTGATTGAATCCCAGATCTCTTATACAACCATTGGAGACCTTACCAATTAAGCTAACTAGAACCCACACCTCCAAACTAATGATAATTAAAATAAATATGGACGGTGTAAAAACTTAAAGCTAAGCTAAACAAGAGTAACTAACTAACTCTGTTTTATCAGAATAAAACACTAGTTTCTTTCTTTGTTTCCTACCACTACCAAGGGTACATAAATCAAACACAAAGTAAAGCTAGTTTTCACCTATAAAAACTAGGAGAGAGAGAGAGAGAGAGGGTTTTTTTTTTTTTTTTTTAACACAACTCTAAAAGGAACGGAGAAGAAGGTCCAACACAACTATAAAGAAGAAGCTTTAAAAAATTACGTTTAATGCTTTAAATATGATTTGTGGCAAAATATCCAGTAATACTTTCCAAAAAATAAGGTTTGAGATTTTTTTTGTCTTTATCTGTTTATTTCAGTTTGTTTTGTTGTAAAAAGAAAGAGAAGGTAAGTGAATTTCTAGCTTCTATGTGTGGAAGACTATAAGTTCTACACTCTAGAACTCCCACGTAGAGAAAACCAACCATTGGTTATACATTAAATGAGGATAATTTTTTTTTTTTTAAAGAAATACTATGTTCACAATATTGTTACAATACTTTCACAATAAATTATGAGCGATAGGTTGTTATGAATTGTTATTGGTAGAAAAAAAAATGTGATTTCAACGGTAAGTTTAAATTAAAACTAATAACAACTTGCCACTTATGATTTATTGTAAAAGTGTTGTGAAAATATTATGAATATATCACTTCTCTTTTTCATATGAGTGATATGTTTCATCAATCACCAAAAAAAATATATATATATATATTATTTATTTATTAGGAGGTCTAGTCATATTCATTGCCAATCATATTTATTAGGTGGTTGATAAAAGTTGTAGTAATTTTAGCATTTTTTTTTTTTAAATATTATTTTTTATGTATTAACTAATAAATATTTAATTAATACTCTTACATCCTTATTGCTTATTGATTAGTAGCTGGGCCTTTTTACATATGGGGCCTTAACGCAATTGTCACAAGTGGATCGAAAGCCTGTCACTTCTGACTCCACCTCTTTCCCAAGGTAAACCAGGTTGCCTAGTTTATGTTTGTTTTCAATGTCATCCTTATGTCCAATCTTATCAAAAGTTGTTAACCCCTCTCTAACAACATTGTTTTGTCTCATTTTACAATTTTTAATCCCAAAAAACTTCTTGATTTTTTAAAGAAAAATTAAGAGCCTGTTTGGACAAGCAATTTCCACGACTCAATTCTCAGTTTCCATAACTCATAACTCAAAAATGGTGGGACCCATAGTAAAAAGGTTGTTTGGCCAAACGATAACTCTGTTTCCATAACTCTGTTTCCATAACTCTGTTTCCATCACTTAATTCTCTGATTTTTGAGTTATGAGTTATGGAAACTGAAAACAACTTTTGGCTGTTTTCAGTTTCCATAACTCATAATTCAATGGCAATATTGTAATTAAACACACATAGGGGACCCACAGCCACAACTTTTGACCACCTTTTGACTTTTTTTTTTTCTTTTTCTTTTCTTGGGTTGGCGTTGGCTGTTTGTGTTTTTTTTTTTTTTTTCTTTTCTTTTCCTGGGTTGGCGTTCAGGTTTTTTTTTTTTTTTTTTTTTTTCCTGGGTTGGAGTTGGCTGTTGGGTTTTTTTTTTTTTTTTCTTTTTTTTCTTTTTCTTTTCCTGGGTTGGCGTTGGCTGTTTGTGTTTTTTTTTTTTTTTTTCTTTTCTTTTCCTAGGTTGGCCGTTCAGTTTTTTTTTTTATTTATTTTTTTAATATTAGCTTCGGTGAGTTGGGTACTAAAAAAAAAACACTGTACCAGCTGACAAGTGTGGAACCCATGAATAGTGTGAAAAAATTGAGTGATGAAAATAAAAGTGATGTTGCCAAATGAGTGTGAAAAAATGAGTGATGAGTGATGGGTGATGAGTGATGAGTTATGAGTGATGGAAATTGAGTGACAGAAATTGAGTGATGAAAAATGCTTACCCAAACAGCACCTAAGATATTATATCTCTTTCACTCTCTTATTTTCTTCACCACCTCCCTCTTTTCTTCTTTTCCAATTTTTTGACAACCGGATCTTTGCCACTGTAAGGATGTCATAGCAGATGAACAAAAGGTGTTCATATAGCCATCTTTCAATAAATCTAAAAAGTCACTTTTACATGAACTCACTACTTTTTTTTACTACTCACAGTCAACCACTTCAATAAGTCGTGAAAGAAATAAGCTTGTAAATAAATTAAGTCATTCATAAACAGCTTAGGCTTAACTCAATAATGTTTATTTATTTATACACAAGTCAAACTTGAGCCTTAGTTATAAGCTAGTTTAATAAATGAGTTGAGCCCAAAAAGAAGAAAAAAATTGTTCATGAACAGGCTCATAGACATTTGGGCTCGATACAAAATAAATTGAGCCTAGATTTATTTATGAGCATGGTAATAAGCTTAATATGAGTATGATAATTCTTGTGTTGTATCTCAAGCTCAAAACCTTGATATTGAACTCAAGCTCAGCTTGACTAATAAATCTAAGCCAAGCTCAAACTTTAGACTTTTTGACAAGCTAGAATTCAAACATGTTTGTGTTTTAGGTTCATTCATGCTCATTCATATTTGTTAATTACTACAAAAGTTAGTTCATGTTTGTTTATTTATAAACAAGCCAAATTTGAACTTTAGTTTTAGGCTTGTTTAATAAATACGCTATGCCCAAAAAAATAAATTGTTCATGAACAGACACAATACAAAATAGGCTGAACCTAGACTCGTTTATTTTACCCTTAAGTGATTTGATTCCCCCAATTTACCAAAATTTAGGGATACTTAATTGGGAATTAAGGGGAAAAATAGGTCTTTTATGGTATTTCTTAATCCTAGAAAATTAACACTTCTGTTTGTTTTGAAACTCAGACTGTTCAAAGAATCAAAAAGTGGAGAGGTAAGGTTTTTGTAGTTGGATCGAGGTAATCTAGTCTTAATTGTATATAAATATATTAACTAGGACATATTATGGAACCTCTAGAACTAAGATTCTAGCCCTGCCAGCAGTGAAATTCTAACTACTTTTAAAGTCCTGCCAACAGCAAGTAAAATTCTAACTACTTTTTACAAAACAAAGAGGTGACCGATGGAAGTGGAACATAAAGTGAAACAATAAGATTGGAGTAAATATTTTCCGAAAGGTATTGTTTCAAAGAAATTAATACAAAAATCAATTAAAGCCAATAGAAGCGTTAATTTTCATTGATTCAACTTGTTACTTTGTTCTCACTCAGCTCCCTAAAAAGGGTTGGGCCTGTGTCCAGTGGCCAGTTCCATTGGACACGTTAAGATGCGAACACGTGTCCAGTTTTGGACATGTGTCCATATCCTAGCGTATCCAATAGAACTAACCACTGGACAAAGGCCTCTTCCCCTTAAAAATAGAAACCTTGTAATTATTAATCAATATATTCTCACATTTTCTTCACAGCCAAACAAAAAAGAATGATATTAATAACTAAACAACACCTTAGCTTTGCTTTAGTATTGTTTGCGTGGTTCTTGGTCATATGTCGCATTTAATTCTCAATCACAATAGTGAGCAATTAGAAAGGTAATGTTTCATTTATTTTTTTTCTTTTCTTTTGTAATGTTTAATTTACTTTATTGTTTTTTTTTTTTTTTTAGTTTCAACTTATGGCGTCTGCTAACTATCATCAAAGTGAGACACCAATCGATTTGTTGTGTAAATGGAGATTGAATCTTAGATCTCTTATTTAACCATTAAAGACTTTACCAATTGAGCTAACTAAAACCCACTTGTTTTATTTACTTTAGACAATCATTTTCAAGATTAAATCTATAACATTTTTGAAAATAGTTTTTTTTTTTTTAACGAATACATTTTCATGGATTTTTGCAGTAAAAATTCTTTTGATGGCCACATTTCATGGCTTTTTAAAGTATTTTTGAAGAAATTCAAATTTCAGGGCTCTTGAGACTTCATTTAGAAAATACATCTATCAAATGATTTAGTTTAAAATTTTTTTTTAGAGTTTTATTTAGAAATCAACTTGAACAACCTTTTTTATAACAAATTTTAAAGCAAAGCTTTAGGAAGCTTTTTGAAAAGCATTTTGTGAAACAATTTAATAAAAGCCTTTTGAAAACACTTCTTTTAGAGAGTTCCTTTGGACCAAGCCTTTTATTTTTTGGTGGGATTGTGTTTGTGATGATAACTAAAAAGCTAGCATATCAACACTTCCACCCATGAGAAATCATTCAAGGATTACGAAAGTTCAAATAAATAAATATATATATATATATATATATATGTATATGTATGTGTGTGTGTGGGGGGGGGGGGGGGAGGAGGAGATAAAAATCACACATTCATCTACTCTGTAACATTAGTTCAATATCCATATAGCTATATAAATATGAATATCAAGATCAAAGGACTTAAATAAATAAATAAACAATAGGTGCATATATCTCAGTATCAAGATCTAGATATTTAAACACATAGAGCGTGAATATATAAATTAAAAGTACACAAAGATCAATATAGATAAATTTATTCACAAAAAGCATAGATCCACACCTTGGTTAAAACTCTATACCCATGTATCTATCAATATATGATTGTGTACATCAAGGTGTATGTGAGAATATAGGCATATATGGAAGCAACAATATAAGAGCATAGTTAATACATTAATCTAAGTATAGAAGCATAGAGATAATATACTACTCACATAGCATACATAAAGTATTTTCTCAGCCAAAAAAAAAAAAAGCATATATAAAGTAAAGAAAAATATGAAATCTATTTTACTTAAATGGAAATCTCGACTGTATCAAAAAAATAAATAAATGGAAATCTAGACTAATAAAGTAATAAAAGGGGGTAAGAATAATAGGCTTACTTTAGGGGTGATTAGAAGGCTAAAGAGGCCTAAATTTAGTGCTGGAAATTTTAGGAAAAGAGGATTTAAAATTTTAGGATTAGATTAAAAAAAGATGAGATTTGATGATGGGTAAAGATTGATGATCAAATAAATGGGGAAAGGGGGAAATATTTAAAGGGAAATGGGTTGGCCATTAGGCTCAACCCTACCATGAACCAGGCATATGGCAGGGGTGTGCTGGGTCTGCTGGCCATCTCATTTTTCTACAAGCGTCTAGGCCTTTTCGGTCCCCATTTTCTACTCTTTCGGATCTTATCTTTGAGCAGCTGTTTGGAGGACTTCTAGAACTTGGATTTTTGTGTTCTTGCAATCCTTAAAAAGTTCTTGCAGTCCACTTTCTAAAGGTTCCAGCTTTATTCAATTTAGAGCAGCGGCCACGAAGATAGTCCAGTTGGAAGAAGGGTGTTTCAGCGTAGAAATTTGCAAAGCTGATTTTTGCCTATATTGTGCATGTGATATCTCTCAATCCAAAAATGATATTATCGAGCCATTTTTTCTTTGACATACATAATTGATCCTAATTCAATGATATTCTGGATTTTTGCATAAATTATGGCTGAAACAAAACAGTTGTTTGTGTGAAGACGCCCCAAAAAACAACTTTTGGTCCCCAAAAAAGAAAAAAAAAAGTGTTATTGGAAGGATTTTGATGCCTCTTTTTTAAATATGTTTGTTTTATTGTCCCAATACTCTGACTTAGCAAGTTGGAGGCTTCGGAAAATGGTGATAAAATCATGATTTTGCATAAAGTTTACACTTTTTTTTTTTTTTTAATTCTTTTAATTCAAGTGGGGAGTTGTGCCATCCATGCTAAATTGAAGTTCACCATGAGACATTTTCAATGACTTCTCACTTGAACCAATTTGTGGTCGTTTCATTATAATTTAATTGAGATTAAACTATAATCAAACATTACAAAAATGGCTGTTTTTTATTATCAAAGATTCAATGTTTTTAATATCTTTCTTGTTTCAACTACAATTTGGGCCTGTGAACTATCATTTTAAAGACAATTTCATGATCTTTAACATGATCACAAATTTATTACGATTGGATGGTTGAAATTTGGGTCAAATATTGACTAAACCTCAATTAGGGTTGGTCAAACTTAGTTAAAATAAGTCAAATAATTTGAAATGATGATTAGGTTAAAGTAAATTGGAATTTGGTGGTTAGATGAATTTGGACCTAATTTTAATGTCAAACAACTTAGTCAAACTCAATCAAACTTAGTTAAATAAATGAGGAAATTTTGGGATTTTGGGCTCTTGAACCATTGAAATAATTTATCCAACAACTAATTAGGAAAAATCAATTTATTTCATGTAATATTCCTTATTTTTCCATGTTAGAAATGCAATTTATTTTTATTTTTTATTTCAAAGCTCAAATTGACATTTTGGCATGGAAATCGAGGTCAAACAAAATATAGTGTCAACATCTCCCAGTTTCTATTTCTTCAACCTTTTCCTCTAGTTCTCACTCAGTATCGATTCCCCTCTCTCACAACTTGTGTCTTCAATGATTCACTTTTCACCACAATGCAGAGGTGACTCTAACGAGACATGGGAAGGCTGTTACAGCTTTGATCAAAAAATCTCCCAATCAACACGCATGAATCAAATGCAACAGTGACATGCAATACTAAGAGATTGGCGTCACATCAGTCCTTGCAGCAATGCAATTTGGGGATCTCTAATGTGACCCCTACCATGACAAATGAGCTAGATTTTGGTGTGGTGCTGGTGGCATGGTGGTTTGGGTCTCAGGTTCACTAGATCTTGGGTTCTTTTCTGTCGAGTTGAGATCTGTGGGCATATGGATGAGTTTTTTGGGTGGCTTGGGTATTGGGTAGTGAGGTTTTGTCAAGTGGCAACTATAGTGGTTTTTGGTGATGGTTGGGGTGAAATTGGTGTTGTGTTGTGATGTAGTATAGGGGTTTGTGGTGGTAGCAAGGTGGTTGAGGGTGGTGATGGCAGTTGGGATTTTGTCTATGGTGTTTTTTATTTGGCTTGAAAATCTAAGTTTGCATATGGGTGGGCTTATGGTTGAGAAAGAGAGAGGATAGGAGTTGTGGGTTGGTGGTGGTGTTGTGACTTTAGAGTAGAGATTAGAGTGAAAGAGATGATTTGACAAAAATATTAGTAAAATATTAGATGAAGAAATGGTATTTGAATAAAATAGATAGTAGAATGAATAATCTAATGTTGGTGTTTTTGAAAAGTGGTTATGCAAAATAGAAAAAGTAAGTTCTTATACTAAAATAAACATAAATTTTGCACATATAGATGTGAATATTTTACTATCTCTAGAGGTACACAAATTGTTTCCAATAGTACTTGATACATAAAAAGGGGGAAAATGGGTATTTGGCCCTAATTTATAAACTATGTAGCAAAATGCTTCTGTTTCGAAACTATTTAGCAAAATGCCCATATTTTTGAAAATCAAGTTACAGGTGGAAGCTATGCATATTTTGCCACTTAAATGTTTTTGAAAATTTAAGTGAAACTTCCACTTAAAAATATACATATAACTCGATTTTGTTAAAATCAAGTTTAAAAAATAAAGGTGTTTTGCTAAATAGTTTCGGAACATGAGGATTTTGCTACATAGTTTGTAAATTAGGGGCAAATGCCCATTTACCCTATAAAAAGATCACTAGTTGTTTTAGTTTTGCCTATGACATTCATTGTATATTTACTTAATTACTGCCTTCACTAATATATGATGTTTGGATTTACTTTGTAAACATTATTGAATTTATTTATTTAATTTTATAAAAAAAAATTGTGGTTAACAATACCATAAAATATTTATGAAAACATCTAAAATCAAGGAAATAAAACCATAAATTATAATCTTCAAAAAATTACATAATAAAAGTTAATAGGTTGAACCCATGTTCTGTTCTACTACACCAATGGGGAAATATGATCTGATGGTATTATTATAGATGTAAACATAAGATTATAGCTTTCTCACAAAACGGTTTAACTCTTCACTCACCAACGAGGAGAGCCTCCTTAATTAATCTTTCAAAGTTCTTATATGATGATCCTTCAAAATCAGTTGCTTCCATTGCTTTCTTCTTCCATTCCCTAGCTTTTTGCCTCATGGCATGTCCCTTTTCCCCTTCCATCATTTCCTTAACAAGTGCTTCAATCTCATCACGTTTAACATCCTCGTTGACCTCCACACCAATCTCCCAAGTGGTACAAGCATACCGACAATTTGTTTGTTGCTCGGCAAAGAAAGGCCAACAAATAATAGGCACGCTAGCAGATAAACTTTCTAGTGTAGAATTCCAACCACAATGTGTTAGGAAAACCCCTATGGATGGGTGTGCTAGCACTTTATCTTGGGGGCACCAACTTGTTAGCAATCCCCTATCCTTAGTCTCCTCAAAAAACTCTACAGGCAAGATTGTTGAATCTCCCATTACCACATCAGGTCTAACTATCCATAAAAATGTGTGCTTGCTATTCGCAAGTCCCCATGCAAACTCTTTCAAGTGTTGGTTTGACATCACAGTTACACTTCCATAATTTACATACACAACTGAGTTGGGTTCCTTTTTATCAAGCCATTGGAGACATTTGGAGTCTTCTTTCCATAAGCTTGAACCTTGAGACATGAAATGGCTCTCAGGTACATGTCGACCTAGTAAGTGAAGTGGGCCTATATTGTAAACATGAGGTAATTTGGCTAAAAGTACTTCTAGGACTTCATGTTCAAACTCCTCGAATGTATTGAAGATGATCGCAGAAGAATTTAAGCAATTTTGTACTTCTGATCCCATAAAATCAAACATTGTTTCAGTAATGTCAGTGGTTCTAATAAAGGTAGGGAGGTCCTTGAGCCGGATGTTTTTCATTCCCGGGATCCATTTTATTGGTTTGTCAAGTGTACCATCATCTTTGAAGCTTTCATCTGTAACAAAAGAAATATAAAAAAATAAGTCTAGAATCACAACTTTTCTCATAAATTGTTGATGCAATAAGTTGTTAACAATTAATAATAAAATGGTGTCAATAGTGAGTCTATATGAAAATCAATAATCACTTCTCTACTCAGCAATATTGAAAATGTTGTTTAAGTAATATTGAAAAATGTAGTTTATAGCATTACTCTAGACAAACACAAATCCACGCTTCGACCAAGGAAGGCCAACCCCTAGCCCAACGCTAAACCATCCTCCCCATTTCAATATTTTAATTTTTGTTAATAATGCATATTTAAAATTTGTCATCATCCTCCCCAAAATGACTAGTTAAGTTGCAATTGGCACTTCTCATAATCAATTATAAACTTAAAATTCACCTAGTAAATATCTAATGTGGGACTCTATACATGCCTACACAACACGCACATAATCACTTATAAACCTAAAATCCACCTAGTTAATATCTAAT